>JAABNY020000008.1:14643482-14656305 GCA_015164015.2 Brevimyrus niger | reverse complement strand
ATTGTTTTGGAAGCCATTAAGAAAAAAATGCTCTTCTTGTTTTATCCTGTTCATTTTGTGTTTAAATGCTAAAAAAATCATATTTAGGTGTAATTTGGAGGGGCCTGGAACCAATTAATTGGTTTTCCATTATTTCTTATGGGAAAAATTTAATCATTTCTCAAACTTTTTGGGATTCAATTAAGTTCGAGAACCGAGGTACCACTGTAGTTAGTCATTAGAAATGATTTGGTTCACTAAATGTTTTACATAAAAGTATCTCTTCCTACCTGTTGAAAATACAAAAACCGTAGTTGGTGTTGATGTGGTTCCTGCTGTTGTTGTTGTTGTCATTGTGGTAGGAGCTACAGTAGTCTCACAGGGGTACATGTCCCTGTTAATGGTTCCATTTTCCCCACACACTGCCGTGATACAGCTTCCATCACCATCAGTAGTATTGTATATTGTTGACCCATATGAGTACTTATTGCCTTTGTAGGTGCAGGAACAAGCTGTAGAGAAACATTTATTTTCTCAGTATGGCTGTCTTTTCTCCATCATATGATATTTCACAGATCTGGCGTAGATCATCATGCTTACCTTGAACATCATAGGTGCAGTTTATTCCGGTTGATGAACAGTAACTTGATGGGGGGAAAAACACAATGTGTTATTTCTTTATAGTGATATTTTACAAATGAGATATAGACATAAATACGAGACACCTACCAAGACTCGCAGTTCTGTGTCGTGGGAACACTCTCCCCTGTATTGTAGTGTTTCTTTTCAGCATCGTAACAACCGCACTGCTCTGCCTCCACACACTTCATTGAGTCCTCATCAAAGAAGGGTCGACTCGAGGGGCAATTGGGATAGCAACCTTGAGACAGATTCATCCAAACAAAGTTTACCAACTGTGCAAACCCGTGTTTCCCTTTCAATCATCGCACATAAAGTATGTAGAAGTTTTAACAACAGCAATTCCTTTTTAAATCTTATACTCAGCAAAAACATTTTACCTTCCATCACTGGCATTTGTTCAGAGCATATCCCGGTGGGGTTCTGGCAAGTCTTCATGCACGGAGCTCCGCACGGCTGGTAATGCCACTCACACTGGTCAGGAGTGTTGTAGAAATCACAGAACAGTGCTACAGCATGGAAGAGGAGATCATTATGACATTATTATTAGCATTATTTTGTGATTCTGTGATTTGATCCATAAAGTGCAGTGCTGTCAATTGAATTCTGAGCAGCGACTCACGGCAGATTTGGGGTGATCGCCAGGTGATACAGGCACCTGCCTCATTGCAGGCCTGAGCATAGGCTGCAACAGCTGTGCAGAAGCACTCACAGTCCCCTCCACTGTCACAGGCACATGAGTCTTTGACACAGTCATCATAGAATTCACTGGGATCCACCTTAGCAGAAATTACAAGCGCTGTCAAAATGCTAGCTAATACAAAAATTACACTAATGGTGTATGCATCTTAATGGCAATGTTAAACGTATAGGTTCGAGGTATTTAGGTTAGTGGTGCGGATTCCACAAGGCACCCCTAGCGTAGACAGTAATCAAGAGTGGAATCAGATTTTGTACCTTAGAATGACAAGCAGTGAAAACATTGCTGTTGATAATGCTGCACTGCTTCTGGGCCCATGACTTCCTGTATGGATTGGTGTTGCAAGGATCCTTGTTGCTTGTATCATTAAGGTTGTTTGAAGAGACCGCCCAGCTGTTCCCAAACTCAATGGGGTCCACGACGACTAACTGGCTTCGAGTGATGAAATCATTGTTTCTGTTGCCATCATAGTTTCCACACAAGCCACAGACTTGGCCCTAGATAAACAACCAAAAGCACATGATGTTGAGGGTTAGAACCAACTAGAAATAAGATGGAGATTAATACTGCAATCACATATTTTAAAAATTGTATTTACTCACCTTATATGCAGGACTCAATTTGATGAAAATGCTAGTTTTTCTGTCCCACATGAATATGAGGCTATTGTTGGCTTCAATAACAATGTAAATCCCCATAATTCGGATCTGGTATGGCACCTCTATGCCTGTATTTTTCGGAATTACTTTGTATTCTCCCTCCGAAAGGATAAGTTCATTATTCTGAAATAAACAGAGATTATATGTGTTAATAACCAATAGGTATGGGTAAAGATCTTAACCCTCCCTGAAGTGGACAGAAGATTGATCTTTCTCACACTTACCCCCAGGAAGAGCTTAATAGCCTTAGAGCAGGTGACACCTGTGGTGCCACATGGAATGTTCTCAGTGATGACTCTGAAGGTACCGTTGGAATTGCTCCCACCACAATAGTCCTGCAAGAGTGTTTCAACTTCAGAACTCTTACATGACACTTGATTTTCATAAAATGTAATTGTTATTGTAAAACCGAGTGACATTTTTACTTCATGAGAGGTTTAAATCACTCTGACATACCTGGATGAGAACATATTCACTGTTTCCATTGAAGTTGTACCTTTTCCCATCAACACTGACATAATGTCCATCTCCATAGACAGAACAGGTACCGTAGCACTCATTATTGGTACACTCCCATTTCCTATTCTTACAAGTACTGAAATAAAGAGAGAACAGAAAATCTGAACTAAGAAAATCAACATAAGCCACAATATAGCTTCATATTGGTATACTTTCATATGACTCTGATATTACAGTAATTGTCCAAAGATGCAGAACATACCATGTGTTGCAATCTACTTTAATACTATCTCCTGGATTATATGGAGCATCATTGTAAAAACAGGGGCAGTTCTCTTCCTCTATACATCCCTCATTCCCATCATATACCATGCCAGGGGGGCATGTACAGCCTGACATACATGCTGTGCTGATCTGTGACAGGGGAATAAAAAAGTTAGTCAGGTACTAATGGAAACATTTGCTTACGGTCGGCATCTCTGCTTTATAACTTGACGAAGTGTGTACAACCACAACCATCACTTGGAGAAGCGGTCTGAAGATGGATAGATGGATGGATGGAGGCAGGCAGTGGGGTGAAATGTCTACATTGCTATCATGTTATTATGGTGTGGAGTGCTAACTATTAGCTGACTTACACATGTCATATCCAGATTCTTACAGCTCTTCTGACACTCAGATCCTACAGCACCTAGTCCAGCACTTGAACAGTTGAAGAAGACCATTGGGCTTTGGCAGACTAAGGAGACAAAGAGAAGTTAGTCCCTCTTCCCACAGAACTGCCTTATCACACTTTATTCATAAAGTCATTTAAGCTGGTCAGATCATGTTTGGGTTCATTTGAATATTCTTGATAACAAATAGATTTTTCAATGAAAAACTCCACAGGTAAATAAGCACTTACTTGGCTGGGCAGAAATGGGCAACATAGCCACCCCGTCACTGCATACGCTGCATAATGAAGGACAGTAGAATAAGACAGATCTGCATGTACAGACTCTTATTCAGGTGCCACCAAGGAAGCCACAAAAAATTCAAGAATGTCTTGAATTGCACCTACACGCACGCACACACACACACACACACACAGACACACACGCACACACACCTAGTTATCATAATTTCATTGTTGGGTTCTTAAACTAGGCCATTAATCCCAAATGCAGCAGGGACTGGTTGATCCTGCTTCCTCAATGTACATTGGTTTGCATACAAGCATCTGGTAAATAAGTAGACGTAAATACAATAAAGGGAAGTTTCATGGGCTGGATATTATGATCAACAATATGTTGCATCATTTCAGATTTAGGCAAACTGCAAGCAAAGAATGAACCTGGAAATGGAGTGGAAGCCGAACCCTGTGATTATGAGTGGGAAACCCCTACCCCAAGAGCGGGCTCTCCCGGCAGAGGCAGCTGTCTTGCTGGACACAGTTCCCCGCTTGGTCCATGTAAGTCCCTTGATCACAGCCACAGCCATCTACAGCTGTGAACTTCACCTGACAGGAATAGTCCGGTTTGACGAGGGAATCGCAGGTGCGGCCGCAGCTGTTCATGTCGTAGGAGTAGACCATGGTGCTGGGGCAGCCGGCTTTGTATGTTTCTGGAGAGGCGGATGCAGGAGGTCATGGCATTAATGTGAATGTCGCTGAGCTCCTTTAGGTTGTCCTGCACCGAGTGACACCACACTTACGGCAGATGGTATCCCTCCAGCCGGAGAGCGACACGCCCGCATCAGCACAGGCATGAACATAGGCGGAGATGGAAGCACACATGCATTTCTCGCTGTCTGCACAGTTGCAGCTGTCATACATGCAGTTCTGCGAGGGGAGAGCGGAGTCTCTTAAATGGACGTTTCAACGACAATTATTCCATTTCCATTTTAACTTTAGCACTAGCAAGGGTAGGAAGCTACCAAAGAGTGGGAGACGTATAAGTGTAGGTAGACGTACATCTTCATAAATGTCTGGACTTATCTTGGTGTGGCATGGAGCAAACACTCCCTGTGGGTCTGATAACTTGGAGCACCAGTACTGGGCATATCGTTCTGAAATAGAAAGATAAATTACAATACAATTGCAGAAATTCATCCATCTTCCACATGCTTCTCCAGAGCAGGGAAGCAGGGAGCATGGCGTCTGTCCCACAGAACACAGACCACGTAGCATGATGTCATTCCATCTCAAAGCACCGGCGCACGCTCGCTCGCATGCAGTCACACACTACTGGCCATTGCCTAACTGTCTTCGGGCTCTGGGAGGAAACCGAAGGCCCTGGAGGAACAATCCTGAGGGAAAAGGGTACACAGTGAGAGCAGCTGGCAGAAATGACGGGTACCGTTGTCCACACTCTGGCTGCAGGGGTTGACAAAGCTGTTGCCCACATCTGGGCAGCTGGGTCTCGTTTTCCAGGTGTTGGCAAAGGCCACGGCTGTTCCTTCTACCAGCCCACTATCAGTCTTAAAGTCGTCAGCCTGGATGCTGTTGTAACTCCCACAGAGACCTGTCGCAAAAAGAGGGAAGACAGGAAATGTGGACATGGCGTGCGGTTCAGCAGGTTAGGGAACTGTCCTTAACCCTCAGTTACTTGTGGGACTGGCTAACCTCTCAAAAAAGTGGGTCGCTTTGGATAAGAGTGCCTGCTAAATAAATGTAAAATCACAGTGCACCCCCCCCCCTCCAATTGATGCAGTTATACCGACAAAATCTTTAGGAAGAAGGAGGTGGCAGTGCGTACCACACGTCTTATCTTTGTAGGATGAGTCCAGGGAGATGTAGACCTGCATGGTGGGGATGAACTGGATCATGAGCTGAATCCCAGACATGGTCTGTACAATGCCGTAAAATGTGGAGGGTCTGAAGATAATCACAGATGCTGTGGAACAAAAAAACAGGTTATTTATAAGACAGTTCAATTATATGACTTGGACATGGAAACTGTGGTCTTAAAAACGTAAACCTTACCCGTGTAAATTGGCAGCTTTACGGCCAGTCCGTTAACAAGTACGTTTTGATCATCCTGGATTCTGATGACCTTTAGATACAATGGATTTTTTTTTTCAGCATCATCAAGTCAGATCAATATGAAGATTGTTGCCCCAATCTATAAATAACTCCCAGAGTAATCAAACAAAGCCCTTACTCACAGTTGATCCATCACTGATGGAGAGAGTTACAGCGGTGAGACATGTCTCTGTGTCAGACTGTCCACACTTATTCAAGTCTCCCAAAATGGTAAAGTCAGTTCCGTTACATTCCTGTAGAAATACACAAAATGTAACTTGAATGTCAGATCGCTGTTTTGCCACTTACATAGTTCCTATCCTCTACATGCTACACAAAAGGAAAACTAAGTCAAACTCAGACACTGACCTTTGTAAGGACATAGGAACAATCTCCATGAAAGTTGTAGGCTTTGCCGTCAAAGGTGGTGATGTGTGAACCTCCTTCCACGTAGCAGTTACCCGGGCAGTCTAGGTCTTGGCAGTTCCACTGGCCCCCATAGCACATACTAGCAGCACAAATTGAAGCACTTTATTGAGCCAATGCACATCCACTTAGAGTTAAAAAGTACTCATCTCAGTAGCGTAAAGTTATATAAAGCTTGAGTTTCTACTGGTTGCCGCACAGTAATTATTTTACAAACAGCACATTCTTTGGGGTCAACTTCAAGGACTTATTGGCCATTATCTAGGATATCAGAAAGAATTGGGTTTAACAAAATTCCACTCAATACGAAGACACCATCTTTCAGTCTTGCTCACCAGCTTTTGCAGCCGGTTGTATACAAGTCCCCAGATTGGTAAACTTCCCCATTGTGTCTGCAGGAGCACTCCTCCAGTGGTATGCAGCCTTTCTGGGTGATGTCATCCATAACCATGCCTGACACAGATCAGAGGAGATTTAGAAACCCTCTTTGAAACTGACTTGGTGAACCTGCACTGCAAATGTACGTAATTTCAGGTGAGGGTAATCTTTTGAGCATTAAATCAAGTATAAATTTTAAATGAATACGATACCAGGTGGGCAGAAGCATCCATCAGTGCAATGTTCCTCGCACAGTTGCCCTCTCTCTGGGTTAGAACAGGTGTCAGGACAAGGGATGCCACATTCCTGATACTCCATGTTGTAGGGACATGACACAGCTGCCAGATATAGGGAGACAAAGGTCAAACTCTGCAATCCAGCAGAAGTGGCACTTTCATGGGAATTAGTCCTGTGCTAATATTTATTCACCACAAAACTGGTCCGTCCTCCATTGCCCCGGCATCCCCCCTGCATGGACACACTGCCGCGAGTACTCCGAAATGGTATTGCACAGGCAGAAGGATCTGTTGCTGTTGTCACACTGGCACATGTCTTGCGTGCAGGCCTGGATAAAGGGGTCGATGAAGACGAGGTCCTGGCAATCGCTGAAGGCAGGGCTGCTCAGCAGCTCCTGGCAAACTGGAACCTGGCAGTGAACAGGGAAGAGGCGGAGCTCAATGCACAGGAAAACTCAGCTCTATGATGACATCGCGACCGACGGCTAAAGGTGTAGAAAAGTCTTCCAAAGTCATAAGGCATTATATACGAGTGTGTTAAACTTCCACATATTTCATGACTGTAATCAGACTAAATACCTGCTCCCCACATTCCTGTACGTTCTGCAGTTCACAGCTTTCCGTTGGCCCGTCCATTCTCCACATGTTAGCCATTTGCAATGTATTCATTAACACGTCTGAAAGGAAATGGACTGTTTAAACAAAGTCAACCCCCCTGCGGAATTCTCCAGAGGATGACGCTGAATGGTGACTCACCATTCATGAAAAACTCATCATACAGAGGTACGCCATTGAAGTCCCCGCAAAGCCCACAAGTCAGATTTCTGTATTTACTGTCCAGCTCCACCTAGAGACAGTACAGATATAATTAACTTATTAAGACAACCTACACACCAGATTTTACCTGTCAACTGCAGTACCCTTATTGGCCTGGCTTGGCCATGTACTGTAGGTGGTGGACTAGGAAAAAACACATGAATAGGCTGAGGGGAGCTGAGAACTGGGTTAGGGACTAATGACCAAAGGTGCTTAAATGGTGGTGAACAGACTTTAATAATATATTGCAAGCAGCACAGCATTCATTTGGATTGAGTGGTGCATAGTGATCCATCCATCCATCTGCCCAATAAGCATCCTCTCCAGGGTCAGCCTAGATCCTATTGCAGGAATCATACATCCTCAATTGTGTGTTACTTTTAACAAAAGATTCTGCTAAGTAAAGTAATGTACACACAAATGCAACGCAAATGCAACGCAAATGTACACACACAATCCCACAGTATGGGGAATTTAGGAACCCCAGTGTACCTAACCTTCCTTTGGGAGAGACCCCGTGATGCTGCACAGGGGGACTCAACGCTAAATGCTATGCGAAGGCGCATGAGTTTCCTAAGGCATGATATTTTTGTTCTCCGGAAAGCCAGGTATGTTGGAGATGCAAATGATTAAAAATAATATAAAAATTCATTTCTGGAAGATTTGTACCATGAGATAATCGTTTTCATTCCACTGGAGCTGCAGTCCCAGCTTTGTATGGACAGTCACGTAGGAAGCGGTCCTCTCAATAAGAATCCCCGCTTGGCTGAAAGGCGCCACGACTCTGGGGGAAACAGAATTCCAACAGAGAGATGATCACTTGGTAGGGACTTGGCCAAGAATCCATTTTGCTAATAGAACTTCAGTAAATAATCATATACTTTATGGTTAGAAGCTTATACTTAGAAGTTCAGTGTTTTAACCGGAATGTATTGATTTCACTCAGGTGCCAAAACAAGGGTAGCACTCACATCTGCCCATTGACCTCAATGGAACCATTCTGGAGCACCACCACCGTCCCATCAAGCTTCATCATGATCTTGCTGATGGTGGGCAGACCATCTACAACTTGACGCCTCATCTGGATGTTGAAATCCTCATAAGCAGTCTTGCAGAGTGAGGTTAGGATGTAGTTGCAGGTTGAGGGGAGATTGAAGAAGTACCCATCAAAGTTCTTGAAGTGATAGTTTCCCCATGTGCTGCAGATCTGTCCATTGTGTGAAGGGCTAACACCTAAGGGCAAAATAGACAACAGCATCGTCATGCTAGTCTCAGACCATCACACTCTTTAATCACACTTTTACTGTAGAGCAAGTTTGTAAGCTTCCTACCTGCAGTCTTTGGGATTGTCAGCAATGGTGGAATGGCTGTAATGGTCTGGTTGCTTACTAAAAATGAAAGGACAGTTAAATGTGTTGCACAGTTTTCTGATTGTAGCTAATTACATAACTTGAGCAGAAAGGTTCATGGTAAATCAGTCCATATGCATTAGTGTCATTATATTTTTCAATCCACTGGTCAGTCATAGTAAGACTGTCGGTTGTTCTGATTGGAATGAAGAACAGTTAGGTGCAATTTAATTCTGTATCGTTATATAATAATACTTTTAAACAATTTTTTAAGGAGGGTATATGAAGTACACAACCATCCGTAGCCATTATAAGTAAGAGAACATCTTTTTACTCCAATCAGGGTTGGAGGAATGTTTTTTTTTAGTTATTTTTTACTATCACTCACTGTTTTTTTTACATGATCTATATTGAACCAAATCTTTTATATTGAATTACTTAAATACTTCATACGGTGCCATTGATCTAGCTCACACAAATTACAATTGTGACAAGATGATTATTCATATACATACTATGTACAATTTAGCGATTCACCTAAACCGTACTTTTTCTCAACCGGAGAAAGGCAGAAGAATTTCAGGGGAAGATGGTTAACTGACACACAAATTTGATATTATAACCATAAAATACATTTGGTCAGTGAACATTGTCCATGCATACTGTCCATGTTTCTCTCTAGGAAAAACCAGTTCAAATCAGTTTTGAACTAGAAATTTGTAGTCTACCAACCTGTTTGTGTGAAGGAGAGTCCGACAGACATTGCCATCCATACCAGTACCCAGTAGCGTACGTTCATTGCCGTCCCCATGTCCCCCCTGTGGCTTGAGTCTCACTAAGCAACACCTGTCCTGAGCAATAAGCATGCATTGATTTTTATACCACCTAACTCTGAGGAGGGACCAGCATGCTTTAAGGATGAAGGCGGAGCACAATTCTAAAGTTGTTAACAATAGGCTTCTGGAAATACAAAAGATTCCCTCCCTAATTTGTAAACATCCCACATTAAAATTGTCTGCTATGACTGTGTCTCACTTTCTCCTTCTTTCATGTTGAAAATATACCTTTAATCTTATCTTTAAGCTTTAAAACAAAAGAGAAACAAATATAAATAATCCATCACCGAAATTTGGAAAAAGAAATGAGATACCTATTCAAATTATTGCGTGGGTATTGACGCTTGATTTTTTTATTTTAACGTTAATGCAAGAAAAGCTATCGTCAATTCAGTTAACACTCCATGGGATTTTACTTAAATGGAATTGCGTGTAAAATGTTTTTATGTCCAGCCTCTAGTTTGGTTACTTTGTCCAGTTGTTAATGACATTAAAATGTTGTTTGACAGTAAATGTATTATTTTTTATATATAATATTACTTGAATATGGACAGCCATAATTACTACATTAGTCAGTATATTTGCAGAATTCAACGGAAGCGCCTATACATTTTTAAGAGAACACAGGTCACGCCCGGCCAGGGGCTCCTCACTGAAGCATTTTGCTGTGTTTTGGTAACACTAGTTTTATAATTACATTACATAACTAAAATCACCGTTATTGCTTGGATTACATTACCAGAGCTGTGGTTTTATGTAATTACGCAGATAGAAATGACCCGATTCACCTCACCAGCTGTATTTCCAGAATCTGTAATAAGTTATTTAACCCCCAAGACAAATCGAATAATCGTTTGTTTGTCTTTTCGCTGACGTCCTCACAGCATGACTGGCCACACATGCCGGGATTTCAAATGAAAATGTCTTTGTGACTTCGGTTTGCATCGAAAAACAACATGATAGTTTTCAACAATTTTAACAGATATGGTCCTGGCAATGACAGGAACTCCATCAATCCATCATATCTGCCAATTCATTGCAGGGTTGTGGTGAACCTGGAGCCTGTCCCAGATCCATGTCCCACAATCAGAGACACATCCCATCTATTCATGAGTTTGTCCTGGTCATGAGGGGAGGGGGGGTGGATGGGGCTGGCATAGACACAAGGTTGGGGTACACCCAGGATGGGATGCCAATTTATCACATGATTTCCCAGTATTCAATAAAATATGACAGCACATCTTTATAGATGAACAGAAGTCTCACAGCAATCTTAGCAGTAAAGGAATGTTCCCTATTACCCGTAAGTAACCCTTAATCTGCATTGATCTTGGACTGGCCTTTGTTTTGTTCATATAGTGAAAGGTCCTGTTTTGCAGCACAACGTCCTGTTCTGACCAATCCCTAAGTGTAATATTGACCATATGTTGTAATGTTAGCGTGTTAGTCATATTTCAATCACAAGATGGTTTTCCTCAGAAGATTTAGTGTCCTTCTTCATTTCCCACCCTTTTGAAAGCCTTGTCAAAACCACCACTGTTTACCAGGTTCACCAGCTCAAGGTGGTTTGTTTAATCATTACAGATTGATTCTCCATTTTTGAAACCTATTGCCTTGCCTTAACTGGGTAAACAGATGGAGTGTTAACCTGCCTTGAGTATAAGCTTGCAGTACAGAATCCATAAGTAAAATATTGTGCTTTCCCTCCTTCCCTGAATATGATTTATGAGTGGCACCTTATTAAAGGTCAAAGTTTGGTGTATTGTTGTATAAGAAGCGTGGAAAGAGGTGAATGACGCAGATGCAGCAATAATGATGAAATTGTGACGTCACATTGAGCAGATACTCCCTCCTTAATGAAGATAGCCAGTGAAGTATCTCTGAAGAACAGGGCTGCTTTTAGAGACCACGGGGATATACTTAGTGTGGGGGATTTTTAAACATGACAAAAAAAGTGTTTAAAATATATAAACTAACTTGTAAATAAAATGGCAAATCTATTCATCCTTTGGAGACAAGGTATCAAGAGAAGACAGGTAAATTAAAACAAGGTCAGCACTGATAAGATAATGTACACATAAGACAGTGTAATAGTATATATTGATGTCAAATATTGTGATAAGAATATATTTAATTAACATTCCAACCTTAATGATTGGTTGTTAGATATATTGATAATTATTTCCAGCATAAAATGTTATGGTAGAAAAGTTAGTAAAAACAATGGGATTCAATACCAGGCCTATTTCATGAGCCACGTTATCGAGTGAGTCCCTTAAGTCTGGGGTGGCCAGTCTTATCCGCAATGGGCCAGTGTGTGTGCAGATTTTTGGGATAACCTTTATGTCAGCTGCTCAAACCCAGGTGTGAGGACTCTTCAGCCAATCAGTCCCCTAATTAGAAATCTAATTAGGGAGCTGCAGCGAAAACCCGCACACACAATGGTCATTTCTGGGTAAGATTGGCTAACTCTGCTTTATGTGTAGGGGTCTTGTGTGCGTGGTCTACATTCAGCTGTCTTTCACCATAATGCATAAAAACAGAAATAAAAGAACATTATCCCATCCATCTTGGTGTACACTTACATACAGTGGAAAGGATGTGTATTGTAAAGGTGTAACAGTCTGCTGAGTAAACAAATTAATAATGTTAAACAAAAGGATGGACTTCCACAAACTATGTCCTGCTCCCTCCTTTTAAAACAGGATGTGAAGACAATAGCTCCTCTTCAAGGAACTGGCTCCAATTTAAGTTCTTTCTCATCAGCCTCTGGGAGTTCCCCAGGCTTACATCGGCTCATTTTGTAGTGTTCGGGTCTGAATTCAGTTTCTAAAGCTACTTAGGCATTGCGCTAATGTTTAAAGGCAACCAATAAAGTTTTAGTTTAAAAGAAAATCATGATAAAACATCCAAACTGCCTCTAGAGCAATTGCATATGTTTGGTTTCAACACTACAGCTAAATCACATTAACAATCATTTAAGAAGCATCTTTTCATCAGGTCAGCAACACATTTACTGACTACATATTTTAAAAAGCTGGTGATACCCATGCTTGTGCTGGACTTTAATGTAGGTTAGAACTGAAGTGCCAGAAGGAGCCGTGTGTCAGCGGCAGAATGTCGACCAGCTCAGCTGACAGACACAAAATGATGAGGGTTTCAGTGCTGACCCAGGGGCGTAACAAAATGTTAAAAAGCAAGAAAAAGACTGCGACTTAAACCTGTTACTCTTTCAGCTGCACCAATCAGTGCATGCCGCCCCGCCCCACCCCCCCCCCCCCCCCCCCCCCCCCCCCCCCCCCCCCCACCGCAACCATGTTGTTTTTTTTGTTTTTTTTTTTTTTT
>JAABNY020000008.1:14588522-14601253 GCA_015164015.2 Brevimyrus niger | reverse complement strand
GTGTGTGTGTGTGTGTGTGTGTGTGTGTGTGTGTGTGTGTGTGTGTGTGTGTGTGTGTGAGAGAGAGAGAGAGAGAGTGGGTGGGTATACCTTACCTTACACAATGTCCCCATAATGTGGTAAATATCCGTTTTACAAAAATCGGCGACTGCTATGAAAAAACTAAAAATACAAAAACTCTTGTATTTTGTTTGGTTACTTAAGGTTATGGTTAGGGCATGTGTTTGTGTGTGTGTGTGTGTGTGCGCGCGCCCTTCACTTGGGCGTTCTGTTAGTTTCCGAAATACATGGAAAAGCTTAAACCCTCCCTGCATTTTTCCAGCCCGTGATTTTGTGTGCGTGACGTAAACCAGCCAAAAGCTTGGAACCTCTACTGTACATTACATAAATATGATTAAAAGTTATAAGAGGTTCAGGACAGTTTGTCTGCAATACCAAGGCTGTAAGTACAATGAGTCATGCAGATGTGGTCACACTGCTTCCATTCCCTGCTGAGAGTAGCGTACAAGAACAAGGAAAAGTTTTGAGAACCCCCAGTTTACCCATTAATTAAGCCGCTTACATAGTGATTCATTAACGAATCCTCCATTTCTGCTCTTTGATAGATTATATCCGATGTGAAGGAATTAACGCTAAGAATACCATGTCCTAGGGTTTTAAAAACAAAGGAACAAGCAGAAAGAAATGCTTTGAAAAAAAGCAGGAATCTAAGGTGAGAGATGCAGCTGTATGTAATTAACATAAAGATTAATTAAGGATGCTTGGCTGCGCTGACACACCTTCTACCTGAAAGTGCTGATTGTGTAAATGAGAAGACCACAACCATAAAGGACTGTGGAAAAGTGTCATTTCCTAACTAATGAAGAATTTAAAGGTGATTTAATGAGATGTTTAAAGACAGGAATTCCACCATTTTTGTTATAATTTATGTACATTCATCCTGGGTGCTACAGTGTGCTTTTCATACAGTTTGCAACAAATTAGTTATAACATTCCCGAGTTGTCAGTAAGATTAATTACAGTTCCTATGTGTTCATATTGATTTTAATCACTTTATGAAGGCTTCTCTAGTTTTACTAAACAAACATTGCTCAGTTTCATCATGGTCCATTTCATTTAGGACAAAGCAAATGTTGCCCTATGGATGAGGTTCCAATTCAGGAGCTACATTCAGAATTGTATAGTGGGCAAGTTTTTGGGGTCATATTTGGCAGGATTTTCAGGATCTATGTTTAGGTCATGCTGGAGTGCAGGTTAGAGGGGTAAAGCTCATGAATTACAATAAAATAGACAAGGGAGGATTGTATGTGTATGATTTTGTAATAATTATATTGTGGGGAGCAATTTTCCCCACAATGTGATAAAAAACTGTTATTTTGACCTTGTGAGGACGCAGAGACATAACCTCTGTTTTCTAAAAGTGTGTGAAAACACACAAAAAAACTAAAATAGCCAAAAGTTAGGGATTAGAGTAATGCTCATAAAAATGAATGGATCTCCAGAAAGGCATGAATACTTGAACTGTGTGTGTGTGTGTGTGTAGTTGTCAGATAACATTGCAGTCTGGTGAATCTGGAATTGCATGCTTGAAAAACTATGTTGTGAATGATTAACCTTCAAAACAGTTTTTTTCTTTTGATCCTCTGAGTTACCTACACTAATTTGACTTTTGATTGTCCTATAAAAGTTTTATAAAGTATTAATAAAACGATTCACCCCAATTAGGCCTGGATTTCAAAGATACTGGAGGTTAAAATACAACCATGTATAAAAGCTAAAATAAACTTTGGATTTCTTTTCCGTCCCATGGTCTTTGATCTTAAATCACCCTGTGTGATGAGCACAGATGTGTTAAACATAATAGAAATGGACTTATTCGCTTGGAGAACGACAGACGCACATCAAGACATCCATCCATTTGCTTTAGAGTACCAACACAAATTAAATGGACATTATTATCGCTTGGGGAAAGTACAAAATTACGTACGCTACGTAATGTTTGAGTCGATCGATGCTATCATGGCAGAAGCAAACTCCAGCTAGAGAAGATGATCTTTCTCTTAGAATCATCCAGTAGACAAAGGGGAGGGTTGTGCCTGCTGAGTCATATCTATGTAAAGGGACATGCGCTAAAATGCACTGAATTATAATGTCTTTATGACTAATAGAGGAGATTAGTGCACCTCCTTGTGAACCACAGACATCTGCGTCTACTGGAGTGTTTACTGGGAGGGAACAGCACATTTAGATGAAAGATCCCCATGATCAAGGAACTCATTTGCTTTCCAAATGCCGCCCTTTGCCTCTCCACCCTTCCCAGCAGAGAACAGAGTCGGGGAGGGGGACCGGCGAGTTGCGTATTTCCAGCCTGCCTCTTCAGGCCACAGGAATATAGTAGGTTTTTAATTACCGAGTGGATTGATATGCAAAGTGGTCATTGTAATGTAGATGGGGAATAACGCCGCGGATGGGAGGGGATGAGGACGCGCTTACGTCCGTGTCGGGTCGTGTCTCACGGGTGCGTCGGGTGTCGCAGAGCCACAAGTCAGCAGCGGTGTCCGAAGGCCTCACTCCCTTCTCGCGGTGCCGACGCGCGGAGCAGCTCGGCAAGCCGCCGCACCGGGGTGCGGCCCGATCGGCCGGCCCCGTGCGGTGGACCCATCCGTCTGGAAGAAGCTCCGAAATGAAGCTGACCTGCTTCCATCCACGTTAACCAGATCTTAATTTTATCGCGCGTCTTATGATCTCTGAAGCGGCACAATGTTAGAATCTCTAAGCGAGGAGGGTCAGGCCGCGGCGTTCGGTTTGACATCTCCGTGACACGGCTACCAAGTCAGCGCGATGCGAACTGACAGGGCCTGTGGCACCATCCTGCTCATCACGTCCGTTCTTACTCAGCTGTCAGATGTATGTCAAGTTCCCGCCGAGCCCCCATGATTCCTCCGACGTTCCTTAAGTGAATCTGACAACCTGCATCACTTTTCCCCTCAGGGCAATAAAGTGGACGCAATAACATTACAACTAAGTATGCAGTCAAAGCTCCGAATATCAGATTTTCATCTGACCCATATCTTTAAATCTCGGGAGGGGCAGGTCTGATTGGAATTTCTGTCTTTTAGCTAATGGAGCGGAGGGGCCGGGACAAGAAAGAAGTGAAAGGCCGCTGAGCTAAAAGCTTTTAGTTAGCCTGTAACTGTGTACGTGGGTTTATGCATGCCTCTGCCTTGTCATGGATACATCCACATGCAATCCACTGATACCACATCCACCTGTCTCGTGCCCTGGTCTGCCTGGCGCAAGAACCAGTCTCCCCACTACTCAGGTCCGGGTAAATGGTTGTAAGGTCATTAGCTGGGTAGTTACTGCGTGAAATATACTTACTTTCTATAACGATAAGATTGTAATACTTCCCGAAAATATCTTTCTCCACTTCATTTGGATGTTGGTGACACGAGAACCTGGACACTTCAAGTTATTCACGCCATGAGGAAAAATATGAAAAGCTGAGGCTGTATGATTAAAATGAAATTATATTAAAATTTGCCACCTGTCCATAGTGCCTAATAAAGATTCATTGTGCGGGGCATCGTAATCAGAGACCCTTCAAGTCATTTCCTGAGTTTGCTGCTCTATCTAGTGTAAACAGCATTATAATGAACTGGTTTCCCTTTTCCGAAGCCCTGCAATAGTGATGACAAGACTCCTCTGTTTGCTGACGGTCTCTGCTGACGCCATTGTTCTGCGGGACTGCGGTCTTCCTGCCCATTGTCGCTCAAGTTTGTTCCTCCGTTACATGGTTGTCATAGTAGGATGAGGAACCACGGCTCATGGGATAAACCCACTGGGGTCCCTGGCTTTTACAGACCAGCAAATGGTGTGGCTGCGGCTCTTCCTTCCTCTGAATTATTGAGGCTGAATCTCAGGGATGCTGAGGGACGTCAGTATGAATGTACGCTTATCAAGGAAGAGGAACAGGGCTAAGAAAATAACATCTGAGCTCTCACACGCTGGTCACTTCCTCTTCCAGTGTCTTCCTTCTATGCATAAGCTAAGAGCCCTAAATACTAGGAGTAATGGCCACCTGCACAGCGTCTTTCTGCAGGTCATTGCCCTCCTAAATAATAAATAAATCCTGCTACTGCACTTTTTGGACTGTTTCATATTTACTCGTATTTCATAAGCGTTTTCGCACGTTACCCTGAAGCGGTTTCCACCATACATCTGTGTGTCTCCCCATTATTTATATGTCTACATGTTTATCTTTTGCACATTTTGATTTCTACTTCTGTTTTAATTTCTTATTCTTTTTATTGACTTTTATGTTTCTGTTTCGACCGTATGTTTAATTGTATACTTTATGGCACCAACTTGCACCCATAGAAATCCCTTATACTTTCCATACCTGGCGAATATAAGTATCCTGATCGTGATTCCGATGTGAAGTAAGACTCGCGGTTGTGATATATTGAGTGATACACGACCGTGGCACGTTGCTGCCACTGTGGCCCAGCTTCTGACAGCATTTAAGGGACGGGAGCTTCTCTCTCTTTATACGCACCCCGTCTCTGCTCCACTGTGGCTCATCGATACCTCTCGAGGTGTGAGGTGTGTACGTGCCGGGCGGCATGGCCCGGGCTCCTGTAATCCTGTTAGCTAGCCTGGCGTGCTTCTGTTTGTGCTGCCATGAAAGGGGGCAGGATAATTAAACACCAGCAACAGGCTGCTGAGCGATGGAGTCACGTGACCCGACGGAGCGCCGTGTCATGCCAGGGAAAATGCTTTCTGGGGGGTGACCACCATCTGTCCCTGTATCACCATTGCCTCCTCTTCCTCGGCTAGATGCAGTTCGAGAGTTTAACGGGAAACTATTTTACAGTCACGCTGAGGCAAGGAAGGAAAATGGATTTTGAAGCAGGCGTGAAGTTTAAGAAGTATTTTCCTGGGGGTGATTTCTCAGGGCACTAGAGTGATATTCGAAGCCGTTCTTGTGTCCTTAGCCTTAATGCATTATAATACTCATTCTGTTTATTGTTTAGTTTGGTGGTACATCTTTTTAGTCAGACATTTCATTGAGTTGCTCATTCATTTTTTTTAGTTCCACATTCACTAATTTTCCAGGGCTAATGGTTTCAGCTTGGCAGAAGCACTTTAATATGTAAAACGCCAAGCAGGTCATTAGAAGCACAATGCGTTCTTTAACATGAGACGTTATTGGGCTTGTCCATTCAAAATCGAATCCCCCCTGAATGGCTTATATAGACCACAGCTAATTAACAGGACTCTAATGAATGAAGAGGGTGAGTATGAGTAGTGGGGGTGCCTGGGATGCGTCTCAATTTTTCGTTCTCTTTAGCTCATATTTATTATGAAATATTCCAACATTCTTTGTGTTCCATTATGAAATGACTATAAATGCAACTTCGAATTAGTCCGTATTATAAGGTTGCCGGTTGAAAACGTGCAACCAGGGAGTGATTAGCATCTCTGCTGGTCTGCTTTGCCTTTTATATTGGCCTCAAGGTTGACTAGCAAATCACTAGACCTTGGGAGATTCTTCATGCCAAAGCCTCCAATTTCTTCTGTATGTTTTATGAGTCCAACTCCCCGGTTTGACCTTTCCATTTAAGTCATGAATACCCACCTTCACATTTTGCCCAGCTAACTCTGATTATGGAAAAGATTGCAAATAAACTCCATGTCAGCTTCCATGTCTTGTTGTTTATATGTTTTATATCAGTAGAAATGCTTGGGTTGTGGGATCTGCACCAGTGACACATCACTTGTTCACAATGAAGCGTCTATCCCCAGCTTTGTGCCCCAATGCTGCCAGGATAAATAATCGGAAGACGGCTGGATTGGTGATGAATTAGTTTCTCATTACTTACATTATATTCCATTTATACCCAGGGTTTAATTGACTCCCTGTCACCCTACCCTAGTGGAGATTGCTTATGCAAAGCACAGATTTAAAATCCCCTCCTGCGAGGAGCTAACCAGAGAGGATAAATCCTTCAAATTCGTTTTTTTAAGAATTTTGCTATCTAGTATATTTTACATTTTGCAACAATGTTCACTGGACCGTGAGCCAACGATTATGTTACACCCATGTCACCATCTTGTTTTATCAAGAGATGATGGAGGTTGCCCTTAGAGTTTTAAGGGAAACTGGACATCCTTGGCTCAGTCTATACTGAGTAGCACACTTGAGCTTCTTTAGTGTTCTGGCCCTTGTCCTATCATCTGCCCCTGTCCTCCGCTTTAACTAATCATCCACTTTCTTCCTGCGCACTTCTATCCAATCAGCAGCCTCGAAGTCCTGGTGCTTACCCGTTTCTTGTGGTCCTGGTGATGGTCCACTTCAAGGTGAAATGGGTCCCATTCATTAATATCACTGCATTGTCGCTTTAAAAATGACACTGTTTGACGTAGACCGGCACCAAATATATACAAAACGTGAAATGTCATACTTTTTCGGCGGAATACTGTGACCCTTTCAATCCTGGGAAGATGGTGGGACATGACGGCAAATGAGAGCCAAGGAATTATGGCTCTGTAATCTCATCTCTCCACAAGATGAGCTGCTTGAGCTGTGCTACGGCCCTTTCCCTGGCCAAAATCCAAGGACTAAGGTGTAGCTAACCCTCCAGTGTCTTTGAAAGGGCCAGCGGGCCGTCTGCTTTGCTCAAAGAGGCTGGAATCGTAATCAGCTTTTCAGATATTAGTATTTCAGATAATTGACCGGATTACTGGTCAGGAACCCTCACCTCACTCACCAGCAGTGACAGCTCCTCCATTTTCTACCAGCATGCTTATGGTATCATTGTTGTCGGCACATCATGCTTACTACAGGTAATAAGATTGAACACTGACTACGTCACACCAGGCTTTACACACACAGCACGGTTCAGGGTCTCGGGCCTTTCAGCAAAGCGGCCAATAAAGCACAGGTTTCTCCAGGTTGTGGGACGATGTCGTCCTTCGGTTGATTCAGCCGGATCATAATAGATTCGCACCCATCGGGTGTTCCGGAGAGTTCAGGTTCACTGGAGAAGGGACCAAGACGCAGGAATCGGACATGAATTAAGTGCCCCCACGCTTTTTCCGTCACCAAGAGTTTCTTACTTTAATAACGTCCAGGATTTGACATTGATTAGAGCAACTGGCACAGCATGATGTGATTATACGGTTCCTGGATGCCTGTTTATCTCGGGGGGGTTAACTCTCCGGGTGGATACAGGTATGACCTCAGAATGCAATACGGGGGGGCTGGATGACCAAACAAGAGTTGGGGAGACTCCACATCTGGAGACCATTCTATAGACGTAATTAGAGCACTTTGGTGCTCACTAACAAGCTGGCTGAGCCAGACGTTGTTGCCCTGGGGGCAGCAGCAGAGTTTCTCCTGCAGGGCGGCTCTGTCCCTTTCCTTCAGAAGCCGTCAGGGTTTCACACCTCCGCCTCGTTCTCCTCTCATTCGCCATGCGTCCGTATTCTGCAGTCTGTGTGTGTGTGCGTGATCTGCCATTATTCAAAATTGTTTCTTTAAATGTCAGAGAGCAATTTTATATTAATCAGTCTGACTAGACATCTATTCATAGACTGGCTGGAGTCTCCTTAAAGGCAATTATTGCACATTCAGCTGGATACTTACCAAGGCAGCCTGGTGTTTTTTCTCACCATTTATTACCTCAGGTGGTTGAATAAATGCGAACCAATAAAAAATAAATAAATTTAATAACACGGGTGGCCCTTTAGTCATTACTTTGAATATTGCAGGAGATTTTGCTAAGAACTTTTTTTTCCATCCATTTTGTGTAACTGCTTGTTTTGTTCAGGGTGGGGGGGGGAGCCTATCTCAGAGGCTACAGGCACAAGGAAGGGAACAACCCAGGATGGGGCAACAACCCATCATTCACACTCACACACCACTTACGCCCGCAGGCCATTTGGCAACTCCAATTAACCCTTTTTTTTTTGGAATCAGAGTACCCAGAGGAAACCAGTATCACCACTGGGAGGAGATGCCACCAGCACACCCAGAAGCCTGGTGGAGACCCTGGTCTCAGAGGTGTGAAGCAACAGTCCTAATCACTGCACCACTGCACTACCCAAAACTTCAATTCGTCTTAAATACTTTGTGTTATTAAATCAAATGTCCAGCTATATAGTAGCAGATCTAGTTGTATCATACGTAAGCGTTTAGTTTTTAAGGAAACCACAGGAAGAGTGGAGTATAGCAGTTTTGTTACCGTCGCTGCGTGCGGGCCCGATTTATCAGCGCACGCGATTAAATCCGACTGAAAAGCATTCGGAGTTTAATGAGATGCTTGCTTATTGAGAAACAGACAAAGCAACGCCAACACAGAATATTTACTGCCAGGATGTGCAGTCCTTATTTGGAGCATGGATAACAATGTTTTTTTAAATGTAACTAAATGTTTTTCTTCCCATTTTGAATATTGCATTTATTTTTCTGAATCCCAGAAAACATCCGGTATTATAATACTTGTTTATTCCAATATAACCACCGCTTTTTTAGTATACTAAATGGACATTAAAAGTCTCTATGTGGTTGTCGACTAACTCGTCTGTCGCTGTCATCAGATCCCTTGTCTGGGTCCTACAGCGTCGACATGTTCTCTCTCAGCACTATTTTTTTTCCGGCCGGCTCTTCCCGGAACAGCGTGGTCTTACACAAACATAAGCAGACGCATTCAACCACGGAAAATATGTCAAAATGAAATAAATAAAAAAACGTCTTCTGTACGTGCATTTACTAACGCCAAGGACTTCCACTTATGATACAACAACTCAGTCTTTGTTTATATTAGTCCCTCCTCATTGACACACGCACAACTGAGGGAAGCTCTTTCAGTATGATATTACATGAGAAGGAGATCAGATTGTAATACTGCAAACCTTAAAATGTATTAATATTAATTCAAGTGAAGTCCATTATTATATCACTAACGAAACAAAAAATACACTATAAAAATCATATTTAAAAGGCAAAAGAAAGCACCAATTTAAAAAACACGTATTGTATATTGTAATGCAACTAATAAAATGTTTACTCTGAATTGCATTTATTTTGTAATTCGAAATGCTTCTGAAGAATGTAAAACTATACAGGATTGTCCAAAGCAGGAGTGGAAGTGTAATTGTATCGATTAGTGTAAAAAATGTTTACATTTTAACACTTCAGATATCATATGTTATCAGTCTCAAATACCTCATGACAATTGACAAATGTACGAGATGTATAATATCTTATATGTTTTGACAGCACGAACTGAAAATCAAATTTCTAACATTTCTAATGTTAACTACATAAATATATCTTCTTTTTTGTTTACTCATTGCCTGGATTTTTCCACAATACACCACATAATGATGAGCAAATTGTATACATTAAAATAAATATGTTGAAGTGGACACTGATTTATTATCAAAAAATATTATTTTCTATATTTTATTCGGTTAAAGCTCGGGCTTATTCAGGTCTTCCTTCAGTTCTGTTTATCGCATCCCGCTTCGCCCCTCTTTACTGAGTGATAAACCATTTGAGCCTAATTTATTGCCTTATTCCTACTACTTAATAAATTAATAAAATAATTTCCTGTTATTTCCGACTGGAAGCTAATAGCATTCAATATTTACATTCCCTAAATATCCATGCATCCAGCAATCTTCTAGCTGTTAATACTGGTCGGGGTCGCAGTTTTTATGGTAAAAATGTGAAATTTATGCGAGTTTATACCTTTTTATTCAGAAGCAAACAAACAAAGTCACTATATAAATAAAAACTCTGACTCCGAGAGGTTATAACATTTTAAACATAAGGTCGTCATTTTAAAAACCGGGTGAAACAAACTTGGTATAAAAAAGTCAAGCTGATTAAAGTGCTTGCAGACATTAAAATTTTCCTTCATTCAGAAAATAAATAGGTGAACCTTGTGCCTAATCAAATGATATTGCTCATCCATTAAATAAACATAAATATAAACCACGTCAGCTATTCACTTAATTTGTAACCTAGTTATATTTACTTTGTTAATTATTCAGGCAACACAATATTTATTTATTTTATTGATACCATTATTAAAGGAAGTAATGTGTTGCCGAAATATGTAACATCAATGATTAACATTCCAATGGCAAAATTATTGCAGGAGCACAAACGCATTACGGGCCGTTCGAACTGTATACTGTCGGTGGAAATAATCAAATACAAGTGCTGATGCAAAACGTCCATCACAGAAACGGAAAATCGTCATCCTGCTCTTTGATCGGCGTTGCCGTCTGTCCTTTTTCTTTTTATTCTACCAGTAGAAGTAATTCAGCCCGCTATGACTCTCTTATGAATTTCCCAATGACGTGAGCGATGCTGCTCGTTTTCATTGGCTCTTCGGTGAACTGATCAGTTATGGGTGCTGAATCCTGCACACCTCGCACACCCCCGCGGGGGGACAAACACACAAGCAAACACGACTACCGTTCATAAATACCTGAAAGAGCTGTCCCAGAGAGCGACAACTCACGGAGTGAACGACGCATCACAGGTTAATTCAGTTGCCTAATTAAACTCAAGTACCTGCTGAGGGAATTTAATATGAATTCAAAAATTGATGGACCACGCAGAGGAAGATCCTTCGATTCTATGAACACATGTTTTGAAGAGAAGCATCTGAACAATGAGGTGAGGTGTCCTGAATGTGCAGAGGTGGAGATTTCAGGTCCAGAAAGTAAACATCCAAACCAGGATTTTGTTTCAACCAACCAGTTGAGTACAATGTGATTGCAACTCTTTATAGTCAACTGGTTGGTTGAAACAAAATCCTGGTTTGTATTTTTACTTTCCGGACCTGAAATCTCCACCTCTGTGAATGTTTACATTAGAACAGAAGTGGAAAGTTCAGGTTCAGAGATTAAAAATCCAGACCAAGATTTTGTTTCAGCTAAGGAGCTGAGCGCTCTGTAAGTGTGGCTCTTTATGCGCAACTTGTTGGCTGAGACAAAATCCTGTCTGTCTGGATTTCTACTTTATAAACCTGAACTTTCCACCTCTGCATTGGATTTAACTATGAAATGTTTGCATGACATAATGTAGGTGACGTACATTGAAAAAAAGGGACTTTAAAAGGCTGTTCCGCTTTATCGCAACCAAAGGCACTCATATGTTCTATTAATTAAAAACCTCTCACTAATTAAGTCACTTCTGATAAGCGGGGCTAAGCCTATCTGAAGGACACGGCTTCAACGCTGGGTTAAGCGTTTTGGAGGAACGTGCATGGAGAATAAAAATTGCTTAATATTAACTTTCTTTGATGCTTATGATTTTACACAATAAAATATGTGTTTTTCCTTAATTAAAGCATTGGAAGTTTTCAAACACTTGTAATAGCGACATAAACATGTTGCAATAAAAACAGTTATTCTGTTTTTATAAATGCATCGATGTGATTGAAAGTGATAAACAGCCAAATTATGAAATGTTGCCTTAGACTGATGTACACGATTTTTATAAGATGCAGAAGCCAGAGACTTTTGCTTTAGACATTAGCAAATCTTGGGATAAGTAACTGAACAATCTAACCTTTTCTGCAAAATGAAATTCAATTGCCTCTAAACTCATTTCACCGTGGTAAATCGAGTTCTAACAATATAACACCTTTTACGAAGCAGGATTTCTTAGCTGGATTGAATTTAACTAGAAACCATGTTCGTCCAATAAGAGTTTAGGTATGGAGCATTCCAATTGGACGATCATGAGTTACAGTTTAAATTAACCCAGTTGACTGAGAAATCCTGCAACGTGCTTTACCCCTTATTTAGCTGTAAGCTTTTTAATATAGTAAGAAAACGTTTTTAAAGATTAATATAACTGTAAGTTATTTTATTTATATTGAAGCAGAAGCAAAAGTACTGCCTAAATAGTTCGCTATTTTTCTGTTTTAATTTTCATTCGGCTTTGTCAAGCCAAACAAACAAGAAAGACTATATAAATCACACTATAAACTGTCGACATTCGCCTGCAAAAAATAAAATCTCGTTTAAATAATACTTTTGAAGGCAGTGTTATTTGCAGTAGTGTTGGTGTGAAGTGATGGATGATAAACCTATTTTAATTCCATTGTGTAACCAGATATGGGACATGCTGGGATTATCTGGGACATTTTTGGCAACAGCCTTGTGTGTCTTTAGGACATTTTCAGTGACATATAACCAGTGGCTATGTGCATCAGTAAATACAGACAGCTATTGGTGTAGTGGCCAGACAACTGCAATTAGGATCAACCCATTTACCACAACTCATGTAGTTGCAGCCCTATGTAGTCCCAGTAATAGCTGACAGTGAAATCATTTAAATTGATCAAAAATTCTAGGAGAGCTCAGGTTCAGGTGTGAAACAGAAAATATCAACTGACGGATTATTCAGACTCCTGTGTGGTTTTCTCATGGGCAGATGAACAAATCTGTGTTCAGCAAGATTGAGGAGAATAAAGACAACAAGAACTCGTCTTCAGAGAGGAGCCGAGCAGAAATCATATTCTCCCTGAAGAATGAAGTCGGCGGACTACTGAAGACACTGAAGCTTTTTCAGGTAGACGATTACCTCTGTGTCTATGGTCAGTTGATGCTTTTGAAAACAGGAGAGTTCACATCTCTGTATTCTAATTCTTTGTCTGCAAAAAAAAATCATCATACAGTCTTACAATACGTAGCATTTA
>JAABNY020000008.1:14560131-14575703 GCA_015164015.2 Brevimyrus niger | reverse complement strand
ACATGCGGCCAAGGACGAACCTGCCAAACTGGACGCCGGTCAAGCGTACCCACAGACAGCCCCACCCCTCGCTGGGTACCCCCCCCCCCCCCCACACACACACACAGACAGATACTTCTAAATCTAAACAATTATTTAGATGCATTGAATCAACCCCTCGGACATGTCTGTTCTATCAGAAAGAGACAGTTGGGAATGAGGTTAGAAGTGCGAGGCCTGCTTCAGGAGTGATGGACGACTCGGGCAGGCCCACACACCTGCGCACTCTCTGGTGAATCATCACCCCTAACTCTGCTCCCGCTCAGGACTCCTGGCCCACATGGCAGTGTGGAGAAGCAGTTGGGTTGAGACATGTACACTGTGAGGTATGGCGACTATAAGACATCAAGAGGGTGTGAGTTAGTAGCAATAACCATCTAAGACGTCAAAAATGGAAAAAGGGTGTAACTCTTTTGGGCTCTAATAATACTTTTGTTTTTTTATAAGGTCCCTCACCTGTGCCTGAGCATGGTAAAGTCTTCTCATTTGGGTTATTTCAAGGTGTGTTGGTTGAACGTAGTCCTTGCAAGACCCGTCACTTGTGCGTGGGCGGAACGATTTCTGTCAGCCACGTGCGTTGCACGGCAAGGTCCTCCGTCTACGATCGCAGTTCCGGCGAGAACATGCGCAGCCGGGCCCCTCTGTCTGCCGGAAAGGCCGCCGTTTGCTTTGCGGGATCTCTAGCGCTCAGCTCCTGGGTTTTTCGCCACTTAGACGTGTTAATTGCACAACACAGTCCGTGTTTGTCCAAAAGCTGCCGCACCCCCCGCTGCTTTCCGGTCGCCCGCTTCTCAGGTAGATGTGCTGCGCAGCTCACGCCGGGGGAGATGTACATGTCAACAGAGCGAGACATTTCAATATCCTCCGACTGTGCCTGGCCACCTCTTACACTCACCTTTACTGGACGGAGGGCAGCGGACTGTGAAAGAAGCGGACACCTTTGCTCTCCCGTGATGGAAAATTCATGGACAGATGGGTGACAGATGAGTGCACATGAATGTGTGCCCCCCTCCCTGCTGGGGCTGGGGGAAGCCCCTCTCACGAGAACCCCCAGCTGGACCTAAGCTGTCATGGTTCTCAGTCAGTAACATGTTCTCTTGACGTTACGCATCCACCTGCCTGTGCAGAAGGGCTTTCCTGGGCTTTGTGGTTATACAACCATCACTCCCTTGCTTACTTTAGCCTTGGAGGATTTATGATGAAATAACTGCAGTAAAAATAGGGCCTTCTGTGCTATGAACCTAAAGATAACCCGATCCTGACTTGAGGGTGCAGCATATAGCTGGATCCTCAGTAAGATTCCATAAAAATGAAATATAAGAAAAAGACAGGAGACATTTCTGCTTCTTATTTCTGTCAACATATATATTATGAGACAAAGATGGATACAGAGTCCGGGCTCAAACTGATCAATCGCATCTCCTTGGTTACTGGTCATAAGCACCACACCAAGCAGCTCCTCAGGTAATGAAATCCAGCCGACCCCAATTAGACTGCTTGACCCTACAGGGTTTTTAATGTGAGCTGGGCAGCTGTGGAGATGATTTTGGGGCAGTGGGGGCTGTGGAACAATGAGCTATAGAATAGCCACACAGATTTGAACTTCATCATCATTCAGTTTTTTTTCCCCCCAACACTTATTCCTTTATTATCTCCATTGTTTTTTTTTTCCATTCATTTAATTTAACCTTTTGTTCCACGCATTTCAACCATACATTCTCAGACTATTTGGCTCCCGAGTTTTCGGGTATAATACAACCATGAACAGAATCATACTGGCTAGTATCTACCATTCAGGAACAATGACTGGCTGTCTCAGTTTCTCTATTACGTTGATATCACTGCTTATTCTTGTGTAGGGAGAATGGTATTTTAGCCTTGGCAGCGTAAAGAACCAGTTTCATTCAGGTTTGTAGTCCCAATGCTTGGTGTCTCTTGTAACAGAAACAATTCATGTTTCATTCACACGTCTCCCCTCCCTTGTCTTTTGAGGTGTCATTCCATTATCCTATTGGACAAACTGTGAAAATAGTTTTTTGATGTTTTCCCCATTATCATATGCAGAGTGCCAAAAGAAGAACGTCCCTGGCAGAGACCATCTACAACAACTGCATGCAGTGTGGTGACAGTTACAGTGTTTGCTCTGGCCAGACCAGAACAGCTACATGAAGTAACATTGTTTCATATTTGAAATCTATAGTATTCAGTATGTTATCCAAGCTAAGTCCAAACCTCTTTAGCTGGTGACCCCCAACCTTATGTTTGTCCCCGGTATTTTAATTTAGTAATTCTTTCACAAACTTTAATAATAATACACATATTTATTTGTTAATTTCTGTTGCTCCCAGTTTCATAAAAAATATTTTGGCAAATGTACTTCTAAAAACACTATTTTCTGTTTCTAATTGTAAGTATATATTGATTAATTTCATTCCATAAAAAGATAAATACATTGAATTCTATTTAAACAGCATTTCATATTTTGTTGTGATTATTTTTAGGGGACTATTCAACGGATTATGTTGTATTAATTTCAAATACAGTTACTTGCATTTTTTTATGATTTAAAATGCTTGTATAAAACTGCGTGGTTGACAACATAATAAATGCCTAATATTGGCAACTACTGATGGACACTATGCTCACACTAAAGCATTCATTTATGTTACAATACAGGCAAAGCCAAAAGCCATAATGCTCACCCTGCAGCACCAATACTTTGTCATTTGACCACCGTTCAATCAGCAGGCCAGTGTGGCGTCCTGACTATGGCGGTAAAACAAAAAATCCAGCGTGGGTTGGCCTGACTTGGCCTGGTTCCTTGTGGTACCTATCTTGGGAAAAGAGATCCCATTATTCGTCATATTGTGCCGCACATATTCCTTTTACAGCACTGTGAACAATCCCAGTTTGAGTAGCCTTGATCAGAAATGGCGCTGAAAACATCTCAAGCCTGCTGGGAGAATGTAATGAGTGTAAGCTGGTCGACCTGGCGGCCGCC
The DNA here is from genome assembly GCA_015164015.2 of Brevimyrus niger. NCBI lineage: Eukaryota > Metazoa > Chordata > Actinopteri > Osteoglossiformes > Mormyridae > Brevimyrus > Brevimyrus niger. The sequence goes on along the minus strand of JAABNY020000008.1, from coordinate 14,572,663 downwards.
AGGGTAGGCATGTTCCTCACCGCCAGCTGTATACGAGGAACAACACAGGCGGGACGCTTTATGTCTGCCCTTTACCAGTCTTTATCTATCGACATGGAGCTGATAATTGGCTATTAGCAGTCGCTCTTCACCCCGCGCACCCAGCAAAAGCCGGCTTTTGCACTATTAAATGGCCCTTATCGATGGCGATTTCCATTTTTCTTTCCTTCTGATGCTTTGGCTGCTTTGGTACTTCACAATGTCCAGCGGTCCACTAACTAAGGGTGCAGCTGACATTTCTGCTATTGTGGATATAGATGAAGGAATGCATGTTATTAGGAGCCCCGTTTGCACATGACGTGAATAGCTTGTCGGATAGCGTCGCATGAAGTCGCATGCGGCACCTTATAGAAACTGTGAACTCAGAAGATGCTTGTGCTTGTCAATAAAGTGACAAGTGATATTACATTTCTCGGTAATGTGGACAGTGCTGACAGACTGTGATGATGTAGTCTGGAATTATTATTATTATAATAATTATTGTTGTTACTGTTGTTATTATGACTATTATTGCGACAGTAATATTTGATGCGGAGTCACATGTCAGAATCAGACTCGGCGACAGACTGGGCTGGGGCTACAGGACGCAGGCAGACACACAGAAGCACGGGCCCCTAAAAAACATGGTTGTTTAACATACAGAAAATCCTGCTCCTTTTTTCCTGCCCTTAAAAAAATCTGTAGTCAAACAGGCATTTGTGTATTTTAAATATGTATGGTTAATCTATGTCTCTGTATGAGCGGCTGCCCGGCGTGTGAATTCAGATCGTACTCTTGAGAGCGAATGTTTTCGCACTGCTTTACCGATGCTGGGGTTTGCAGTGTTGCCATGGTAACAGCAGTGAGAAGGGATCCAACGAATTTGCAGGGTTTCTGAAAGTGATTGATAGTGACCAGCACGATATAATGAGAAATACACGAAGAAACATATATGAAAGTTTCTCCAATGCCAATACACATTTTAGCTTGTAGATAACACATTAGCTTTAGTATGCCTGCCATACCATAGATTATTAATTTTTCTAAAATGTTGATGTTTTTTTGTGAACAGGAGGAAACTAGGAGCGACATAGTGACATTTATGCACAGAAGATTGTATGATTTTTGCTCCTTACCACAGGGGCTGTATATGCAATAACAATGGACTGCCCTTGAGAGAGCCTGCATGCTGTGGTTGTCATGGTGACAGGACCTATTAGATAACCAGGTTGCCATGGCGCATATCTCCCCAGTGATGGAAACCCAGCCAGGCCCTGCAGAAGAACAGTCTCCAGCACTGCCAATCCTGAGACTACACCTCAGCAGTGCTCTAGGTGTACAGTGATCAGGCAGGTCCAATAAAAGCTGGCCAGGTTTATAATTTGTTAAAAGAATCGGTTAAAAAAAAAGATAAACCTGTGATCAGGCAGATGGTATTTATCGGGATACTTCTATGCTACCCTTAAGTAAAATACAGAATATGAGCTCCTTCCGTTGTATTTCATCAGATACAGAAGGAGCATAGATAAATCTGAGATAAATCTGAGAGCATGTATGAATAAGAACAACCCCTCTAAAATATATAGCAATAACAGTACATGTGTATATATAATGATAGGTCTGTGCATTGGATGGCGAACAGAGTATTGAGACACCGAGCTGTGCGGGGAATTGGATATTTCCTGCACTTCTATTATATTTCCTGCACATCTATTACATTTCTTTTATTATATTATTTGCATCTGACCCAGAAGGGTGACTCAGATGACTGTGCAGGTACATGTCAACTTTCTCCCACTCACTCCCTGCTTTCCCTTTATAGCGTTTCCCATATAAGTCATTTAGTTACTGCTGCCCCCCCCCCCCCCAGTAGAGGTCTAGCAGAGCCGAGCCGAGAACCGTTTTGCTTTTCCACTAAATTTTTCCTTTTTCGTCAGCCAGTCCGCCCCTCGTCACCCTTCTCCCTGACAGAGACAAATGCCAGCATCCTCCTTCCAAAACTCCCCGTGTCATGTGGTTCTGACCTGGAGTCGAGCCCGAAGGGTCTTTTCTGGGTTAAACGGAGATCATGTACAGATGCAGAGACTGAGCTAGAGGCATCCAACAGCACTGACGATAACTGCCGATTCAGCGAGAAAATTAAATGGGACGTGAAATTCCAGCGTATGGTTGGGTCTCAGGATGCTGTGGTGACTTTGATCCACTAATCTGCACAACTGTACAAATGTACATACAGTAGGGAACAATACGTGGGGGAGGGGACTGCTCACCAAACCCCATTATCGTCTTTTTGTAACCTCACGTATTGCATCTATACACCAATAACAAACACAGCACACTCAGACTACCACAGAGACACAATCAAATACACGCTTTATATACGTAGACCCACTAATGCTTATAATCAGATGGATATTAATGTGGAGTTTACCATAATGTGAGGTTATTCCTGGTTATTATCCATACATTTTCTATAGTTATTTATTCTAATAGGTTAATAGTGGTTTTGAGTTTGTGTCATCAGACCACATGTACATCGGCTGCCAAGCCGGTATATTGCAGGACAATTATATACATTGACTTTGCTCAGCATCACACTAAGGGCAATTCAAAGATATAAACTGACCTGAACTGAAACACTTACTAAAATGGCTACATTCCTGTCATTCTACAAATTGCTCCCAATACGATGACAGTTAATTTCAGATTTTGTATAATAATGCTGCGACACATTATCAAGCAACACAAGTAGATGTCATAAAGGAGGTGACCATTGATGCGTCACTGATTTATATTCCGGTTGTGAACGCTGAACTATGAAGACCCATCTATTACTTTATCTCAAGATATCCCCCCTTACTGCTTTGTTATCCAGACATAGGACATTGATATCCCACAGGCCAAAACCTTGCTAAACACCGCCCTCATTTTTAAAATATCAAATATTGCAGTTTACAGTTATTCGTCGCTGAAGGTCCTCTGTAAATGCTAATGATTTGGTATGTTTTTCTTGTAGGTCGACTTACATTTGGAGTGTTTGAACCCTGTGCCCTCCTAAAATGGCTCGTCATGTTTGTTTATTCTTTTACAAATAAATACATAAATATACTATAATGGATTGTTATCCAAAATGGCTTACACAGCATTTTTATTCATTCCAGAAATTGACGTTTTACACAAGTTTTATTGCTTGTTTAGTTTTCCTGAAATTCCACCAGTTGAAACTGCATTTTGCACTTTGCTAAATAATGTGACTTTGTACAAAGGAAACATTCAAACATATAAAATACTGTGAACTACTGCCAGGCCAGGAGATTCGATTATGATTTTCACAAACAATCCTAACCAATGGAGTAGAAGAGAGTTTGAGATTGGGGGGCATGTGACTTCATAATTTAAATAGAAAGGTATTGGGGGGGGGGGGTGACTGGTCCTTGGGAACCCCCAGCCAGTTCATGTTTTTGCACCCTCCCCTACCGGAAACTGGGAGCGAGCAAAAATGTGAACTGTCTAGCAGGAAGCTGCGAGGAAGCAAAAATGTGGACATGCTGGGGGTCCCCGAGGACTGGGGTGGGAGACATTGATATAGAGGAGTCTGAGATTTCATCATGCCCTTATGTTGTGGTTAAAAGACTACCCATATGCAATGGTTAAATGCTCCAGTGCTAAGGTGTGCAGCGTAGCTCTGGATGTGTTCCGCTGGGAATGAAGCTATCACCATGTCTACATCCCTGCTGCAATTATTTTTTGTGGTTCTTGAGAAATGTTGAGCAGCTCACATGCACAGTGCTGCTGCTTCTGAACTTTCAGGATTATACAGTGTCAACGTCGGCATATATTTCAGCTTTTCATAGCTGCACGTTGCCTGACGTGCAGCTGGTTTCCATGGCAACCCTGCTGGCCAGCTGTGAGATGTACAAAAGTATGTTTAGCTGAATGGATTGTGATAAATTTAGACATCCATATATACATCAATATTCCTAAATCCAGTATAAAAACAAAAAAAAAAAAAACAGAAAAGGACATAACATGTCCTGGTAACGTAACTAGATTCCATTTTACCAGATAGCAGTAAAATACAATGTAATTAAAATATATTCATTTTTGTATTTACAATATTCAAACCAGAGGTTTACATTCATTTTAAAATCCATTATCTCAGATTGTTTATTTGATAGAAGCACATTTTGACTTGTATATCGCCCCTGGATCTTTCAAAGTCTTTAGGGTTCAGTTCTTTAATAGGATTAAAATAAGGAAATTCACTTTCATATTTTTCTGCAGTTACAAAGTAGCTTCAGTTTATCCACTTCATTTGTTATTGCTACATATATTATTACCTCATCTTACCATAGTATCCATTTACAAGAACGTAGAGAAATCGATAAATCAATATATATATATTGGCTAAGGTCATCAAGGAGTACAATAGTAAGGATGCTACTGTAAGGCCAAATACGGCCCTGTAAAAGATTTATGAGGTTTAGTGGATGAGGTTGGAAATGATGTGCAGTACAATATGTAGACGTCTCAAAGGAAGTCTATTTCCTCATGGCGACAAAGCATTTGTACATTTTCTATGTTTTATTAGCACTGTCCGACACTGGTCTTTCAGCAGCAAAAAAAACCCCACAAATTCTTCACAAGGAAGAAACATAAATAAATAAATATGTGACTTCTCAATGGCGATTGACTTTATTATTATGATCTTTTAAATCACTGTCATCTGTTTTTTTTTTTTGTGATATATGACATGTTTTTTTATATGTTTTTCAGTAACAGCCTCTGGTCCAGTCAACTAAAACTGTAACAAACCAGGCAAGAATTAAAAAATTCATACCGAGTTGCAGAAAATCAGAAAAGTAAAGTGGTTTTATAAACAGTGGGCTACAACTACTGCACTATCCCTGCATATTAAAAATAACAAATGTGTATAATTCTATTCCTTGCTATATTTAAGATGGTTTTAGGGACAGGAGCATGATCATCGAGCCCTTTTCTTATTCAGAATATGAACCACCTGACCAGCTTGACTAGTTTTATATTATCGTTTGATTTTTACTTGTGATGTGGATCGGCTTTGTGTGAACACCATTAATTCACTCTCCTGTCGCTGAATGCATCACAATACATTTTTTTGAAGATGAACGAAATGAAATGGAACAAAATATATTCCGAAGGGCCTTGTTTAGCAATGTAAAACTGCACCTTTTCATTGTTCTTTTCATCATTTCACAGTAATTTGAAAGTTTGGCATTTTATATTTTGCTTTTACTCTGGAGATAAAAGAGGCTTCTTGTTTGGTCAAACCACTGTAGCTTTTGGGGAACACTCACACAATCCAGTGAGTGTATGTCAGACAAAGATTCACAGTGTTCTGCATTATGAGCCATTACTAAAAATACGGTCTCCGAATGGGCATTAGGTCTGAAACAAATTGCCAGTTCCTGGAAAAAGTGTATGGTGAGATCAAAGTGGGGCTTCCTAGTGTAAATGCCAAGGGGTGGGCTGGCCAGGAGACCGACACAGTACAGAGCACTGTTCACTGCTCTTTTGACAGTGATCCTGAGACATAAAGTGGTTTGTGAAAAACAAGCCAATGTCCCAAAGTCAACATTCAGAAGGTTAATTTTAATCTTTTCAAGTAACTTCAGAAAGACTTGCTGTTCCCCAGTTTTTAGGAACTGGGAGACACCTTTAGTGTGTGTGTGTGTGTGTGTGTGTGTGTGTGTGTGTGTGTGTGTGTATGTGTGTGTGTGTGTGTGTGAGACCAGTGGGCAGTGTTTCATTATGTCAGAACATATCCCAAAATAACGCTGCAAAGACGCTTCCACAAAGTCAGGGATATAACAACAGGACATAAATACGACGCAAGTTTCTTTATTTTTATATTTGATGCTAAATATTACGAGAAATCAACACCCTAAGAAATAATTTTCGCATGTGTCACAATACAGGATGTCTTAGTAATAGTCTGCTGCTTCACATATAAGAAGAAAATGTGCGGTTGAAGAAATCTGAAATGAAATCTATTATGAGGAAGAATTTCAGTGCCTGAGCAATATAAAATTTTGTTTCAGTCTGTCTCTATATCTCATTATAGTGTGTGGAGTTATGATACTAGCATGAATTACGCATAACTCGCAATACAGCTACTGCCTCCTTCAGGAAGAAAATGGAAAATTAAATAAGAGACTGAAAAATAAATGTTCGATTGAAGTAAACAACAGAGAGATACTCGGGACGAACACAGTAAGAATAAATGCAGCTAAGTTCACCTACGATTTTGCTAAACGCTGTACTATTGCGGTTGTTAACATTGCTTGGCTTTCATGATCCACCCATCCGTCGCCTGTTCAGAGTCAAGGCCCAGGGCCTACGGGCACAAGACGGGGAATAACCCAGCCAATCACAAATTTACAAAGTTAGAAAGAACTTAACAGAAATAAACATCTCATAAGTAAATATTCAGAATCACACTGAATTATCAAAATGCGTGTTTGTGCATGTTAATAAAAAGCTGAAGGAGACATGCAAATTTAAACAAAATCAAATAAAATATAAATGACTGTTTAATTTCTAAATCAAGCACAGTGCAAAGCATTTGATTTTATACATTTTTGCATTTATTCATATTTAAGCCATTGTTGGAATCATAGAGGAAATGACAGAAAAATGCATCGTGGGCCAAAGGAATTCAATACAAACCACGGATATAGAAGCACCTGGATTTGTGCTTCTCCACTGAACAAACATCATCACGCTCCTCCTCTTGCCATAGTTTTATCAGCTAGCAGATGATCCACGGCTCTGTGGACGGCACCCTACTCGGCCGGCAGTTAAAACCCGGGCGGATTCCGTAACGTGTTTGTGCTCTGATCCACGTTCCCTGCCTTTGGTCACGTGTGTGTCGGGATAGCTTGGGAAGTGGAGACATCTGACTGTCGTCAGAGTGGCAGTGTTTCTGCAGTAGCTTTGTTTAGATCATGGTCCAGGATCAATGAGGAAAGTATTGGTTACTGGATTGGCTTTTTGAAAATTTACAAGAACAGTCCAGCACTCTGTCAAATGACCTTTCACAAACTTGGCATTTTCTCCAAACTCACTGTTAGGTACCAGTCCTGAGCTCCATTCGCCCAATATCTCTGCTGTATCAGGTAAACTATCCAAGAACAGCGAGAGTAACCTATGATGAAATCAAATCCCCTACCAATGGGAGCTATGCTTTGAATTAGACCCCAGTGCATCACGTTGATCTCATTTCTCCCTGGGAAAATTGAAGTGTATTATCAGACACTGTAGACTTCTATTAAGTACCCCTATACAAAGGCCAAAGTAAGTAACCACACACATTTCCTTAGATGCCCATTGCTGTATCGTGGCAGTGACAGGCTGTTGGTGTCGAGTGTAAATTTATGTGCGCGGCAAGAAAACTTTTAACTGCTATTAACCTAAATATATTGCACCACTGGTTTTATTCACTCATGCTTTTATCCCAAGCATGTCTTAACTCTACTTCACCGAACACAGTTACGCAGCATTTAAAATGCCAAACTCAAACATGTGAGACAAAATTTACCGAACAACAGTACATCACTACTCGATATAGTACCTAATTCAACCAAGTTATATTCAGGCAAGATAAAAACATCAACTGAATAGAGGATGTTGAGGAGCACATAGACAGATAGGCAGTGATCTTGCTTCTGCAAATAACCAGGCCACGCCCAATTAAAGGGGAAGGCCACACCTTCCAAAAGCAGGAGGCTGCAATTGCTAAGAGGCAAGCCGTACCTTCCCAAGACCGAGACACCGCCCCTTTAATTGAGGAAGGCTACACCCTCTTAGAGACTATTGTGGGATGTGGCACTGTGAAATTATTTTTCTAGAAAAATAAAGAACAGCAGTTAAATCTAATACATCTTAAAACTACATATGAAAGGAAGAAATAATGAAGTCTAAAAGACAAACAAATGTGTACAATGCATTAGCCATTCTGCAAAATCTCCAGCAAATAGCCTAAGGAGTGTCTTTCACGGCCTATATCCTTCTCAAATTTGTGCGAACATATGTGGTTACACATTAATACTGTAAACAAGTTCATTATATTTTCTATGCAATTTTACCCCTGTGTCTTATAAAGATAAGCTATATCATGAAATGCAGACCTTAGATCGACTCATGTTACACAGGCTGCAGTAACATCCTTATGAGGCGATGTTGCTAAAATGAGTAAATTAGCCCTACTTTTAATTTGGTCATTTCTTAATGCAGTTAAAGGTTTGTCAGTTTATATATAGGTCTGGAGATCTTCCTTAAGGGTTCTGTAACAGCTTCCTTACATGTTTTCCACCTATATTCATTAAGCCACAGGCGACGTTCTTGGTCCCTATTTGTTTAGATTATCGCTACAATCTCTAAAGATAAGACACGTTTGTTTGTAAATGCCGTGGGTAGCTCCTGGTACGTCGAAATAGCCACACGCCCTAAAAACCTCATGCCCTCCATTTCACTGTATTTCAGGGTTCACTGGTGCAAACGTAGCAAAAGGCAACTATGATGTGTCAATCACAGTACAAGAGAACGCACAACACTATGTCATGTTCGGTTTCCACAGTTACTCATGGTGAAAGTGATTGTTATCATCGTGGGAATGCGGCAACGTCAGCGTTAAAAGATGCGTCTACTCCTCTCATGGGGCTTCAGTCAGCGGAGGCAGAAAGGAAGAGTATGTAAAGCAGTGACACACACATATATGCACACACAGGCACATTACTACCACTATAACAAGGCACAAGTACAGAGCATAAAGCTAAATGAGGCGGGAAAGTAAACAAAGACTTATCGATGGAACATCTACACCGAGCTCGCTGCTCGCCAGTCCCCCTAGTACACGTCGTCATGGCAACGCTCATCTACACACACACACACACACACACACACACACACAAACACACTACACCGTAATCAGGTGGGGGGCGGGTTGGCATTGGTCACACATATAGTGGTTGGGACACCATGGTTCATTACACACACTGACTCTGAGGGAGGTCTGCGGCGGCCCAGTCGTTGGCTCTCTAGAGACACACGAAGAAGAAAACAACAACAACAAACAACAGTGTTATAATCCAACCAGGAGGGAAGAGGAGTGATGAGAATGATGGATGCCGTTCGGAGCTGCAAGGCAGGGGGCAGGGGGGGAGGGGTTACGCAAAGTGACACAAATCTCTATAATACAAAAAAGTGCTCTGCTCTCCCATGGTAAGTATGTGGTTTACCATGTACTCCCATGCATGCTGCATTTTTCTACCTACGCATGGGCTCAGGTTAGTAGGCTCATCAGCCCCCATGCATGTGCGACATCGCATTTTCTGCCTATGCATGGGGTCAGGCTTGCATCGTCATCTGCTGCGATGCATGTGCGGAATCACGCCCGCTGCCTGCGCATGGCGTCAGGTGGCAGTCGTCTGCGCATGAGGCTGTAATTCGTTCACCTGACGTTTTAGTATCCTCTCCCATGCTCGTGTGAGGTGGCAATTCCCTGCCCGTGCATGTGTACCCCGACGTGGAGGGAATCTTCCATGTGTGAGGTTGCGTTCTCTACCTGATGCATGTAGTCAGGTCAGCGTCGTCCGCTCCCATGCATGCGCGAGATCGCACTCTCTACATACACATGTGCCCCGGTTAGCGCCGTCTGCTCCCATGCATGTGTGAGTGCGCATTCTCTACCTACGCATGTGGTCGGGTTAGCCTGATGGGCGACCATGCTCTGTAAAAGGCAGATGGGGTGAGGTCATCGCCATGCTGCACGCATCATCACCATGCTGTCGCTCTGCCAGTCACGGCCCCCCTGGGCCTCCAGTGCCTTTTCTCTTTTTCATTCCTTTCAATCAGCTGCTCTTTGACCCCAGTTAGCGCACGGCCACACAGTCAAAGAGGAGCCATTTCCACCAAAGGGAAGAAAAGGGAAAAACGTCTTTGCATATCCCATGAAAAAAGACACAATGCAGGTTTGATACAAAATTTATTTCATGCGTAACTTTTTTTTTTTTTTATAGAACTTCTGTTATTTATTTTCTAATTTTGCATAACAGTGCATGCATTCGCTTCGCTCATAGTATTAAATTGCATACAATGCTCTTGCGGTTTTTTTCGGTTTTTATATATTTTTCACTTGTCGGAAACCAGAAAGAACGGTAAAAACGCCTTCGTTCTCCCCCTGACATTTTATATATATATTGTTTCCTGTCTTCTTCTAAAAATAATACTGTTAAAAGTACATATTGGACGTGTGATATGAACAGGGTCTCATTAAAGTGAAGAGTTCCTCTGGGATCTACACATAGATAATTACAAACACTGACAAGGAAAGAACGCAAACGGGACTCGCCGTGTCCCCCAGCTGGTGTGTCCTCATGCTGCCTTATGGGTAACACGCATGCACTGTAGTGTAAGTCGACCTGTGTTTTGAACGTCACGCGACAAACGGTCCTTCCTCCTTTTTTTGTCGCCCGCGCATTCCGTGGAGAAGGAGCGAAAGGTCATGTCAGCGCGATCAGAGCTGCCTCGTCGAAATAACTTCGCCTAATGAAAAGGCGATTCGCCTGAAAAGTTGGCCGTCAAAGTAAAACTGTACACTGTACCTTCATGTGTTCTGGCTACATTAAATGTCTGTAAAAGTAAGATCTTAAAGGATAAGGAATTCGAAAGGAAAATATATTTTCTTACATATACATTACAATTACAGTTCTTGTCTTTTATATTATTTACCATGCAGCTCATGCTAAACAATCAAGAGTTCTGTAGCCTTATTTATCCTATTATAATATAGGTATTATTGTTGATTTTGTTAGCAGTTGCTATTGACCTTTTGCTTATTTTACTTGTATGAATTTTTTCGCCATTTTTTTCCTCTGCCATCCTCTTCGGGAAAAGTATGTCACCATCCTCTGTCTGTATTAGTCCGCATCTGAAAACCACTGTGCTTCTCAGCTCTTCATCTTCCCTCGTCGGAAAAAAAAAAGAAACGTGTCGATGGCGCGTCTTTCAGTGAGAGGTGCCTGGCGTGTCACACGACTCGCTCCCATGCTCCTCGGTCCCTCTGCCCGCTCAGAGTCCGCTAGTGTCCCCACGCCATAGTGGATTCATGAGACCCCGCGCAGCGGATTCTAGACAACAGGGGGCCCCCGGTCAGGTTACTGTGAGAGCCTCGGCTTGCCTGTATGTAATGAGGAGGGTCTCCTCCTTACACGGATCTGTGGTAAAAAATACAGGGGTGATGCTCAGCTTCAGCCAGCCATCGAAAGGGGTCGTTTTGTTCAAGACAAGCAAGACAAGTGGAAGCGGTTAAAAAACAGAGCAGCAAACACTTCTTTAAAAAAAATATAAGGAACGGTAAAAAAAATCCAAAAAAATAGAGCAGAAAGAGAGGACAGGTGACATAAAGAGAGATATTCCAAGAGAATGAGACATAGAGGGCGGGGCACTGGTGGTAAAGAATGAGAGGTTGCAGTGCATTCTGGGAGCCACTCACCCAATCACCTGAAAGCCAAAGCCCAGTGCCACACAGATGGGCACACCACGCACAGGTAGGGAAGCCACAGAAAGGACAGGTACAGCAAGAGACTCAGCTCCAGAAATATATGGGGTAAAATGTCAAAAACCGGGAACCAGTAAGAACAGAACTAGATAGAGGAAGCAGTGGAAAAATTAAAAGCTTTAAGAGACCCCAGTTTCTGCTTTTGGTGGTCTGTTTGAGTGCCTGAATGTATGTCTGAGGTTTCGCAGATTGGAAAGGAAAAGCAAAAGATTCTGAAGCACAGATGTGTATAAGAATAATGTGTATAAGAAACAGAAGGAACTAATAAAGAAAGTAAACCAAAGGAGAACTTTCACAAAGGAAGGCTGAAAGTTTACATCCAAAATGAAGATATAAATAAGATGACAGTCCACCCTTTCATCTGAAAAGTCAGGCTTGTGGCTTGGTATTGTCTGAAATATCTGGTTTGTTCAGACAGCACCTAATATACACAATATGTTAATTGCTCGATTCAGGTAACTGTGTAAAGCCTGTGACCGTGTGCGAAGCCTCCATCATCTTCCCTCTTCCATCTACTGTAGACGCTCTGTGTTTGTTGTTCTTAAATGGGGATTTCGGGATGACCATAAACAAACATATATATCCATAGATAAGGGGGCAAGGGAGGAAACCAAGACTCCACAAAGAAGAGAACAGACAGCCGGACTGGACGCCGTGCGGGGGGGGGGGGGGGGGTGGGGGGGGGCCCGGGCCAGGGGGGCCTTTCTGCCCCGTCGATCCACGACAATTTTTGGCAGAACAATGGGGAACACAACCGGCTGAGTAGACAGACCACGCTGCAGGACAGGGCTGAGGACACACCGGAAACAGCGTGTGTTGCATTTCGTGGCGGCCATGCTCTTACGGCCCTGAGACTTCGGGTAACCTTGAGGTATGGGAGGGTGGGCGGGTAGGGGAAGCGCTGGACTAGCAGAA
>JAABNY020000008.1:14538895-14551934 GCA_015164015.2 Brevimyrus niger | reverse complement strand
GCGGCGGGAAATAGCATTTAAATAGAGCTGACAGAACTGAGAGTGATTTTAGCAGCTAATGGATGAATGTGCAAACTGTACTGAGAAGAAGTCGCATGTTGGAGGAGTTAGGGGCATTAGGAGTGAAAAGAGGAGGTTCAGGGCTAGATGGAGGAGTTAGGGGCATTAGGAGTGAAAAGAGGAGGTTCAGGGCTAGATGCAGAAGTTATGGACAAAAAACAAAGGAGAAGACTGAGAGAGTATGCGAAAGTGGTAGGATGAATGATACAAGAAGTTTAAGTATAGGTAGGAGTTTAGAGACCTAGTGAGAAGAAAATGATGTTAAAGGGTGATGGAAGTTTTGTGAAGGTTGTCTTTGGAGTAAAGTGTGAGATCTGTGATGTTGGGAATAGCAGTAAGATGGAAATTAAGGGGGAACAAATGGAGGGTGGGTTGTCTTTCTATATTGCTGTATTTCGATCATGTCTCCGAGAAGATTCCTACCTGCTCTGTTCCTTTCTATAATCTCTTCCTGGGCCAGGGGACAGGTGTCGCTCTGTGTGCTGTGATGGGGTGAATTTACACCTGACTTACAGAAGTTAGGCGAGCCAAGCTGCGGTGCTCTGGGAATATGCTTGTTCTTTTTCTTTGGTAACTTCTGCTTAGCCATTGCCAAGGAGTAGTACATTCCGAAGTTGTTGACGATGACAGGAACAGGCATGGCGATGGTCAACACCCCAGCTAGGGCACACAGGGCCCCCACCAGCATGCCAGACCACGTCTGGGGGTACATGTCACCGTACCCCAGGGTGGTCATGGTCACCACGGCCCACCAAAACCCAATTGGAATGTTCTTGAAGTGCGTATGTTCACTGGCCCTTGGGTCGTTGGGCTTGGCACCAATGCGCTCAGCGTAGTAGATCATGGTGGCAAAGATCAGCACTCCTAGAGCCAGGAAGATAATGAGCAGCAGGAACTCATTGGTACTGGCCCGTAGTGTGTGGCCCAGGACCCGAAGACCCACGAAATGCCGGGTCAGCTTGAAGATTCGCAGGATCCGCACGAAGCGGACCACCCTCAGGAAGCCCAATACATCCTTGGCCGCTTTGGAAGACAGACCACTCAGCCCCACCTCTAGGTAGAAAGGCAGAATCGCCACAAAGTCGATAATATTGAGGGTGTTCCGGACAAACTCCAGCTTGTCTGGACAGAAGGTGACGCGGATGAGGAACTCAAACGTGAACCACACTACGCACACGCCCTCGATGTAGGTGAGGTAGACCACAGTCTCGGTCTCCTGGTACACGTGCTCCGTCGTGATGTTGTCCACCTTCACCCATTCCGTGCGATTGGTGATGGGGTTGAAGGCCTCGTGCGTCTCCAGGCAGAACGTGGTGATGGACACCAGGATGAAGAACAGCGACGCAAACGCCACCCACTGGGAAACAGAGAAAGAGAAAGAGAGGGAGTGAGTAGGGGAAGCGCAAGTCAACACGGCGTATCCTTCGAGCTCCTCAATTTCTACAAAATATGGGTCAGAGGTTTCACCCCCAGGGTGCTGTATGAAACCCAAGGAACTGCATTTTCACTCTGTACATGCCAGGGCTGAGCTGTCCGGACTGGTAAGACGAGCGGGGCAGTGTGGACCAGGCCACCCAGACTGCTGTGGTCTCCCTGTCTCAGTCAGGCCTCGGCGACTGAGACTTGCAAGTCCGGCCTAGAAAGCGCCCGCCGACCGCGAGACACGTCACATGGCGCTCAGAACGGTCTCCCATTAATCAGCCTGATTACAGGGCCCCCGAGAAGGTCAGGCAAGACAAGGAGCGTGCCGGGAGAGGAAGTCAGCTTACCAGCGGCAGAATGCAGAACAAGAGCCCCTTTAAGAAGTAGCTGATCACAATACTATGGCACCAGTGACACTCTGCATTGGAAATCAATACACATCTCCTGACACTTGAAATAAGACCATCGTATAACAGTACACTAGGCAACTATTTATGAAGAAAAGCTAATTTTGTATATCCTCCTTATATCATATACAAGGGACTATAAATACATTTCCTAATGAATATACTCCAGCATTTTGGAAGGTCACATAATTAATAAAAACAACAAAAGTTCCAAATGAACATCCTGGGTACAAATGAATCCCCACTTCACTAAAGCAGTCGCATTTGCTGGGACTTCCTGCTAAACTCCATCTGTTCAGCTTTAAACGGAAGTTTGCTGCCACTGCTTCTTCTTCCCAGGAGATTGTGTTACGCTGGGGAATCGTGCAATCGAGATGGAATTCAGCCATCGCAGGATCTTTTTAAGTCTCCCTTTTCTAAGGGTTGCCAACTAAAAGGCAAGATGCTCTGGTTATGGCTTTTGCGTGAACGACAGAGGAGGGAAATTAAGTCACGGCTGTGCTGAACTGTTGTAATTGCTACTGAATTAGTCTAGAATTAAGCACAATGTGGTTGTCTTTATCCGTTCTTTGTTGGGTGTGCAGAGACTGGCTGACAGATGCATTTTTAGGCAAAATGTTCAACTACAGCATGTCAGGCCTACCAGCCGAATTTGTACCAACGACATATGTCCGTAATAACCTATTAATTATTTCAATCGACAATAGATAAAATATAATTTATCAGATGCTATTGCCATGAAAGGTTTTGCAGGTTTGATTTAATGAGCATCAAAGAACTGCACGGAGTCGTGAATAAGTGACTCTCGTGGATGAGTGTGAGGTGTGAGGAAGGACTAGGCCGCCATACATCTGAAAGAGAAAAGCAATAGCGCTTCATTTTGCATTTCTTCTGTCCTCTCTTCCCCCTGCCGCTGAACCGAAAACCTGAAAGCAAGTCAACTCTCGTAGGAAGGATGAAAACAGTTTCCAACATGCTGCTTTCCCAATGAGAGAAATCATTCTGGCTGGAAAAGGCCTCTAAGTCAAATCTCTAGTGATCCAAACAAAATAACACCTTGCTGCTCTTACTACAAGTTTATGTGTATTTTTGCCACTTAGTCTCAGGAATCAAGAGGGGACAGGAAAAAGTCAAGTCGAAAAAATATTTTACACAACATAATTAAATAATCAGGCTTTCTAAAATATCATTAGCTGTCCTGACAGTCTGGCATTTCAGCAGTGCCATGTGATGGGGCATATCAATACATTTCCTTCTTATTTCATGTCATGGTTACCTTGGTTACCAGCTGTGAATGCCTTCTCCCTCTGCACCCCTTTTACAGCTCTCTGACATGTATTTGACTTGTAGAAGGAAGCGGTGATATTCTCGCTTTGACTATGAAGCACTTGAGCTCTGCTTAAATTTTACGTTGGCTCTTTTTGGCATCCTTTGATCTTCTCTCCCGTTCCGTATTTACAATCAATAACATCCAGTCAATGCCAATGTGCAATGCTTTATCTTAAAACCCGCCGATGGACATTGCCAACTGCTGTCCAGACACGTTTCATTGAACTCCAGACTGAAAGTGACGTTTTCAAACACCGTTTCAGCTTAGCCTAAATATGGATAACATTCGTCTGATTTACACCCGCATTATTTTTGTTCGTATGGACTGTGGTTTGTGCATACTAAAATCATCAGGGACTCCTGTGACCATGCTTAGAGTATCGATGAGTATCTGTAATCTCCAGTTATCCTTAGTTACTGAGATGCTAGGCAAATGTTTCCTTAACTAAAGGATGGATTTAAAGTTTACAGCTGGTCGGCTGAAAAACAAATTTCTTATTGGCTGACTATTTGAAGTCAACATATGTAGCAAACCTTTCAGTAGAGTACAACTAGGTAACTGGGCCACAAATTTTTAGCCATCGTATGTCATACAATTTTTAAAAAGATATTTCACATATATGTTTCACGTAACAGTTTAAAATTTGAATTACTCACTAAACTAAAAAATACAGACAGAATTGAAACTATTTACATTGCAGGAAAGAAATTATGCTGGCAGATTTATATATATTTTCCCCAGTGGGTTTAGCTGATACACATGTGAGAAATGCAGGGAATGAGCAGGAAATATAACAACGCGAAAAAAAAACAAAAAACTTTTGCAACATTTTGGAAGGGAGACCAAGAGCGCTAAGCGCTAAGCTAAATATAATATGACTTTTGTGGTATGGTTGCTCTGCTTGGGATGGAGAGAAGAATCATCTGACGTTTGGATAGGAGGATGGAATCGGGCTACAAGCTTAACAAAATGGAGGAAAGGGATCGAGAAAAAAATTAAGGTTTTTTCAGCTTTGGCATGGGGATTTTCACCGGAAAGAAGGAACACTGGACGTTCGGGGCAGATTATTACAAGGTGCACAAGAAGGTCTGGCTGCGTGAGCTGGGTCCAAGAAAAAAAATGGTCCAGTTTATATCCCTCTTAACATGGCAGAGGTAATTGGATAGGCTTGTGATCTGATTGGTTAGGCTTGTCACCTGATTGGATTGGCTTGTCACCTGATTGGATTGGCTTGTCACCTGACTGGATAGGCTGGTCACCTGAGCCGGCCCCACCCTGGGATTTCCATGCCTCTCCACCATCACATAGTGAGCTCACAGAAAGTCTTGGGATACTTGCTTAGTTCTGTAAAAATTTTGCAAATTTATTGGTTTTATAACAGTCCTTTTACAAGCAATGTTAAAAATATCAGCACATATCTGCCACACAGACATTTTCTTTTTATTGTCATAATTTTTTGACTGACTCATTCAGTTTTCTTCTTGTCAGTTTGCTATTAATTGTAATTGTAGTCATTGGCTCCCAAAGGGATACTGAACACAGATGTCCAGTGTTTTACATTATTGCAAAGGTGTTACTAATTAGTAAGCACCCAATGAGATTGCTTGTCAATTAACTGTTTAACTCAGAACAGCTCTTTTAACCATAATTTGAGTTTCAGGTTTTTACTGCTTGAAACTACTGGTCATTTGTAATGATACAGTATATTGTAAATAAGTGACTTAAGCAATTATTTTGTTATAAAACCAATACATTTAAAATATTATTAATGAATTAAGTAAGCATTGTTTGTGCCTTACACTGCTTATACATTTGGTTCCATCACACCTGAACCAAACAGTCACTTTTACCAGGTAATGTGTGCGACTGTAATTGACATCCACTTAGAGCTAGGTACCGATTACAAGTCCTATGCAGGCACCCGACAAGTCGGCAAACCAGCGCAAACAATTATAAAGCAGCGGTAGGGCGGCCGCCGCCTGACCCATTTAAACATGCCCTTCCTCCGCGCAACACGGCAATTTATTCCACCACTGCTGCTTCCCAGCCGTCAGATGGCACGGCTCCATTTTGCGTCGCGAGCTGAGCCAAGCAGCCTGCAACCCGGGAAAAACCGCGTGACTTATTTATTTATTTTGCAAATGAGTTTCCCACGAAATGCTCAATCTGGGAATAATATTCCCAGTAGATTACTGCCCATTTCCAGCCACGAACCTGATGCTGAAATTAATTAATTGAAACGTTTCTAAATACATTTAAACCCAATAATGTAAGCTTCTCTCGACGGTCACTGTTGCTTAGTAGTGCTCCGTATTCTCTACTCTGTCTTCATAATGCCTCACATTCACAGAGCTAAAGTGCTAAAATCCTGTCAAGTGCTGACTCCGCTTCCGGAATACTCATTCCCTTTACTTAATATCCATGCCAAAGAAGTGGTTTCATCAACTTCCCTGTGCCCTATCAGACTCTGCTGTTTCTTCACCTTCAGAATCCTGAAGCCTGAATCTAGCTTTGTTTCAGCTCCTTCAATGCCCATCTACATTTACATTTTATTGATTTAGCCGATGCTTTTATCTTTTAGCAGATATTTTTTTTTAGAAGAAGGTCTAACAAGTCCAGGAACAATTATGGATTAAGGGCCCAGTAGCAGAATCACTCTGCTGAGCAGGGCACTGGAACCAGTAACCTTCCGAACCCAGGCACAGCGACCTGACACGCTGAGCCAATAACCAACCCCTACATACCATCCTGAGCACTCTGCGCTGCCTTTATCATGGCTGAATATTCACACTGAAAATCTGTGATTCTTCTTGAAGCTGTTTCAAAACTGAACATAACTGTTCTCCTAAGAACTCGCTAGAATGCTTTAGCTATGCAATAATATTATTCCCTTTTACAACATGCCGACATTCCATTAATTACACATGGTGGACTTCTTGGAACTAAGTTTGTTATTTCTTGAATAAAGTGAACTAAATAAACGGAACAAAACACGCTATTTTCAGAAATCCTGACTGGCATTTCAGAAAGTAAAATAGCTCATGCCTATATTCATAATTAGCACAATGAATTCAGTAAAAGACCATCCATCCCCCAGGGAGGTCTGTCTGTCATAGTTCTGAATATGGAATGCATTGCAATATTAAATAGATTTTCTTTGATGAATAACTACCATCCTGTGTTAATTTGTAACAGGAGATAAAGTGTAACTTCTGTGAATTAAAGCCCATTTTTGATTAGTTGTGCCACTTTTTTCACGGATATGAAGGGAAAGGGACTCTAGGCTGTTGTACTATTATAAAGTCATGTTATGACACGTTCTGTTGTAATTTTTTATTTTGTTAAAATTGTTTGCTAAAACTAAAAGTTAGTTAAAAAACAGCATGACACTTAAGCGTAGAATAGATCTCTTAACCCCTGACTAGCATTGTCCGTATGGAGCAATAAAACATACGTGTCTATCAGTCGATTTCCGATCACCTTCACTCTTACTGCAATACAGCTATAACATGATACCCCTGATAAATTTCATAGTCACTGAATGTTTCCAAGCCACAGTAAGTGGGGCGGAGAGCGAGTCATCTTCCTGTTTGCATTACAGACGATGGCAAAGAGACGTCTGGAGGGGGGGGGCAGAGCTCCCTAACCTCACAGTCTGAGTCCGACCTTAGCTCTGTTCAAAATGCTTGAGTAACTGCTTGCCGGGTTCTGGGTCTGCATGAAGGGGTTCATTCCCAAATCCATCCCCAACATCAGAGGGTTTTTTCTAGCTTCCACCTTATAATGCACATCACTATTTGCCAATGCTTGCTAAACAGCATAATAAACTGTAAATGTGATTTAAAAACACAAGATCTAGATATTATAATGTTGTTCTTTGGAAGACTACCATGTGATGAAATTTGAGTTTGAAAAGAAATCAACCAGTAGCCTGTACTAAAAAGCGGGGTTGGTAGTTTATTGGGGTAACTTGTCGGATTTAAGGTTCCACAGTTTAAATGGACTTCATATTCCTTCATTTACATTTTGCCCAGACTACCTTAAATCCGACAAGATAAGCCAGTAACCCCGCTTCGTAGTACGGGCCACAGGAGATGAGTGTATACCACTTTGATGACATGGTAATTGCTTATAGTTCCCTGACATGGTAGTGGTTCCTGGGCATCGGACAGAAGTGGTGTGTGGTTTAGACTCTGCTTATCACTAGATGGTTGCCAGTTCAGATCCCGTGGTCACCAGAGTGAGTTCAACTGTCGGTCCCTAGAGCAAGACCTTTAACTCTGACTGCTCCTCAATCCGACTGGCCCCGCATCCTCGATGGTCAATGTCACTTTGCCTAAAAGCATCTGCTAAATCAATATATATAAATGGTGGTAACATCCCTGTAGTCTTGCACTGTTGTCAGGACCTACCCGTGGAAAAAGTAGCCACCTGCCCCAAGAAGAACTATGTTGTTTGCATTTATCACAAGACTGATCTGGATTATTCAGCTAAGTTGAATAACCCTGGCAGGAATGATTAATGAGTGATAAGAACGACGAGGGGAGAGAGAGCACAGAAGGAGCAAGAGGACAACAGGGACCTCAGCTAATTAGGACCTACAGGTCTTAGGGAAGCATGAGGAGCAAAGGGGCTTGGAACCTGCCAGAAGCACACGTCTATTTCAGGGAAAATATCCAGAGGGATCAATAATGCGCCAGATTAGAAGTGCTTCAGAAGTTTGCATTCAGAGGTGGCTCAGTGCAATCCCTTTAAACAGATGTCAAGGAACAGGAAGTACATCTTCTGCACCAAAGTGGCCCAGATTAATTTCTGCTCAGTTAACACACGGCCCCCGAAAAGTCCGACCACCTGCTTGAGACACACGGGCTCTTTCATCATCTTCGTCGCCCAGCAGATGGCCACACAGACTAATGCACAATAAAATCTTCATCTTAAGTCTTGACTGACAGTAATGAACCGTCGGCCCCGGCGAGGACGGAGCCGGACGGCCTAAAACGTTCAGCGATTCCGCTCCCCATGAATAAGTGATTATGGCTTTCTCTGTATCTCACCCCAGAAATAAAGCTCACAGTAACGGCCTGGCTGCCCAGACGAGGCCCAGCTCCTTGGGACAGGTCTACCGTCCGAATGCTGCTCAAGGAGACTCACAAGGCGGCTGTACAAACAGTTACTAAGTAACATCCTAGGGACTGATGTTTTGCTCTTTGTCCAATATCGGGGCTGCTACGCTGAAGATGCTCCTTGTATCCTAGTATGGAGATGCTGTTTAAGATCTAAATTAATTACAGTGTCAAGGATGCTTATAAATAAGCCTGCAGTCGAAATATCAGTATTTTTTTTTTTCGACCAATACTTTTACACACTGTAGCTCTTACCTCTCTGATGAAAAGCTGAGAGCTGGTAAATGAGATGATTATCATTCCTACCAGGGTCTTGCCAAAGAAAGATCAGTGCCTTATATATTGAGAGAGACAGAGCTGTCATCAGACTGCAGAATAAAGAGCAGCACCACACTGGTAAAAAAAAATCGCATTGCAAAAATTCGAGATTTTTGTGATAAATATTCCAATATTTCTAAAACAAAAAGGATTTGAAAATTGACCAAAACTAATAGAACTAAATACTGAAACGGAACTTATAGGTAATATCTACCAATACAGTGGAAAAGACAAGTCAGTAGTTCACTCACATTCTGATTAACTCTAATAACTGAATAATTGCCCAAAATCAATAGGCCCCTACATATCTCTTATTTGCAATTTTAATAAGAATACATTTCAGCTGAATTGACGTTCAAGTGATCCTTGCGATGTGACAATTGCTTCCGTATGACATTGTGCAAGCCTGGAAATGACCAAATGATCTGCAGCTATTGCTTTAATTACCAGGCACGTTATTTGTGGGTTCACCGATACTAATTCATAAAAATGTCACACAAAGCAATACACCAATTAAGCAAAACCCTGCAGTGCATCACACTGTACCAGTGCAAGGCGCAGCTGAACTGGAGGGGCGGGCATTTACCACGGCCGAGAAACCAGCTGCTTTGAGCGCCCTGCAGCCCTGCCGCCTGAGCATAAGTGCGGTGCCCGCCAAGAGTGCCATCCGCAGGGCTGAACCCAATCGTGCGTGTCATCGCTGTCCCCTCAGGTGGGTCATATGACTGGGCCCGCCAGCCTCGTCACGCACCTCAGTCAACCTCCAACCCCATCTGCCTCTGTCTGGTAAAAATGAGCTGAGATCACCTTTTATGGGCTTTTAAGACATTCTCTATAATTCGTTTATGCAGTAATGATAGTGATTTAGGGCAAATTGAGACCACTACGATAATTATTAGGATTAAGAAATATGAGCACTGAATGTTCGTACGTAAGATTTCCTCTGTACATGAGTCTTTAGCGAGCTTCACCGCATTACTTTTTCGTCATCAAATAAATAAACAAATGTATGATAAAAATGAACACTGGTAAAGGCTACATCTCGATTACATGCTCTTGCACAGATCTCTGAGACGATGCTGTATATTATTCAGGTCATCACAGCATGTCTTGCTGAGGTCTAAGCACCGTGACCAGGCCTAGCAGCTGGCGCCCATGCGGGCCGTCCAGACGGTTATGTGGCGCTACAGTGCCCATGTACCTGCCCCCCAAGGCGGGCGCTGCTGGCCGCGGCGGGGCGGCGTTTCGTGTGCCGTGAGTCATCGCGCACGTGGCACGGGGCCCCGGGCACTCTCCCTCACTTCTGCCGCATCGCGGGTCACATGTCACGGCCTTCGCCACGCCGAACGTCCATGAGACGGGTGGGGGGGGGGTGTGTGAGAAGCAGTTCGTCGGTGACCGATATCTCCAGGCGTCAGCTCGCCACGGCAATGGGACGGCGCGGGATTGTGGCGACGCTGGGAGGGGCCCCGTCACCAGAGGCAGGGGGGAAGCAGCAGATGTAAATCCTCCGTTACATCTGTGACCGGCGGATGCAAAATGTCTACGGCTGACCTTCCTGGTGAGGGAGGGAGACTCATTCCCAGCATCAGTGACCCTGCGGAAGCTAATGAGGCAGCCTAGAAACAATGAGGACTGAGCAAATGAAGATGTATAAGACCTTTTCTCGGCCATTCTGACCAGTCGTTACCAGCTGCCAGCTCCGCGAGAGCACATCTACAACGCGAACGCGAGAAGGATACTAATGTAACTCGATTAAAAAAAAATAATTAAAAACAGCCTCATGAGTTGGTGACAGCCAGTCATGGGGGGGGGGGTAATCTGCCCCACATTTCTGAAGCTGTCTTTCGGCTTTTAAATGCCAGACTGTGCCAGTCAACCGCAGACAGCCAGGGGACCCGTCCAGCAGACACAGTCGGTTGTTCCTACACCATTTGGCATTGAGGTCACAGACCGGCTCAGCTGAGGCCATTAGCGGCTGTACGTTTGCTGAAGAAGCCTGGAAGGATGGTCCTCTGGAGCACTGAGGAATGACGGCATGCAGGTTTGAGAGTAGCTGGACCTGCTCTTAGGAGTGGAAGAGGTTTCTGTCAGAATTAGTTAAGTTTAAGCCATCTAGAAGTTGGCTGCCTGCCTACACATAAACGGTAAAGGGTCCCCTTCATTACTGGCTTGGCTGATGCCCTGGATCATATTTTACACATTAAAAAATCCCAGTGAACCAATAGTAACACCAACATATCTTATTCCATGCAACCCAGGCTTGTTCCTGAGACCTTCTCTAACTTCGTAGAACTGAAAAATATGTAATCGTACCAGTTTCTGGGTGTAGACTTCTTGTCTGAAAGTGGAACAGATCTGCCTGGTAATAAAATATTTGCAGCAAAATACCTCTCACTGGCTTATCTCCATTAATTACCATAGAAGGGTGCTCACAGCATGACCTGCCTCTGAAACCTAATTAAAGTTAATTGTTCCAAGGCCGCTTGGGTAAATATGAGCTCCTTTTAGGGTCACCATGCGGCTCACCCTATTTTTTCAACTGGAGCACTGGAAAATGAGCGGAGTGAAATTGTAACGGATACATCAGAAAGAAAAGCATTACTGGAAACTCCAGTCGCAGAAGTGAAAATGCAGCTTCAATAAGGAGAAGGGCTGTGAGCCAGCCCAACAGGCCATTAAGACCAGCGTGGTTTTAATGCTGGAGCTTTTCACGCAAGGAACCCGTGAGTTTGGTTGCTGTGCAATGGATCTAAATGGGCTCTCAATACCAAAATCGAGTTATGGTGGTGGGTTGGGGCTGTTCATGTTGTGAAGGTTGGACAGGTGACTTTCTTTATAGTTCATAGTTTGTAGTGTCCCTATGTATTTGTGTCCCTTATTCTGCTTTTCTGATAGCATTCTCAGCTTAACTTTATATCAGACCTTGACATCCATGCTTTTTTGCTCATTGAGGAGACCTCTTCTCCCATTTCCTCTCTACTCTCACCCATCCTGAATCCCCCCAATACATCCGTCTGTTCCGAATTTCAGGGTCACATGGTTTTATCCATCAAACCTACACCTCTGTGGTCGGGGGGTCGTGTGAAGTTTGCACGTGTCTCCTGCATGGTTTAAGTTTCCTTGCGCAGTCCAAAGCCCTGAAGTCAGACTAACTGGCATCTCTGAACTGCCTGCAGAGAGTATTCCTGTACGTGCCCAATGACAAACTGACATCCTGTCCGAGGTGTACCCTAGCTTTGTGCCCTGCGCCACCTGGGAAAGGTTCCAACCCCGCCCCCAAGGCTGTGAGGAGGATAACTGATTGAGCTGGTGTGAGTATGACTTCAGGTTGTCATCACTGCCTTTCTGTTCATAATGAATATGTTTCCTATTTGACAACATTTCTGCACTGGTTCGATAGCCATCATTATTTAGAGCTAATATACTAAATGAGGAGGCCTTAGGATGGCACGCAGTGCATGTACCTGTTAGGTATAAGGAGCCGTCGGGAACTAAAGACTTAAAATGACATGTTTAGATAGAAGATAATAACATGCCCCATCTTCCTGGTAAATGTCTCTTTGCGGCAAAGGCAAGCAACAGAGGCTAAACTATAAGTGGTTTCCTAGAGAAATGAAAAGACAGAGGAGTTCTTTCCTCCACTGACCTCCATCCAGACTTTCCCACTTAGATTTTCCCATTTGCAGGCCATTCCATCCGAATTTAAAAATCATCCTTTCCTTTCTACAGGTCAGTCTAGGAAGCCCTTTGTGTGATATTTCATTAGTGTCAGGAAGGGATGACCATAAACATTCCAAAGGGTCAGCCTTTACCTTAAAGAGTCATTGGCAGATATACAGACTGATGGGACCATTATCATGTAGCTGCTTTTAACCTGCGTACATTTGAACTGCGTAGCACATATTTCTAGAAATTACTTGATTTTGGACAAAACATTTTAATAGTACACATGAAATGCACATTAGCAATTTACATATTAAGGACAATACAGATTAAAAAGATGCACATTGAACGAGTCACACTACTTTATATTATAGGTGGCCGATAAATTGATTTTATCGATTAATTTGAATTTACAGTTCAGGACGATGTGTTTTTATGAAAATCGATTTATCACTTGTTTTCACACGCGAGCGCCAAAAGCGGAACTAATGCTTCACGGGTAAATTAGCGCGGCGCACCCAAACACACTGTAGCGGATTCACAAACAAGATGGCAATGGTTCGGTTTTGCGCCGTCGGACACAGACCAAACATGTCCTCGTTGTAAAGTCTGTTTAAAAACCGTTGCAACCAAAGTAAGCAGCACGACAAATTTATTCCAGCACCTAAAGCAGAGGCACACAGCGGAGTGGGAGAAGTGCAGCTCCCAGCGAA
>JAABNY020000008.1:14513295-14536901 GCA_015164015.2 Brevimyrus niger | reverse complement strand
GGGTGTGCGTGGGGGGTGGGGGGGGGGGGGGGGGGGGTGGGGGTGGGGTGGTGGGGTGGGGGGGGGGGGGGGGGGGGGGGGGGGGGGGGGGGGGGGGGGGGGGGGGGGGGGGGGGGGGGGGGGGCAGTACAGGTGTGAGAGGAGCTGTGGTTTGTGCTCTGATGTGCTGCTTCAACCGCAGACGCGCGCTGAACCCGGCAGCAGTTGGAGACCCTGAGCCGTGGAGACCGTATCCGATGTGCACAACTGCATCCTGAGCTGATCTTCACTGGGAGATATTTTAGCTCGGAAGATGGCAGCCATGTTTATGAGGACTGCACAGCCCTGCATAAAGCGAACACGCCAGAGACTCATGGCTAAATTGCGGTCATTGTTTTTATGGATGTCAGAGGCTGGGAAAGAACAACGTCAAGACCTTGGGCCGGCGGGTTCTCCTCGGGACACCCAACTGCATGCAGTGAGCTGGTAACTAATGGGCTCAACTGGGCCGCAACACGGTCTGTAGGCACCGTGCTCTTCTTCTGCGGTCAGGCTGTGAATGAACCATAATGTGCAGGACCTCTCAACGTAGAAAGGCATGAATGGTTCTCCTGAGTGCCGAGTTTCACTTAATTTGCTCTCCCCCATGCAATGATGGGAAGTGAATGGCCAGACACACGCCATGACGGAAGAATGGATACGGGCGGTTCCCGTGATTTGCTGGTTCAATTACCGCAGGGCGACAGGGTACATTTTCCAGAATGTCAATGGAAATCACCCTACAGAACAATTACTATTCATTCATGCGCCGTGTACTGCTAATTTATGCAGGAAACACCCCAGGAAAATATCACCTTTGTGTTTCTTACTCTTCTCATCCGTTTCCTGCGTATCTTCACGTAGAAAATAGGTTCATGAAAGAAATTCTACACATATGCATGCAACTAGCACAACATCAGAAAGTCCTGCACTTGCCGACACCTTCCGGTCAAAGGCCGGACTAATTAGCCCTTAAACAGCTGCCATGGCAATTTATTCCTATAAGACTAGCAGAGAATGGTATTATTAACAGAAAAATATTCCTCGTTTCCCTTCGTCCAATCATATACAGCCACTACTAGCTCTCTTCTGTTTGTGATTCAGCCGCGGCTGAGCTACTGTGCAACGATCACGATTATGTTACGTATTACATGCATATTGAACCACGTTGCAATTTTTTTCGTCACGAACACTGGCACAGTTCCTTCTGGGTCTATCTAATCACACACGCAAACCACTCAGATGGTGCCTCACTCACCAGTCGCTGCACACACACCTTCTGTGGTTTTTTTTTTACTATGCATTTGATATACGGCTAATAATTAATAACAAAGTACCCGTCCACATTCATCCGCTAGAGGAACAATAATCAATATCCATTCAAAATATCTGAAATGGAAGCAACTGGTTATTTCATTTGTGTTCAGTTTTTGATGGTGAGTGGGATTAAATACACACCACCTGTGAGCACTAGCGCTCTTGAACAGTACTGGATGATCTAAAATGTGTGCACACCTCTTCCTCCGCTAAATACCGGCAAAACCAGGAGCATGTTGAACTCAGAATTGTTAAGTAATGTACCATAACTGTTGCACGTTTGCATGAAGAAACCCTGAATATAATAACAACTCTGGGACTCTTTCTGGGACGAAAGAAGCCACAATTAATTAAACACAATTAATAGTGACGGGGGGAAATTAATGAAAATTCTAATGAGAATTTAGAGCAAGGTAAAACACATATCATGGGTCTCATAAATGCTTTGGTTGGCACAGTTCAGGAGGGCATGTTGAACTTTGTCATTAGCCAATTATAACCAGACGGCCCTCTTGGCTGAACAAAAGTGGCACCGTTCCACCAAGGGAGGGCACTTTTTAATTGGTTGGGGACTCTTAACTGACTGCAAAGGCTTGGCCTCATCAGGCCTACGGGCGTCGCTCTACCAGCTGGTGCTCAGCTCTCCTACACAGTGACCTGGGGTCTGCTGGGAGGACCTGGGGCAGCTCCGGTGCTGTGAATGGGCGGGGAACGTGTCAGCCTGGTGTTCAGGGAATCTGCTGTCTGTTGAAGAACTTGGGGGGGCGACAGAACCCCGATATCCTAAAATGAGATCCTCCCCAGGAAAGTACAGAGTCGGTTTTGAAAAGGGGATCTTTTAGAGAGACTCGTGGAATGCGAAACACAAAAGCCTAACCTTGTTTGAAAAAGGCCGTGCATGAGAAGTCGTTCATTTTCATGGAGCGGCTGCTCAAGTCCAAAACACCCACATTCAGAAAATACTCACAGCTTTCAGAATCTCAATATAAACCATAGAAGAGCAGCTCCCATAAATCCCTAACTGTACACGTTTCAGCTGCTTCTGTAAATGTAGTATAGACGATACCAAAAGAACCCAAAATGACCTACTCATCTACAATGTCATTCAAGACATGATGTACTAATGAAAGAAATGTACTAGAAAGTTTTTTTAGGCTTTCGTTAGTATTCAGTGAAATATGGAGAGGTCTACACATTAAAAGTATAATCACTGCAGGTGAACAAATTGTCCGTCGCATATGGAGTATGATAAAGCTACTTAAGAGTGATCATACAGTGCAAGACTTTACTCAAAGCTGTAATCTATAATGCATTATAGATACCTTCATAATGCTTTGTAATGGTCGGTGTAAGAATTAATAAAGCGTCACAGCATCTTCAATTGACAGTCATAAGGCATTATAGTGTTCATTATAATACTTTATAAGATCCAATGAAGCTATCGTGTATAATGCACTATAGATACCTTCATAATACATTATAATGGATGGTAGAAAAATTAAAGATGCTTTCTACTGCATCATGAAGGATTTTATAGTGCATTATTGATGAGAGCTGTAAATATCCAGTTTGAAAAAGTTGCATCCATCATTAAGCAAATGGGAGTCATAGAAAACCAAATTTTGGGAATGATCAGAACAGATTCAAAGAATGAAAGTTCTTGCTGTTTTTCCAAGTTGAAAGACGTAAAGGATGTGGTTTTATATACCTGGATGATGCGGAAAGCCACTGGAATGGTGCTGCATTAGCATAAAACCAAGTGTTGTTATGAATAAATAACTAAACCCTATAGATTTGTTATCTGCAATACAGAGAAAACGGTGTGCAATATAAGTATGTTTTGCTCTGGGATGTAGAAGGTTCTCTGTTCGTACTTGTTCACATCCCAATTCATAAAGTAAGCACATCTACGCGTGTCACAAAACCTAAATTGAAAAGCGCAGTTTGCCTCTCCAAGGAGATGAGATAGGATGCAGTTACTTAGGGTTTAGGTTTGTTCTTCACCTTAAGCATTATGTCCTAGTGCACAAACAGGAAGAAATAATATCTGGTTATGAGTCTTGTTTAACAGACACTTTTGTCTAAAGTGATGTATGTGCGGGAAAAGTGTGGGATCAGAGAGCAGGGTCAGCCAGCATCCAGTGCCCTCTGGGTTAAGGGCCCTGCTCAAGGGCTGAGTGGATATGATTACTGTCTGCTACGGGATCTGAACCCACAAACTACCGGACATAGACACTAATCACCAACATACTATTTGATTAATTTAATAAATGACTGGTCCAAAACACACAATGACATTGTTATTATTATTATTATTATTATTATTATTATTATTAATAATATTCATCGTGAATGGCAGTGTGTTCTTCCTATGAAGCCACATCGGTGTTATTAAACGTATGTTTATGATCTCCCGGCCTGTCATATATCAAAGGAGGACTCGAATATAAATAATAGAAGCCCTCAAGCAGGGTGACGAGCTCTCTGTAATCTGCTCCCCATGAGATTAATTTGCGAGGGAGGCCTCCTGTAGGTCGCAGAGCTCACCGAGAGAAAAATGTGATTGTCGATCAATGATACAAGACAGAATTGCACATGTTCCCCCGGATGCGCGCCGTAATCGCTCGCGTTTTGTTGCCAAGCGAGGCTCTTGTTTCCAAATGCAATTTGGATCGAAAATATGCCTGAAAATCGCCACGTTGAAAGTAAACTGTTTAACAGAAAATGAAAAAAGCAAACCGAGGGAGAGGCAAGAAAGAGCTGCTTTTTAAAGCTGGATACAAACGTCCGATCCGCGTCTCTACCGGCGTATTAAGGCTTTGGGTTTACAGATTAATGTAAGAGAAGCCGCTTCGAGTAGTTTTATATTCCGACAACGTCAATATACGCAGACTGAAAAGCAACCTGAGGCAAAAGTATACTTATATTGGCAAATATAGATTTGTGGTCCTCGCTTGCCTTATTACTCTGAGATATATACACTGATATCATATTAAGCGGTGAATGAATAGTGCTTGGGAATCCAACTTTTGCGCATATATTGCACAATCATCTTTTTTAGAGGAACACATCACCGTCGTTTCTTCCCTGTTGCTTTTTTTCTTCTTGATCCAGCTCTCTATCTCATACATAATTACAAGTGCAGTTTGGTCACTGACCCACACGTTCGACTAAGAATCGCTCAATAACCTTATGAAGCAACAGCAACAACTGAATTCTGTGCAACCCACACCCATAGTCCCCCCTTAGTCCAATATGATGTGGTTAAATATTTCAAATAAACATATAATATGAATTCATTCAATTTGACTAAGATGGTACTTCACTTGTGGACGCATTTGATCTGCACAATATAACTACCAGTAGATACTAAAAGCTGCATTAAAAGCCCCGGCACTTACTCACCCTTGCATATTTAGAAGAATACGGATCCTCAAAGAGTGCCCAAACCCGGGGCTGCCATCGCCGCCACAGTCCAGATTTGGCATCGGGAGAGTCCCCAAGCGCCAGTCTCCTAGTCATCTCCAGCTCGTCGTCGCCGTCAGCCGAATCGGCCATGCCGTCTCCATCCGCCTCTTCGTTGCCCATGTCGGGCGCTCCTCCACCGAAGCTGTCCAGGGCTTCCTCGGCATCTCGGTGTTGCCGATAAGTCATCCAGCAGCATGGCTCCACGTCCGTCTCGTCGATGCCCCAAAACGCCAACTCTTCCTCGTACAGGGGCCCGCACACATCAGCCGGACAGTGCAGCTTGCCGGTCCGGTAGTAGTTAAGGATGTGCGCAAAAACGCCAGGATGCCTATCGAAGAAGAACTCGTCCACCTTAGGATCGTAGTCGAAGTGGCTGTGGGCATCGGGTTCGGCGAGCCAGGCGAGCCGGGTGCCAGGCAGCGTGCGCAGGGTGCTGCGGTACGTCTGGTGTCGGATGCCTCCCACGTTTATCACAATGCGATCGTTGTCGTCGCCCTGGCCCATCGCGCCCTTTAGGCATGTCTCGGATATGTTCCCGGCATTACAACGATAACCCGACAAGAGGCAACGATGAAGCGCCTGAACGACACATGCTTGGGGATGGGGAGGGGTAAGGGAAGGGATGGGAGAGATGAGCGACGGCTATAAAACTGAAAGGTGATGATGGGGAAACAAATGCGTCTCCCTGAAAGCACCGGCAGTAATTACACAACAACAACAACAGTAGCAATAATAATAATAGGGAAACGTTTTTTAAATCAACAGAAAAATATCACAGACCGACAAAATAAGTGAATGAATAGCCGCTTTAAAATGATCACCAGCCTGTAGCCACGACAGAACGTGGGAAATTAAAACAATCGGGAAAATGTTATATCCAAGGAAAACACATAAAAAATAAAATGTATAAAGTATCCATTGGTCGCAACAGGGAAAACACGAGACATATACTCTCCCGTCACATAAATCCAATAACGTGGCTTTTAGTTACGGTTTAGTATAATATCGTTTCTATACCGCTGACATTCAATGCAAGGTGACGCTCGTGGGCGCATCTGCGCTCCTTCGTCCAGTTTCTCCTCTCGCTTTCGCCTTCCCTTCTCTTTATTTTTTAAAGATTACATGTTCCTTTTCCTTCCTTTTTTAGTTTCTGCAGTGGGGACTATATGCAGTTTTTTGTTTTTGCAGTGCGCTGTTTTTATTACTTTGTGTTCGTTTATTTGGTCACACCGTGAGCTGCAAATATAACAGTCCAATTTTTTTTGTTAATACTGGACCTCGTTTTACGTCGCCGACGTTTTTCTTCACAGGTTTTCATCTAGAAAACACGCTTCAAGAGACAATCCGGCATCAGGTGTTTTGCTGTGATTCTTAATATATGAATTCGCTGCGTTCACTTCACAGAAATCCCACCATCCTGCAAAATGGCCAAAAAGCGAGCCGGAGTGCTGCCATGGGGTACATCAGAGTGTCAGTGATTTCAGGGATTTCAGACTGCTTTAAGAGCCCCCTCCTTCTCTTTGATTCCCCCCACCCCGTCGCTGAGAGGCGCCACAGCAGGACCCGCTACCTCTAGACTCCCCCACCAACGCGCAGGCGCAGTAGCTGTACCGTTATTGATACGGTTTTTGGGATCGAATGTTTGCCGTTACTGGCGCCGTGACCTAGCACGTGAAATAAGCACACTACAATACGGCAGATTTACGTAGGTAAATATGTTGTATCACACACTATGCAGTGCTTTAATAATCACCAAAGATTAATATATATAACAGTTTGCTGTTCATTATCTCTGAGTATATCCATGAATTATGTGCGGTTGTATTTGTCTTTGATCAGCATCCATAATTTAAATGTGTATATATACTCGTACTCATATCTTACTCATAATTGATGGAATTCCGTCAAGCGACTTTATCTAAAATTACGATTACCAGCATATATTTGAACTTCATGTCATGGATCAATCAATAAAGAAGCTTCAGTTGACGTGGATTATTGGAAGCTCTTGCTGTTGTCACCAATTCTGTAACGTGCCAAAATATTATTACTAGGATCCTATATACCTTCCACCTGCTTATTCTGCAGGAGGTCTGGAGCCTATCCCAGGCAACATAAGGCACAAGTGGGGGAAATACCCAGCATGGCGTAACAGTCCTCCGCAGGGCATGCACACATACCATGGGCAATTTATAGACACCGATTAGCCCAACTGCACATCTTTAGATTGCAGGCGGAAACCAGAGTATCCAAAGGAATCCCACACAACATGCAGAGAGCATGCAAACTCCACACACACAAGCAGTAGGATTTGTATTCCCGAAACTGTGAGGCAACTGAGGTGGCATCCGCTGCGCCACCATGCCACCCATATTCCTGTGAGCGCAGTACAGTATAATAATTCCTCTGCAACTCCCTACAATATGCAACGAAAAATATCTGATATACCGGTGGCAAAATTTCTTTCTCCAAATTTCCAAAACACGGTTTATCTCACTAAACATGAAATTTTGCTGTGAGGTTAAGATATAAAATATATAAAATCTTTTGTACTTGTGGAATTTATGATGCTTTGACTACAGCAACAAGATTAAGAAGAGATCTGACACAATGACAATCACTAGTTGTTGAAGGTTTATTTTTTAAAATCTATGAAAACACATTATACACTAATAAATATGTTTATATAATAACTATCCCCACGTCCCTGGACAGGATATGTGGTTTCAGAAAAAGGATGGAAGGATATAATAATTATAAAAACTATAATACATAAACATTGTAGATGTATTCTTGCACACTGGATCATATATAGCATAACATTGTTCAAAAGGCTATGGTAGGAAGCGTTTTTAGTTTTGCAACAGCACAATAAAATAATAGCACTAATTAAATTTAAAGCTATAAGAGTGCTTATACAGTTTGAATTTTGTTCTCGATTTTTTAATTTTATTTTTCGTAAAAGTAGTAAAACATATATTGACAAGAATATCCTCATAACTGCTTCTTAAAGGTGTTTGGGATGTTGCATAGTGACTCCATGGAGCATGGTAAGACATCTGGCTATACAACTAAGTATCTGTCAGAAAGTTATTCCCTGGGTTATTCTTTGTATTCAAAGTAATGTTCTGTTTACATAACGGTAAAATAGAGGAAACATCCATCCAAAAACAAAACCTTGATATACCAAGTATCACCAGTAGAGGGAGCTATTGCATAATAAATATTTTGCTGTGCATTTAGCAAAATCATGTCTGCATTTCTAACATAAATGCTATTTCACAGTACTGTATAGTTATTTTGTAAATCAAGATATATCAACATATTGTATATAAAATGTATTCTTCAGTATCACATAAATGGCAACGTGTTATGTGTTTTCTATAGAGAAAATGTTTTCATTTTTAAAGCTTTGCCCTGATTGACAGTGGCTGAAATTACATACAGGCATATTAACTGTTGGGAAAGTTACATGATCTGTGTGGTCTGTGTAAACCTCTTTATTCACGTAGTATTCTTTCATTCTTATATGTACTAGCGATATTTATAAATATTACTTAAATTTTATTGAACAATTTACAGTAGGTAGTGAAGTTGATTGTGTCCATGCCAACATTCAGATATTTTAGGCATTTGTGAATTTTAAAAACAATTCGTTAAACTAGACTGAAGGGAATTTCCTTGGGCAAAACAGCTTTGTAGCTACAATATCTACACCTATCACCAAAGGTGGTGATTTCAAGTCCAGAGAGTACAAATCCAGACCAAGATTTTGTTTCAACCAACCAGCTGAGTACCCTGCGACTCCTAATACTCAACTGGTTGGTTGGAACAAAATCTTGGTTTTGATTCGTACTCTCTGGACCTGAAATCTCCACCTCTGCCTGTCACGTGTCACATTACTCATGAAAAGTAAATGGAAAAGTGAAATCCAGCAATGCAGATAGTGACAATGAAACTTATCCAACAAACAGAAACACCATGAACATAATAAAGATACAAGGGAACATGAACATAATAAAAAAAACACCTTACAAATCACATTAAAGCAAAACATGAGGCCAAGCTGGGTTAAAAAGCATCATATAAAACAAATCCAACATATTCCTAAACACATCTCAAAATGCAGTCTCTTTATTTCGTGTTCTCAAAACAATCAGCATAAATGCAGTTCAAATAAAAGTATGATTGAGACAGGCTAATATGCCTAGAGGTGATCACTGGAGTCCAAGGTTGGACTAGACATCTGGCATTTTCCCGGTGGGCCGATGGGTGCAAAGGCCCAGGACCCCCGAGGTTGACAAAGGAAATCATGGGGCAGCCCCCCACCCCACTCCATAGTCCAGGGCTGGGTTTTAAACTGGAAAAGTGTGAGAGGGGTGAGATGGAATGGGGCGTCATTTGTATTAAACGCGAAGGAGTGGAGCAAAAAGAAAATAAGAAGGGAGGAATCAACAAAGGAAACTGGTGTAGTCTAAACAACCAGTAGGTCTACGTGACTTTTACAGCAGGACTTTCGAGAACATGAGGCGTAGCCTCATTGATCACATGCTTTCCATCAGATCCAAACGTTGGTCCTGAAATCCCAACAAGTGGCTACTGTGAGTGCAGCAAGCATCAGTGGGTCGCAAAGGCATCAGAGCCACCTTCTCAAGAGCTGCTCTGGTGGAACCAACGGGTTAGAGCCATCAGGCATTCAGATGGAAGAAACCCGACCTGGTCATTGCTGAACCTGGCAAGCGTAACTCTTGAAAGAGAGAAACCACAAGGTTATCTGAGCACTGGTGTCTGATTCTTAGGCCATACACTGCCCAGGCATGTTCAAAACTATCGTGTAGTGTCTGCCCAAGAAGTAATACTTCAGTCTGTGTAATATTTGAGTCACTGCCAATTTGATAGTGAGGGCCTGCTTTCTGACCACAGTGTACCTAATTTTTGTTGGCAATAGTTTGCAACTCAAGTTTAGCACTGGGTGTTCCTTACCGTCTGACTCCTGGGCCAACATGCCAAGGGTGATATTAGAGGCATCCATCTGGATGATGAATGGTGAATTGGGGAATCTTACAATGAGCTTCAAGTTGAAAGCTATCTTAGCAAGCATGCAATAAAAAGCATTCCTTGATAGCCTAAACACACGACAGTCATAATGATCATAATTTTACCTTTTCAAGAGGTAAAATTATTTTACCTTTGTTGCTAAAGCACATGGAAGGCCTTAGAACCACAGTTTCCAAATTATTTTCTTATGGAAGCATGATGACCTCACAACTTGTCAGCATTCCCGAGGTGACTATATCCATATGCCATCTTCCAAATCACAAAGACATAAATGCTTATATAAACCACAGGCTTTCAAAAGATCTTGTTTGCCTCATTCATGAACGGCATAGCCACTCAACCCTCTTGGATGCTGTCTTCTGAGAGGGGGGGGGGGCAATTTCACTTTGCCCTAGACAGGGTGAAAATGCTCACCAATGGCGTCACATTGGCTGGGACCAGTACTATATGTATGGAGACGATTGTGTCAGAAAAAGGCATAAGATTCGATTCGCTTTGCAGGCAATGTCTTCCTTCCTAACGAAAATGCAGGCAGCCTTATTCACATGCTGTTGCAATGAGTTTGCAATGACATGCTACATTTTTGAAAGCTGGGAGTACCGACTGATAAGTAATTTCAACATTGCACCATTATTGCCAAAGAATTCTTGCGAATATTATAATAGTTTTTTTCTTTACATGTAACTTAAGATATACACTTTGAAAAGCAACCGAGAAAAAATCCACTGAAATGATCCCCTTACAACAGCAGAGCATTCTTTGACCAACAGTTATACATTGAACCATTGTCTTCACGAAAGAAGCCTTAAAGAAATTAAGGAAATTTTATGACCTCTTACAACCTTGCATGTTTACTTGCATGTAGACATTCCTGCTTTCAGACTCATATGCTCACACAAGACATCTTATAGCAAATTTATATTATTCCATTATAAACCTAAAATTACCTACATCAAAAGCATTGGGATAGTTTGCAAACCCTACAGACCATTTGCACAGTAATAAAACTGTTCCATACATGTAAATGTGTGTGCATCTGTGTGCAGACTTGTCTAGCATTGAAAATCTCACGCCAGCCAGCGGACAAAGTTATCAACCCTGTACTCCTATTATTTTCAGGCAAATTGGTATGACACATTAGATACATATATAAATGATTTATATTTTAGTGATAATTACACAAATGCACTGTGTGAGAGGGAATGAGAAAGTAGCATCCAAAATGGCTAGGCTAACTGGTAGGGTAGCTGCTGCTCTTTTTAAAAAGCTGGGGTCCCTGGGGAGGACTTACGCGTTTTAATGGTGTCTTCCCATCCCCGTGCCCCACTCAAGAAACAAACTGCCTCTTCCACAAGGCCAATAAAAATGATGGCCAGCAGGACAAAATGGCCAATTCAATTTAGCAAATGTAGGGTGAAGCATCACTCAGACTGGTCTGGAAAGTGAAGCAGGGCTATATCATTTAGGCAATTTCAAACCCCACCCACATAGCCTAGGTTTTCAGATTGTTGATCTGATCACATTTTTTAAAAATTTGGAGTCTCATTTATCCAACTGCAAGCAGACAGAGAAGCCCAAACCGTGATTACTCATTGTTTCACAACGGCATTTATGGAAAGTTCAGCAAATAAGACCCCCAAAGTCTACAATGGGAAACAGAAAGGTTGGAGTTCCCCGGTGTTCCGATGGGCATGTAGACAGGAAATTATTTCTCATAGGGGACTCCCCCCACAGAAGAAAATGCATGGTTCAGCAAACAATAGGCTATCACGATCGAACCACCAGCAAAATTAGCTGTATGGCCATGGGGGCGGGGGGGGTGTAGCTATAAAGTCTGCCCCCCCCCCACCCAGCAAAATGTGACTGTACCCTGCACCCACCACCCAATTTGGCATGTAATTTAACTTATTCAAGGGTCACTGTACAGTGCGGGGGACCCTGAATCTGTCTAAAGGTCCAACCCTGGCTGGCACAAATCTGGCGGTCATCCTGATGAAAAGGACTTGAAAAACACATGCATTCACACCAGAGGGACAATTTAGAGAAACCACTTTACCATTTATAAGTTAACAACTATCCGTGGATTAAGTGCCAAAGCAAAATCGAAACCGTACAAATATATGTACAGAAGAATCGACAAACAGAAACTTGTTATGCACAGGTCATACTGTATAAGCGTATTACTTTACTGGGCACACCAACATTAATACAGTCGACGTCTTTCCGGTTGTTAATCCTCCGTTTTCTGCTCTAAAAGCGGGGGATGGTGCGCAAACGTAATGGAATATTTCCCTTAAAGGACACCATTCATTAATATGCCTTGTTCCCTTCCTTATTTTCAGCCTTTTTATGGAGGTGGGGGAGGGGAGGCAGTGGGTGTAGCCCAGTCTCAGGCTCGGAAAGCACAGCATTCGGTCTGCTTACACGCCGCTTGACCGTTCGGGGACACTTATTAAGCCGTTTTTCCAAATCTGAAACAAATAACTAAAATACATCGAATATGGGAGTGGAAGGTTGCACAAAATGCATCAAATACTTACTATTTATCTTCAACTTCATTTTCTGGGTGAGTTGTCTTTTGACTATTTCCTAAAATATTCCATTAAATGATTTAATGCTAATCCTAATCAAGAGAGTTTTTATATATAATCGGCATACAAGTCTAAGCATGTGATCCTAAGGAGCTAGCTGGCGAAGGTGATTGTATTTTAGGCTACATTTGTTATCGCGCTACTGTCTGCTAAAAATGCGAGGAAATTATTTTTTCTTTTATCCAGATTCACCTTTATCCCAGTGATCGCTTTTAATCAAGGCACAATGCCAAATGCTTAAATGCTTCATAATAAGGTGACGCAAGTGTTTGTTTATAAAATGTATATCGGAGACGTGTTGTTTCTTTACCTTTAAACTTTGGCTAAGAGGCTGGAAAGAACCGCTATCCTTCGCATTTTCAGGCCTGTTATGTTACTACAAGGTAACCGCTCACTGGTCGCTTTCTAAACGGTTAACTGTTTTATTTATTTAACTTATTTTAAGCCCGAAATCTTTGCAATGTTCTGCATGATCCGTTAAAAAAGGAGATCACAGAAAAGTGATATGTAGTCTAATTATCATGTGATTAGTTTTTTTGGCCAATGTTTTCGGCACCTTTTTCGGATTTCCCGTCTCTAATCGGTGTGGGATTTGTTTGTGTTGGATTACACACTTGGCCATGTATGTAGCTCGTGTTAAATCGCAAAAGGTACATTTTTCGATGTTTCTAGTCGAAATATAAAATGGTCTGACGTCATAGGCGAGTCTCGATGTTTTTTTTTTTAAACCTTAATTGTATTTTGCTGTAAAAAGGGCGAGTCCTTTTACTTTAACACCAGAGTCACCAGAGGGGATACTATCTGCAAAAACGTAAGAGTAAAACGTTCCTAACATACTTGTGTAAAATTATTATATAAACTTGTATTGTAAAACTTAATTAGTGAACCGCTGATGAGAATTATAGTTATGGTAATAAGGCTTGTAAGCTGTCCATTCCCTGTTACCTAGGAGACTGCCTGCACTCCCTGTTTAACGTTTATTAATTAAACGCTTTCACAGACATCCCATTTGTGTCTTTAGACAAATTACAATGACAATTACCATAGGCAACGGAGGCAAAATAGCTGGCGCAACTTTACTTTCCCAGAAAATCGTCTTGCTGGAACAAGATAATTGCTGGAACTTGAGTAGAGAGGGAGGGAGAGAGAGAAAAGATGTTGAGAGTGACTCAGTTATCCGGAAGAATCTTACTAAAGATTGTGGCGTTTAGGGATGACAAGGGTACTGAGGGTTGAATGCCCTGATTGAAACAGGGTCTTCTATTGTCGGGCTAGCATAAACTGTGGGCGGGTTGTATACTTTTGCTTTCCCCTTAATGTTCGTCACTAGCAGCTTGTAGACAAGCGAATATAGACACGGGACCGTTGTATCTGTTGCGACAACTAGAGAAACACTTACATGAGGTTTATCGGGGCCTCTTCTCTGCTGAAGAGACAAACATGACTTGGTGCTTCTGATGGTCGCCTCACTCCCCATATCACAAACCATATCATGGTTTATTTGGTTTCCTGAGTAGCAGGTTATTTACGGTATAGGATGAGGGCGCAATTTCTGAGACATGCAGTCTCAGATGTCGTTCTCTGCCTTCCAGCAAACACATGGCTGTTGAGCGTAGCGAGTCCGAACAATTTGCAGATCGCTTATAGGATGGGGAAAAAAAACGAAAGAAAAGGAAAACCTATTATGTAAAGGCAGCACAATAAAAAAGTATGCACAAGGCTTTCTTTGTGAGTGCCGCAAAAAGAAGTCGCTCAGAAGGTCTTTGGGTGCGTGGTTCATGTGATTTCAGGGTATCATCAAATTGCCTTTCCTAGACTACGGTTTGCCAAGCGATATGTGTCTTGTCCACCAAGCCCCCATTCCTAGCATGCTTTTCATTCTGTCCTTCTACCAGCTAGACAGAAATAGCTTCTTCAGCCAACTGCCAGCTAAACAGAAACACTGACATGAGAAGCAGTCGTATGTCTGAGCCACCTTCAGATTATCCCCAAATAGGTGATTACAACAAGGTCGGACACGTTTATCTGGAACCTGTTTGAACTTATAACTATTTACCAGGTTAGGTATTACTAATGCTCTTTAAGGCCTTTTTTTTAGGTAAATGAATTACCTCAAAGCCTTGCCACCCTGTACATGCTTGAGGGTTATTGCATGGCTGGATGTAATAAGTACCCATGTAGAGCATTTTAACTTAATCTCTGGTAGAACCTGTAGAAGTTTAATTTCAATTGTAGTATGTAATTTAGCTCTAAAATGGATTGAAGTCTAATTCATTTCAGAATGCTTTTTTTTTTTTTTTTCAGAAATGCTTGAAAATTTCGAGACAAGTTTATCCTGTAGAGTGTGGCGTACTGACAGGTCTTAAATCGATACAAAGTCTCATTACCCAAAGTGCTTTTATAAGAATTTATCCAGTCTTGGACGTTACCATTTGGTGGTTACATCATCTTTTCTTCTAACCGACACATCCTAACATGGAGGAAACCACAAAATTCTGAGCAGACAATTAGTCATTTCCTATCATATGGCCCTGGGTTTTATTTGTTTTTTTGCTATAGATACTGTCATGATGTTGCAATGTTTTTTTAAGTACAGATTAAACAAAGACTGGACTATGTTGTCAGAATGGGGGACACTGCAAACAGGCCCAGATCTACACGAATATGCCTGTTGTGGGGTGAGAGTTTTTAGAAGGGTCTCATGACAGTGTTGTTTATAATTTTTCTGGTGTTTAATCTGTGAAATATGAATATTATTCTCTTCCTTTGTTTTCAAATTACCTTTACGTTCTTTCTCTAAGATCTAATCCTGGAAAAGAGGTCTAATTTGAAAAATCAGGCATATTATCTCTCAACATATTTGTATTTATTACTGTGGTTTATTATTATTATATAATTATATAGTTTATTTTATTATTTAAATATGGAAGCATAGTTTTCTTGAAACCTCTTCTCCATTTCTTAATGTAGTAATTGGTAATCATAAAGTTTATTTTTTTTCCTGCTAAAATGAGTTCTCTAGCCTAAAGTGCCAAAATATTATAAATATTATGCTAATTGAAAGGAAAAGCTTTGCCAATACTAGACATAAACCGCAAGAAATGTTCCATGCTTTTCTGACTTGTACAGGGGAAACACACCCACTTTCTTCAAACGGTTGTACATGGCAACAGTGTGTCATAGGATTACAATTAACAGACAGAGGGTTTTTTCAGGGGAAAAAGGTATGGAATTGCAGAAAATGAAATGGTAGAGAGGAAACCTGCACTAGATTTTATCAAAGCAATGACCAGAAACAGGCCCCAAAGAAACAATGGAGCAAAAAATCCCAGAAATTGATCTTGACGCATTCAGTCTTGAAGCTGATTTTTTGACACTATGGAAACGTTTGAAGTAGAAGTGCACTGATTCCACTCTTTCAGTGCCGATACAGTCGTGGTATTTGAATAGATTGTATCAGCTGATAAGATATCAGAGCTCCTTATTCAAACTAGTAAATACAAATGTCTAAAAAAATCTATGCCAAAAAAAAACTTTCTTAGCTAGGCTGTATAAATATACATAATGTACAACTCCACCTCATTTGTACATATTGTTTTAAGTGTTTTTGAGGCGTTTGCAGTTCCATTTTTCCATGAATAATAGAAGAATGTTGAAGTGACGAATGCTTGAGATGCCCTGTAGTTTTTGCTACTGTGCCTCCAGTGAATGAGAGGATCGGGTCTGACCAGGAGCTTGATGCCAGTGCCAGAGAAAGCAAAACGGCTACAATAAGCCAACTGCTGTCCATTTAGTCCGCTAAGTAACTGTATTTCCCAGAACTAATGGTGTTTCCCCCTGCCTAAGCCTACTGTATACGGGTGGAAACGGAGATTGGGGGGCATGGGAGGGGAAGTGATGAGTAGTGATAACTAGTCAAGAGTAGGGCTGTCACTATTGATTGTATCAATCGAGTAATCTGCTGGTTTAATCTGATGATTCATCAGGTGATTTTTCATAATGTATAATCTGCATTGGAATTGGTGCATAGTCACACGTATGGTCAGTTTAGACTCATGCACACACAGGGCAAACATGCAAATTCCACAGAAAGTGGCAGGGTCCAGCACCCGGTATTCACTGCGCTGCCTTGACATGGCGGAACCTTGTGTTTTGTTTCCTGCACATGCAGTTGTCCCTTTGCAGGGGTTTTAATGTGACGTGCTTCTGCATAAATGATATTTTCACTCTTTATTTTGACCCTCATCCTCTATCCTCCCTCTATGATATATGATTTATTCGATAAGGAAAATAATTGATGCCTTTTAATTATTAAGTAATCGAGTTTAACTGAGTAATCATGACAGCTGTAGTCAACAGTTAAATACTGGTATAATAACTAGTGACATTAAGACACGCAAAGAAATACAGTTACCCACTTAATTCGTGGGGTAATATTGTGCAAATTGGCATGTAAATGGAATGTGCAATAAATTATTTTTCAAATTA
Source organism: Brevimyrus niger (assembly GCA_015164015.2). Taxonomy (NCBI): domain Eukaryota; kingdom Metazoa; phylum Chordata; class Actinopteri; order Osteoglossiformes; family Mormyridae; genus Brevimyrus; species Brevimyrus niger. The sequence continues at coordinate 14,519,961 of JAABNY020000008.1, read as the reverse complement.
TTGTTTCAGAGATATGGTACAACTAGGACTAAGAGCATTTGGGTAAAAACATTTATTGGATTTCACATTTCCAGTTGATCTATCCACTAATCTGAGAAATTGTAGAGTTTGGGGGGTGTGGGAGGGGTATGGATTTGATGGGGTGCAGGGGGTGATGGGGCTGCCTGGGCCTTACATGGTCGTTCTGACCACATCTTCTCTCGTTTAACAGGAGAAACAACTTGTAGTAACATGACTTGTTGTCTGCCTGTCTGAAGTGACTGTTCGTAGATGACTAGACAGGTAATTTAGAGATTTAAGGTTCTTAAACACCCAGTTGTATTCCATAAGTCTACTGAGCAACTTCCTTATATCCTCAGCAGTGTTTCTTTAATTGACGGTGAACATTATGTTTTGAGTTGGACTTGCATTATATTACCGGTTCCTCTGGACATTAATAGAGGATGTGGCTTCTGAGTGCTTGTGCTTGATGGGAATGTTGTTCCACTTAAATTTGACATGGATTATAATAATAATAATAATAATAATTATTATTATTATTATTCTTATTATTATTATGCTATTGATAAACGCAGACATGCTAGTCAAATTATGTACATGACAAGATGATGATAATAACAATAATATATTATTATTATTAATATTATTATTATTATTATTATTATTATATTATTATTATTATTTGGCTTTGAGTCAATACCAAATCCTGGCAACCACAAAGATGGCATTTCTCTGGAATATCTCTTTCATCTTCACCTTAAGTAAGCTACTTATCGGTTATTTCGGAACTGATTATGTAGGAGCCAGGGTGTTAATTTTATCGTGCTGTGTATTGATTTTAAATTGAACGTAAATCAGAAGTTGTAAAAGTCACCCAGAAATGTTCTGTACGTTGGCTCAGTGACCAGAGAAACAATAAACACAACGTGAACTGCTGAAAAAATGTCTGCTTTACAGATCATGTAAAAAACGTGGCAGCTGAAGAATTTACAAGTCTTAATAGAAAGCTTATGTCTTAAAATGATGCATTGGTTACTTAAACAGCGTTGCTTTCCATTTTCCAAAACTGCCTATCCAGTAGATGGTTGCGGGGAACATTGTTTTTTCATCCAAATCTGTATCTAAAGTATTCCACCTCATGAGACTGTAAAATGTCAGACTATAAACCACACTGATCTGCATTTCTAATCCTATCTATTTGCACTATATCCAGTATGTGTTCTTTTTAAACATTCAGAGCGATGACGTCTCTTGTGTAACGATTTGCTCCTGGGAGTTACGCATTTTGAACCCAGGAGCAAGATGCCGTTTTTCCATTGAAAATCTATTTTGTGACCATGTAGAAATGTTGCACAGAAAAGAATGGATAAGATAATGTATTATTAAACAGGATTCTGTATTGGAGAAAAATTAAATAAGGAAGATATGAAAAATCTTTATTTTGAACAGAATAGTTTTTTCACTTGTTATAATTACAGGTCAACTTAAACTGTGCTTTGTTAATCTAACTGATCACTGCTTATTTTATAAGAAGATACTTTCTTCAGTTTATTTATCATTTTCTGGTGTTCCACGCAGTATACAAATGTCTCCCATGTCCCTTTGGTTTTAGAAGATATAATTCCAGTCTTTCGATTCATGAGGAAGGTAATTTTGATTATTTTTAAGTTTTATCTCGGGCAAAGGTATTTGCATATACATGATTTGGTAGACTATCACATTCCTAAAATAACTCCATGTTCTGTACATGAGATTTTTTTTTAATTATAATTTTGGTCGGTTTTGAGGGACTGGAAATTAAGATCCAATACCTTCTGTTAATTTTAGGGCTGCCACTTACGACTGTAGATTTCTGTAGATATAGATTAATCTACGATTTTATCGATTAGTTGATTAATCAAAACGATTAATTTTCCTCTAGAAAACCAACTTGACTGTTCAATTTACGGTCAATTAATTTTGAGGACAACAAATTGTATGTCGTTGCAGGACTTTAGCTAATGTACACAGTATGCGTATTGTGATGCCCAAAAGTTAGTAATCTGTATAAATTTGGCGGATCCTGATAATGGATAAATTGTTAGCAAAGCACGCCACTTGCGACACAGATGATTAGCACTGAACTCGTGATTAAGGAAGGGACTGGTCAGCAGCCACAACATCCTTTAAAGGAGGAGAGGGTGGTTAAACAAGGAGAAATGATGTTGGTGGTGTGGCGGTACTTTTTTGCAGATTAAAGTTTTCATTCTAATTTCAGTTCACAAGTTATTTTCTTTTAACATTATAGCTTTAATTTGTGCATTTAGCAGCTACAAGGACAAAAGATATTAAAAAGCACTCTGTACTAATGGTAATTAAAAAAAACATGAATGGACAACACAATGGTCTACCCTTTTCTGGTGATCTAGAACTGTGAGCGTTCTGTGAGCGTTCTCTTCCGGTGCGCATGCATAGTGCCAGTACTGCCGTGGTACACCATCGTATTTTGCACAGCATAAAAACCACCTATCTTTTCTGGATTATTTGAACTACTCCCATAATTACCTATTGATAATTAGGGAAAACATGTCATAATGAATTGAAGAGTTTCAGAAATCATAAGTATAGTTTTATTAATAAACGTCGAGCTGATTTATAATACTGATGTCAACTTATTTTCGGCGTCAATGTCATCAACCAATCACAGCAGCCCTTGTTATGTTAACACTAAAGTCAGGTTATGTGCTCTAATATTACTTCATACTCAATGTTCAGAAAACTGTGATTGCGAGTCTTCTTAAGGCACACCCAGTTGTTCCTCATGATTGCTCACTTGGTATTGCAGTCTAACCGCCTCTGGAAATATTTACTCATTTCGGGAAATCTGACTCATGTTTTCTTTTAGCACTAGCTAAAGGGGAAGGATCAAGCTACCTAGCAATCTGTGTATCAGATTTTCACTTGGCTGAATTGAATAAGAAGTTAATTATTTTTAAAGAACCTGTCTTGCATACGTGACAGCAAGGCCCAAAATCAGACCTTGAAGTATGAGAGTGAGGGCAGTGGTTAATGGTTGTCCAGCCACCATTGCTCTCATGTGAGAATAAACCAGATACAGTATTGGTTAGATACTGAGTGCCAAAAATACCACCACCCCCATTAATGGAAGGAGGGAATTGCAGTGTGTGACAGCTGTGATGCCCACTGTGCTGTTTTGACAAGCTTCCACAGCGTGTGATGTTAATTTTGACATGGCATTTCCTGTACACGCAATTGTCCCATTGCCTCAGTCTGCTGTGTTCAAGCCATCTATAAGTTGCATCAAAAAAATGTTGAAACCAAATTTAGTAAAAGCTTTGCGAAAATAAAAAGCAAGTGACGTGGAAGAAAGTGAACAGGAACTGATAACAAGAAAGACGGCCATCTTCTGCGTCATATATATGTTGCGTTCCGTAGATGACGTTGAGAGTGGGGACAGTGGTTAATAATCGTCATGAAAGGACGGGTGACATACAGTAGTGGTTAGATACCTGTTCCAAAAATAGCACCCCATCCCCATCAAAGGAGATGCGCAAGGAAGAGCAAGAGAAATCTGACTCAAATTAAACTGACCTCCTACAAGCCGTGCAAGGACACAGAGTATGGCCCCCGCACCACCCAGTCAGTGAGTTTTGTAGAAGTTAGTTAAGTAACTACCTCTCTTTTCAAGTCCCATCTAGTTGCTGTACTTAAACTTGGCAGATGCAGATATGAATATTCTGTTTTGGTTGGTATTGGGGGGGGGGGAATTTAGTTTACTCTTATTTTGTCTCCTGTCTTCATGGCTTTTAAAATTCTTGTGAGGTCTTCCAGCATTTTTCTGCGAAAGTATTTAACTGGTTACCAGGCAACCATTAAAAGGAGAGGCAGTCCCAGAGGGCTGAGGGGCAGAGAGATGCTTCGAAGCTATTTTGGGCTTGTTTACAGGCTGTTTCTTGTTTCAGTTGAAGCTGGGATTATGTTTTTTTCCCCCCCTGAATTGCTGATTTTAATTGAAAACATTAACATGTGGGCGGGATATCTCTGGACTGAATCGCAAGCCTTCATATGCAATAACTTCACTTTATTTCGCTGTACCACATCCTCTCCATTTAACCCTCTAGGTTTCCATCCAAGTTTTGACCGTAGATTACATTCTTTATGTAATACGAAGAATGAAAGATCTTGGTTTGATACTTTCTTAAATTTTAAGAACATTTCATCTGTTGTCATATTGTTATTTAAAACCTGTTTCTTTATTTGAGCCTGATACCAGTGTTTGGTAAAACTGGAAAATGGTGATTGTTGTTGTAGCCCCTCTGATAAGAAGAGTGAGTTAATGCAAGAAGCATCAATCCACCCTAGAACCTTTCAACAGTTTTTTTTTTTTAACACTTTTTTTTTTTTTTTACACTCTAATTTCAACAGCTAACTGGGTTCAGGCGGCTCAGCTGCAGTTTTTTTCTAGCTAAATGGTAAAAATGGATTTATCGCTGTTTTTAGTTCGAAAGATGAGTGTCTTCTGAATGAACACGGTGAATGTGCCGATTTCTCCTGCTTCACAGTAAGAGGTGGCTTGGGGAATATGTCTGAAGTGGAAGTGGGTCTGCTGTGAGGTCCGTGCAGATGGCGGAAAGAATGGGGGGTGGGGTGGGGTGGGGGTGGGGGGTGTTTTCAGATTTCTTGAACTCTCGGCTTTCCAGCACTTCTCACAGTTTCCTAACATTCCTGCGGCTGGAGCCGCACAGTGTGTCATCTGGCGGACGCCCTCAGTCCTCCAGCAAACGCTGAAACCAGCTCCAGCCTGCAGTAAGGGCAGTGCCCACATGGCTGGAGGAGGAGGAGGAGGAGGAGGAGGAGGAGGAGGAGGAGGGGGGGCATTTCTCAACCTCCTTGATCTTGCATAGCTATCACGTCAAGCTTGTTTAGCTGCTGTAGCTCAAAGAGTAAAGCGTAGCGCCAGCAATACAAAGGTCATAGGTTCAAATCCTAGTGATCACCCACAAATTGTGACCCCCTCCCTCTGCTGTAAGTCACTTTGGACAAGAGCACCAGATAAATGGATAAAAAAAAAAGGTCACAGCCTAGTCCCCGCCCCCTGTGTTTTTTTAAGTTGTATGCTTTCGTTTTCGTTAAAACTAAAACATTCTGTTTTTCAAGAGCGAGAGATTTTTGTAATGGAGACAAACTCTGCGCTGGCTAATGAGTTGAGCCGAGGAGTAAATGGTCTGTATTAATACCTCTTTAGTAATTGCCTTCTAAGCACATACAACTTTTCTTTTTAACCCAGTTTCCCTGCAGGAATTAGTGGATCACTGCAGCCAGACAAAAGGAAAACGTCGCAGAAAAATGCAGGCAGACTTTTACTGATCCTGTCCTTTCTGTTATTTGACCATAAGCCGTACTTTATAATGTTTAAACCGCTTGAATATGCGGCGAATTGCCAATTGCAGTATCATCTTTATATTTAGAGGTCAATCGAAACAAGGGGGAAGTCAAAGGTTAAAGTCAAGCAAGGAGAGGCTCTTTTCCACAACCACCAAGAACCGAGCCGGACCCGAGCCGAGGGCTGACACGGCCCTGCTTGCGCTGAGGCGGTTGCGTCACCACCATGTGATTGGTCGGAATGCTTGGAGATACCGATGTTCTGCGCGTGGATTATTTGACGGAAAAAGCATATGTTCTATATTTCATTCATTATTAGGAGTATCGCACATGGCGACGTATTTATGCATTCCCTTTTAACTCTGCACTTAAAAACAGTACTGTAGAATAGTTGAACGGAGTTAATTCATAATCTAAATTTACACACTCAAATATTAATTTTGTGCTAAAATAAGTGATTTTTTACTGGCACACAGTAAAAAAAAAAGGAAGAAATGCATATTATTATTATTATTATTGATATTAATATTATTAATAATAATAATAATAATGCCATGATAGTAAATGCACATAGTGAACCATGGTGTACACTGAATGAACCGGAAATAGGCTTCTCTTTGGTTTTACATCACTGTCGCTCTCCAAACCTGGCAGCACCTTTACTGAGCCGACCCTTCTGCAGTGGAAAACCAAAAGGAGCTGGAACCACGCTGTAACTAGCCCCCTGTCGCTGTACGGCTCGGGTACGACTCCTGTCCTGACACTGACTTCTGTCCCATTCCTCCAGCTGGCCGGTGGTGTCATTCTGGGTGTGGGACTCTGGCTTCGGCATGACGAACAGACCAGAAGCCTCCTTTCGCTGGAGTTCGATGGTGCCCAGGCTCCCGCCACCTTCTACATCAGTAAGACGTTTTGCTTTTTAAATCATTCCAGGTGACGGGCTTTATCACACCCATGGTCATATAACTGGTCTTCTGCCTCCCTGAATTTAATGCTCCTTAAATGAATGTGTTCCCCATTCTTTGGAACAGTTTCCTTTTACTGTAGGTAGGAAAACTGTGAGAGAAGTCCCGTCACTGGTTCTGTGAGATGTTGATTATTAGTTAGCAGGCACCACTATCTCCCAGGAACAGCTGTTGTCTATATTGGATCTTAAGCCTCCTTTTAAGGTTACAGGGGAGACGCTGAGAAAGAACAAGGGGGTTGGTGCTAAATAACCACAGAGAAAACTGAGCAACTGAAATGCCATCCCTTGCCCTCCACACTGGCGGTTTACACTGCAGG
>JAABNY020000008.1:14476923-14491617 GCA_015164015.2 Brevimyrus niger | reverse complement strand
TCGCATGTGAATTCGGACCATCGAATTTCCGATGCATATTTCTAATGCATAAATATTCAATGTTAGAATTTCAGTGGTGTATAAAATTCTAATTCTGATGACACAGATTTACTTCCATATTAGTCCTTTTAAGGGCTCTTAATAAAGCGCCTGGTGTTTGAAGATGCTGCCTCGCTTCGATCTCGCTGCTCTGGAATCTGCGTCGTCTGGGCGTTACATTGGTGTCAGGAGTGGGAATCTTATCCGCAAAGGTACGATGTGTGTGCTGGTTTTTCTGATAACCTGTAGGTCAGCTGTTCAAACCCAGGTGTGAGGACTGTGAGATTTGCCACCCCTGCATTAAGCTGTCTGAAGGGCACGGCGAGCAAGCGGACGGCTAGCGCTGTACTGTACATATCGCGCTGAAAGCTGCCCCGCTCGCTAACACACTGGTAGCAAATACCTGGCTCCCAAAGTACAGCGGGGAGCAGCAGTGGGAGCTCCTCGAGATCCAGCTCGAGCTCACGGCAAGAAGCAGCTCCTGGGATGAACAGACAGGTCTTGTGCTTGAGGGTGACATTGCTCCTGGGCATTGCTTCAGAAGCCCACTTCAATGTGGCATTGAAGCAACCGACCGTTCGGGAACAACAGAGGAGGGGCAAACGGCGGACACCTGTCCTGCGTGAGGTGCCGCCACAAAGGAGAGTGACCAGGGGTGTTGGCTGCTGACATCAGTGCCCTGGCCCAGCAGGCTTACCCCAACCACCTGGTGCCCATCCAAGAACATCTGGCCTTGCAGGCCTTCCATTCCCCTGTCTTTCTAGACCGCCTGCAGTATCAAGTGTGTCTGATGGAAGCGGAGAGCGTCAGGTCAGGAGGTCCACTCGCAGGCTCCGGAGGGCGACAGCGCCGACGTACCAGTGAGGTCTGCACAGGACCACGGGTCACACAACTAGACGCTCATCTGTTGGTGCTGCAGAGAGAGGGGCCACCGGCCTACTTCTGCCCAGAATCCATCCTGGGGATGTCAGAAAGTGAGCGGGGGGCAGTGAGGGAGACACCCGCCCCATTTCTGCCCCTCTCCTCAGACCCAGACTGGGACCACCTACCCCGTCGGGCGAAACCCCTTCCTGCCCCGCACCATCACTGGAGTTTACGGTCGCGTCTTGACTGACAGCGGCTCCGCAGTCTCCATCGAGGGCAGAGTTTTGCCAGCCGCAGAGTAGCCACTCACCTGTGCCTCGTGATGCGGGAGATCTTCCCCATGCAGGATCATCGACGTCTCCAGGTCCAGCTGGGGGCAGTACTGTTGTCCCACGAGTTTTGGCTTGCCCCCTTTTCAGGATGACTGCAGCATGGGTATGGGCTTTCTGGTCATCCTGGGGGCCATTATCAGCCCTGGGTGCGCAAGCCTGGCCGTGCAAGTGATCACGGTTCCCCTGACCACCACAGGACGGCCCGGCTCAAGCGGTTCGCCCTTAAGTCTCCTCTACCTGCCGCCCAAGAGGACATCGGCAAACCAAGGAGGGCTTGAGCTCCCAGCGGTTCCGATTGGTCCCCTGCCAGAGAGGAATTTCACTGCACTAGCTGCAAAGAGCCGTGGTGCGACTCTGCAGGACTGAGTAGGACAGGCCAGGCGTGGGACCCTCCCTTAGTGACACCCAGCGTTGTGTTTTGGTATGTTGGTGATGTCACGAGGTGTGGCGAGGGAGGTGCAGGTCCGGCCCAGGACCCTCCTGTCGAGGCGCTCTGCATTGTTTTGGTATGTCTGTCATGTCATGTGGTGTGCTGAGGGAGGTGCTGGGCCAGGTGGGGCACGGCAACAGCAATGGAGGTGTCGGACTTGAGGTGTTTTGACCCATTGGGGAGTGTAATATGATGGGGGGGGGGGGTGAATTTAGACTGGAGGTGAATATGACGTAAACAGCAAAATGAAGTTAAAAACTTGCTTGTAGGCCTAAATCTTAAAACAACATTTCTACTCAAAGAAAAATTAGCAAGGCAAAAAAAAAAAACTAAGGACTGCAATAAAAAAAAATCCTCCCTTTTTCGTAAACGAGAACGAGTTGGCCTTCGCAGACACAAAAGAGGACTTGCTTTTGCGAGCAACAGTTTATAATAGTCACAAATTAAACTTTTCAACATTGGATTCATAAAACAGGCACATAAAACAAAATTACTACAAATAACGTTTAACCAGTCACTATCCTTGCCCCATGCGAACTCGCTGCTGATTCACGTTACTATAGCGGGCACAGTGACTTGTTGATATAATATATATAATTTTGAAAACAACTAAACATATTACACCTCATTCAGATCTTTGAAGCGGTGTGAGCCAGAGGCCACATTTTAACTTGCGAAACACATGCAGAAAAGCTGGCTTTACTTTTACGGGCAACAGCTTACAGACACCATTGGGTTCACGATAAAACACACGCCCTCCTGTGGTCTAAAAGCATGATGACACATGAAAGCATTATTATCCCCCAAGCTAAATGAATAAAACGAACGTAATAACGCGAAGCTTATTGCCACATGAGCAAATCCGATTTTACTGATGCAAAGATTCTAAAAATGATGCATCCAGAGTTTATCGCAAATTGTATCCGGTGCACAGTTTTTTAATCGGTAATGTCGCATCGTGAAATTGGGTGCCCTAGTCCAGAGGCTATCCCAGATATCAGGGAATAGCCACACACGCCGCGAAACCCCACATAACACGGGAGAACATGCAACCAAAACACATAACACCAGTGCAGTGACTCAAAGCTCGGTCTTATAGGTGTGAGGTGACAGTGCTATCCACTACGTCACCGTGCTGTCCCGTAATGTGCAATGTTCAACATTTTATTTCATTTTGTACAGTTTTTGTTTATCTTTAATCGTGCAGCTATTTTGATTAAGATTAAAATCTTGCAGTTCGCAGACACTTAATGGGAAATGTTAGAAGCGGTTTAATGTTTTGTCTGTAAACTCAGGAACAACCCCGAGAGCAACCCAATGTCCTGATCTTCCCATCTGCGGGAAGACACGTAACGCAAGCTAGTCCGCATGAAGATAAAAGAGAAACTCCCCGTGTGTAACAGGCCGGTAGACGACGTGAGTCAAGCCAGAAGGGAATGTTGAACATCTGCAGAAGGCGAGACGAGCAGAGACACGCAGGTCTGCGCATTGTGTGCTTTGGTTCCCATCGCAGGATCTCGGCATGGGTGCGGCTGCCACGCCCTGCTCTTGCCGGGCCCCTGCAGACATGGACAAACTAGTCCTAGCTGTCACTCACCTCATATCATACCTGGGCGTGACTAAGTTACTGCTGTCATGGCAACAAGCAAACAGGGCTTCCTGACACACGGCGCATTTTGGATTAGCGCCATCTTACCATGGAAGAAGTATCTCAATTGTCATACACCGCACATAAATATTTTTTTTTGTCTGTCACGTTTAATTGGCACGTGGAAAATTTGTATTCGTCTGTTTTCTTTAGATTACGGCGTCAGTGAAAACAGGTACAGACGATAATGAGAGGGGTAAATTACAAATAACTTGAGACAAGCATTCATAAGACACAAGGCTCAATCTCAGAAATGTATTGCCTCTTACCTTTATTTTTAAAATTACTCATAAAATTACTAAAAAAAAAAAAAAATTAACTGCCCGTAGCAGTGGTAGTCGAAGCCTTTGTGCCGCCCTGGGCAAACTTTACCACCAAATTTCACTTTGTCTCCGGTAGTTTGGAGCGGGGTGGCGCTTGTGGTTAGATTAGTAGGCGTCCATTCTTTATTCCAGTGGTTTATCCAGTACAGGGATAATGCACTCAGCGCTCGATGCTGACAGGGCAATTTGCATATTTATGTAAGCCTGCTTTAAAGCAGGAGTGAATGCTGGAAATCTAAGGTCACAGGTCAGGATGTGAAGCCCCTGGGGCTCCAGAGCGAGGAAACGAACACTAAAGAGTTGATGGGTTTCCACATCATCCTGCTCACCAGCATAGCAGGAGACTGGAATTACCCATATCTGAATTTCATACTCAATACCCTCCGCTGTCTTCATCTTTCATGAGATGGTGGGTTTCATGAAAATGTGCTTTCTATAAAAAGGCAAAATTGAACCAAAACTGATTGAAAAAAATATTGTAGTTAAGTATCATATAAATAAATATACTTTTTTCCCCTCAGAGAAGCTCCGCCGTCCAACAAAAATAAGATAGTAAACTGAATACGAAAATACACTATATCCATCCAGTTGTTCCTGCATCCACCCAGACTTACTGCTGTGTCTCTTCGTAGGTTTTGAAGGTACCTGGTTCTGTGACTCAGCTCACTGTGTGACTGGGAAGTTAGATGTTTGTCTGAGCCGAGAACATACTGTGTGACTCCACGTTCATTCGCTATATTTCCTTACCACTGACTCATAGCTCTCACTAAAACAACATGAAGAGGCAGGTCTCTGAGAAGTTCCTTTCATATGCGTCAAAAGCCTGCGTTTACAAAATGGAATTGAGCCTGTGCCAATATCTTCAATTTTGAAAAACCAGTCACAATAACATTTAGCATTAATTGTATTTTTATAAAGCATTAACATTCAATAAGCTGCTGATTCAGATGAGGAAAGATTCATTACCCCCCACTTGTCATATTCTCCCTTTATTTTTTTCTACTATTTAACTTTTATGAAGTGAAAATAAACTAGCAAACATGGCCACTTGCCTCAATTTTTAAAAAAAAATAAATACATTTCAATTACATTATGAGAAAAACTGGAATTGTAAAAGTCGTTTGTCCAAAGTTTCCAAATACGTGAAGTGTGTGTTTACATTTCTCAGCAATAACTTATAGTGCTTTCTTACAAAGGTGAATGATGTAAACAAACCTCATTCATTAAAATACCCATTTAGAGTGTTGATGAAGTTAATGAGAGAACTGCTGAGCCGAATTTAATTACTCCTGTTCTGGTAAATATTAAAATCACGGATAACAGTTATTTATTCATGATTTCATATTCATTTCATCAGCAGAATATATAAACAGCTCTGGTAAGTATTAGAAGGAAAATGTTTAAAAATTGAAGAAAGAATCTTAAAGGCGTGCTCTACTTTTATCTTTTGCTTTTAGTCACTTTTAATGCCAACTTATTAATATTTTATTGCACACCTTCCTATAATAGCCATAGCCATCTTATCTGCAGAAGGCTTATCAAAGAAATCTTTAAGATAATGTTAAAATGCAGTATGATGGTACTGGAGATAATAATGGAGGTAATATCAAGTTCAGTATCAAGCTTTTGGTCACTACTGTTTGACATTGAATTTAATTTGCCTTCAGTATGTCATCTTCCAGAAAGACGCCTTTTGCACATTTTCAAAGGAATTTATTGGTTTCTTAGAGGCATTGTGGGATCATTACACTAAGAAAACAATAAACATATTTAGTTAGCGATTATATATTATATATTAGCACGGATTTTGTACAATCAAAGCACAGTTTTGTCTGTGATCTGGCATCCAGACCGCTCCCTACCTGACTCATATCTCATACCTTGCCTCCAAAACTGCTTTGAACATGTTTCGGGTGGGAATGTGACACCCTTTGTTTTAAGGGAGGTAAGCTTCCAAGGTGCAGGACAATGGTGCCCATACCAGAAAACTCACCCAGATGAACTTCAGTCAGGAGAGGAGAGCCTTCATGGTAAGTGGAGGCATATTTTATGCTGCTTCTTTAAATTTCTCTAAAATAATACGGTTCCAGAAGCAACATTTCTATACATGACAGTTCTTTAACCTAAATACATTTTTTGCTGTGTGTGATATTTTTAGCAGAAATTCATGGATGGCATTACAAATTTAAGAAGGTTAGGGCGACAAAAGCAGCAATCACTTTCAATATATCTAAATTGCAGTAACTATACCATAAGTGCCTCTAATGTATGAGCATGTTTTTACTTTAATTCCACAAGAGGTTACCTTTTTGCGAATCACATAAACGAAACAAAACAAAATAAAATTTAAAAAAATGCTAAGCTTCACGGAGCAGTGCGAGACGGCAGCTACAGAAGTACGTTTTGCAATCACTGTATAACTGTGTACAAGTTAAGGTTCGGCTGGGCACTTCTTGGATTCCCCATGCTAGATTGAAAGTGTTAGTAATACACCGGTATTCGCCTCTGATTAACCAGAAGAACATGTAGCTGGAACAGCTAAAGACCTGCGCTGTTATAATGGCACTCTCACTGGCAAGGAACATGAAGTCTTTCGACAGTGTCGGACATTAAGGCCTTGCGAAGTCTTTCCATCTGCAAATTACATAATTGGGTACCGTGCAAGGAAAGTTGCAGGAGCCTCCGGTAATAAGTCGCTGCCAGGTCACTGGAACACTGTTCATTTTGAGTGCTGTCCATGAACTCAAAGGTCCTTTGCACGTGTTTACGTTATTATGAAGTATCTGAGTGATTACTGCCAGTCTACTGGGGCAGTTAAGATGCAAACTCTCAGTAAGACTATCCTGGGCTGTCATTGTAATTTTCTGATGTTCCATGAGTTTCATGAACTTCAGTAGACTTCCATACCCTTATGAAAACATCATTACTTGGACTCCATTAGGGCTGGATCCAGTCGTGCCGCGGCTTTAAAAACTATAGAGAAAATAAACTGAATACAGTGCTTCAGATAGAAACTCAGATCTTACAAAACTAAATTATACACTGGATGCAGCCAAGGAAAGATTCAGGGAATCTACAAACAGCAATGTCATTGTCAGTCCGAGGTGAAAATAACACTGAAATCAGCCATTAATCAGCATTTTCACCATGTTAAATGTTGCTAATAAACACATAAATGAACAGAAAAGTAGAATAGAATTTCAATATTTTAAAACCTGGAAGTAAACTTGACATATTTACTTGCATAAGACTTCACATGCAAGATATCTATAGTACATAGTATGTAATATTTAACAAAAATGTAAATTGTGACATTTAAAATAATACTGTGCAAGCTATTTACAAACCTTGATTACGTTTCAAAATGAAACAAAATGTTGGAAATGCTAAATCAATCTTAAATATCTGAAGTAATTGATCACATAAAATATTTCAACTAATTGTAATAAATAATTTTCATCTATTTGATTGAGAAAAAACAATTTGAAGAAACAACAGCTTTGTTAATGTTTTTCAGTGTGATCCACCAATCCTGTCCACCAATATGGCAATCGTATTATTAAACGAATAATAAAAAAACGAAATACCATATAAGGACATATCACATGATAGTCTGTGATGATGTCACTACGTAAAACTGCAATTCCACTTTCAATGCTAACTTTCCTGTCTGGATTAAATGTAGTAAAAGTCATCAATATTATGTTAGATGCGGGAGGATATTGTGTAACACATAAACTGTGAAAATGAGGCCAACCGATCTCAAAAGTGACAAGGCACCTACTTATGTAGGGTGCAGTATACTGAAAAAAACGACCAGTTTTACTACACTTTAGAAAAAAATAGTGATCTCATGACTTCCAGTAGAACGTTTCCTGTTTGAATCTGACATGCATTTTACTACATCAGTATGAGTATAAGTGATATGTACAATTTTACTCAGGCTCAGTTTTTTCTTCAAAACCTCTATTTATTGGTTATGAAACATACCATACAGAATCGTAGACAGAGTAGGACGGTGTTCCAGAAGTATCGGCATTACACTTCAACCTACGATCCGTCCCTCATCGCCTTATTATAAAGTGGTACCAAAAATAAATTAGAAAGTAGTGATTATAATGATAACTAAATTAAAAAGAGAAAAAAATCGAGCTAATTTTCACCGATTAATTGAATATAAACTGAATTGAACATACCTTCTTATGGTGTGAAATTATATTTGGAGAACATTTTGGGAATTCCAGAGAGAAAATGACAAAATCTGATAAATATTCATGTACCCAAAATTGTTTCAGTGAATTCTTTGTATTCAGTTACAACGGTTAACGGAGTAGGCATCTGTTTGAGAAGCAAGACTAGCTTTTATTTTCCTCTATTTTAGCCTAAAATGTTACAAGTATTTCTTTCTATCCATCCATCGTCTAATCAATTATCCTGACCAGGATCCTGAGGGGTGGGGTATCCTAGGCAAAACGGAACATAATGCTGTGGTACAGCTTGAATGGGAGCAGAGAGCAGAGGTAGTATTCGGCCATGGAGATGCGAGGCCATAGTGCCACCCATTAAACCACTGTGCCGCCCGTATTATTGTTTCAATTATAACGATTATTATAATTGTTTTTGGCTTAACACGATTTTAACGTGCCGCAGGCATAACGTTCTCTACAAGACGAAATAAATGATTTAATTTCAAGCGCTTCGGATAAAAGCGCACAATTCATAACAGCGTGATCCTCGTACCTGGATAAGGTGGTGCGTGACGTCACTGAGACTCCTCCCTAAATGCAGGGCTCGGTTTTTCCTCGCGCAGACCTGCCGGAGAGCGAAGGTCGGGAATATCTTTCACTTGAGCTGAAGATATTAAAAACAAGCAAACAAATAAAAAAACATGGTATTTTAACCTTCACTGGGAACGTAAAGTTGGAGATTGTAAATAGCTCGATAGATCTGCACTTATATAAGCTTCGATAATTTTTAACCGACTTGCTTTGAGTACCTTTTCAAAATATTTTCTTCAAAATACTGCAAGGAATTCGTTTTTGTATAAGGAAACCGCTGCAGTGGACCTAAGGATTTCCTCTGACAGAATTTCAACAACGCGACTGTGAACCGAAAGACATTTTTTTTCCGAAGATGGCAGCGAGCGTCGCCTCTGAAAGTGTGTTTCTGTCCGTCCTGCAGCCCAACAACAGCGCGGTGACCTCCTACGCAGTGCCCTCCGAGCTCCAGCTGGAGCAAGGGGGCAGCCTGTCGGACGAGGCTGCAAAAGCCAGGAGGGTCCAGCAGCAGGTCCAACTGCGCCTGGCGGAGAAGACCAGCGTCTCATCCGGCACCCTGCCCCGGATGAACGGCTCCGTGTCTAATTACGCAGCGTCGGGTGAGTTTAAAGCGCTTATATTTCCCCGGGGCTGCTTTGGTGTAACTATAAGACTAAACGCTGAAGTTTCGCCCCCCACTGCGCTCATCACGCGGTCGAATTCAAAAACATAAGGTGGCATCCATGAGGTGTTATTAGTTTGGACATTTTATAAATGTATTTAAATTCTTCAGTAAAATAAACCATTGTAGAGAATGACAGCTAATTGTTGTATAAGTATTTAGCTGCGTAATTTGATTTGTAAAATTAATTGTCCCGAATGTAATGCTATTCTGCGCCAGCACAGAAAGATATACTGATATTGGGAAAAAACTCTTCTTTAATGTCCAACTGATGTAAAGAAAAATATTTTCACTCGAGCACATGAATGTGTTTTCATTTCTTGTCTAAAGACATTTAAATTGCGTAGTTAGGAATTAATGCCTTGAAATATATCATGCAACTACCAATAAGTAGTATTCTGCTTAAAATAATCCTGGATGATGCTGAGAGATCTATTTACGGTGATTGATGAGTAGAGGCGGAAATTCTGTTCTTCTGCTGGCTGCAGTTTTGGTTCGTATCCAGCGAAAAACGTAAGCCAGACTATATAGGGTGACATTATAGGAGCCAAGTCCCATATCAACTTCTTTAAGCCTAAAAAAATTCCGGGTATGTCCTTCAGGGAACGAAAAAATCTGTTAAAAGCCACTATTTTATACGTTTTAATCCTAAGTTCTTGATGTTGGTGAGTTAATTCAGCTCCATGAGATGAATAATTTGTAGAAACGGCTGGAATTCTTTATCTTAATGAGCTGATTTACTAATACAGTCCAGGACAGTGACAGTCTGTGAACAGTTGGCCTGTTTTATTGCATTTCCCTAGTCAACCTAAACCTTCCATTCTTGTAGAATGTCAGTGTTGTTTTTAGGTATTTGTGTGCATTGCAGCCATTGGCTTAGTGTTGCTGGGATATTTGGAATTTGGTCATGTGGTAAATCCATGTCCCCACTTGCTGAAATAGAAATGCATAGATTTGTGAGCGCCGTACATGAGACCTCTGTATGTGATGCAGGTAAGATCAGCCACGTGTGTTGCTCTTCAGATGACAGCCGTTTTGCAACGCAGATGAAAGGGTGGGGTCTGTGCCAAGAAGTTTGTGGTGGCGATGTGAACTTGGAGCTCAAAGCCAGACTACCTAGGATTTCCTAATTCTAAAAGGCTAAAGTTTCATGTTGTAAAAACTCAAGTGGGACTTTTGTGGAGGTTCTACACGAGATTATGCACGGAGGCATATTTTCACCCTCAGTATTCAAAACTTTTTGCCACTAGGGGAAAATTCCAAAAAAGGCAAATGAATGTGATGGTTCATGAAACTGGCTTTGCTCGCATTCTCATATTAACGAGCCGAATGATGACCGGCTATCATATTTTGGCAAAGACTTCATAGCCAGTTTCGGCAATGGGTGTCATGGTCTTGCCTGCGCCGAAATTCTCAGGCAAAGGTGCCTTGGGACAAATAGGCCAGGCATTTTCATTGGTTCGCGGAAATATTACTAGTCCTGAACCCATTAGAGCAGTAGAGGGGTTTCTACCCTTACCAGTTCTCCCAGTGTATCCGATTTCTCCTTGCACGTATATTGTCGCATATGATTCAGTCTCCAGATACAAATATGGAGGTGTCAGCATGAATTTTGCCTTTGCAGCATGTAAAAGGCGTCCTCCCCAAAGGACAAGTGCATAAAACGTTCCCTAACGATGCTATGATATTAATAAAGATGTAATAAGAAGCTGATAAAAATGGCACCGGCTTCACGAATTTCTAGCAATTGTATCACATGAGTAACGCCGTCCCTTAAATTAAAGTCTGTCCCAGATGAGCTCCAAACTGTACTCGTCCCATATTTGTTCAGTTTTACCTCACACCCCAGTGTAAAGTTGGCTATGCACTTATGCCCTCTACCAAGAAAAAGTAAAAAAATAAATCAAGAACCAAATGGCTCCACGACAGATTTGACTTGGATGAGCTCAGCACTGGCAGTTTGTGTACAGTTGGGTACAGTGTATGCAGAACCTTCCGCTTGCATGCTAAGTGGAAACCTGCCACGTCGTCGTTATGGAGAATCTTGTGCCATTCAGCCTGACAAATTAAGATGGATGATTCGAATGTTACGTAATGGAACCGGTTCAACCCTAAACCATAATTAAGACACAAAGCTTGGGTACTTTGGGTGGGGGGTGTTCATTTTAAACCAGTATTGACAGGTTAATACAAATACAGAGACCATGTTCTTTTTCCCTCCTGTCTGTGAAATGTACTGGTTGCTTTAAAAATGAGAAAATCTACATCCCTTTTTTTTATTATTCCATTTTATTTCTTTCTTGATTGCTTCCTTAATGCGAATAAAATGTAGTTTTTGGTATTTCGTAGTGGATTGAAGGTTAATTATATTCTTCCATTTCTGGCAATTATACCAACATGTTAGTTCAAGCTCCATGCCTGAGAGTGTACTCCAGGTATGTTCAACTGAGCCCTGTGATTGTTACAGGTTATGGTCTGAGGACAGCGGGCATCCTGCCAGAATGGTTACACCCTCTGACAAGCCCCAGGCGGACACGCCTGAGAACGGACCGGTTAACCCCTTATACCTTCCTACAAAAGGCACACGGTCGAAGAAGAAGCATAAATCCCTGTAGTTATTTGCACTGCTACACCACTGCCTTGTGGTGCTCTTTCTTCTTCATTCACGTCTAGCTGCTTGGTACATCATTGTTGCAAGAATAGACCATAAAAGCGGGGAAGACATAGGTTTCGTCTTTGATCGTTGTAAAGGACACACCTGGGGAGTGCCTCACTAGCTTTTTAAACATTTTTTTGCTTTTTTTTTTGCTTTCCACCAGTAAATATATATCAAAACAAGGGTGACTGGTCCAATTTTGGCAACTTGATATGTTTTGTAGAAATTGTAAAAGCTATCGCCCTTTCCTGAAGCTCCAGCCTGTCCGTAGGCCGTGGCCCCGGCGCAGCAGGGACCTCGGAAGCCCATTTTTGGGGCAGGGGGGGGGGGGGGCGGGGGGGGGGCAGAAGATTAAGTGCTGGGGAATTTGTTGAGGAAATTTAGTTTGTTTATTTAAAAAAAAAAAAAACAAATACACCTACAAAGCTGCCACTGAATTTTTATGGGAAGGTGCAGAGTTGATGATGGATAGCACGGTATTTTTACAGGGGACCCAGAATTTCTAGCTATGTTGATGGATATACTCCATTAAAATCAAATTCTGTATTTCATTTAAATACATGTGAATCTTTTAGAACCCGCCTGTGGTCAGGTAGAGAGTGATTTAGGATGTGCTAAAGTGGATGCATCCAATTCTTAGTTGAAGTGGGGTCAAACTTCAGAGAAGATAATGGACTTTGGTTATTTGTTATAATTCAGGTGTGGCTTGGGTGAACACAGATAAATGCCTGCCAGACTGGTTTTTCCTTTTCTTTCTCCCCCAATTTAGGCATGCATGTCCCACAGCAGCTTCTCGTCGGCCCAGGCATTCGCGTGGTGACATTCGTATACCTTCCAAACTACGCACGCAGAGTTATATACGTGCCATAGTTACTGAATCTGATTCATGTTGTTGGGAAATTGCCATTTGCACAAGTACATGGGAATTCTTTATGCCTGCCCCATGTTGCTCACTGTAGCTTAAGGTTCATAGCACACAGTCTGCCAACATGCAGCGCCCCTGGAGCTGGGGTTCAAGGACATGTGACTGTTCTACCAAGCCGGGGCTCGATCCGGCAACCTTCCGATCACAGGCACGAGTCTTAGCCCCCTGTACCACTCACCACGCATCTGTCCACAAAGAGGCACAAACTTTAAAATATTAAAACAACCATGGCCACGTCAATGGGGGAATACTGCGGTGCATTGTGAAATTGCACAATACACTTTAATTCTTAACTGCCGAGTTGTTTGCTAGTCCTTTGGGCGTGGGTGGTTAGTGTGTGGGGGTGTGTCTGTGTGTTTTGTTTTTTATTTGGTTTAAAAACCATTTTCATATTGTTTTTTTTTTAATGAACAGAAATATTCCATTGCTTTGCTCTCAAAACCATTACACTGCAATATGTAGGCCACAAAAGCAAGTGAAAGTGCCTCTTAATCTAGATTTTGGTGGCACAAGCAATGTAGAAATGCTGTGATAACTAGAGAATAAAAGCAGACCCGTTGTGCAGCATGTGGGCACCGTTTTAAACATTCATATGAATCGGTGTCCTCCTCTGTGTAGAATTTTTGGGTAATCTAAGGAAATGAAGAACACAAAGAAGAGTGGTGCAGCGTGTGATGCACCTTTACAGGTCGGAGCTCACGGCCCGCAGGCCAGTTCACCCTTCAGGGTCTCCCCCCTCCTTGGAAATGCCGTCAGACGTCAAAGTTAACCTGGCAAATTCCTCACCAGAGTCTCATTTTCAAGATATCGCCCCATTTGTAACTTAGGAGGAATGTCTCCGTGTGGGAAACCTGGTAAGGATTTCTGTGTTGCGTTTTCGACCGATTCTTACGGAATAGTTCCAGAAAGGCCGTCGGCGTAGGGGTGGTGGTGTGTTTCGGAGATCCTGGGTTTTTCCTTTGTGGGACTTTAGCTCTGACTGGAGCTGGCCCTGCATCCTTCTCTTTGGGAAGGTTAAATTCCTTGGGCTGTTTGTTTTTGTCAGTGAACCCCAGACCCAGTGTCTTTAAGGTCTATTAATCTGTGGGTGAACCCAGGCTTTGCCGTCCCTTTGATAACCCGGAGTGTGGGAGGGCAACTTCATTTTGGAGAAACAGCAGATGTAGCCGGCTTTTCTGTTCATCAAGCTTAGGTCCATTCTCTCTGTCCCTATGTTTCTGATATCTTAGACGTTTAAGGTCAATTGGCCTCATTCACCAACTGATCTTAAAACATTTCTTCTTAAAACCCTCTTATGCAGTTTTCACAATGATTCTGACATTCATCAATGGCAAAGCAATCACTTATTTTGTCTTCTTCAAGTCTACATTTTTATATTATAGGATTTTAATTACAGTAATATTTTAATATTTAATAATACATTTATGTAATACTTATAATTTTTTTTGCATTGTTTAATAATGATTATTTTTAATGAGTATTAAAATGACTAATAGCATCCCAGGGTGTTATTTTTTGGTGTGTTTATTTTATATCCACAACTGACGCTACTGAATGTGACAGCTCATCTGCTGTTCTTACTAGAGCAGTACCTCCACTTAAGAGCTACTGAGTTATTCTTGCACTTGTAATTTGTCCGAAGTCGAAAGTTCATGTCCAGAAAGTACGAATCCAGACCGTGGTTTTGTATCAACCAGCCCGCTGAGTGCTCTGTGACTGTGACTCCTCACGCTCAGCTGGTTGGTTGAAACAAAACCTTGGTCTGGATTTATGTTTTCTGGAGCTGAACTTTCCACCTCTGGAGTCTAGTACTCCACCATTTCTGGATTTTCATTTGGGCGTTCTTGACTTCTCTCAGCATTTATTCTTGATTTCTGTGTGTGCACGCGACATTTATGGGGATGGGCAGAGCGTTTACCTCTGCCGATTAGGAACAACTGGCAAACGCTTTCAATTTCCAAGTTCTTTTTATAAGAATACATTTGCAAACAATTCTACAGTTTAATAATGCATAGTGAATCTGGTGTAGACTTTTCTT
>JAABNY020000008.1:14462966-14474100 GCA_015164015.2 Brevimyrus niger | reverse complement strand
TATTTGCTCTACCTGCTTGTCCTGTGCAGGGTTGAACGGGAATGGTAGCCTATCCCAGAAGCTATGGGCACAGGTTAGGGAATAACCTATTATGGGATGTTAATGCAAATGCTGTCTTTAAGTTTTAATGGCATTAGGATGGCAGTTATACATCAAGCGAAATCTAATGCGGGCCGTGTCCACTGTCACCTTTCCAGACGAGAAGAATTTGCTTCTCTGTGTTAGTTGCAGTTGTTGTGGTGCTGAGGCGTTCAGTGTTTTAATATATGGGCTGCAAATATCGAACTCCTGATTGAAGTGGAGTATCTTTGCTGGGCGATCTTGCTGATGTCCGCATGCGGGGGCTCCTTCGGATCGCCAGCGCTCCCTGTTTTTCTTCACTCCCTTGCCTGTTTGTTCCCCAGGTGTTTGCGGAAGTGTGAAAGTCAGCACGGGTTATATAGCTTTATAATTATTTCCTATCTCCCATGTTTTAACCACACAGCCCCCCCGGGTGTCCCAGTACTCGGCCGGCTATTCCTCCGGCTTCTCGTCTCGCTCCGCGGTGGATTTCGGCCCCCGAATGAGGCCCAGCGCGGCGGGCATCGCCGGGGGCAGTACGTACCAGGAGGAGTTGCCGATGGCTGGCTACCAGACCGCCCGCCAGCAGGTACTGACCCGCACCCTGACCCGGCCGGACCCAGAAACCATGTCCCTGCACTCCATGCGAATGTACAGCATGCCCGCACAGCCCACTCCGGTTTCGAACTGGGTGGCCCAGGACGGCAGCGAGGGCAGCCTGTTGTCCGAGCGCGAGGCCGGCCCGTACCAGGCGCCCGTCTACGCCGCCACCAACGGCTACTCCACCCAAGTGCGGCAGGTCTCCTCGGCGCCCTCCACCATGCGCCGCTCCCTCAGCGGCACGCTCGGCCCGGCCGTGATGTCGGGCGGAGGCCCCACCGCCGCCGAGATGGTGCAGCAGCAGTCGTTCAAGGGCCCCGCCTTCCGCACCATCAGCCGCATAAACAACCGCAGCAACCGCATGAGCGTCGGCTCCGTGTCGTCCGTGGCCGGCATGCAGCAGCAGGTCTCCGGCGGTGTCTACGGGAGCAGCGGCCGCATGGCCATGGGCCAGATGGTGAGCGGCGGCCCGGGCAGCGTGGTCCTCATGCAGCAGCGGCAGGCCTCGCTGCCTCGCGCTTTCTCCGTCAAAAGCCTGCACAGCGTGGGCAGGGGCGTGGATGTGATGGACAACTGGAACATGACCGGAAGCATGGGCAACCTGAACGGGTGAGGAGCCGGCCGCCGTGCTTGTATCTCCACCGGGTTGTATCTCCTCTATGTGCTTTGCGGGGACGGTGTCCTCATATCTCCTTTCATCACCTGTCAGATAGCAAATGGCTCCCTTTATGGGGGGGGGGAAGGTTTCAGTGGGTGTGCGTTTAACCGCCGCATTAACATCCCAGCGCGTCTGGAGAAATTTTTTATTTTTTTTTTTGTACGCGAGCAGCCTTCGTTACCCAAAAACATGAATATTGGTTGCGGATGTTCCTCGTAACGTTAAGTCCCCCTCCTGTGTCTGATGTGCTTTGATTGTTTAGTGGAGGAGCAGGACTGGAAAAATGTTGAAATGGAGTCTGCCTGCCAGGCAGGATCACCGAAGTGGGGCAGGTCTGGGTGTGGCTGAGCCGCCCGGCCCTGTTCATGCTAGTTCTATTGAAATTCGAGTGTTGTAAATTGCTGCGTAAGTGCATGGGCGAAACTGCAACGGCTCCCCGAGGGCGTGTTTCGGACAGCGGCGTGTCAGAATGCCCTTCTTGGTGTGTTGCTACGGTGCCTGGTCGCACCCCCCATGTCCCCCCCCCCCCCACCCTGTATCCCCTATAGGTTCCCTAACATGGATATGAACACAGCAGTCAACTACCTAAACCTGCAAGACCCAGAATTGCAGGCGCCGGCAGCTGCGTACATTCAGCACGAGTGTTACCATAATCGTGAGGCCAAAGACCAGGTACAGATCCAGCATTTCCTGCGCTACTCTGTTATTCTCTGTTCATACGGGGCCTTTCATGTAGCGCGCCGTCGCACTTTATTAGTAACGGCGACACGTGAAATGGATTTGCGTAAATGGCGACAAGTGAACTACAGTTGGACCTGAAAGAAATTTGCCTTATTTTTGTAACCTAATAGCGAAAACAAACTCAGGGTGGAGCACAAGGTAGTTGCTGGGCTTTTTCCGGGCTAATTAAATTGGGTCATGCATACTGGACCAGCCCGTGACTAAAAGGCGAGAGGTTTCGAAGGGACTCGCCTAACTTCCGGTGCCCCCTCACCACCCTGCAGGTACGCCGGCTCGGGGGAATCCCAGCCCTGGTGCACCTTGTGGGCAGCGACAACCAGGAGGTCCAGCGCTATGCCACAGGCGCCATGCGCAACATCATCTACGAGAACATGGAGAACAAGGCGGCCCTCATAGAGGCGGGGGGCATCCCCCAGCTGGTGAACGCGCTCGCGGTCCCCGACGACGAGCTTCGCAAGAACATCACCGGTATTTACATTTCCTCACTGAGCACCAGCCTACAGGGGAGAAAATGGGGTCCGGTGATGATCCCTGAATAATTGGGTTAAGGGCCTCGCTCAAGGCCTCAATGCTGAATCGGTCTACTAGCCGTGGGGTTTGAACCCGCAACCTTTTCGATAATGGGCACATGTGCATTCACAAACCACACCCAAAGTGCCACCCATCGTTAGGACTTGAAGCCACAGTCTCTGTGTCGCCTTATCCATTAGGTCACTGGGGCTGTACCAGTGGTGCTGCATCTAAGGCTCCTCATGGGTCGCGACCTGTGGCACGCAGCCCATTTAACTTTTTTCGGGATCTCTCCAGTCAGATGCTATGTATGGACACCCTTAGTCTCCACGCTACCTAGGTTCCCTGCCCAGTGCCTGCAGGAGCCCCTGCTTCTATCCCATTATCTCAAGGCTTTTCACGCGGCTCCCCATCTGCTGTAACAGCTCTGCTCCGGCTGGCCGCGCGATCCAAACGTGAGCGGGGCTCTCGGTCACTGGAACGAGGCGTGCCCCTCCTCCGGTCCAAGCTCTGATGCCCACCCCAGCCAAAGTTAAACAGTCCTTGACATTCCATCCTATAGGACGCCAGTGCGCATGCTTGTTCTGAGGGCCGACCAAAATAAACACGAGTCACTGGTTTATCTCTCTAGCACTTTTATGTGAGAATCCGCTTCACTCTAAACTTCCTCATGCCCTAGACCAGTCAAGCTTTGCTCTGAGGCTGATATTATCCTGACTAAGACCTGTGTCAGTTACTATAAGCTTGGTAATGCTTCTGCCTGGTTAGCCTACGTGCTGTTCAATAGCAAATAGTGCAAAACCGTTTGCATTCAAGGTGAACATTTGAAAACATTAACGATTAACGTGGATAGCTCGGAATGCTTGGAATTGTTTGTAAAGTAAGTCATTTTCAGTGGGAGCGGACTGACTTATTTCAGTAGAGGTGGTTCACAGACCGTAAGCGGTGTATGGTGACTACCAGGGAGGAATTTTCTTCCTAAGGACTCTTATGAGACTTACTCATCACAAATGTCTAAACATGATTCATACGTGCATGTGTCAGGCCAGATGTTTTTTTTTTTTTTGTTTGTTTGTTTTTATGAATTTTGTCTCCAGGTGATGTCTAGAGAGCCTAGTTATTGTCAGGCATCTTCAGTAGAAAAATATTATTACACAGTTCTTAGGTTTTGTTTTCGATAGGCAGCATGGCTTGGCTGGGGGGGCGTATCATATTACAGATGAGTAGTGCGCAGGACAAGACCCGAACCCACTGGAATGAGGCCGGGTTCCTGCAGGCCGTCGCTTGCACTCCTTGCTCCTACCACGAGTCAGTTCTGCTCGCCTGAAGAAGACTTTCTCTGCTTCTCCCCAGGGATCTTGTGGAACCTGTCCTCTAAAGACAACCTTAAGGAGAAGCTGGCAAGAGAGATACTCGGCGAGCTCACTAAGAGGATCCTGATCCCCCTGGTCCCCCCTTCTCCTGAGGGAGGGTCTGAGGTGGTCCCTCCAAGCCCATCTGAGGTGGACATTTTCTACAACACCACTGGCTGCCTAAGGTACAAGGGTGTGTGGCGCGGGGCTACCACAAGCGTCTCCGTTCAAGCACTTATCTTAACTGTAGGGTAGCCTCGTCTCGTTGACCCCGCCGGTCTCGGCGCCTCCTCACTTAGGAACCTGAGCTCTGTGAACGAGAAGACGCGGCAGCAGATGCGGGAGACGCCTGGTCTGGTGGACTCCTTGGTGGCCTACATCCAGAGCTGCATCGCGAGTGGCAAGATGGAGGAAAAGGTGAGGCAGCTGCTGAATGACTGGCTCTGCGGTAGATGTCTTGAACAGGACGTTTCTTATTTCCACCGTGGAGTGAGCTGTAGAAGTTTTACTCGCACAAAAATGTTCCGAGGGCAGAAGGAACAATGATTGGTTGTCTCTCTGAACCAATCAAATTATAGAGGAGATGCTTGAACCCACCTCCTCTACAATCTGATTGGTTATCTCCCTGAACCAATTCTGCCCTCAGAATATTTTTTGTGTAAGTAAAACTCCCATGAGCTAAAAGTGTCACTAGTCATGTGCTAATCAACAGGTGACCTTGACACTGAGTCCTCTGGCCCATGTCATTTCACTTTCAGGGTGTGGAGAACAGCGTCTGTGTGCTGAGGAACCTGTCCTATCAGCTGTACGGCGAAATGCCAACCTCGGTTCAGTTACGACTGGAGGGACCGACCCGGGGGCAGGACGAGCTGAAGAACGACCCGATTGGGTGCTTCACCCCACAGAGCAAGAAGGCAAAGGACGTATGTGGCAGCATTTAAATATAAAATACATGAATACAGATTTATTAATAATCATCAGTTGCACTTCCTGAAAGGTGTATTCCTTGGATTTAAGTAGCAGGTGGCACGATGGCTCATTGCGTAGCACTGTGCCCTCACTCCTCCAGGGTGCAGGGATCGAATCAGGCCTCTGCTCTGTGTTTTTGGAGTTTGCATGGTTTTCTTGTGTTGCCCGGGTTTCTCCCAGGTACTTTGGTTCCCTCCTGTGGTACAAAGACACGCAACGCGGTTGGATTAACACTTACATTGGGACAGTGTCATGTCGCCCATATACTGTGAATCTACTGGATGCTTAGAAATGTATTAAGATTACAGCTGATCATTCTGTGCACTGAGGAAAGCCAATGAGAAATGAATGTGTGTGAAGCTTGCTGTGAATATAGCTTTGACCTTTTGACATTTTTATTCTGATTTATCTGTTGGTCTGTTTCTCACCACAGAGACAAAACCAGGACATATCCACTTTTACAGAGGTGTCGAAGGAGCCCAAGGGGCAAGAGTGGCTCTGGCACCCCCAAGTGGTGAAGTTGTATAACGACGTGCTGCAGCGCTGTGAGATCAACACTGTCACGCGTGAGGCAGCTGCTGGGGCCTTGCAGAACATCACCGCTGGGGACAAAAGGGTGAGTTATGTCTACAGTGGATGAAAATAAGTGGGGCAGCTCACAGAGACGCAGCGAGACTCAGTCTCAGCAAGGTAACCAGGGGCTGCATTCAGGCAGATGTTACTTTAAATATTCATAGAACAGCAGCTGCATATTACACAAGCTCATTAATGTTTTATTTTTACTGTAAAATCTTTTAATGAATAATAGTAAAAAAAGTGGCCCCGAGGGAGGTGTGTGGGATATGATCTCAGATCAGTAGCTGGCACTGGCAGCACAAGGGAGGGTGTCCAATTAGAGCCAGCGCAAGTCAGTAAGTCGGTGCCCTTGCTATGTAGAGCAGGTTCTGGTCAAGATGAGGTCAGCTGCCGCCTTTGTGAGTGGGAGGAACACCAGCAAAGGGAGAGAATGAAAAGCTGGAGTGGAGTTTTTCACCCGAGAGGTGTGATTAGTAACCTGGCACACGGTAGATGCGGTGGATGCTTTAGAGATTGTCGCGACCTGCTTCAGGGTGTGTTGGGCAATAGTGCTGACAGTAGAATAGCTGCCAAAAGATTAATTTATGGCCATCCTGTAGAAACAATCTGGGGGGGGGGGTTGATGCAGGTGTAAGATCTACAGCTATTAAGCGAGACAGCATGGCAAGCCGTGAGAAACTATTACCACGGTTCTTTAGGCAAGTTTGTTCACTTTTGGGTAATTAGGTTTTTTTCATATCATTGTATTTTACTTCCTCAGATAAGGCTCCCTTGCGCTCCACTTTCCACTCATTGTTGAAAACGTCACACTGATTTAGTTGGGTTGCTAGCTAAAAGTACCATGCGCGGTACTGAATTTTTGCTTGCTGTTATAGTGACTTTCTGTGTTGGCAAATGTCTGTCCGCCACCACTGGGTTATTTGTCTATGCTACCTTGCAGCTTTTTTTTTTGTTTTTCCATGTCAGTCTGTCAATTTTCGTCATCTGCTAACCCAGTCAATACACGGCGATTAATTTCTCTTAATCTAAGGTGATGGTATTTGCCGGCCTTTATTGACGCCACCCCCTCATTCTCCACTAGTGGGCGTCCATTCTGAGCAAGGTGGCACTGGAACAGCAGCGAGTTCTCCCGGTGCTGCTGGACCATCTGCGTACCGATAACGACCTGGAGCTGCGCTCCCTCACTGGATTCCTCCGGAACCTCTCTCGTCATACCAAGGATAAGGGTGACCTGGGTAACTGTCAATCCTGTCATGATCCCTCTACACCATGAGTATTTATGGGGACTTGAAATTTGTCAGCTTTTATTTCCATTAGGTATTAACTTCTGTCGATTTATATTCCTATTACTACTAAATGTTTAGGAGATGTCCCCATGGCTTCAGAATACCAGCTTGTGACACAGACTGTGTATATTTAGTTAAACCTTTTCATTCTGGGTTTCCTTCTCCAGCCACTAAGTTGGTGTCCAACCTGCTCACCAAGCTGCCCGTCGATGGTCATCAGAAGGACCCTTCCACCGACGTCGTGGTGAACATCTGTGGCACCTTGAACAACCTGGTGGCGGGGAGCTCTGTGGCAGCCCGGGACATCACCTACTTTGACGGGCTGAAGAAACTCGTCGGGATCAAGACCTCCCACGACAACAGGTATGATGGCAGCCAGTGGCTCGGCGAGATTAGCCACCGTGCCCGCGATCGGAATGTCGACGGTTCGAGCCGAACAGTCTCGCCTGTGGGTCCTTGAGCGAGGCGTCTAATCCCCAGGTCCACGGGTGCCGCGGCAGATGGGTGCCCTTCGCCTACAAACTTGCTGTCTCCTACTGTACATGTGTGTCATGGAGAGAGTAAAGAGAATTTGCCCATGGGGGACTGATAAAAGCATCATTATTACAAGTTGGGTTTTACTAGGTAGTCAGCTCTGTATTCTAAACCTGTTCTTAAGAAATTGCACTGTTGCCTGAGGAGCTTTGACATAAAACTATTTGCGAATAAAGTGTGCATGTGAAAGCAGACGTGCTGAAGTCGGTGTAGTCGGTATGTAAACATGGCTTTGGCTTAACCATTAAAAGCAACAAGGAAAGGGGAACCTGGGGAAAGGGGGGGTAAGAGCCAGGGACACAGACCCTCTGCTACAAAAGCGGGAGCTGGAAATTCCCAAAGGATGAATCAAGTCAATTTTGTCTGATATTTTCTTTGAGCTGCCGCACTACATGTTACCGAAGCCTCATTGTAAATCTCAATTCACTCCCACTGACACCCATAAAACTCAGCAATTCAGGTTAAAGATGTTGAAGCTCTCGGAATTCCCGTCAGAACTAACCAATGAAAGTCCTCAAAAGGCATAGGAAAGAGCTATTTGGTGATCTTTGCCTAGCTCACGCGGGAGCCAAAGTCCCAAGGTGTGTGTAGAGCCACTTCTTGAAGGTAGGCCGTCCAAGCAGCTGGAGTCTCTGCTCTTCACAGGCAGGGCCCAGTGCGCTCCAGGCAATGCGGTAAAGCATAGAGCTGGCTACCAAGTGTACGAAAAATGGCACTCTAATCTTCCGCGGTTGGTGTGGGCGGGGGGCGTTGTGTCTCTATTTGGTAAGGGTGGGGGAGTCCCCAGCTGAGAATGTTACAGAATGTTCTGTTTGTCCCTCAGCCCTATGAAGCTGAAGGCTGCCAAAGCAGCTGCCACCGTGCTCTGCAATATGTTCCAGTACAAGAAGCTTCATCGGGATTACAAACAGGTGAGGGATCTGGGCTGCGGGGCGGTGCAGACCACCTTCAGGATGTGCGCCACAGTTAAGCAGTTTGCACAAGACGGTACACTTTAACTGAATCGGCGGGTGTTAGGATGTGTGCTTTTATAAAGTAAATCACAGGTAATTGATTGGTTGCCTTGAAGTTGCCTGGGTTTGAATTTGGTTATGCCTGAATAGATTTGAACTCGTGCTTTGGGAGTGAATGCAACTGTCTAGTAGAAATGTGGACTCAGGCAGGAAGTTGGGAGGGAGCAAAAACGTGGACCATCTGGGGGTCCCTGATGACCAGATTGAGAAACACTGGTTTATTCCCAGTGGGAAGGGAGAATCATAATTACCAAACCTCTTTTCTTTTATCTGCTGCAGTGATCATTCCCAGGTGTTCCTTCCAGCATCTCTCTCTCTCTCTCTCTCTCTCTCTCTCTCACCCTCTCTTAACCTCGTGATGAATCTGTCCACCACGAAGCGGTGACCTGCTTTAGGAAAGTTGTGCTAACAGCATAAACACTGAATGCCTCCTCATGTTTTGAATACTATTTGTTTCTGGAATCTGTTTTCCTGCATTCTTTTTTTTTAACCTCTTAAAGCATTTCACTGCATGATGTTTCAGGCTCGATTAACACGGTTGGTCAAATCGCATGGGTGCTTCCTAGCATTCCCAGCTTCCTAGCATTTTTTCAGCCCCCCCTTCCCCCAGTCGAAAGACGTGCAGCCGGTAGCTGCATTGCTGTGTGCAGGCATGCATGTGCGTACTGATGTTGTCCTGTGCGAAGATCTTGGCCAGTCAAAGAAAATGTTTTAAAGGTCTCCATGTTAGTGTAAAACTATGAGGATGCGGCTGTTGAAGTGCCTGTGTAGTTTTTGTCTTTTACTTGACTACCACCATACCATGTTTGGCCAAATTGTACCTCATTGATTATATAACTAAGAAAATTTATGATTTAATTGAACTGCCGGTGCATTTATCAAATACATGGAATGGATGGGGTGCCCCTGAGGAGAGGTTAAGAAACCTTAGTGGGGTTCATCAACCCATCCAACAGGATGTCAGTAACTTTTTTGGAAAAGAGAAGGATTTTTTTGTTTTATTGTGTAACTTATTTCACTGTTACATTTCCTTTGACTGCCTAAGACTTGTACATAGTACTGTACATCAGCATCACATCCAGGGTGCCCTTTAATCACTCTGGTTCACCTGACTAATGAAAACAGTCACTGAGGACATGGTAATTACAATTCAGTGAAGTTAGTTGTGCTTTATAGTTTAGAAACCAATTTTGTGTCAACCAGCACAATTCTTTCCTGCTGCGTTGTGAATCCCACCATTGCCATTCAGACTTCTTCATTAGATCCCTAAGTTAGCTGTTGTCTTGGAGATCCTTTTGTAGTCATTATGAGTGTGCTCATGGTGTAATATGATGCTAGAACATCAATAAATTATTAATCCATGGGAAGGTGTCTATTACTCTCAGTACATTCAATCCCATTACTATTGTTAAATATTAGGGTTAGACAGGGCATTTCAAATTTCATAGTAGTTAGTATCTAATTAAATTTAATTCTAATCCCAATCACGTGTATCTACCATTTAGATATCTAAACTTATGGATTTTGAATGTGATCAAGTCAGAGATTTCATTATGAAGAGAGAGTTTTAAGCCTGTCAGCAACTTATTTCTAATGGTAATTAACAAGTTTCCCCAACGTTACTTGCAGAGTTGCTGTCCTGTTAATATTGATAGATCATTCATTGAACCTTTTCATGATGGATTTGGAATTTAATAACATAATTGCCCTGCAATTTTCAGCATTGCTGAAAAAAAAACTTAATTTGCACATTTTACTAAACCACAATTTTTTTTGTGTTTATTTTTTTTTATGACGTCTTCTTAAATCGTGGAAAAACGGCGCTCTTGTCATTCAGCATTTCAGCCACTGACATTTAAAGGTGTGTGGCTGCGCATCATATTTGCGTGTGTGAATTTATAACCTCTGTCCCTGCCCTAGCCGCAGGCTGTTTTCCCTTGTTTGAAATGCTAACAATGTGAATGCGCAGATGCGTGCTTTCGCACAAACGCGGCCTGTTGCCCACGTGCACACACAACACAAAGTGTTCAGGGGGGCGGGAACATGCCTCGCACGTCTGGCCTTCCTTTCCACAGTCCTCTAAATCAGCCCGCCCCGAGAGTGTCCCTGATCTTTTTTTAAAAAAATGACCATGCGACTTTCTTTTCACCTAATGCTCCCTCTGTTCTGTTGGTGTCCCATTTACATGCTCTATTTATGGAAG
This sequence comes from Brevimyrus niger, assembly GCA_015164015.2. Lineage (NCBI taxonomy): Eukaryota > Metazoa > Chordata > Actinopteri > Osteoglossiformes > Mormyridae > Brevimyrus > Brevimyrus niger. The sequence goes on along the minus strand of JAABNY020000008.1, from coordinate 14,463,598 downwards.
TGGCTGGAAGCCTCCTCTGTTTTGTGGGTTATGGCCAAACTACAGCCACATCATACATGTTTATCCCACACGTTCAAGCCTAAGTGTATTATTGATAAAGGGGAGTGAAACCTCATTGTGTTAGTAACCTTTGGCCTCCCTGTACTGTGTCCACTGACATGCTGCTTTTTTTTTCTCTTTACAGAAAGGGTTCGGGAGACAAGACTTTGCGGACATTACTATATAACCCTTTATTCTTTATTTTCCACCTGCAAGATGAGTTTGCATCTGCTCTGCCTCAGGCAGGAATATTCAGCAAACAAACGCCAGCTGTAGACAAGTCAGCTGGGTGCTGCCCGTTTTGTTGAAGCGGAGGCCCTAACTGTAGGGACTAATACAGGACTCGCTACCACAAAGGACCATTTGCGCTCATTATCTGGATATGTTTAAATATTCTTCATGACTTTTCCCCTGGCGACTCAAAAGCAGCATCCGAGCAGATTTCAACGACGGGAGGATGCGATTCCCTGTGCTTCATACGCAGTCGCTGGTCTCCTTTCGTTGGTTCTAGACTGAGCACTGCCGTGTTTCTGTGTTGCTGAGAGTACTAGAGTACTAGACCGGGGCTGTTCAAATCACGGTTCCTCGAGGGG
>JAABNY020000008.1:14451333-14462866 GCA_015164015.2 Brevimyrus niger | reverse complement strand
GCACTGCCGTGTTTCTGTGTTGCTGAGAGTACTAGAGTACTAGACCGGGGCTGTTCAAATCACGGTTCCTCGAGGGGCGAGGACTGCTGATTTTCCAGCCTTCCTTTACTTGTGAGGTGGGTGTGAAGCCTCAGTGGCCAATCCGAATCAGTAATTATTAAACTAACTACCTGGGAGGACTGAAAACAGGGCCTGGATTTGGAATTGAGGACCAGATTTGAAGAGCCCTGTACTTATACCCTTCCTAGCATACCTGCTGTCAAATCCCCTATTTCTGCAGATCCACCCCCACATGCCACTCAGATTCTGGCAGCTTACTGTGGAGATAAGGGTCACATTTTTACCCTGACTCTTTGTAGCTGACTACTATGCATCAGCTGGTTTCCTGTCTGCCTTGCCTTCACACACAGGGAGTCAAAAAGTTTTCTTTTTCCAGCAATCTATATATTATGGATTTCTCCACAGTCCTGTTGAATCATGAATCTTTGAAACTTAGTATTGTTCTTGTGTATGTTAAGAGTTCACTGTTTGTTTAACACAAATGCTGAGCGGGTTGAGTGATCTTGTAGTATACACTGGGTCAGGGATTTTGTACGTCTTTTTTTCTGCTTTTAAACTGGTCTGCTTTATTAAATGCTGTAAAACGGTTTTAAATAATGTAAAATGGATGGTCAGTTTGGTGCCTATGTAAGCATGTGCTACCATTTTCAGGTGTTCAACATTATGCTTGCCTAAAATTAATCCTTAGGAAAATGTATAATATGATCGGTCTCCACTAAATAAGTGCCTAGTTAATGAAGTAACTGGTTCATGATCACAGTGGACCTCTGAAGACTTTTTTTTTAAAAAATAAAAACCTGAAAACAGGTTTTCTGATCCCACAAACGACCGAGACAAAAAAAATTGCCGAGGGCAGCTGAACTGCTCCTTCTGAAACGGCTCTTTCAGTATAAATCTCAGAAAGGTTCTGTGCACTGCTTGCCTTCGTCTTGCCAGGTTTTGGGTAAAGCAAACTTGTTCTATTTTTAATTATGTAAATTAAGCACCACCATAAAGGTAACCGTTTTGCAAATTACAACCAATAGGCACCAAACCCCTTTAATCATTTTATAGTATTTAGTTACCTTAAGTGCCTATAAAGGGAGTGTTTTGAAAGTGGAAATTTTGTGTAAAAAATGTATTTATTTAATTGCTCTTATAGATTTGTGATTCTTTAATAGGTACCATTATTTTAGTTTTTCTTTGGCAAACTAACTAAATCTACTCAAAATATTCTGGATTAAACCCATTAAAGACTGCAGCTTCAGTAAAAATTAACTTTCACTCTAATATTTTTGCACCTAAATGGGAGTTTGCTTGGTTTTATACTATAATTTCTGGTGTTGAGTAGGCCTGCATTTCCACCTCTGTCCACCGCAAGGCAGCACTGAGACATACAGTAATTTTACTGTATTCTGGTTCCTTGTTTGGTACTGTGACAGTCCATTAGTCCTCCTTGAAACACTTAGAGCTGTAGTTCCATTGTTGAGTTACAGCCAAAATTACTTATGTAGCTTACAGTCTCTGGTAGGTTCTCATGTTCTCATTTTGTATGTAATGTTCATTTGTAATAAAAATAAATAACTTGGACATGCTTTTGATTGAATTTCTAAAAGTAACACATTTATGCTTTTGGATAGTTGCATGTTTGATGGGTTACATGTCTGGATTTGTCTTTATTCTTTACAAATGCTGTATGTTTCGGTTTTGAGTGAGTAAAATGAAACGCCAGTAATCCTAATACTAATTTCTCTTGTAGAGGGGCAGTACCTCATGATAACATTTAAACCATATAGATAACATAACTGTAAATGGCCATTGTTCTTCAAACTATATTTGACGTCATTTAAAGAAACTCCTGTTGACCGATGTTGGGAACATGCCAGTGGCCTGTACTATGAAGCGCGGTTACTGGCTTATCGGGGTAACTAGTCGGACTTAAGGTAGTCTGGGCAAAATGTAAGTGAACGAATATGAGGTCCATTTAAACTGTGGTACCTTTTAATCCGACAAGTTCCCCTGATGAGTCAGTAACCACGCTTCTTAGTACAGGCCACAGGTCAAATGAAAACGAGTGAATGTCCCGGCTGCTCAGCTGAACTGAAAAATACGGCGTTGCTTTTAAGGTGTGGTGCAGTCACATGCTGTGTTTTGTATACCATGTCAAGTGGTTCAGGGAGTTCTCACGCCAGGCGCGCTTGTTTGTTTCTCTTTCTGTGCTCGCTATGCGTTGTTCCCCTAATGTGAATCTATATGTATGTCCACTTTGGGTTAGTTTCACAGGAAGGGCCGGCTCTACCAGTTTAGGGGCCCTGGGCAATGCTTGACTTGATCAAGAAAACTGAGGATCCTTTCACTTTCTCCACAGCACACAACAATGAAGGGGCTCTGGGCCACTGCCTACAGCTAGGGGCCGGCCTGGGAGACAAGGATGTTCTGGGTTGGTTAGAGGAAGACTACATACAAATGATGTTGAATCCTTGGTGCCTGTATGATTACCTTTCCTATTTACAGAAGGTAGTCAAAGGGTATTTGCTTTGCTCAAGTTGTTAAACCTACATTGCTGCATATTTACCTCATTTCCAAGCCAAACCTCGCCCTTGATTTGGTAGCACAATTAATGTAAATACGTATGTGTATTTTTCCTTAACTGAGTGAGAACTTTTTGTGCCGGACATCATGGTGATGGTAACTTACTAATAAGTTCAGTTGTAGTTCTGAATTAGTTTCCAGGTCATGCATTTCGTTCCAGCAGTCTGCCCTCTGCATAGTTTAAGAAGAGTGAGCTCTCTTTGTAAAACCTGTAATGCACAAGACAATGGGATACAAGACATTTCTCAATGTTCTCTTCTACTTTGTTATACACTGGACATGTATACGGCTATGACAGTTAAAACTACCTCATGCGATTTTAAAAATAGCTTTATGAAAAGAGCACTGCAACAGTACCGCTGAAGAAGAAAAGGAAGGTTGGAGTGACCGTAACTTGATAGTAAGAGCTTTCTTTATATCGTATATCACTGAGAATAAGCTGATAATCAGCATGCGAGCCACTGTCATGTAATCGATACCCAAGTTCGTCATCCACATGGGCGGGAAACCAAACAGAATACGGCTGCAACTGCGAAGGAGAGATGATTTCTGGATGCAGGCCAGGTTAAGACTGATGTCCTAGTAGGTCCAGTGTACATAGACTGGCATAGAGACATCGATCAGCATACTGTAGCAGTCAGTTTACTTCAGATGAGTAGTGCATTTGACGCCACCTGCAATATCTTGTTATATCGTTGTTCGTGTGAAATTTAATGTAATGTTATGTCTCTCGTGCACCCCTTGTTCACTTTTTCTGTAGCGAGTGCCCATTTGTTTTTCCATTAATATCCATAATGGATAATTCCAAAGTACTTGACATGTCTTCATTGTCACACAGACAGCAAACACACCTTTATAGCTTAGCTTGGGGTGGGAGTGTCAGAGATAAGAATTCTTTACTGCTGCTCCATATACTACGAACAATTATTGAACCTTGAACCGTCAGGTATCATTCAGAGAAAACCAGTCCAGGATTTCTGGTGCTAATAATTGTTTTTCTTGGCTTCCATTTCATAGCCGAGTCGGATGACTTTAGCAAGTAGGCACTCGCATACTATTCTCCATAACCAAAACAGGAGAGGCACTTCAGCATCGTCTTAAGTGTGAATGGTTACTCCGGAGAGCGCATGTTGGCTCCCTGTTTGTATTCCCGTCATTATAAGTCTCTGTAACAATCTACTTATTGGCCATCAAAAGGTCCCAATTGCTCTGTTCCACAAAATGAGCAAAGAAAGGGAACCGAAATAATTGGGAGAAAAAAAAAATATCGCCGCAAATGAGCATCTAGCTAGCTGTTACGAAGAAGTTACTAGGGAAACGGAGGAGTTCTGTGAAACCCACTCTGTGTGAATGAAGCACACTGGCTGTAGCCGTTGTCTAAATCGCGGTAAATGCTTCTCCTCCAGCTACGGAGATGTGTTTTGACACATTATACCAGTACACCCCGTGGGTGGGACCCTCCGTGTTTAAACAAGCAAAGCCCCACCCTTTACTCCCGGGTGAGCATAACACCTGTAGCATGCGGGAGCTTGTTTTTGCATAGTTTGTGTCACTTTCAAAACCAGACATTCTTAAACGTGTAATGACCGGTTGTTGTCCTACTGTACCTTGAATAAACCCTCTTCACCACATTAAAACGTTCTACTGTGTCTTGAGCCAGCAGTCGACTTGTGCAATTTGTGAATTTATTTCAGTAATATTCGTCCGAGGTTCTTTTGGCTAAAATGTATAAGCTCTAGGTTCTCACGGTATGAGATGAATTTTCTTGGCCCCCGCTCCTCTGTTTTGTACTGTTCCGACTAGATTCTCCCAGTGATTATTTGAATAGCTGTTCTACTCTGGTTTCATGGGTCTTTGGGTACATCATCTTCCCCTAATTATCTAGAACCTGCTAGTCCGCCCCTCATCGGAAGCTGAGCCACCTGCACGTGTACCCAAGTTGACAGACTTATGCTTGAGGTGTTTTAATGGCCTCACTTGTACGTCGCCTGAAATAGAAGTGTATGCTAAATATAAAGCTTATATTTAAAGAAAGCAAGGTCAGGTGACTGCAATGCAGTCTAACTTTGTCATTTTTAATGTAGAGGAAGCTTCACTATTTTTTTTTTTTGGGGGGGGGGGGGCACGGTAGGACATGGGGAAGGGAGTAATCTGAAATGAAAAAGCCCATCTGAAAATTCTTTCTACTAATTTCACAGAAGCTTATGGCTGATTCTTGTACGTTCATGCTTGCACTACTAAAATGTTAATTAAAATCAAATGTGTGTTCTGTTAAGATCATAGCCAGAGCCAATGAAAATGGGGGTCCATTTCAGAGGGGGGGCAGCTACAATGATATTCTAAGAATACCAAGAAATTGCTACTTCTATACATCTTTATTTTATTCACCACCTTTGGACCCTTGTACATCTCCTGTTATTGACGGAGGATTTTTGAATTTGCCAATGGGGTGGGGCAAGGCTGCGGTGGTAAAAATTCCTGCTGGCTATTTTTACTGCTGCCGAATAACAGGGTGACAGATTCCCGGGACATTGTGCAGCATTCGTGAGCGTCAGCAAGCCGCTGTCCGGTCGTGGCGACTTCCGGAACCTCCGGGAGGGGTGAGATGTCCGTGTCACTATCAAAGAGGCCTCTTATAAACCAGGGTGCATCTATCGTCCACTTGATTCCATGATTCAACCAGACAGCTACACACTGTCATAGTGGTGGTTAACTAAATTGTTATGCATGATCTGTAAGGCAAAATCTGGAAACAAGACTGGACGGAGATATATCATTAGTGCACAGATTTTATTATGAGCACACGGATTTGATTTTTAATATAAAATACAGGAAATATACAGTAATATGAAAATAACTGGGATATAATTATAACTCTTACTTTACAAGAAGTCTCAAAATATAACATATGTACTTATAGAGGATTTGGAGAGTCCAAGGGGATTTTCCATTTGTAATTCAGCAGTTTTGGCCACAGTTAGACCTTCTAGATGATGGCAGCAAAGCTATTTATAGGATGTTTTCTTAATGAGCTGTTCAAACTCTAGAATTTAATAAATCTCTCTTCCTAGTGTTTTGTGTGATGGGAGCATTGTAGTGTTTGAGTTTCCCCAAACATAGTAAACTGAGACAGGTACAGTCATGCGATGGCAACATGGGGAGATCTCATCTCCATCTTCTCTGTGCAGATGCCTTGCAACCTGGGGAAATGGCACATTGCACTGCAGGACAGTAAACTAGAGAAGGGACATATGAACCCGACTGAACACCAGTGACTAGGAGACAACCTGGCCAGTCAACCGAGTCATCAGGACCAGGGGGCCCGACTTTCAAAAGCCCCCGTTTCATGAGTCATACGAAGAAAATATAAACTTTCATCATTCATAAACGTCTTCCCCGCACAAGCCGCTGCTTCTCCCACGGTCTTGTTCATCAGACATTAGTCGACCTGAAGCATCTCTCGTTCTCCGCACTGAAAGGAGCAACACATGAGCCGTGTTATAAGCAAATGGGAGCCTGTTTGACTTGATGCAGGTTTCAACTGTAGCCCCAACAAACTAGGTCTTGTGTCTTTAGAGGTAATCATAACAGCTTTCTGTTTGATGTGACCCCTGACCTTGTGTAACCGTCTGCATCTTCAGAATGACTGGGGTTTCCAAACTGGTTTGGTCTTCACACACTATGCAATATTTGGTGTAAATTCAGTGCATGCACACACCCACCTAAACTCTGCTTTGAGCCTCTGCAGTTTGTCCTCGAGTCTATTGTTCTTCACAGGTAAGGGGCAGTCTGGGAAAAACCAACCGGTGACACCCTTGCAGATAAGTACGATGTGCTGTGGAAAGAGGGAATAAGTCAATTAAGGGAACTTCGTACAAATTTCTATGAAATACCTGTGGGGAAAAAAAAGTCACGATGGCTGATTGCATGATGCAGATTTTAGTTCTCATAAAAAGGAAGCTTCTTTAGCAATATTTCTATTATATTTCGTTTTTTTTTTTTTTTTTGGAAGCCATCTGCAATAACGTGATTGGTTAATGAGACACGTTGGCTTTACGTACAAATTTACTGACGCATTTCATCTCTCTGCATTCATTTCTTGCAGTTTTGCAGTGATCTTTATGCAGAGTAGAGCGACCTGCGGAGCGTTTGTACCTCAAACAAAATGACGAAGGCGAACCGGACTGCCAGAATAAGCCAGAACTGGGAGGTCAGTTCATAGTCCAGGTCATTTCTGTAGTCTTTATACCTGGGAACATAAAAGCACCTTCACAATTTGGTTGACCACAAATCACACGGAGGGGCTTTCATCCGTATCCTCATCTCTCAACATTACAGCAGACGTACAGCATGTTCTCATCTAGTGCTTAATCTGTGCCAGAACCTGCCGGAACAAGTTGCGGGACCTCTCCGTTTTTGACCGTCTACATTCCGGCACCTATTTGCACAGATTTGGCAGCTCTCTGGCTAGGAAAAAAAAGTTTGTATTTCAATTTACAGACCAATTTTCACTTAACTTCACATTCCTTCATTAGTTTAGATTTATTCCTAACAATACGAGGCATTCTTTCAGCGCCGTGCTTTGTACACATTGCAGGACCTGCAGCTACCTCGTTACCCGAAACACTCTCATATGCCTTCACCTTCCAGCACATTCCGATTTACAAGTTAAGTTCTGGTCATCACTAATGTGCTGGCTTGCTACACTTAGAGCTGTAACGCCTGGTGCTGCGCCCCGTTTCTGTTTCGGAATACCTGCTAGGTGTGTGCGAGCCAGCACAAAGCCCAGGTAGAGCCAGCTCCTACCGCCCAGGTAAGAATCACATTACAGCTGAGTTTCTGCAAGTTCTAATGTTACTTGCACATATATTATTTACAAAGTGCCAATGTCAAACTTTGCCGAGCTATAAACAAATACATCACATGTAAAAGTGTGCTCGCTAAGCAGTGTACCGGTATGATTTTATTAAATTAATGGAGCGAGTCTTCTGTTGTGTGTCTGGGGGTGATATGGTGACTCACTGATTAGCACCCTAATCTCTCACACATCGGGGCTTGTCAGGTCAAGACCTACCCCCCTCTGTTTGTGGAGTCAATGTTCTACCTATGTGTTGGTGCAGGATTCTTCCCACCGTCCAAAACAGTCCTGCAAACTGCTCATAGTGTGTGACCGTGCGGGTCTATGCCCTTAATCTTGTCCAGAGGGCCCTGACCTGTCTGGGAGGGGCTCCAGACATACTGTAATTCTGTACTGGATAAATGGCTACGGAAAATGGATGGATACAGGAGTTTAGACCCAGTGGGACTCATTCTACTGACCTGCAGTGGGTGACGTTGAGGCCATTTGGGGTGACCATCTGCTTGAGCTGGAAGTCTTGGTGGATGCGCGTGTCATTCATGTACGCCACTGACAAGCTGTTGTTGATGTAACCCACCATGCAGCTTGGAGTGAAGAGCAACAATGAATACACAGCATATAGGACTAGGATCAGCTACGTCTCAAAATATTTAGGCTAAAAGCACCTTTTAGGTGTACAGGACGCAAGCCATGTGTAGGTAGCGTCTATGAGGTGTGTTTTGGTGGGGTTTAGGTAAAGACTCACTCCATTCCTGCGTTTCCCCCAGTAGCACACGGCCCGTAGTGGTAGCGGTAAACCAGGCGAGGGATGAAGTCCGACGTGACACCGATGACCAGCCCGTTGGCAATGACGGCCATTAAGCCAATCGCTTGCAGGATGTTGCTCCACACACCTTAGTAGACATGTAAAAAGTGTGACTCAACTGTCGCGTGTAGGAAGCTATGCACATGTATGGTACCAGCCATAAGTTTGGACACACCTACCCACAGAAAGGTTTATTTGTATTATTCTCTATATTTAAAAATAAAAGACAAATCTATGAAATAACGTATGTATTATGTACTGATCAAAAATTAATTTGATGGGGTGGATTAAGGCAGCTCTGTGGGTTGGGACTCAGGAGGTTGTTGATTCAAATTGCTCTCTCTCGGTCGGCAGATTGAATGGGCCCTTGGCCCCAATTGCTCTGGGGACTGGCCCACTATCATGTGGAGGTCTTCTGGGATGCTTTTCCAGCTGGCCCGAAGAAGGTCCCACATTGCTGTTGGCCACTTTTCCTTCACTCTCTGGTCAAACTCTTCCCAACCCTTCTCTATTGTGCTTATGTCCGTTGGCTATGTCATGTGATCACTTTCCATTGTAGTGGGTTTGTTGTGTAAACTTTTGACTGGTACTGTATGTATGTAATACGTGTATTATATGTGAAGGTGCATTGAAATGCCCACACTTGTACTTAGCAGCATCAAGTAGCTAAACACATTTTACATTGTCCCATTATAAGACTGGGTGTTGGCTGACCCCCCAGTACCCATGTCTATCCATCCATCCATTCATCCATCCCCTAAAGTACAGAATTGGCTTCCTGTGCTAGACTGACCAATGTCGTTAGTCTTATTGGGTACCAGTCGTCGCTCCAGGTTGACCATCTTGTAGGCGTCCAGGCGAATCTCGATGATGTTGTTGAGTAAGGCCAGCAGGGGGGCCAGGGGGAAGGCGGCCACAAAGATGGTGGTAAAGCTGAACTGGATCACTACAAAGAGCAAAGGAACATGACCATATCAGGACCACTGAATTGAACCCCCAACACTTGAAGTTTGAGACAACAGTCTTCACAATTGTCAGTTAAGAAATACTGAATACAAGAAAAGACAGCATTTGGAAAGAACAATTCCAGGCAACTCATTTTATGAAAAGAACTGCATTTTAGAAAATAAACTTAAAAATATAACAAACACAAAAATGTGTTTTGCTTTGATCCTTAGGGCCATTGTGCTCAGACCATACAAGCTGAAATTTATAATATGGATGTTTCATGATTATTTATAAACTCCTTATAAATTACATTAGGGCAGTGCAATAAGCAACTCTTTGTACTAAATATATTTCCAACTGCTATGGTTACAGCTCTCAAACAAAATCTTTGCCACAAAAAAAAAAACAAAAAACTGTAGGTTCCCAAGCTCAAATTAGCAAGGGCTGGACTGAAACTTACCCATCTCAAGAAACTCATTGAAGAGACTATAAACATTGATACTGCTGAGGTTGTAGTTGTGGAGCCAGTGATTGAGGGTGCAGTGTTTGCAAACCTCTGATTTATCTTGTTTCCCATTTGACTGATTCCGGATACAAGAGATTGTCAACTTTTTGGTTTCCTTCTTCCTGCAATAACTGGAGAACCAACTGCAGGAACAGAGAAGAGGTGTAACTGGTGAGGTTTGTTCTCTAGGGAGAGGACAATGAACCGGAATAACCTTGGTCAGCAAAATGCAATGGTTTTGGACCGAGTGTAACGCCACCACGTACTAATTGTTCTGGTGTCTAATTCAATATTTTTCTTTGACCATTTACAGTTGATCAGATTCCCCTAAAAGCAATCAGTAAAATGATAAATAACAAATGGGACAAGTTGTGTCTATAGGTAGGGCATCCCACTATAACAGTGCTTTCCAGTCTGGTACTCGGAGACCCACAGACAGTCCACATTTTTGCTCCCTCCCAGCACCCTAGGGAGCAAAAACGTTGACCGACTGTGGATCCCTGCGGACCAGATTGAGAAACACTGCACTAGCTAATGACATGGTATGTATTGTGACAACCTTCAAGACTTCTGTGAGCTGTGGTGGAGAGGTGGTATTGAAGAGTAAACATAATGTAGACTTACGGCCCACAGAGTTCAAAGATGTTGTTGATGGTCTGTTTGAGCACCATGATAATGGCCATTTGGATGAAGAGGTCAGTGAGGCAACCACTTGGGTGGCACTGAGGGAAAAAAAAAGCACATCAGCTAAATTATGGACTCACAAGCTTGTATACAGAGAAAGTAGATTTTATCACACAACAAAAGTTAACATCAATCGACAGAAAATATCTGGTAATAATTTACAGTAGCATTAGACTGTAGTGTATGAGGATCGAACCCTTTCACATATCAGTGGTGACTGACGTTAGAATTCATAAAATGGGACAAACTTTCTACATATACCCTGCAATCATAGTACGCATGATAAAAGCAAGTCTTTGGCAGAAATTAGATTACTTGTCTTTTTTGCACTGTTCTTCCCTTTGCGTTTTTTTTTTTGCATTATTGCTATATTATGTTTAACATCATCATGTGAGACGATTCAGGGAACTATAACTATTGACCAGTAAGCTTCATGTTATGGGTTACATTTCTTTCAAGGCTCAGTGTTCCTTAGAACCCACTGAAAATGTCCGACTACGTAAATGAGGGCACCTCTTCAAGTCTCCACTTTCCTGCGATCCGGTGATAGCTCCCTGGGTATCCATTAATCCTAAACGGGGTGTAAAAAGATAAAAGTATAATGTGTTTATGTGCCAGTATAAAACTCATGTGAAAATCAGGTATAATGCTTGGACCCATACTGCCCAGACGGAAAGAAACACGACCGTACCTTCCCAAGAAGAAGGCCACATAAAACAGCGAGGAGAAGTGAGTGAAGAACTGGAAGGTGAACATCTTGACTGTGAAGCTCCTCTCCGTGGAAACGGCGGTGCGAGTCTTCTCTGCTTGGCAGACAGACAACAGTCAACAGGAAGTTACCTTATATGGCAGCAGACTGGCAACAGAAGCCATCACATTCCCGGTCCAGTAAAAGCTGCACCCACATCCTAACTTAGCCGAGTTTCACGCACGATCAGTGTAACTGATGTGAAACAATGAATCAAATAACAACGCAACTAGAATTCCCCCCCCCCCCCCCCCCCCCCCCCCCCACACAAATAATATTTTTTTTTTTTTTTATTTTAAAAAAAAAAAAAAAATAACACACAAAAAATATCTCTCACACAACAAAAAAAACACA
>JAABNY020000008.1:14433825-14451233 GCA_015164015.2 Brevimyrus niger | reverse complement strand
CCAACTCCCCCGCCCACAAAAACCCTCCCCCCCACCACACGAAAGCGGACTTCCACCCCCAGAAGGCTCAACAATGTCAAAAAAAAGAAAAAAAAACCACCCCAGCCAAAAACCCCCCCCCCCCCCCCCCACCAAGATTTAAACTATTTTTTGTTTTCTTTATACAAAAGATAACGGAGAAATCGAATGCCCATATTACCATTCCAACAGTCAAAATAGTATAGCATGCGACTTTAAAATAAAATATATAATGACCCGATTTGATTTTATGGCGTGACATGGTGAACAAAGAGGGTTATGAAGATTTACAGTATACTAACATTACCATCCATCAACTAAAGAAACACAAAACATTCCTCATTCCTCCCTGAAACCAGCGATAAGATTTCCGAGATAAAAAATGGGAGATTTACAGACGACTGGTATCAAAATACACTCCAAAATATAAAGTCCTATTTAAACAGTTTAAGACTGCATGAAAATACCTTTTAGGTAACAAAACAAACTTTACATAAATATATAAAACTTTCCCAAGCTAGCCACCTTTCAAACTCCTATCCAGTGCAGGTCTGTGCAGTACGTAACATGTAGGTGTTCCTTTATCATGTGTATAGAAATTAAAGGAACGGCTTGGACAGGAAATTTGTGTTTGTCATCTGCATTGGTGACAAGAGCAGCTAGATGGCAGCATCATGACAGTGAGAAACGGCAGACACGATATCAGCAATGCTAAGAAACAGCAGACACAATATCAGCAATACTACGAAACAGCAGACACAATATCAGCAATACTAAGAACCAGCAGACACGATATCAGCAATACTAAAAAAACAGAATTATATCCATTGAAATAATGGTGACCATGTGAATGCTTTCAAGAAATTGCCAAAAACCAAAAAAAAAGTAAGATTTATGTCAAGTATTTACCATTGTGGTAAAATAACAGCGAAGAATGATGAAGAAATAAGTACTAAACATGTCAACATTTTTTGAAACAGGGCTATTCACATGAAATTAAAATCGCATGACATTGGTATTAACTCAAATTCCCAAATATTAAAGAATTCAGGACAGAGCTCTTCAAATCTGGACCTCGATTCCAAATCCGGGTCCCGTTTTCAATTCTCTCAGTTGGTTAGTTTAATAATTACTATATAATATAATTCTGATCAGTCACAGTGACTTCACACCTGGCTCATGGATAAGGGAAGGCTGGAAAATCAGTAGTGCACAGACATGGACCGTGATTTGAACAGCCCTAATGTTGACTGTCATCAACCAGCCACAGAATACAGTCAAAATCTGTATGACCAGAGACTCTTGTGGTCGTTTACGTACCTATATCACATAGCTTGCAGGCCATTTTCTTGTTGACCTGCGGGGTAACAGAATGAGATGTTGAATATTTGACATTAGGGTCACACTCTGCGATGCTGAAAAGGTCCCTTTCTTGGGACTGGTTATGTAGGACGAGTCCTACCCGAGTCATTACGGTGATGGTGAACGAGTCCTACCCGAGTCATTACGGTGATGGTGAGGTAGTGTAGCACGGCGCCCAACATGACAGCAACAATGTTTGCATTCTCCTTCAGGAGTGTCCAAGAACTCTCCGACAGCGATCCAGTGGCCACGACCCGAAAGACTACCAGGGCTTGGGCCAAGCCGATGATCAGCATCAGCTGGACAAGAACGCACCGTGAGAAATGCCCCATTAACCAAGCAGAGCTCCAGGTCTCGCCACCTGCACACCGCTCACATGTGGGCCTGACCTACATCGCTAGGACTTCTCGCAGGAACACTTTGCTGAATATGCTTGCATTGAAAAAACACTGCTCCACCTGCTCAGGTTGGTAATTGGTGGAACAGACAGCAAAACGAGAGAGAGAGAGAACCCGCTTTGACTCACTGCTGACCCCAAGTGGAAGTTGTTCAACTTCACAGGGAACAGAAGTGACAAACTCCATTGACTTCTCTAGATTTCAATTATTCCATTTATCCTTTATAATGTAATAAAGTACATTTGTGTAAAGCTCTACATAATATATAAAAAAAAACTGGTGCAAATAGAATCACCGAGTAGCTTAACCATTTACAGTATCAGCTTCCAAAATATCATATTCATCAATCCAACCAAGGGGGCCTGGAACCTCTCGCTCTCTCTCTCTCTGTTCTACAGGGCTGGATTAAAAGCTACAACTTGAAGAATATATTCAAATCTAGTGAAGGTTCTAAATGACAGTAGTGAAGTATGCTAAATGAAGAAAAGAATTTCACAGGCATATGAAATGTCTAGTTATTGTTCACTGTGTACAGAGTGTAATCTCTGAAACGATCCAATTTGTATGCGTCGGACTTTCGTTTTGAATCTTACCATTAGTGTGACTAGGATCATGACTAAAGTGTTGTGTAGAAATGAATGTTGGTACTTCTTGGGTGAACAGTTTGGATCATTCACCACCTCCAGGATCAGCTCCTCCTGAGAGACATGGATGGAATCAGGCTTCACAAATTCTTAGACATCACATTTCCGGAAGAGCTAAAACATTTATGCATTGGCTCATCAGATTTGACATGGAGCAGAACAAGTGACTTGATCGGCAACCAGATCGCAACATGTCTAAAATGGAAAATGGAAATATCCCGACTCTAAATCCCGCATAGTGCTCTTGTGGAAAACCGTCGGCCCTCAAAACCCTCCCTCCACTGTACCTCATCCTCACACCATTCGAACACCTTCCACTGGGACACAAAGTCGGCTCGACGCCTCTTCCACAAGGCCAGAAACACAGTAGCTATGGAAGAAACAGACGTATGAGCATGCAAACGTATGAGCATGCAAACGTATGAGCATCCACCGAGACCAACAGCTGAGCCGTCCCTGCAGGAATACACACCCCACAGGGCCATGAACATGGCAAAAGCCACCGTCCCCTCATTGTCAAAGAGATGGGTGACCTGCAGAGAAAGGGACGATGGATTAGCACCTTCCACTCATCCATCTTTTCATATTCAACTCAGATCCCAGACTCTGCTCCATGTGCCCCTTCCTTCCATCTAGGTCCCCTGTTGCTGCTTAGACCCGATCATTGACTGACGTTAGCCCGGTTAGGGCTGAAGGAGAAGCCCCGGTAGGCTGTACCTTGGCATAGAAGCAGGTATCCGAAAGCTGCCACACGCTGCACTTCTCGTCGCACAGCGGGCACATGATGATGTCACTTTCACACACTTCTGCACTGCGAGACATACAGAGGGGTGAACGTTTTCATTAATCTCACTGCCGCACATGGCAAAGCCCAGCGAGCTGGGGGCGAAAGGCCTTGCTCACGGGCCCACAGGCGTGCTGAAGCTGGGCTTGAACTGGCGACCTTCTGATCAGACGCAGGGGGTTACCCCACTGAGCCACATACTGCCCCTGTATGAGTATTACGTACAACTGTCCCTTACTTACTAAGCGGCGGTTATCACACGACTTGCCCTCATTCTCCCCAACCATTGGAAGACAGAGATGGGAAAACTCACATTAGGGGATTGCTGTGGTAACGTGCCAAGCCACAGAGGAACAAGACCATCCCGAGGAAAGCTGCAGATGTCAGGGGGTGAACCAAACCTTAGACCTCAAAGTGTTCAAAAAGGTGTGGAGGACCCCCCCCTAGCTTTTACCTGATAATACTCATGGGCTGGAATCTGAAGAAGGCCAACCAATTAGCCCACCTCTTCTTCAACTCCTTTGTGTCCTCTTTCTGCAGACCGTAAGACAACAAAACAATGTCAATTATGGCTATACAAACTATGGACATTGCAAATTAATAAGTGTGGATAATCTTTCAGAGCAGTAGACAAAAGTCATGCTTATCCAGTGGAACATTTTAAAAGTGTCCCCCGGAACTAGTTTAATAAACCTCAGTGGGGGGCCATGATTAAAATGTCAGCATTAGCTATGTACAATTATATAACTAAACATCCTTCCCGAAACATCAACTTCATTGCAATTATCTTCAAACCTCTCAAGCCAAAAGCATTGACAGTGATGCTTGTTAGCAGGAAATACAAAATGATAAAAGTAGTACTGCTGTCTAATTCCCAACAGACTTACTTGCTGAAGGGATCATAGGTAAGGTGACTTACTGGGACACAACCAGTTAAAGTTACACCACTGGTATTTCTCCAATGGACGGAATTAGTTACACAAAGTTTCGCTCGTGTCAGGGTCTTCACAAGAGGCTGTTTTTCACTATAGATCCATTCCTTAAAAGTACTTCAGTGTCCTTACATCATGAAGACAGAATTTGGTCTCAAACACATCATGGTCCATGAGATCAGTCAGGTTCTCTGTGGGTGTGGAATTAATCTGATCAGATAATAAACAAAAGCTACAACAGTTCTGCTTTTATATGCCCCTTTAGCGAATCTCACATAATCAAACATGCATGACACTTACCTCCTGTGTCAATGTAAGTGTGCTCCAGGATAAAATGTACAATCCTTATCCTGAAACAGAGCACTTTTGTTTTATAACATACAATTCTGTGGTTTTCTTGAACATCCGTCCTATCTAGCTCCTGTCTGAGGCACACACATGTCAGAATGAGGCCTGGGGTCTGAGCACACGATCATTCACCCAATGGTGCCTTTTTGGGACCGACAAAGAGGTACCCACTCTGCCGAGTGCGAAATTCAAGACTGCCACCGCCCCCAACAAAAAAAAAAAAAACTCCAGAAAAACATACTGTAAGACATACCAATCCACACTGCAGCTTAGACAGCACTGCATTATTTCAAATGCTGCAGTGTCCTCACCTGGTGGACACAGAGACTGCCCCCTGCTGCTCCCCGCTTCCATTGCAGGCATCTGATACTTTCAGCAGATATATGTACTTCTCAAAAGTGTCATCAGGTGCTCGAATCCCGAAAAAACGCTTGTCTTCGTGCTCCAACACCTGACATACAACATTAGAAGTTGTAGGTTGAACAATATAGATTTTTTACAAATGCAAATTAATAATGTATAATGTAATATAGATAAATTATATATTAATAAAATATACATACATAAATTTATCAGATCAATTAAAACCAAAAATATTATCAATTACTTACTTTTACATCAAAGTTCTTCGCCTTCAGTACTTTTGTAAAAGCTTCCTGTTTTTGAAAAGCTTCAGATTCCTGGTCGCTGGTTTTTTTCGCAACCAAAACATAATCACATGGCCAAGGAGTACACTGTTAAAAGGATATAATGATGATTACTTGCGTTTCCTTTTTTCCCATGAAATTTGATGCCAATAGTGAACTAACATGAACATGCATCAAAAAACTGTAAACAAATCAACGCAGATATCCAGAATTTACTAAGGGAAGAATTGCTGCTCCCTGTGATGCACATCAATGCTGACTGAGGGAATCACCTTACCGAACCTGGCAGTAATGGCCTCTGATCTTGGTAAAAAGTCCCGCCGTTCACAATCTGCAGCTCCACGTCATCCTGGAGATCGGAGAGGAGTAGAAGGCTGTGTGTCATGAAACCGAACGGTTACTCACGCTGCTTCCGCTCTTAGAAGTAGTAATAGTCACGGGATCTTTTCATGAAACCCAGCCCAGAAGAAGCTACGAGAAGCAAAAAACACCTGCAGGGAGTTTTATTGAGCAAAACCTTGTGGTTCACCTACTAGGAATTAGTTGCTTTGTTGCATCCCAAACACACTGCCCCAAAACAACCACAATACAAATTCAGCCTGCCCCGGATCGTCTCATTCATTTTAAGCCAATCTATGAGTAGCATCTTATTTCTTATGATACATCAGAATAACACAATAACCTGGAACTCTATTAAATATCTTAGTAGATGCCATCTGAAACCACAGTTGTAGTATAATTTCGAGAGCAACGTATTGTATAGATTTTCTCAAGTCTTCATTGCTTTCAGAATAGATTGACAGGGTTTTATTATTTAGATAGGAGTATAGAAATAGACTCATGCAAATTGTAGCGTGGAGCTTGTTTTCTCTGCCCCTGCATTTCATTAGTGATCCCTAGTATACAGACATGTCGAAACACAGTCATACTGAGAGCAGGTTTACCCACCGGTTCATCTACTCAGCAGGGCCGAGCAGAGTTTTTTTTATGCGGGTTTTACTCGGGGAAGAAGCCCCCCTGTAAAATGTGTGATCGTCGGTGATCGAAACTCCGTAAAATTTGGGTGGTGTGGGGCGGGGTTGGTGGAGGTCCGATCGTCCCTTTTAAGACTTTCGATATGAGTGCTATTTACATATAACAAACTGAAAGCAAAGGTGTATTTCCTTAAGTATTTAATACTGAATTCCGTGCCAGGAGATCAGAAAGCATTCCTAAAATTTACAATATCTGATCTGATATAATCTCTCTCACGCTAAATAGCCCGATTTCACTCTTGTTCCAATAAAAGTGAAGTGACATGAAACCGCTTAGAAATAGGACTAATTGAAATCCAAAACACTAATAACAGGAGACATCTCAGTGGCTAACTCTAGAAACAATGCATCTGGGCTCCAATCCGAGCACAGGAATGCCAAGATTTATGTCATAAGTACTCAAACAGGGGCCTTATGCGATTAGTCTATAACACTGATGTAAATGGATCGAATCATGTTTTGCATTAGTATTATCCCCGTGTTATTTCTCATTTTAGTTACATTGGGTGATGCACCTTCAACCAAAACCAACTAATTTACCCTTTTTATTCATGTGGTTATTTAAATGAAAAAATTAGGGTCAACATTTTTATATTTCATTCGTATAACCAGTTATATGCCACAAATGATACAAAGGCAATAAAAGAAAAAAAACACCTGAAAATAACTGAAAAACTTTTCAATCATAAAGTATAAAGGAAAACTTTCATAATTTGTCATAGACACGTTAAGCAATGGGATTTCATTCTAGTGTTAAGATATTTTCAAATAAAGGGTGATAAGTGGTCATAGTTTACTATATTATATATTTACTATATTATATATATATATTACTTTCTGTAGTACCTTACACATTTCTCAGATTTAGGTTTTGAAATCTTTTAAATAATTTTAAAGCTTACCACAAGTAGCCTAAATAGTGCTGTTTTCATCTTTGAATTATTTAGGATTGTCAGTGTTTTTTTTTTTTTTTTTTTTTTACAACTAACTGTCTTATGTCATGCTTATTAAGATCCGATCAACCCATTAACAAACATTGTACACACCTGTTATAGGATACACTTAGAAAGTAAGAAAATAAAAAACTTTCAACGATCAGAAATATATTGCGGCTCAAAGTGTTTCCTTCAATAAGATGATCCTTGATATAGTTGATCAAAAACAGTTAGGCTGTCAAAAATGTATAGCTAGACCACTTCAGCTATCCAAATAATTTTCATCACCATGAACAAAAAATACACGATAAACTAAAGTTAATTCCGTTCCTTGCTTCATTGTCATCGTTATAATCGACATATAATATTACGACACAGTAAAACAGACCTCCCGATGTTTTTTAAGGTAACTCTAATCACAAACACTGTGATCGTATTTAACCGTCGCTTTATCCTTACCTTGTTTTTCGATCTCATGTTGAACCTAAAGTCAGACCAGGATGTAATTCCAGGTTTTAGC
This sequence comes from Brevimyrus niger, assembly GCA_015164015.2. Taxonomy (NCBI): domain Eukaryota; kingdom Metazoa; phylum Chordata; class Actinopteri; order Osteoglossiformes; family Mormyridae; genus Brevimyrus; species Brevimyrus niger. Next base: position 14,443,611 of record JAABNY020000008.1, on the reverse strand, counting down.
TAAAACTCACAAAACAGTTAATTGTTTTGTTCATTCAAATGTACAAGTATCAACAACTTCATAAGAAATGTTTGTAGCCCAATATGAATCGTAAACTCAACTTCCGTGTTTAACCAATAGGAGCCCAAGTGCTGTTTGCTGACGGCATTGTGCAGGTACGCGAAACAGCCTTTACCTGTTGTTTACGGTCAAGGTACATTGTGACTGAATGTATGACATGGATGGCAGAAATTAATCTCATAAGACTCACCGGGATAATGCATCACATATTTTATCTCTTATATTTATATCGCGTATTTAAAATCAAAATATTAACCAAAAATGACCATTATTTAACTTCAGAAATTTCAACAATGGACTTCATTTGATACCGTACTCGTGGCAAAAGCAACTCTCACTGGTCACCAGGGGGCAGCAAAAGACCATCCGTCCGTCGTTTAACCACCCCTGGATTGAGTTAACCCAGAGACAAGAAGCCACCTTAGTTAAAGTTAATTAAAGTTAGCACTCATTTGTTTGCACCTGTTACAGAGTCCCTGTGAGAGTTCCTACCCCTCCATTATAATATACACTGACAGGTAAGTGTTCTTCACACTATACCTAAGCAAAATTTGTCCCAGAATTTACACATTACTACTTAAAATACTTTGACATATAAGATGCAGGCAGCCACCTGTTTTGAGGCTCTGTGCTTCAGCCAGAAGTAAATGTAATCCAGTTATGTATAAGAGTAAGAGGTAGTTATTTTGAACACTGCCAAGCTGTCATTGTAAACAAGCGGCTGTTCTGAATGCTTTGCCAGGTTAAAGGTTAATGAATGAATGAATAAACTTGCCCATAGTAAAGCATGCGCTAAGGTGTCATATGAAGCTCAGTCTGTTAGTTAATCTATGTCCGAACTGTCATCTGATCATCAGCTGCAGGTAATAACCCAAATAGGATAATGAGTATAAGTAGCAGAATCAAGTTTCTCAATAACGCTGCTGGGCTCACTCTCAATATAGAGACGTTTGAAGAACTGGAGGGATTTCAAAACAAATCCACTGCTCATTCAAATTCAGAGGAGCCAGCTGATGTGATTCCAGCATCTCATACGGATTATTATTTGGTTCCCAAAGGCACCATCTCACAGAACTTGGACCCAGACCAGACAGGAACACCAGGGGCAGTTTATCTCCCAACTGGCTTGGGAACATCCGAAGAGGCAATATCAGTATTTGCAAAAAAATCATTAATCATTCATTTAGTAAAGATCATGTTGACCAATTATGTATAGATTGCAGGTAGTGCAGCCAATTCTAGACAAAGGCTGATTTTGCAAAAGATAGAAAATGGATTTGCGTGTGTATATACAAAACAAAGGCATGAACGGAACTTTGTTTATTGAAGAGCAGTAGTCATTTTTAAAATTACACACTCAATGCAAGATGAGAGGTAACAAACACCTCAAAAAAAATCCTATCCCAACATTTAATATCTGATATCGAATTTCTTTTATTACTAATATGAAAAATGTCTAACACTATAAATGAAGACTAGCACACCAAAACGTACTGCATTAGATAATAAAGGGGACCAATGACAGACTTTGCAGGACAATATAAAGGACTCCATGATCTACTCAGTCTACTTATGCGAAAGACTATGAACCTTTACAAACAAAGGGCAGGAATTTAACAACTTCCTTAGCAATAATTGACAGTTAGCATGCAATGTTCAGTGGTCATCATCATCCTTTTCAGATATTCTGCGGAAATTCTTCCGATTGACCTTCCGACTGATGTTAAAACCTACGGCAAGTGGTTGGTGCTGCTCAGGATCTCTTTCAGCATTTTCAGACTCCCTCTTCCTCTTCCTCTTCCCTTCCATGGAGCCTGGATGGACACGCTCTTCCTCTGCCGGCAGGTCTTCCAGATGGCACAGGCCCACCGCCTTCTTCCTCTCCTCTCCGCATTTGCGCCCCGGCTGTCTCTCGCTCGTCTGACCGGGCCGAGAAAATACAATTTTGCCTTCAGAACTGCTGGACTGGTCCTGGTTGAATGCTTGAGAAAGGGGTTTCTGGGCATCGCCTCCCGGGGGACCCTGCCTCTGCTTCCGTAGACTCTGGATGTACTCCTGTGCTACTTGGCTGTTCCTGTTGTTGCTCGTCTCGGGCACGTCCTCCAGGCTGTACTTGGTCCAGCGTTCAGGATGGGCCACATAGTCAGGCACGCCCTTGGATGATGGAAGCACTGGGGCTTGCTTGCTGGACAACAGGCTACCTTTCTCTCCGTCCTTCCTTGGAGGTGGGAGTATTGGTCGTACGAAGGGTCCATCGATGATGTTGTCCTCCCCCAAGCCTGGGGTGGCCACCTTGGCAGCACTCTCCAGGCAGTCAAAGATGCTGTGGCTACGGGCTGAGAAACCGAGGCCGGCGCCCTTCAGCTGGAAGAGCGGCTCCCGGAGGCTGGAATCTGTGCGTTCTTTGGGGTCGTCCCCATCTGAAGAATCTTCGCCAGAAGACAGATCTTCAACTTCAGCATCAAACGGGATGGTCGGGTCTTCGGGGTCAGAGTCACTCAAGGAGACCGAGTCGGAAGGTTCGGCGATGGAATCTCTGATGGAAAGTTTAGCTGGAGTGCCGTCCTCATGATCTTCACGGTCACACATGGTCTATGGGTCAGCGTCTGTCGTAACAGCTGAAGACAGGGACTTCCACACATCCAATGAATTCACAGCCTGATAGAGCACGATTCAGGGAGAATGAATATTGTTTCACTAATTGGATTGCATATACACACAATTGCATCAATGCATAACATTGGTAAATTAATTTACAAATTAATAAGATGATAAACTCCAGTATGAAAGAAGCCATTGCTAAACAGTTGTCAACATAAAAACTCCATTTTCAAGCAAGACAACTCTAACATTTAATGCACCAAAAAGTTCCTAAATGGAATTCCCTCACATCATGTCCGGGGAAAGCCAGCTACTCACATTAGTCTGGGACTGGAATAATTTCCCAGTCTCTGGATCGGTGAGGATTACCAGTGTCTGCAGCTCCTTTACACTGGTGAGGAATAAAAAATGCATGCATTATGGTGCAAAAGTAAGATTTCTATTCAGGCAACAGTCTCATTCTCGGCAGCACAACCCAACGATTTGTTAATTTAAGGAACTTCTGGACATCATTCTCCCCTTTGTTTACAGGTTTCAAAATGAGCTGACATTCTAAAATAAATCACTACTCAAACAGGCTGGCCGTGAAGATACAGCCATTGCTTCTGGTGTCATGGCACAAGTTAGAATTAGAGATGTGCCAATTGAAACTGTAGTAAGCGAGATTAAGATCAGACCTTTTCATACCTTTTCATACTGGAAGGACTTTATAGCACAGGGGGTTAAAGTTTCACAAACATTTTTACTCTATCATAGGAAGAAAACCTTAGCTAGCTCTGCAATTTTTAATGATTATTCCTTTTCAAGGTTATCTAATATGGGTTTAATAATCAGCTTAAAGTTCACCACCGAAGTTTCACCATGTTTTCGTGGTAGTTCCCCCACGGTTTACTTCGGCTTTACATATATTACAAATTGCAGTCTTTGTCGTCTTCACTAAGAATAATAGCGTGTTAGCACTGACTGTGACTCTCTACCGCCTGCACTGCTGTCCGTATGACGTATGGTGCATGCATAAAACACACTTGCTTGGTGTTGGAAATACATTAGCCTGACTGGCCAGTCTCCAGTCTGGTCCGAGCGTGTGGAAAAGCAGCCAATTACTGTCCCTGGCCGGCCGATTGGTGCATCTCTAGTTAGAATTCAACATGTAGCCAGAGTTTAGATATATCCAGTTTAAATCCCAACTGTTATACCACTTACTCATCATTCGGATGAATACTATATAACCCCAGCCTACATCAGGGATAAAAGAGTTATATATATATATATATATAAGAACTGGGGTTGCATGCATTTTACGGTATACATACAAGGGCGCTTGCAAATGTGTTTGAAAACGAGCATATTATATATGTATAACAATACATGTGGCACTCCCTAACCGAGTCATTTTAAACGAGTTCCGCAAACAGCGTGATGTGGGTGTGTAAGGAGACTGTCTTACTGGAAATGAAGACTCACAGGTTCTGGGAGCTGGTGAGAATACCGCACAGCTCAGCAAGAATGGCAGATCTATGAGAGTAGATTTGTGCTTCAGCCTCTTCCATCGTGTTGTGCACGCCCTCTGATCAACCTTATTGACCGCTACCTGGGGACACATACACATTAAGAGCACTGAGCTATTATAGCAATCTTTACCAGTAGCACTCATTGCAAAACACAGTTGGTATGTATAACAGAACGGCCAGTTTCTTTAGCAGGAATACAGCATACGTTACAATTTTAATTAGCAGGCCTACATATGATACCGAGGACTAACGGGCTCCTCTATTCGCGACTTAATCAACATAAATAATTGTCATAAAAACAGTCTGACGCATAAGGAGAATTATTACACAGAAGCACCAGCTAAATACTATACATAATTGTAAGTACGCCACAGCAAACGTCGTAAAAGTATGCTCACGAACTCTGCCGCGTCTTCCATCTTACCTTCTTTCCCGTTGATGTTGTAGCCGTGTTTGATGCATCATGGGTAATGTATTTCAAATTACAACTGTAACACGCTCCCTTAACGTAGTATAAATGCGTCTTGGTTCGTAGGCCTATATTTTTGCTGCATGGCATTCGACCACATAAAACATCCGCAATATTTTGTTACATTAACTCAAAGATTAAAAACATCGAATTGAAAACACCCACACCGAGTGGTTTTATTGTACATACGTGCACTGTATCATTAGCGTAAGTATCGAAGTAGGCAATGATTGACAGCCAACTCTAATTTAATGTATCTAATTAATGTCAATTTAATGTAAATATGCCTATCAGGCTACACTTCTTGCCACGATTTTTGGTGTCGCAAAATTCTAACAGCAGCTGTGGTGTCACCCACCTTATTAATAGTTATTATTGTTTTATTCCTTTGAAAAACCACGGGCATTTTTGATGCAACAAAAATTGACTGTATTAACCAACATTGGATACAATGTGAAAAACATTGGATATGTTCTTCAAAAATATTATTAGCGATTAAGGAACAAGATGTGCACTCCAAAGTCTGAAAATAATAATAAAAAAATATGAAGCAAAATTGCATTAACATGTTAATTTAATTGCCAGTAGTCAGTGTTCTGCGGATATGGTTAGACAGGTTGACAACTTCTCTGAGATTTGTGCCTCATATATACACTTCTCTATAAACATTTCACTGTGCTTATGGGTTTGTTAGTCCCAATCCAAATGACTGATTCGTACATAAGTTCCTTTAAATAAAATCACAACACCAACGACAATTCATTAACGTCTACAGAATTTTAATTTTCAGGTGGATATAAACATGCCTTTTAGAGTTAAAGGGCCGTAATACCGTACGCTGAGATACAATAGTTTACCAAGTCTCATTAGGCATCTTCCTGAACAATGTAAATTTGGTAAAATGGCAGCTGAGATAGTCTGTAAAGCAACGTGGAAGTCATATAATTTTTGCTTGTAACCACAAAGATTGCTTTCTTAAGATACTTTTAGCTTTGTATCTTTATCCCAGTTCAATTTTCAATTGGTTAATCGATGATGAATTTTCAGGAAACTGAAAACACTGATGAGCTGCACACGATGTACTTGTCCGATAAAAATGTTATACAAGACACCAGATTTCCAGCTGGTTGCGATGCTTTTCGCATATAACTACAGATCCCAATAAACAAGACCAGGTATCAATTTTTCTTAAAGAGACCATGAACTCTACTGTTAAAAGCCGTGCGCCTACAAAACCACTATAACATTTGTATTGACTGTTAGTTATAAATTCGATGCTGCGCCTACGTCACGCCCCGGTACGTCCTTGTAGTCCGGGCTGTGCATTTTTATGGTGGTGTGCGCGCGACGGGGTGTATCGCAGCTGGAAGATCTGCAAACGGTCGCGGGCTCGCGACGCCAAATAACGGGAACCGGATTTTTGCGTTCTTAAAATCCATACGTTCCAGGCATAATGAACGGACTTCCCGAAAATACGGTTTTAATTGAAATGGAGAATGCGGTAGATTCACATGATGGAGGTAAGCTGACATGTTCCGTGCCCGAATGATTTTGCCACCAAAATGGTTTTGAAATAGATATTTAACTGTGATTATGGAGAGTTTTTAAATGTTTTTTTTTTGGTATTACAAAATTCAATTGTGGCAGTATTGTAAGAAGTTATTTTTGTGGTATTACTAAAACAAAATATTGAACATTCAACATGTGTTGTATTATTTTAGTCATTATTTCATAAGCATAGTTGTGCTTATGAAACATTATTTAAATGTGCCTATGCATTTCCGATGCCACGATGTGATTTTCCTGTCAATAAGTAGCTTAGAACTCAGTAATGACGTGAAGTATTTTAGCTGGTCTTAGATCAAGTACATCCGTCCAAGGAAATATTGCAAAGAGTTTAATTTGGAGCAAGGGCAATGATTCCGTGTAGACATACAGATGTTTTTGCTCTTTTCAATGATTATACGTTACTGCGATATGCCTTGTTGGTACTGCCGTCGATCATTTACCACCACCTTTGTTCGGAATAAACATGCCGCGAACGGCTTCCCCTTAATTTCATTATCACCGCCTTTTAAACGCATCACTGTAGTCGTGGTCTAGATTCCTTACCGAATGAGAGTCTTGCCCTCTGTGCATGCCGAGGATGGCCTCCCAGTTAATGCTACTATTGATATGAAGCCTGCTCCTCTTTGTGTACTGGAGACAAAAAAAGCACATGTTTAAATGTGCGCCATTTGTTTATTATTATTTTTAATCGAAACTCAGAGTTGCCCTCTATGTACTTCGAGTTATTTACGTTGATCGAGGACGCTGGGGTTTCAGCTAACAAATTTTGGGTTATATGGGCGTTGCGTTTTACCACAACTCACAACTGTATTCACAACTAATTCTCACTGGATTCGTTATATATATAAGATTTTCCTAAAGTGTCCGTTTAATACAACTGACTTTCTATAGTTATTTAGGTGTTGTACAAGCTGTGCTTTTAACAGTGTAATAAAAGCAGTAAATATAAAAGACCACAGGCACAAATGTATCATTGACTGTTTTATTGTCCGAACAGTCTTTTGCATTAATATGGTCCCTGGCTGACTAAGTACTTTTACTTTGTGGTGTATTAATCACTACCTTATTAGCAGTCATTAACAGAAGGTGTTGAAACACATACAGCCCATATTTTTCTAGTCATGATAAGTTTTACAACTCTATTGCATTTTATTTATTTTTGCTGATTTACCACAGTTTAGACCCCAAGATGATATGTTAGTTTCCGGTCCACATGATGGCTTTGGGTTTGTGGATTAAATGCACTATTAAGCTCATTGCATCCTGCTCTGGAGCACAAAATGGGTTCAGGGACAGCTGGGAAGGATAAATATAAGCAACACATTCCAGGTGACAGGTGTGTCAGTGCTATGCTGGTGATGACACCAGGCCATTGAGACATGTGATTGGTCTGCTGTGGAGGGGCATGACACCTGAAACACTGTAGCCTAGGCGCTGATTGTCTTACACATACAAGGGTGAAAATTTCATTTCGCTGCTAGTGGATCAATCGGTAGAAAAAATTCTCAAGAGCAATTTCTGAGGGGGACACCAAAGATGATGTCAAAGGTACTGTTGTACTTGTGTTAAATGTATATAGAGGATTGCTATTATACAGTGGTACCTCAGTTCTCAGACTCACTAGAACTTGAATTTCTTGAAAGTCGAACAAACCAGTTTGACCCAGAACTTGATCTGAATATCAGAAGTCGAACCATGAACGCTGACCTAATATAAATTGTATGCACCAGGAAATGAGTCATACTACAATGCAATTCTTACTTAAATGCCTTCTTCACAGACTGGACGATTAACCAAATAAAGCAACGCAACATTACAGTAACTAACAATAAATAAACCACTAACTTAGGTGTACTATTAGAACATTTATGTAATTTATTTAAACTTTATTTTACTAGGTAAATTAACTAAGAACCAGTTCTCACTGCTTTACATGATATTCGGGAGAAATAGATTATGCATCGGAACTGCGTACACCTAGACTGTATGTACAATATATATTAGGTCAGCTGGTCTTGATCCAGTTTCCTGATGAACTCTGGAGTGGTTAATTTGTGGTGTGAACGTGGTCCTGACGGAGTGTGAGCGTTTTTCGGAAAGGGTCCTGCGGAGCGTGTACTTGGAGATTCTGCAAGCCAAGGAGAGCTGAGAGCTGTGCTGCGCGAGTTTGTGTTTGACCCCCCTGAAGCAGCAGCAGCAGTTTGCCCATGTATGTGTGTGAAAGTGGTGGGGTTAACTTGTTTTAACTTGTTTGAAGTTTGGGTTTTTCTCACGCAGCTGTTATTTAAATCCCCTTATGTCATCCCGGTCGTGTATGGGCTACACATCAAATTGGACAATTTGTATTCCAGTAAATTTTGTTGCAAGTTTTGGTTTTTCTGATAAGGTCGAAGGCCTAAAGTCAGCACACGGGTCAAACTGTAATTGTGCCCACACGTCAAATTGTCAACTCGGTCAAGTCTATGGGCCACACATCATTTGTGACATTTTGTATTGCAGTAAATTTTGTTGAATGTTTTTGGTAGAGCCGTTATTTACACCCCCTGGTCACCGGCGCACAGGTATGACTTAAAAGGAAAACATGAAAACATCAAATAGACTTTAGAACATGAGATAATCCTAAAAAAAAAAAAAAACCTGACAGGCTGTATATTTTCACCTAAAAGGATTTTAAGAAAACCCTAAAAAGATCACAACCGGCCGCAGATATTTTTATTATTAGTGGACACCGTACTGGTTTTCCTCCGGCAGGGGTGTCAAACATACGGCCCGGGGGCCGAATACGGCCCACTATGGTGTCCAATACGGCCCGCGGGATGATTTGAACAATAGTATTAAATATCAAATCTTTTTTATTATCATTATTAGTAGTAGCAGTATTAAAATAAAGTCTATGTCCGGGTATTTGCTGCAATATTGTGTTTGGTTTTATTCATTTTTTAATTTTATCATTGATCATTTAACTGCTCTTCTACTGCGCTTCTGCCAGAACCTCTAACACGCATGCACATTCTAAATTGGCGCCTAAATCAAATTTCTTCAGCTGTTTGAAGATGTGTGGCAAGCACTCGCGATTTAAAAAAAAAATGTCCAAAAAAAGAGAAATTGATCTGGAAGGGCGGATGTTTCAGAAGAAATGGAAAGAGAAGTATTTCTCCAGTGAGGTCAATGGCAAGCCGGTATGTTTAATCTGCTCACAAGCCGAGGAAGTGCAAAAAGATTACAACATTAAACGGCACTATGACAAACACGCAGAGAAATATGATAAATACACTGGACAAATAAAAACGTTAATGCTTTAGCATCCGCTTAAAAAAAAACAATCAATGTTCACAAAAAAGAGCAGGGACTGATGAAGCTGTAAAGGCCAGCTATTTGATTGCCAATGAAATCGCAGCGGCATCAAAGCCATTTTCAGAGGGAGAATTCAAGAATTCTGTCCGTGTAGACAATTTAAGAATTGTCAAGAAGTGTATGGTAAAGGCTGCGGAGCTTGTGCGTCCTGAGAAAAAACAGGCTTTTGCCAGTATTAGCTTGTCAAGAAATACTATGGCTGAAAGAATTGAGGACCTTGCA
>JAABNY020000008.1:14414521-14429552 GCA_015164015.2 Brevimyrus niger | reverse complement strand
TCCCCAAAAAGGAATAAGAGTGTTAATGAACAGTTTCTGAGGACTTGTTAAATGCAGTTTTACAGAATATAGTGTATGTGTTGTAATTTGATGCACTATGATAAAAAAAATATATAAAAATAATTTGGCCCGCACATAGTCACATTTCTTCTCATCCGGCCCTCACCCTGAAATGAGTTTGACACCCCTGGTGTATATTGTAAACGCACGACCGTGTAGTGACAAAAATGATAAGCTGTTATGTAAATAAGATAGATAACATAAGGCTACTTAGTTTTTTTAATGTAAGGGTAATAGACCTGTTCTATAGAAAAGGTAACCTTAAATGACTTTGGTCGTGATCTGGCACTATATATAAAATATAATAAAATTAACTTGACCTTCAAGGGGGGACAGGAGGTGCTGATGGGGGGGCGGGGCGCCCCTCTAATATAACAGTAGGGGAAACACTGGACTATTAATATTACAAAATAAGGACAATGGCATGCAGCCAAGTATTTAAAACAATACTGCGCTCAAAATAAAAACAGGGTTCACATCCCCAATAGTCACGAGCTTAATAATAAATGTAATGTAGTTCAGTAACCTGTTAGACAGCTTGCTGGGGTAAACCAAATGTTTTTAATAACAAAATAAACCACAAAATCATTAATGGCAGTGCAAAACTTCCACATAAGTATTTTTTTTATCCGTAGCCTATAAGTCACACTTTTGAAATAACCTTACGATCTGTTAATATTTTGTGACTGTCAGAATTTAAACCATGTTTATAAATGTAGTACAAATGGTTCAAGAAAAATATGCATTATATTTTGGGTATGTCCTCTTATTTATTTTTTTTAATGGGGGGGCTTTATAAGTAGACTGTACCATTCGTAGGTATGCATGCTGTTTCTATCAGCTCCGGAAGTATTGTATCCCTGGGACGTACAGTACTGTAGAAAATTGGGCATCATTATGTTTCCAGTATTTTGGTTTCAAATTTACCCTGAAGTATCAGTTCTCATGGCATCTGTATTCATATGTGTACAGATGTTTGTCTGTGTCTCTCATGGAGATCGGGTATGTGAAAATGACCCAACTTCCCTAAATAACTAATGTGCCTTTCATAATGTTCTGTTTCTTTCTATTGTATTTTGTTGTGTGCTACGTTGCGCACAAATGCTACAATGCCAGAGAGGTTTGCATGAAGTGAAATGATAAGTGATACGTTTCTGACGTGTTTGTGGACGTGTTTGTTTTGTATGTGTTTGTTTGACGGGTTAATCCAAGTTTGACGGTTACTGGTATATGCACTTAATGAAAACCTGCCTGATTTCTGTTCAGTTTGCATGGCTGGTCTCTTTTCCAACCTTGTCTGTCTCCATCTGGTAGACAACACTGCAATGAGCCTGACACTGACGTCAAACAGAGAGCCTCGATCAACAGGAAACTCCGATGTAAGACCTACTGCATTTCCTTATTTAATGTGAGCCTCGTGCTCATTTTGTTCAAATGTTAAATATAACATTCTCTCATTATTAGTAATTTAACGGATGTGTGGAACAACTTGTCTGTTCAAATAAACCGCCTTTAAATATAGCTTATATTAAAGCTGCTTTATGAGAATAGGGGTATATTTGGGCTTCATTGCAAGAATTGAGCCAAATACTGGCTTAGAGGCTGCTGAATTTAAATTTAAGGAATTTGTAGCCCATTGTGAACAGGATAGTGGGCGCAAGCCTGTGTCCATCAGCAGCTCAGATCTATGCAGTTGCATAACATGTAGCATTTGCTAACAACCAATCCCTGCACAGAGTGGAAATGAGACTGAATCTGTCCGTCTTCTGCCTTTGTTTTCTGAGGTAGGTTGTCACAGCAACCACAAATTTTCTGTCTGTCTGTGGGTCCACGTTTGTTCTTTTATATAGTCCTTTGTCTCTCTGTTTATACTAGTTAGGTTTTCATTATGGTTTTCAGCAGTTGTGTGGGGTTATGGTTTTGATTTATCTTAATAATTAATGTTGGATAATTGTCTAAGAACTGTTATTTGTTGTCTATAAAAAGGCATTTCTCTATTGCGAGTAAATGAGCCGTATTAAGTCGATCTTCAATACCACAATAGTGTAATGCTGGAGCTAAAGTCACCATGTATGAAGGCATTAGCAGAAATAAAAATAACAAATATATTGAAACTTCATCAGTCATCACTCAATGGGAAACAATATAGTACTCATATGTTGAATTAAACTGAGCTGTGAGACTTGCTTCAGCTGCTTTCGTTCCTGTTTGAGCAGACTGTGCTGGCCCTTCAAATACATTTCAGGAAGATGTGCAGCAGTGGTTTACAGCTGCACAAGACACATGTTGCCTCACTCTTGTGGTTCTGTTAGACTAGCAGCATGAGGCTTCATTGCAAGCTCATGTTCTGCAGCATACAGGACCCCCCTTCCTGCTCTCTCTGTCTCTCCGCTGTAGTGCTTCAGTTGTTCCTTGCTTGGTCCAAGGGTCTGTGGGTGTGTATGTGGCTTTATAATATTGGTTCTTCAATACCGCAGTGTTGGCTCTGATTCCTTTTCTTCTTTCTGCATGTTTGTCTGTTCCAGCTACTTTTGAGTTTCGTCGATTTAGATTTCTATTTGGACTAAAACTGGAAGTAAGATGACATGTTTGTGTGTGAATTCTCCTGCTAGTTGGTTTTTCTTCATGCAGACTGAAACGGAAAGGCAGACCCAAGACTCCATCTTCTTCCGAGATGGCATACGTAGAATTGACTTTGTCTTGTCCCATGTGGAGGACCGCAGCGAGGATGGGAATAGGAAACTGGTGAGACTTTCACGTCTACCTCCGCTACATCAACAGACTGTAAAATGGTACAGGAGCATATTTTGCCAAAATGGTGTGCCTGGTCATATACAGTAAATAAAAATGACTGATTTTCAGTTGCATTTCTGATATAACCGGTCATTCATCCATCCATGATTATTAAATGCTTATCTACTAAAATTACTAGTCCTGGCAATTTTAGAGAGTAAGGTAGAGCACATCCTGTCCATTATGACACACACTTTCACAGTCATTAAAACCATCTCAGCGGTGTACCAATCTTATCGGTGTCTGCTATGTCTCTGTGCTGTTCTATAGAGATGCATCTTAAGTGACTTGAATGGTTGGGTGTAGGGCTGCACGATACACCGTTTCATGTGTATCGATGTGTATCGATTTCGATGTAGGCAGTGTACTTTCTATATTTCTAAACTTTCTAGTCACGGATCTATATTTGTCTAATATAAAGTAATTAACTCGTATTTAAGGTTCTTTAAAAACCACAAAGCACACGTTGCTTCACCTACTTCATGCATGCAGTCTCTGCGCGGGCACGGCGAAATGAGCGCGGGATGGGAAAAAAGGGCCGAAATGGAAGATTTGGTCGCAAAAAGAAACGCAACGTTGGTCATATGGAAGTATTTTGGATACAAAAAGGATGATGCTGACCAAAAACGTGTGCTTTGTCGGGAGTGCCTGGCAGTTGTTGCCACAACTCGCGGAAACAATACGAATTTGTTTGACCATTTAAGTCGGCACCACAAAGTACTGTATCACGAATGCAAAGCCAGATCAGATTGCTGTGAATAAGGTGAGTCAAAATGTTTATGAAACAACCCAAAATATGCTTAAAAAAGTATTTTATTTCAGGGTTTTGATTATAATTTTACATTTTTTATTCTGTGAAAATGCTTACAAAATTACCCAAAATTATTCTTGAATTATTATTTGATTTTTAAGCAGTTCAAAACACCCGATGAACATAAAAAAAATTGTACACATCGCAATATATATCACAGGGAAAAAATATATCACAATGTACTTCTTTCCCAACATCGTGCAGCCCTAGTTGGGTGTGGCCTTGACTTATGCTGTCTTTAACTTTCATGTTCTCACTGTTTTAGAAAACATAGTGGCATGGTCATGTGACCCTGTGACTCATCCCTTATTGGTTTATTGGTTCATCAGATACTGCAAGGGCAGAAATTTTGTGTCGTTTTTTTTTCTTGTTCACAGGTTCTTCCTCTATTGGATCTCATGTTGGTACACAATTCTGCTTTTCTTAGCAGAAAAAGGGGACTGTCCCCTGGGTGTGTCAGGATAGAGAAACATTTCTGTCACTTTAGCTTTGAGTGGAGAAGGCATCTGTAGACTGCAGAGGCTAACTTTACGACTATAAAATGGTGCTTTGCTTGCAGAATTATATTCATATATAATTGCTAGATTGCAAGTAGCTATTAAAGTTGTAAAGAGTTGCATAATTGTGGGATTAATGCTAGAATGGAGACAGAAATTTACAATGCATGTTAGTTAGGAGGTTCAATAGGATACCTAAACTCTGGTCCTGGGGGACCCTGGTGCTAAAAACATCTTCAAGCATCATTGAACTGTTACAAATCTGCTCTACAAATTGTACTTTAATGTATTTTCCTGTATAAAACATCCATCCCTCTTCTGAACTATTATCCTGAGCAGGATCATACCAGACAACCAGACAGAATAGGGCACAAGGCTAGGGAACACACCGGACAGGAACAAAGGTGGGATTTGAACCTCTGACCCTGGAAATGTGAGGCAACACCACAGCCCACTCTGTCAGTGCTGTGTGACAGGTGTACAAATGAAGTATTCAACTTTGGTATCAGTGTTAGTTATAGTTATAGTGTTTGGTTTTTGTGCCTGTTGACTAGTAATAGTCACTTTATTGAGTGTTTAAGTACTTCATATGCAGTGGTGCAGTACCCTTTCTACATGTAGCTTAAGAAAGGCTGTAAAATATACTTAGGAAAAGTTGTGTGCAGAACATCTCAAATATAATAACAAAAGACTAACCCTACCTCACAGCTTTAAAGGAAATTGATTACGATGCCTCTCTGAAGGTGCTGGTCAGTGTTATAACCTTATGGAACTCATATGTGTGTCTCTAGGATTGGAGGAGGAAGTTTGAGGCCAATTTGATGGAAGAAGGACTGGAGCTGGAGAAAGAGGAATCTGTATGACGAAAGATGTAACATTTTTTTTTTAGATTAGTGTACTTTTGAAATGTATTTTCTTCATAACTCAATCTGTACATTAAGGGTTTTTTGAGGCAAGAAATCTATAAATATTCACTTGATTACCATTATGATTATTGCTAAAAACTAATTGGGATTAATATTAAAGCTTGCTATGAACCAACAGAACATGTAGAGCAGGGGTTATAGCCTGGTTACTGCAACTGGTTTAGCTTCAGAACCCAAATTACAGCCTAAACTAGTTTAGAAATATTTTAAGGATGTATATAGGGTATTCAAATTCAATAAATTACAAATTCAAAATAACTTTATATGACCCCAAGGGGCAATTAAAGGCACACAGGGCAGTTGAACAAGGACACAATGACATAAAGTGCAACAGTATTTGAAAGATGTTGTGCAAAATTGCAGGCAATCAGGTAGATAAGAACTGAATAAATATGTAAAGGGAGGGATTGTTAGTGGGCATGGGGGGGGGGCTCACTAACAATATATGGGTTAAGACTTATTGAACATGGCATATGATATATGATGGAAAACTGTTTGCGTTAGATTCCTGTACAGTTATGCAAGAATACTAAGCATCAGAGAAGAAGTATAATTCATTCATCAGTAATTCACCTTTGATCTTCCCAGCCTGATAATGAAAGAAAAGTCTTCTTTGTGAAGATCCATGCCCCCTGGAACGTTTTATCCAAGTATGCTGACAAGCTGAAGGTCAAGGTTCCCTTTGATGTCAGTGAAACCCCCAACCCCAAAGACACCACCTTTGAGTGGCTTGCCAAGCCTTTTCGTTTGCCGCATAACATCATGGAGCCCCAGCCTGATTATTTTACCGCCACTTTTGACAAGGAGAAGACTGACTTCTTCATCAACTCAAAGGAGAAGACCTCCTTCACCCCATCCACCCGCAACAGGATTGTGAGTTTCTGTTCTCCCCCTGCACTGCATTCAGATATGCACTACCAATATGCTGAAGTTACTTTAAATGTATTTCAATGGCTTTTGTGGATTTAGAATAACTAAATATTCTATGTATTTTCAGACCTGAAGTCTACATTTAAATTTTGATTGTTTAAAACACCTATTACCAAGCCAGGTGGTGATTTACTTAGTCCTTATCACAGTGTAACCAATTGTTCTGATATAATTGGCTGACTCTGTCCTGTACAGGTTTACTACATCTTGTCACACTGCTTATACTCAGTGGAGAAGGAAAAGAAGGGCATTAAGCGGTTGCTAAGCAACGGCACCTACACTGCTGCATTCCCGCTTCATGACGTAAGGGTCTCCCCATTAGCTATCTGCGGGCCAAGACTTTGTCTGCTTGAAAGCTGCACCACTGATGTGCCACTGGTTTCATGGCTTTTCTGTGCAAGTAGAGGGAGCTGGAAATAATCACGAGTCAGATTTGCTGCAAGGTTCTATCTGAATTTGTTGTATTGCAACATAATTGATACCTAAGCAGGCTTGGTCGGGCTCATTATCTGAATGTATAGATTGATTAATCAGACTTGTAAATATCAGTCTTCCGCCTGAATAAATATCACTTGTATGAGAGTAAAAGTGTATGCCTCATTGTAGCCAAAGTAAATGCAAATACCGGTTCTGATAAGGTGACGCATCCAGAGCCCATTGAGCCCACATTTCTGTCAGCTGGGCAATGTTGGGAAGAGGTGGGCACTGGTAGAAAAAGGCCACAAATGACATATGATTCTCCAAATAGTGCCAATACTGGCTGAGAATGGAAAAGAGTGAGAATGAGAGGTACAGCCTGTACAAGTACTGGGCTCGGTTCCTCGTCTTCTACAAGGAGCAGCCTCTCAACCTCATCAGGTAAGGAACTTCCATCCATGGAGATAATTAGTAACCATATATCTACTGTATACTGTACAATATAATGTAGTGACATTCCATTGGCATGCATGCTATTAACACAGTGTTTCCCAGTCTGGTCCTTGGGGACCCACAGATAGTCCATGTTTTTGCTCCTCGGCAGCTCGGAGGGAGCGAAAACTTTGTGGATCCCTGTGAATCAGATTGGGAAACACTATACTACCATACTAGGCATAGAATGGAAATCATGTGTTTGTTGGTAACAACAGGAAGTACTATGGAGAAAAAATCGGGCTCTACTTTGCCTGGTTGGGCTTCTACACAGAGATGCTGATGTATGCTGCGGTGATTGGCCTCCTCTGCTTCCTCTATGGCATCTTTACCTACCACAACAATGTATGGAGGTATGAACTGCACAGATGGGCCATTCTTCTCAGAAATACTCAGTACTTTCTTACTGTTCATAACAATGACTCTTCATGGTCTCTGGGCACTTGGGTAGCTGGTAAGCATTTGGAAATTAAGTCAGTGTTCTGGGAAAAAGGTATTTAAAGCAGAATCGGGGAGAATATGAGGAGCCAAGGAACTTGGCACTATGCTTTGCTGACCTTTGTTTTCTTTGAATGATGCTCAGAAAGAGAACAAATTGTCATCATTGTAGTACAACTAGCTTTTTATGATTCACAAAGCTAACCGATATGCTGTGTGAACCCGCACAGGAATCATGTAGATCAGTGTTTTCCAACCCAGTTCTCAGGGACCCCCCAGGCAGTTTACATTTTTTCTCCCTCCCAGCTGCCAGCCAGTCAAGATCATCGAATACAAGTACCTGGTACCTGGAGTTGGGACAGAGTAAAACATGGACTGTCTGTGGGTTCCTGAGGACTGGGTTGGAAAACACTGATGTACACTATTTTGTGGAAGTTCACATAAAACAACTTTCATAATTTGAATATGTACTTGGAGAATTCTACATTACAGTAAATGAAGGCCCATTAAATGTGCGATGGTTCTTCATAATTCACCTCTTGTTCTTTGCTTGGTAACTGTTTTCTGTAACCATTGCAGTAAGGAGATCTGTGACCCAGAGATTGGAGGCTCCATAATAATGTGCCCACTGTGTGATGAATTATGTGGCTACTGGAAGCTCAACTCTACCTGCAGCTCCTCTTGGGTAAAGGGATCCGCTTCAAAACTTAGCTGGTTAACAGGTGGTGGCCTGGAAGTATTATTTAAATCTCTGTCACTTCTCATGCATTTTTAAAACGAATTTTGCTGCATGGTTAGTATGGTTAGAAAACCAATGTTTTTTTCCCATGTGCCTCGTGTTTTATTTATGATCTAAGTGTTTCTTCTGTACTCTGCTCTGGTATTTACCTGTCTCTTCTTTTTAAGCAATCACACGTATTTGACAACGCTGGAACTGTTTTCTTTGCTATATTCATGGGCATTTGGGGTAAGAGACTGATTTTATTGTCAGACACGTATTAATTTCAAAAGACAATATGCCACATAGTTATATTTCTGGTACAGATTTAGGCTGGAGGGTCTAACACAGGGGTCTTCACCCCCACCTGATCCCGGAGAGCTACTGGTATTTATCTGACAACAGGTGTGGCTCATCAGAAGCCAGGTAGAATAGAAAACCTGCTGGACAGTAGCTCCCCAGGCCTGGAGCTGGAGACCCCTGGTCTAACATTATAATAGATCATAGGAACATAAGGCTTTTCAATTTTCTTATTCATTTGGATATTTAATATATATAGCATTGATTAATTGTGATTTTTAGGGTTACATGACAACTAGAGTTTATAGGTCCCCATACCTTTGTTACTCATGCATAGCAGAGATTGTGGAGGCCTGTGTGTGACCCAGTGGCTCTCTGGCACAGTGACCCTCTACCTGGAGTTCTGGAAGCGCCGACAGGCCAGGCTGGCCTATGAATGGGACCTGGTGGACTTTGAAGAGGAACAGCAGTTGCTCCAACTCCGTCCTGAATATGAGACCAAATGTACCAAGATGCGAAAGAACTACATCACTATGGTACTGCTACTCAGATGTTACTCTGGGGAGGGTAACATTTAGTGTTTCTCTCCAGAAGTCTAAGCATGCCTGTAGATTGGAGGGTCATGCCTACTGGACTGCATCGCCCAGGTGCTGAGCCCGCATTTGTAGTCTGAAAAATTTGACGAGTCATGCAGTTTGGAAAGTACTGACTACTTAATTGTTACCATGATGACACTTAAAAAGGAAGAGTGTAGTGATACACAATCAAATGAGGAAATGTATCAAGTAAAAAAAATCTTTTTTATAATTTAGTTTTTTTTTTAAAGGCAACTTCAAATTTATTGCAGTTACGGTATTTCATACTGGGATTTTTCACACTGGGAATTTTTCCAGAACAGAATGCTTTTCAGTTACCGGGCTAGAAAAAATACAGCTTGTGTTTGTGTTGTAGGAGATGGAGCCCTACCTTCCCCTAACCAAAAAATGCACACTCACCTTCCTGTCATCAGCTACTGTGCTCTTCTGGGTGAGTGTACCTCCGTCCTTCGCTGGCTTCACCTATCATCCGTGGCTATACCTCCTGCATATGTCATGCTCACTGGCTTGTTCATTCTCCACTCCAGATTGCCCTAATCATCATCTGTGTGATTGGAGTGATCGCTTACCGCCTGGCAGCATATGCCGCCTTCGCCAGCATCATGGATAACGGAGAAACCAAGAACCTGCGGTTTGTGGGCCCCTTCCTGACCCCACAGCTGGCCACCTCTATCACCGCCTCCTGCATCAACTTCGTCATCATCATGATCCTCAACCTGTTGTATGAACGTGTGGCTATCTGCATTACTGACAGAGGTGAGGGGACAGCGAGTCCTTTTCATCTCTCTGTTCTTAGGAAGGCACGAATAATAATTTATCTTCCAGTTACTTGTCCAGCACAAAAGCTATAACAACAAAAAAAAATAACAATACTATTATGATTATTGTTATTATTATAGATGTTCATTACATGTTTAAGCACAGCCACAGAGCATGCCTTCAATTCCTTCATTTCACTTCCACAGAGATACCAAAGACTCATCTGGAATATGAAAACAGACTGACAATGAAGATGTTCCTTTTCCAGTTTGTGAACTTCTACTCCTCCTGCTTTTACGTGGCTTTCTTCAAGGGGAAGTTTGTGGGTTACCCCGGAAACTACAGCTACATGTTTGGCGGCTTGTTCGGGCTGAGGAATGAAGAGGTAGAGCCACATTATTATTTCATCGTCCTGATTCATTGGCCTCAATGCAGAAGAAATCTATCAGTGAAATGCAATATTAGTATGGAAACAGCTGTTGAATAATTTAAAGTAATATATAGAACCAATATATTGCATAATAAGTACAATATTGTAGTTTAGTTTTAATGGTTACCTGTCCCCCCTCAATGTACAGTGTGGGCCTGGAGGGTGCCTAACAGAACTCACTACCCAGCTGGTTATCATCATGGGGGGCAAGCAGCTATGGGGCAACATACAGGAGGTTCTAGTGCCGTGAGTAACCCTGCTGAGTCCCACATCCATTTACAGAAGCCATTAATTCACCTGTTAATACTTTTAAACACGTAACAAGTATTAATGCATTCATAAAGCATTATAAACATGGCTATAGACATTTATGAAAAGGCATAACACATTAAATGTTTATTATGCATTGAATGCTTTAGACGACAGTTAGTTAGAACCAAGAAATCTGCTTGAACAAGAGGTTTCCTGTTAATTCTGTTATAGTTGAATAACCAGCCTGTAGCCTCGGGCTTACGGCCAAATCACAGTGGTGATATACTGGAGTACATCCTCACTCCTTCTCGAATGTTATTGCTTAATTATGAAGCTCTCAGGCGTATCTGCAAAGGGGTTTATGTAATTCAGGTGTGTTATTCAGCAGAAACATTTAGGGGTCTTCATTTCTGCTTGTGATGCTGGACATCAGCCACCACACAGCTCCTGTTTATTTGATTCTGATTTATTAATCACACTGAATGTGCTGTGACACGGGGAGCTGCTTCATGTCCCCAGGTGGTTACGGAACACGTGGGGCAGCTGGAGGACGCGCAGCTCTGGGAAAACATGTCAGCGGTGGGAGCAGGACCATGACCTGCAGGAGCTCGGCCAGCTAGGCCTCTTCTATGAGTACCTGGAGATGGGTGAGCCATACTTTCCAAGCTCCAGAACATCAGCATCCTGAGTAAGGCTGGGCGATACGTCTCTAAAATAATTGATGGGCCGGTCCAAATTTTTTCAGTTCCGATCCAATTCCGATACAAAACTGCCAACGCCGACACAGATTCCGATACAAGAGCTCTTTTTACTTTGCTATGTTTTATATATATATATATATATATATATTTTTTAAGGTAGTAAATACAGATGGAAAAAAATTATAATAAAAAAAATATTTAATTAGGCTACTACAAACATATATACAACGTACTGTTCCACTTTGTTTGTACGTCTTGTTTTAAGCATTTTTGAGGAATTTACAGTTCAATCCGAATATGTTCAAAGCGAATGCTTGAAATTTTAACAAAATTTTTCTCCCATTGGCGTCAGCTCAGTCACTCAATGCTGCGATGGCAGCCCCTCTTGTATCACAAGCTGCAGTGAGCTGGCAATACAGTCCAGCTCGATCCCAAATCATCCAATGCTTTTTTGTCTCACAAAGTTGCGTGCGCTTTGTCAAGTGGGATTGTTCATTAAACACTATTCCCACCTTTCAAAACTTTATTTTACAAACATTGCAAATTGCTGTGCTACTGGTTTCTGTTAAAAGCATAAAATAGTCCCAGATCGTCACGTCTTATCTTGCGCTCCTTGTACTGCAAAGTGTAAACACATGACGTCACAGCAGGCGGAAGCCACTGTACTCAAACCGAGTAGCAAAAAAGACTGAAGGACAGCTTTAGCATTCGATTTAAATGCCGCAAAAAGACGCATGTAAAATGGGAAAGATTGTACAAATAGCTCCTATTTCGTGTTAAATCTATCATTTTAGAGATTGCCAAAAACTAAATAAGTGAGTATATATCGGATTGGTGCATCTCTAAAAATAACGTTATTGTGATTATAAACATTCATATTGTCATCAATTTGATTATCATATGGTGATATAGCCTAAACACTAATTTTCTTGCATAATTAACAGTTATTATGCATTATTTTTACAGAAATTCTATCGAGGTCTGAGTCTGTTGCTGTAATTTATTATTATACTTGTGGCATACTAAATAACTATTAATAAGTTTGGTAATCATAACCAGAAAAACTCAAAACCTGTCATTTTACACCTTTCTACATGTGTATTTTAGTTTATTGTAATAATATTGGTATTATGAAAATCTCTGAACATACTGTATTATTTTTATGGCATACGGGCCAGCCCTAGTCAAATCCACCGCCTGGAAAGAAACGCGAGGCAGTCGGAGGAAAAACAGCAGCAACAAAATGTACTGTTGGTGTTTTGTAGTATTATGCCCAACAACTAAATGTTCTTTGCGTGTATGTGTGTGTGTCTCTGTGTGATTTTTTGTCTTTCTCTTGCGCTCACAGTTATCCAGTTCGGCTTTGTCACGCTCTTCGTGGCTTCCTTCCCTCTGGCGCCCCTGCTGGCGCTCCTCAACAACATCGTGGAGGTCCGTGTAGATGCCTGGAAGTTCACCACGCAGCTGCGCAGGCCCATGGCTGCCAAGGCGCACAGCATCGGCGCCTGGGAGGAGATCCTGAACGCCGTGGCTGTCCTGTCTGTTGTCACCAATGTGAGTGTTTGTGTGATTGGGAGTGTTTCTTATTCCTGTCTGTTCTTCATAGTAGTGTAGGCTTGATTGTGTGCTGTTGGACATTAATAATGTCCAGGTGCGGGAATCCCTTACAGGAACTATTAAATTAGCCCTTTTCCCATGTGCTTTATCCATAAATCCTGAATCAGAATGAATTTTATTCCAGTACAAGGAATTTGTTTTGGCATAATTGGTCATATTAAAGTAAAATAAACATCACATTCACATGTAGGATTATAGACACTCAGTGTCAAATGCAACTTTTAGGCAAAAAAGTAATCTTATACTAAATTATTTTTATTCTATTATTCAAGTTTAATTGAATCAGAAAACTGAGTACTGAGTAAGATATGGAAGTACAAACCATGTGAAACCAGTCTGGGCTAATTTTTTTTTGTTATGCATGTCCTTCTTATGACTTTATCAAGCGTTTCTCCCAGTTCCACCCTGGTGATGAACATAGCAGTGTCATGTGTGCCTGTGTTCCCTGTGTTCTCATGGACGCCTGCGTTCTCAGTTGATCATGACAGCATTTGTGGTGCATGGACTCCCTTCGGGACACTGACTTGCATTTGCTCAGGCATTCATCATGGCCTTCACCTCCGACATGATCCCACGCCTGGTGTACTACCATGCCGACCACCCCGGTAACAAAGTCGGCATGGAAGGCTACATCAACAACAGCCTGTCTGTCTTCAGCATCAGCGACTTCCTTGAGAAAAGCAAACCTAAGTCTGTCGTCAATCCAGAATGGTTCCACAGCAATATCACCTTCTGCAGGTCAGTTCCTTTCTAAAAGGAATTGATATAAATCTGTAACAGAGACAACATTCACACGATTATGGTCAGGAAGCATTTTTATTTCTTTTCTGCTTCAGAAATTTGCTTCTGTCTTACAATAATGACTTTTCAACAAAGTTAAGTGGTCCTATACTCAGTAAGGCTCTACAGATGGTTCACACCTACTGAATGTATGACATAAAGGGCCAAGTCTGAATATGAAGATGATTTATTGCAGGTACCGCGATTACCGCTACCCACCAGGCCATGAGAGCAAGTACTCCCATTCACTGCAGTTCTGGCACATTCTAGCTGCCAAGCTGGCCTTCATCATCATTATGGAGGTGAGGCTCTTGCTCTGTTATTTTTCCACTGTCTGCTAAACCACATTTATGAATGTTTTTTTATTTGGATATGCTGTGAAATTACCTGAGTAAATAATCAAACGGTTACATTACACTTATCTAATGATTTTGTTTTTATTAGGCTTTAAACTTTCAATAGTAAGGTTGTATTTTCATTATTGTATCGTATAGGATTTTTTTTAGACAAGGTTATCTGGGCCCATTGACCTGTGAGGCAACTACAGGAGTATTTTGGAGTGACTGATTATTTATGGACCCATTAGCCTCACTTCCACCAACAATGTGCCGGTGCTGTTCTTGTTCCCAATCTGGCGCTGGGTCCACGTGTCTCCACCTCAAAAAATGGCCCTGGGCCAGAAAAAAAACGCTCCAGCATGGCACCACGGAAAAGCTGGGTTCAGAATTTGGCACCTTGACGCCAGCGAAAGTGGGACGGACTATCGTGTCCAAACCTTCTTCATTTTGTCTAATATCGCCAGAGCCAGTAGTGAAACAACTTCCCGACTTATTAGCTGAATAAGGTTACATTGTTTTTTTATGCTCTGAAAAACAAAAGTTTGTTTCGTTGGCCAGATTTCATATTGCAATATACATCAGTCGCAGGTTGAGTGAATAAAATATTGTGGTGTGCGAGTGGTGAAGAGATCATGAGGCGGACAGCAAAGTTCAGTTTTTAGCATTTTAGCACTTACTATCTTTAATAGGACGACGGTAAAACAAGCAAGAATAAACTAATGCACACAGACGACGGAGCCTTTACAGAGATAAAATACCAAACAGCTTAAACTAGTAGGGTTTATATTTACTGAAAATAAGATATTTCACGTTAAATATAAAACTTGCACTAGAACACTTGTATAATTGACATAAATTATGCAACGTTACATCGTTTTTTTTATTCCGTGAAAAACAAAGGATCGATCTGCTGGCCAGATTTAATAATGAAGTATAATATGTCGCAGGTTGAATAAAAAAAATATTGTGGTGTTCCGAGTGGCAGAGAGATCATGGGGGGATGCAAATTTGGTTTTTAGCAAACTGTTTTATTGCACGATCACTAAATGGACAGCGGTAGAACAGTGTGCGCTAGAACAGTGTGCGCTAGAACAGCGTGCGCTAGAACAGCGTGCGCTAGAACAGCGTGCGCTAGAACAGCGTGCGCTAGAACAGCGTGCGCTAGAACAGCGTGCG
>JAABNY020000008.1:14399056-14411768 GCA_015164015.2 Brevimyrus niger | reverse complement strand
CAAGAAACCTACAAATAAAAAGTACACATACCTGCAATAGTTCATCTTTATATTTTGTGTTGCATGCAAAAAGTAAACCGCGCTTACCGGCCGCACCAGGAGGAGGCGCTGTAGAGCCCCCTTAGAAAGCTGGTTAGGAAAATGCAGTGTCCCAGCCATGACTGGACAGATGGTCAAAATTAAAAAGGGGTTTTTATTTCATCTAGTTTTACAAAAATGCCACTTTTCAGCCATGTTATCAGGTCTGTACTGCAAGCTTCTTTCTTATTCCCTAAGTTTTAAATCATTCTGTGCTCTGTGGAGCAGGGTTATGGGTCTGTTTCTCATTACTACCTTTGTGTTCTCCCTGTGTCCCCCCCCACAGATTGTGGTGTCTCTAAAATAGCCTAAACAATAGCCAATCGACTTATTCTGCTACATTTCAGTTAAGCAACCTACTGGGTATTAAATATGCATGACAGTTTGGTGGTTGACATGTGGAGCTTGTAAGTTAGTTTGCATATAAAATGACATGGTCATATTTACTCAACAGTACATTTTGTAAGGTGATTTTTTAAAATTCATTTGGCTCACCTAAGACATTTAATTTAGAAACAAATTTCCTTTCAATATAGTTACCTCTGTTCTGCATTTTCCACAGCATTTCCATGGTCGGCTAGGGTGAGCACTGACTTTTTTTAATTGTGGTAAATGGACACAGGTGCCTTGTCACAGAACAGCATCACACCCAAGTTAGGAAGTGAACGCAGCCGTTTCCACTTGGCTGAACTGCTGAAATACTGAATGGATCCTGCAGATGGGGAATTGCCATTTTTATACAGACAAAACGCTTTCACTTCTCTTCCATCCATGTACCTTCTAAACCACTTATCCTGGTCAGAGTCACCTGGAGCCAATCCCAGGTAGCATTAAACTGTGGTTCACCCTGGATGGGAAGCCAGAATGCACACACTAGAGGCAAATTAGAGATGCGAATTTGCCTAATATATCTAAACTCCAGAGTGGAAATGTGAGGTGACAGTACTAACGCCCATGCAGGCCTCCCCTTCCAGGATTTTCAAACAATTTTCTCTTTTAAAGCAAGTAGGCTAAATGTTACTCTGAACTAAATGTCTTTGCCAATTTTGTTTACTTCTTCGACAACAGCAAATAAATTCAATCCCCGAGAGACAAAATCCAAGGACAACAGAACGCATTTTATATCAAATCTTATTTACTGGTGACTGATCAACTACTCCAACAAATCCAAACCATCCCAATCCCTCCCCTTGTGAAGAAAACCCAGAGTCCCAACTTCCAAAGTGGAGGCCCATGTCTTGATTGGGCCACCAGTGGAACGTGCACCTCCGATTCATCCACGTCTGCATTATGAGCACCTGTTACAGGAAACCACAAAGGAAACGGATGAAATTCAAACAGTAGTTACAACAGCAGTACTGGACAAGCAAATGGACACCCGGAATACCTGGTATCTTTGCTTGTAGCAATATGCAATTAATAGTGGTTTATCAGAAATTACTTTCCAAGTTGTATTTCCCCCCTCTACAATATTTCTATACCAGATTCATGGGGTCTTAATTCACCACGGTCTGGGCCCATTTAGCGATTTTATTCATCTACAAGGCTAGTTCACTAAGCAATAATACAAAAAAACAGCACATGGGAAGACAGTTGGTGGGGGTAACTGAAAAAGTCATCCAACTGCACATATTCGGTAAAATAATGGGGGAGGGGGACCAAGAAAGTTATTAGGTCTCTAAACAATGAGAACATGCCTAGTTTTCAAAAATACAAACCAATTTAAGGTTAAATTGCACTCCTGTCCTGAATCAACTTCAACTTATTTTACATGTAAGAATAATATTACTTTGGTTTAAATCAGCAGTCTCAACGTGTCACGTTATGATGTCTTAAAGCAAACATCACCATGCTTGTGTGTGGCTCACCCTCATACGTAGATGCCGACCCACAGCAGCAGGAAGAGAACCCCAAAGCCCATGAAGAGCGAGGCCACCAGGGAGATGAGGAGCTCCTTGTACACGTCCCGTGTGTACTTTGTGGAGGTTACTTCATAGCTGGCGCAGAATGGTTAAGTGCCACTAGAATCCCCATCTACTATAATTCATGATGCAGCTTTGACCTGGTCTACTACTGTCCCCTGCTGTTGCAACATGCCCCTCAGATGCTGCCCTAGTTCCAGATAGAACCATATTCAAATGATTGGTAAACTAACAGATGCTTCTGGCTATCTACTTTAATATACTTACCCTTGCTCATATGCCTCTTCCTCCCTCATATCCACTTGATTACTCTTAAACCTTTCTCAAGTTCAGGTTTTACCACAGCTTGAGAATATTTTGCTCTCTTTTCTTATAACAACCCAACCCAAAGCTGAGCCTCGTACCCTCAAGCATGCATTACAAGACACCGCATTAGCCAACGCCAGTGAGCATCCAGAAGGATACACGAAAAACCAGGCTGTGAAGAACATGCCGATGGCCAGCAGAACGACTGTGAGGTGTGGAAACACTGCCGGATTCACCGGACTGGTGTATCTCGTCATAGCCTCTAGCTCCTGCACAGAACAACGGTTATTCTTTAAATCCAGCCATTATTTAACTTCACATGCGCAGGAATTAAGTATAACATCTTGCAAACATAAAATCAAAATATTGATTCAAGAAGCTACATAAAAAACACTGCTGCTGGCACCGGCTCTGACGGCAGCCAATGAATGAATGAACTGAATAAGCCAAATTGCAAAAACGAACATAAAATAATAGAAGTACATTGCATAATAAAATAGGTAACTACCAAAATATTAAACTTTCAAGTGAATTTGACCATGGACCACACAAGTTTACTTAAACTGATGTTTTAATAACGAGGCCCTTGGCTTTAACAAGTTAATTTGATTAAAATGTCTAAAATAATTCTAAACATATTTCAAATAAGATATGCATTTCGAATTAACATCTCATTACTGGTACCATATAGCTTTTCAATCGTCATGTCATGGACAATGTGCGAAAATAGCAGCCCGGCCTTGCAGCGAAGCATCACGTAATTGGCCGCTTACAAGTCAGCAAACTTTAAGTGTTTCGCGTTGATACTTTTTATTAAGTATATTGTCACCCAAATGAATTGGGAGAAAAAGCAACGGCAATGCTAACTAGCAACCTTGCTCTGTGTGAGACGCGTCAGAGAAGATGCTAGTTGCTAAAAACTGTTACCTCTCCATGCTATTTATATGTTGCTATAAACTAAACGCATTTAGGAAAAGTAAATACATCTCGTATAATGCGTTTGACACTGATTCCAAAGAAATTAATCCCAAACTCACCATTGCGCAGCGTAGGCCAAGCACTGGGCTAGTTCACAGTGTAAGGGAAAGCCACGTATGTTCGGAAGTCGCGTGTCGTAACGCTGCTAGTACGCATTGAACTGTGGGAGCTGTAGTTCTTCGTTGAATCGCCCATATTTGCGTAAGGCTCCACCTGAAAGTTAACGCTCCTGAAGTCTTCGTGATGTGTTGTTCTGTTCTATCATCCTACAACTTTATTATTTATGAGATTCAACATTAGTTAAGTGCATTTGCGAATATACGTGTATTCGGTGATATTGTGGAATTGCAAGAAAGGTAATACTTGGGATCAACAGTTCAGAATAACGAAGAGTGTGGAAGAGAGGTGAAGAAGAATGCGGGCAGGGTGGAGAAGAGTGATGGGAGTGATTTATGACTGGCGGGTTTCAGCAAGAGCGAAACAAGATATCAAACAAGGTTATTAGGATGGTAGTCAGACGGTGGCAGTGACATAGAGTCAGGAGGCAGAGCTGGAGGTGGCAGTCAAGGTGTTAAGATTTGTGTTGGGAGTGACGAGGTCGGACAGGAGTTATTAGAGGGACGGCTCAGGTTGAACGGTTTGGAGCCGAAGCTGGAGACCGCGTTGGTTTGGACATGTACATAAGAGAAATGCTGGGTAGAGAGCTGACAGGCAAAAGAGGAAGGCCTGACAGGAGGTTTATGGATGCAGCGAGACATGCAAGGGGGTGGGTGTGAAAGAGGAAGATGCAGGAAGAAATGCTAACCGATGATTCGCTGTGGCGGCCCCTAGCGGGAGCAGCCGAAAGGGAGAACACTGAATTTGGAAGCTGGTGGGATATAGGTAGTATTTTAGTACTTTTCACCAATAATTTTAATTCGGTTTCAGCATAGACGTAATAGACGTAACTGACCAATCTTCTATTACACACACACATCAAATGTAATGCTTTTGCTTAAAACTGATTTTATTAAACCTGATATAACGTGATGGTCATAGTTTTTACTGCGTAAAGTGAAATTCATAATGGCCGTTGTCAATTTGTTCATTTATATTTAAATGTATGTCTTTTTTGGAGGGTTTTCGTGATTTTTTTACTGTTCATTTAACCTAAACATAGGACAGATTATGTAATTATCCTATAAAAAAAATCCGATAAAAATCTCGAACAAAGTTCTAGGATTCTCTGAGACTTAAGCATATCTTACAGTACATTTCGTCCGATCACTAGATGTCGCCGTTGTCATTCATTTAACATAATTATTTACTGTGAGTAGTGTTAAGACAGGGTGTAGTGAAGCGCACGTGGGCATACATGTGAAAAGACTGTGAGCACTACATAGTTTGAGAGAGAATTAAAAAACTGCTGTTCTAAGCTAAAACTTCTAAGATCCATCCATCTATTTTTCACACCCGCTTGTTTTATTAATATTGTATTAGGTGTACTTCAAGTTTCATTCTCAAGTTGAAAATCAACATTTATTCCTGTGGCCTGAATGGATTAAACAAAATTCTTATTGGGCTGACATAAATGTCGAAACACACAGTGGAGACTTCTGTCAAATAGTCAAATCTTAAAAATGTTAAAATATTGTTAAATAGTCCTTCCTTAGTACTAATTTAGTGGTAATAAACCACAATTTTTTGCAGCCTACATGCAACTTTACACACAGTATTGGCCTTTTCTCTCTGTCCATCCATATGTAGGTGCTTCTAGGTTTTTCTCCCAAGGGATACAAACTGAGAGAACTTAACTTCTCATCTATTCAGGTAAATAAATTTGCAAAACAAAACAAACTAAAAAAACCCAACAAAATTATATTTAATAACTAACAGCAGGGTTGGGGCCATTCCAGAATGCATTGATCAATTCCAGCCCAACTCAGGAAATGGAACTGGAGCTGGGATTGTAAAAAAAAAAACAGAATTGGAGTTGAATTTGAATTTCAGGGAGATTTAAGTTCCAACTCCAGGTCCATTTCCTGATTTTGACTGGAATTGATCAATGCATTCCAGAATGGCCCCAACCCTGACTAACACAAGCCACATTTCCAAGTATAACTTAACGGATAATCTTTTGAACAGTGAAACTGAATAGTTTAAGATCCAGTTGTGGAGATACCACTGCAGCACGGTGGGGGGCGCTGTTGTCTCACGCCATCACTGTTATCTTCACTGCGTGTGGAGTTTCCATGTTCCTCATGTCACTGTAGGGTTTTCTCCAGGTGCTCCGGTTTCCCTCCACTGTCCAAAATCACGCTGAGGTTACCAAATTTCCCCCTAGGTGTGAATGTGTGACTGAATGGTGTGCGACTGTGCCCTGCGATGGGCTGGCGCCCCATCCTGGGTTGTTCCCTGCCTTGCGCCAGTAGTCTCTGGGATAGGCTCTGCACCCCCTGTGACCCTGAATAGGACAAGTGGTTACAGAAGATGGATGGTTGGGTGGAAGGAAGTTCCAATAGCATTTTCCTCTGATCAGTAAGGGAGTGCAGTTGCACTGCATGCACCCCTGGTGAAATCATCTGTGTATCCATGCGTCATCCTCCATGTACACTACAGGGTTGCAGTGACCTTGGACTCTCTCTCGGGAAGCATAAGGGAAAGGACACCAGGTATGATTCCAGTGCCTTTTCTGGTTAAACGTGAAAACTAAACTTACCGTCTCTTATTTTTAGTTGAACCATGCTTTTAAAAAACAAATTTAATTATGTGTGCTGTATTTCTTGATGTGATTTTTTTAATTCAGAAATTAAGGTCAGTGATAACCACTGCTTAGTGGTTACAGCAAAAATGTCTTCATCTATGGATTCTGAGTGGCTGACAAATTGTTGAAAGACAATTATATCGATATAATGTGTTTTTTCAGTTACTAGACCTTTTGCAGGTATGGGGGTGTTATTTATTGGGACAGAACAATGTCTTGAACAATGTTTTCCACCTCTGTGATTCAGGCTTGAGTTCATTAACTTTTTTTTGTGGCAGGATGGTTCTTGCATTTCTGTGGGTGTACACCGGCCATCCTGATTTATTGTCTCACTAAGGGTGTTGATCTTTTTCCCACTGTCTGTATTAGAATGATAATTTGTGAAGACATCTGTCAGTCTGATACATTTGTCCATTCATAATTAAAATGACTTTATTACTCAACCTAACTTGAAGGTATCCCTTTAGAATTGTCAAATGTAAAAATGAACTTTTTAAATTTATACGATTATAGGTTGTTCCATGCCCTGCCTTGCACCTGTAGCCTCTGGGATGGGCTCCGGACCCTCCCTGAACCTAAATAAGGTGAGCAAATTCAGACGATGGATGGAGGGATGCAATTTTATATGACTGATAGCCAACAGCAAGACTTAATGTATAGTCAGGTAGTTATACTTGCATTGCTGAAGCACATCCAGCTATGGTGTGATTATCACAACAAGTTTTCATTTGATATTGTTTATTTTGGCTAACCGTCGCCCATATACCAAAGAACTCACACAGCTGACATTTATTACAGCTGGCGTGTTGTGTGTCCAGGTGTCATGAATTTTTTAACAAGACACTTGCATAACACACACATATGCAAGCCTATATATTTATACACACATACCCATACAGTATATCTTGTGTATACATGCACACAGCACATGGGCCAGTTGACTTACAAGTATGTGGAGGTGTTCCATAAGAAAGAATACAACCAGGACACTACAAGTAATCTCATATAATATAATGATAATGCATCAAGACAAACAAACAAGTGAATCAATGAGAGGGGGGAGGGGCAAATAGGAAAGGGCCAAAAATAGATAAGCATATCAACCAATGAGAGATGTAGTGAGGAGGGGGTAGGTAGAGACTAATACAATATTAATACAAACAAGTAAACAAGTGAGGAAAATTGGGGGAGGAGCTTCGACTACAACTGTACATGAAGCGTGCTTGTAAGACTGACTTTGTAACCAAATTTCCAAAACAGTTGGTCATGATCTCCTGAAAAGCACCGAGTGAAGAAGCTCAGCACTATCGCCTACAGGTAGTACATTTTGGTTAAAAAATTTGTACAAAAAAAACAAAAAAAAAAACAATAGGCAGTTATTGTTTGTGGTTATTGAGACATTTTCATGTTAATTTATTCACTCAGGAAAATGATCACACTTGAATTTAAAAAAAAAAAAAAATACCACCATGATCTTGATCTGTAATAATCTGGGCTGCGGCATATGCCCCTGATGTTCTGACATTCACACTTCTCAGAATATTAAAAATGACAATACAATATGAAAAACACAATAACAAGGTAAGGCAACTGTGTGACTGGAGTAAAAATCAGACAGGTCAGACAAATTAGTAAATTACAAAAAAACACACATTTAAAGCCAGTCAAAATTCCAAAAGATCAGCATATTTACAATGAACTAGAAGTGCAGTATAACATTTAATAATGGTACAGTATGTATATCTTAAATAAAACAAGCGTTTACCCATGAAGAGGGAAGTAAATTTGTCCTTGGGAATAAAAGTAAAGAAAAGTGCCCAAAGCATAAGGATTTTTCTTCTTGTATCAGTTATGTCCAAAAAGATTAGTCCCCCTTACTAGTGGTTATACTTGATCAGGCAAAAAGGAGTGATATACGGTATATGTTACCATTGGCAGAGGATACAAAGTTGAAAATGCTTCCACTTCACTTTTGTTCAATTTTAGAAGTTAATACGATGCTTTCTAGTTTGTTAAACCACACTTGTTTTTGGGAACAAAAAGCCAGCTCAATGCAATGGCTGAGTGTCAGACAACTGCATTAGAACCACAGTGGGGGAGGCCTGGTTCATGAGGAATACCCAGAATGCCACAGTATGTGTGTTTTTACCACGGGGAAATGCCTGCTTTATTTTGTAGCGAGTCCCCCGTCTTTAAAGTCTAGGTATATGTAACAATACCTGAGCCACAGGATTCTCGATTCCAACAACATTCGTTCGCTGAAGCCCAGGAAGACTGCCTTCACCACTATCACAAACAGCTAAATAGTATGTTCATGCGAAGTAAATATACTTCTTTAAAAGGTCCAAAAATTAAGTGTCAGGAATAAAATAATGTTTTTTTTTGCTGGGAGAGGATGAAAAATGAAGCGCAAGGCAAAATCCAGACTATAAGTATCTGTCATTACTGTTCAGGCTCATAAACCCATATATGAATTGTATGCATCTAAGAACATAAGAGCATAAGAAATTTACAAACGAGAGGAGGCCATCTGATCAAAAATGTGTGTTTATGACTGGGCCACTGCTGCTTATCAGGTTAAAACATACCATTTACTATTGGCATGTCTGTGTGTGTGTGGGTTGGTGGGTGGGAGGGGGGTGGTCCAAGAAGTAGGTATGATGCTCTGAGAGGGTCATGGGGAGATCAGTGAGATGGTCTGGACGGGAGGGGGGTCACAGAGAGATGGGTGAGATGGTTTGAGGGGGTCAGATAAAAGTCAGCCAGATGGCTTCAGGCAATTACTGATCAGTGAGAAGCAGTGGGTGGAGCTGGGGGCTGAGGTCCTCGTCCCCACGGCTCGCATGGGTGAAGCAAGTCGGTCACATGGCACCATTTTACTATATCTCTTGGTGGAAGCTTGTTTAGAAGGACAGAAAAGTGAAAAAAGAGAGAGAGAGGGGGAAAAACAGGAGAGGGGGAGCCAGTGCAGAGTGCCTATGGGAGCAAAGAGAGGGGAATAGAAATAAAGGCTTCCTTTCCAGCACCTCTGACAGCTGCTCTACAAGGGTGACCTTAACTGTTCCATCATGTAGGTTCCAGGTCAGAGTCAACCCTCCCAGTGCGTCCTGGCTCATTCCTCTCCCCGAGACTACTACCGTTTGAGCCCACTCATACCCGCAATCAGCATGAATCTCTCCTGCACTCACAGAGAACAACAAAAAGACTCAGTCGAATAAATAGAAGGTCAATTCCTGAAGTATAAAACCACTTGATATAAATCTCAAGGTTTGGGACTGAAGGGTCCAGCAGTGAGCATTGCTTTGATCCAGTGAATTCAAACTTGACAGTGATTAAGAAATCCAGTGATGCGGCCTAAAGTGGATCCAGTAACTTATTAATGGCTTGAACCTAACCAGCGAAGTGCAGGTTATGTGGCCACGATTCAGTGTCAGACTCAATTGATCCAGTTTATCAGGTGGTACGACGCTCCCGTATTGCTACGTAAGAGAGTGTCTCATAAAAGGCTTTCAAATGGCTAGAGAGTAAAACATTCAGTCAGCCCATAATTTTGTGGCATTCCAGTTCAAATGTACTAGTATTGTAAAACATTACGTAAATTTAAACTGAGAACATACCCCAGCTTCTTTTTTGGGGATGTGGGAGTAAATTTAATTTTCGCGTCCAAGGTATCTGTAGCCTTTTGGACTTTGGGACGGATCCAATTTCCAGTTTAATAATCCGTAAGCACACAAGGCCTCAATCTCTTTACGTTTCAGTATTCTGCAAAGTTATTACGGACTTAACATCCACAAACTTGCACTGATCTTCAGTTCGGTTAGATTAATTTGACTTTCGACAATTGTTAATTTAGACACGTTTTACACTGCATTTCACCACCTGTGAAAGCTGGAGAACATCACTTAGAGATGGTACACAGGCCTTATAATGCGGAGTAAGTCTAATTGTCCGTAATTCCAGTTTATCTGGTCTGTCGTGCCATCACTGCATTGAGAATGTTAAGTGAGTTTCATCCAATTTGCTGTTGTACGACATCAAGATCGATTCCACTGTGAAGTCGGGTCTGCCTGTGTAAACACAGGTAACAGAGCTTCAAATGAAGCCACTGGAATTAAGAGGGTTGGAAGTGAGAACATGAGTAACTAACATTACAGGCTCTCCAAATAACGCTGAATGTAGAAACTGATCTCCGTCAACTGATGAAGACTGAGGTCAGTCTGGACCCACAGCTGTACATCTTAAAAGAGTTATTCAATAACTACAAACTGGCCTGTGGTATCCAGATGTTATCATGGGGCATTAAAAATTGTAGCTAGAAACTCAGAGCACAGTTCAAACATGTGCTCCATTGTGGTACATTATATAAGCTCTCTTAAACCAAGGCTAAATCTGTGAAACTATGCACAGTTTTTTTTTTCCATAAATATATACTTAAAAAAACTGGTTAAAAAATTAACAAATGTTATTGGCTTTTCTGTTCAAGCAAGATGAGTAGGTTCACAAAAACAGGCTACCCCAAAAAGGAGGTACTCTTAATGAAGTGTGGAACGGGAACACTGGGACAATTGTTTTTCTCCCATCATGCACTCCATTTACATAAACTTTTTTCTCTCATCCACAGCTTCGCTGAAACAGGAAGTGGTAATCAGAGTATTGACCGATGTATTCTTTGTCCTCCTTGGTGGCACAGATTACTTGTTTCTGTGAGTACAGAATGGGCAAAAGTCAGTGGAAGAAAAATATAAGTACTGTTTACAGGAAAGTGAAAACAGACTGGGCAGCCCACACACAGTACTCATGTATCTGTGTTTACTTACAGACAGCGCCACACGGAAATGGTAGCTGACGTCCTGGAAGGACAGTCTTGGCACAGACCATAAGTGTTCCTGCCCCTGAGGATTAGATGGTTAAACATTTACATTTTTAGTCGCTTATCAGACATACCATTTTTATCAATTTTCCATTACCGCATACATAGCGCAGGGTCACAGTAAGCCTAGAGTATTTCCCAGGAAGAGAGGGGCACAAGGCTAGATCTACTTTAAAGGGCTTCTAGTTCACCACAGGACACAAACTGTGATCAAGCTTGCTGAGTCATTAAGTTTTTCGCACTATGGAGGGAATAAGAGGAGAAACTGTAAGATCTATGCAGACAGAGCTGCACTGTCAGAACAAAGGCTACAGCCCTGGTACAGTTTTGTTCCCCAAGGTACAAACAACATTAATGTACCCCCAATGGTACAAAAATGTTCCTGAGAGTCCATTTTTGTACCTTAAAATATAAATTTGCCTACAGCTAAAGGTACAACCCGTAGACCATCAAGGGTACAGCCTCAGTGACAAGTAATTGTACCCTCAAAGGTACAAATTGGTACTTTTTTTTTGATAGTGTGGGCTTTGGGTTCAAACCCACGACTCTGTAATCTATCTACTGAATCATGTTCCACCCACATTTTTTTCTTGATATACATATTTTTTTTGTTCTATCTCAGGTTAAATATAAGTCTCCATAAGGATCCTACAGTGGAACCATTCTGGGAACTTTAACTACCGACATTCAGGTCCTCTGTCCCTGTCTTTACCCACTTCTCGACCTGCTAGGCCCATGTCGTAGTCTGCATGGCAACAGACTGAAGGGCCTGTTGGAATATAGGGACTGACGCTACTTCAGCAGTCTTCGGTCTGCATCTACCTTTGTGAAAACGTTCTGCTCGCTGTGTGGTTGTTCTGCACTGTGCTGCGTCTGCATGTCAGGATAGGGTGAACAGTGACGCCCCCTGGTGACGCCACACTGGAATACCAGAACGCTGATGTTCGACCTGCAGACAAAACAGCCTTAGAAAGCACTTCCTTGATTTACATATTCAGTAAAAGGGTTGCACATTAGGTTTTATGTCAATAAAACTTAAATAAACATTATTCCCGAACTGGCTTAGGATTACTACTAACTTATAAGTTATGAAAGGTATACAGTATTGTACATTTTTCCATAATCATGTGTCACACATTACTTATCTGAATAACATTTGAATAAGGTCATTGTTTGCTGATGTAATATTTCAAATAAATATTTTATTGGTGCCCAGAATTATATCACTAACTGGACATTACTGTGGCATACTGTACTTTAATAATAAAATAATTCAATAATCCACATGGCTGAAAATGTTTTAGATGAAGGACGTACAGCATCGCGGACTGTGCAAGAGTGTATGAGTGTATGAGTGTGCATGTGGGCATGTGTTCTGTACCTCATGTGTAGAGTCACATGGGAAAGAGAGGTGTAGTTGTTTCCATGGAGAGAGACAGTATAGCTGTGGACTCCAGTCCTACAACAATCACAAATTCACACACAAAGAAGAACAGGAAAACATCACTCTAGGATACCAGAGGTTACATCCATCTTTTAATGTTTTAATATGTTAAATTATTTGGCTGAATTTAAATCACAATCATTTTAATGATTAGAACTTCCACCCGCACTAAAAAGGCCATTATAAATCCATTTTCATTTGCACTGTTTTGCCCTGGGTTAATGCTGATCTGTAATATCTTATCTACTGTAGGGTAAACATATCCTTATGGGGACCGCTCATTAATTTCAATGTGAAAAATGCTAATGCTAACTATGACAACCTTAACCCCTACCCTGCCCTAACCATAACCATAAGTAACCTAATGAAAT
>JAABNY020000008.1:14388882-14398956 GCA_015164015.2 Brevimyrus niger | reverse complement strand
GTTTTTGCATTTTTAGTTTTTTCATAGCAGTCACCGATTTTTATAAAATAGAGTTTTCTCTTATGGGGACCAGGAAATCGGTCCCCATAAGGGGAAAAAAACGGATATTTATCATGTTATGGGGACATTGTGTCCCCATAAGGATAGGTAAACCCACTCGCGCACACACACACACAAATGCACACACAAACGCAAACCTGCAGCTATCAGGCAAAGGACAGAACTCCATGGTGATAGGCTGGCCCGTCTCCAGGATTCGCATTGATGTCAGAGAGGGGGCGGGGTTTCGACCTATAGCAAACAGCAAAATGTTTCCTCCAAGAAGAAGCACTCTGTAATAACTAAGCTGCAGACTGCAGACTGCTACATGTGGTATAACCCGGCCTTTGGTTTGGGTTTACGTTTGAACTTGTATGCTGATTTCACCCTTACATCCCACTCCGTGGCTATATGACTTTCTCACCCCTTGGGAGGATGCTGCGTTGTTGCCGGGGAGCTGGGAGCCATTTGTCCGTGCCGGAGCTCCCCTGGTCTGCAGGCAGGGGTCTCTTGGTCTTGGATTGGAAGGAGGGTGCTGGTGCTGAGGTGTGACTCAGACGGTTCCTGTGACGTGCGTCCTTTTCTACTGGACGAGACTTGGCCTTCTTGTTGGTGCTGCCTGGGGTTGGGGCTAAGCTGACGGGCGCTGAAACAGATAAGGGTTGTAAATTTGCAACAAAATCCAAACAAATGCACATAATGGTGCGATGATGAGCAATGTGAGGAAACGAGGCTTCTAAACACAGAATGGGTGGGATTTATCTGCTCTGCCTTTAAACATCCAATGAATGATAGTGGCCAGTAACCCAGTTCAAGCCGACGTGCCTCAAAACCAAATTTCCCCCATCGCTGGTTCTAATCTAGATGTCTCCATTTTTTATAAGGACGGTACGAATCCATGAGGACAGAGTGACTCTATGTTACCTGATGTTGACTGGTTGTTGCTTGGCAACACACTTGTGGTTGACTGGTTGCTCTGGGAAGTTGGAGAAGGGCAGCATGGATCTTTGTTGGACATCGAGGGAGAGGGTGGGACTGTAAAACATCAAAATGCATGAGGTCAGATCATGACTGGGTAGAACAGCGAGAGCTCTTCCTTTCATACTGTTTCCCAGTTAATTCTTCTTAGTAGAAATCCACCTCACCTTGTGGCGGAGGAGTGGAAGCTACTGGGGAGAAACTGGCCTTGCGGGATGATCCCAGTCCGGAACTCGACCTGCTAGTGACAAGACATGCAGAGTGAGGCACAGAAAGATAGCTGCTGATGACAAAATCAAAGCACGTCGATGACAGTGTTTGGAATCAAAGCTCTGCATGTGGAATTAGGATTTTGTAGATAATATTGAAAGACCAACAGTTAGACTCTGGAGAAATCGGAAATGTCCTCCTTACTTGTAGAGAAACACAAGGAAAAGTGAAAGCAACATACCAGGGACAGACAGATGGACAGAGCGTAAAAGTTGCAGTGAGGACAGGTGTCCAAGACACAGAGAAAGTGCAGAGGGATGTAGAGCTACAAGGAAACGAACAGGAGACCACATTTAACAACGAAATACATGCATTTAACTGTGTAGCATGTGCTGAAGATGGTGTGTAACATGTGCTAAAGGTGTGTAGCTTGTGCTAAAAGTGTGTAGCATGTGCTGAAGGTGTGTAGCATGTGCCGAAGGGGGTGTGTAGCATGTGCTGAAGGTTTGTAGCATGTGCTGAAGATATGTGTGTTGCCATAGCACAGAATCTCAGTTCCAGCTTATGTTCTGTGCATCACATCTGATATAAACCTACCCATCAGCCTCTATTTCACCTTGCTGGTGTCGAGTCAATGCGTAGAGGATGGACATGGAGACAACACTGTGGAGAGACAAAATGGAGGAAGGTGTAGTAGTACAATAATTCCATTTTCATGGCGGTCCTCAGTCCATAAACACGGACATTCTTAGGAAAACCCAAAGACTCAGCCCGGTCCATCTCTCATCCCTACAGCTATCACCTATCGGTTGTACCTGAATGCCATTATAATGACCAGGGCCAGGATGGCTCCCTGCAGGAACTTTTGGCTGATGCAGCCGTTTTCTGGAGCAGGACTCTGAAACCACAGAAGCACACGGACAATAGCAGCGTTATATACTACATGTATAAACGTTTATCTGGTCAGGGTCACAGCCTGTATGGGATGCCAGTCTATCACAGGGCATATACCAAATAATCAAACCCTATGGGCAATTTAATGCCACCAAATAATCTTACTGCATGTTTTTGGACTAAAAGAGGAAACCTGTTCTGCACAGCGTTCGAATCCCCCACCATGAGGTTAGGAAGTATAGCACTGAGTCTAAAGTTTCAGTCGCTGAAGATGAAAAACAGAGTGACATATATTTATTAGTTGAAATGAAAACATCGATACTGACCTTGCTCCCAGATCTGCCTGATCTTTTCTTGATAGGAACACTTCCTGCTCGACTGAACTGACTTCCCGATTGACTGAAATTACAGCAAAATGCAGACTATGACATAACAATGCATTACTGATAACCTTTCAGTTACTTATTTAAAATATTTGGTGTATATCAGACGATATAGTAAGTGGTAAGTGTATATATCGTATATCAGCAATCATATCCCTCATCTTCAATTCCTTCCCCGAAGCCAACCCATGATCTCCGTGGCCTTCTGTACCCAGCACGTGTCCCCCGGGCCTCACCTGCCGGTTCCCCCGCTCACAGTGCTCTTCATGCTGTCCAGCCGCCGAAGCTTAGCTAGCTTGCGGCTCCAGCGCTCCAGCTCGTCGATGCGCGTCTCCAGGTTGTCCGTCAGCTTGCACAGCTCCTTCACCGCCCCAACGTTCTCCATGAAGATACGGTCCTGGGCAGGGGGGAGCGACCAGGAACGCCTCCGGTCACATCAGAGCTTAACACGCCGGTTATAATACACATTTCAGCTGGTTTCAATGACCTCCCCTGACCTTGTTGACCATCAGCAGGTTAGGAATGGTCTCCCCGTTGGCACACACAACATCTCCACCCTCCTTAACCGCCTCTGGCAGGATCTGTTGCACCTCCTGGGCAATCACTCCTGCACAGAGACAACACAGGCAGGCTTGGAAGTGAGCCCGTGATTCAGAATGCCAGCAATCTGGAGAACTAAGCTGTTCGCGATATTGCGCCGAGTCTGAAAAAGCCCTCCGTGTGACAACAAGTGTGCTACCGGCTCTGAGCAATGGAGGCTGATTATCTGGAGGTAATTCACCTGTTTCTGCGGTGTTTTCAATCCCCACGGTGGCTGCAAACTCAGGCTTGTATTGATAGTGCACCAGCCGCATCTGAGAGATCCTCTTCAGATTGTCCGTGGTGTTCACCTGGGGTATTGGACAACATGGACAGGCCCACGTAGAGTCACATGTAAAGACAAGGCCACAGACGTATTGCGAGAAACACAGAAGAACCAGGTCAGCAATTAGGACTCCGATGGCAGGTCTTCTTTATTGAAAAGCTTCAGGCAGATAGCGTCCTCTTTCATGGGGACCTCAAAACGGTTAGTCCCTTCAGCAAAAGAAGGCCTCAAGTCAGGTCTACCCATCACTAAAGACTTGCAAGCACTCCGAACTCTCACCTCCTGAACGTTCTCTTTGGCACGGATGTCCGAGGGGTGCACCAAGGACCCCATGACTTTGAGGTTGCCATGGACCACCAGTGCCTCATCGGGCCGGTCGGTGTTGATGCCCACTCTGCCGTGGTGGTACACAGAGTCGGGCAGCTGGCCCCGTTGCCACAGGACCTCGCTATCGCTCTCGAACTGCCCTGGGTTGGAAGCCTGGAGCAAGAGAAAAGGCGGACAGGGGTACAAAGAGACAGAGGCACAGTTCAGACTGAGAGGCCTCTGGGGACACAAGCGAAAATGTATTGTTAAAGGAGTCAGAAACTAACAAGCAAACTTACATTCCATTACAGAACTTATGTCAACAGTAAAGATAAACATTACAATTGATATAAATTACGGTCAGAACAGTTCAGCCCCGATGTCCATGGCATGAATGCAGCTATGAAAAGACTAATTCACAAGTATAGTACCCATAACCAACTAGCAATCAGAACCCTAAAGCTGTTCATTACGTAGGTTACTCTTTTCTCACAGTTCTGCTGCTTGAATTCTTCCCTGAATTGTTTATAATTAATAATTGTACGTTTTTGGTATAAATGGCAAATTGTTTACACACAAATTATTCTTGAATGTCAACCATCACAACTCAGTCATTCCTTTTCATTTCAGCCGTATTAATTATAAACAATGTTACAATGTCATTGGCATAAGATTTAGGATTCAAATCTGTACAGTACAGAAAGTTATGTTAGTGACCTGAACAACCTGCTTATTAAAAAAAAATTTAGCCTTACTTAACATGACTTGATAAACATATAACATATATATTAACATAAATTATTGTGCGTTTTGCCTAATTATTTTCCATCCATCCATGTTCCATAACCACTTATCCAGTACAAAATCACAAGCTTTTTTTTTGTTGTTTTTCCTTATTGTAGATTTTTTTTTTGTAATTAAATAATGTGAAAGTCTCAGGATTTGTGACTTGAGTCTGCTCACTTATGGCATACAAGGTGATGTGGTACAAGGCTGTACTCTATGTCCTTGACCTTATATGGTCAATAATTTGTACAGTATGTTTTTTTTTTCAGGTGTACTGCTAAGCCATTATGTCACCTTGAGACTTGAATGTGTGTTAACATAAACGGGCACTATCGCCAAATTGAGCAGGGAACTGGCTACGGTTGTCAATGAATCAGATTTGAAAAGAAACATCAAATAAATAATACACAGGCCAATGTGGATGCCATGTAAGTCAATCTGTCTTCCCAGAAGCAACTAGCAATTAAAAGACTGAGAATATATCGGTCTGTTTCTTATATAGTACCTCAAAGCTAAAATTCTTATAGTCAAAAAAAAAAATCATTTTACTCCCAGTTTCTGTCAATGATAGAACACGTCCAAGCATTACGGTTAATGTCATTTGGCACCAAGACATATATAATAGTCATTGACGGAAATGTGGCAAATTGGGGGTGGGGGGGGGTGAGGGCACTCCTGAGGATCAGCCTGGAATCATGCCCAGAGATGTTGAACAGGCCACATATCTGACTCAAATTGTATTACACAACATATTTCCCTGAAGTGGGGGCTGTTGCTGATATTTTGCCTGGCTTTCTAACTGTGTCTCAGGGGAAAATAAAGAAAAACATTATGGCACAGATGGTTTTATACTGGATGTGGTTTTCCATGTACTAATAATAGTAAAACTGTATCTTCCCTTGACTGTAAAAAATATGGTCCCGACTTATTCCTATTGCTTCTGCTGCTCATATAAACATAGTGATTTGATTTTGAATTAAATTTCAGGCCAGTGAGGACAAATACATAAAAATGCAGAGAAACATCATCAAGTTATCAAGAGGAAGGGATTAGCCAGATAGCTGGATAGACACACTCAGAGAAAGGCAGTCAGAAATGCACTTTGGAAGACGCAGGCATAAGCAATCAAATTCAGACAGGCAGTCATTGTAGGGGACAGTTAGACAGACAGGGCCAGACTGACAGAGGTTACCCTGACGATAATCCTCTCTGACACCTGAGCCGCGACAGTGTAGCTCTGATTGTGGGACTGGGCCTGCAGCGCCACCACCAGCATGAAGTACCTATACACACGCACACACACATGCACACACACGCACACACACACACGCACACACACACAGACAGAAGCATAAAAACATATGAGTACAAAACTAATGTAGTCTAAAATTTACCATCTTCTAAGAATAACTAATTACAAGGAAACAAATATTAATGGAGTTATATCTGCAATTTCCTCTAGGATCAATGATGTTTCTATCTGTCTAGTTTGCATCTATTTATATCCTAACCTGATTTTTTTTCTCGAGTTGGTATTTTCATACTATTAAATAATTTAATTTTGTGTGCGCGTGTGTGTTTATG
Source organism: Brevimyrus niger (assembly GCA_015164015.2). Taxonomy (NCBI): domain Eukaryota; kingdom Metazoa; phylum Chordata; class Actinopteri; order Osteoglossiformes; family Mormyridae; genus Brevimyrus; species Brevimyrus niger. Next base: position 14,392,911 of record JAABNY020000008.1, on the reverse strand, counting down.
AATTTGTATTGATGTGGGAGTCGACATGTGAGTTTAACAGAAAATGTAGAAAACTATTCATGGAACAATATACAGTTGCTTTCCAGTTCTGGAGCCCAACCAGTAACTATAGCAACAGCACAGTATACAACCTCCAAACTACTAGTTTTTAGATGTGTTATACCAAAAGAATCCATGGCTTCGCATGCGGTCGTGGTCAGCACGGATGTGTTCATGGCCTGTGGCTGTGTGTGAGCGTTTATACATGGACACGTAACACACGACCTGAGAATGTTTGTGCGATAGCTCCTACCGCTGGTCTGGGTTGGGTTTTCCTTTCTTCCTCATGTTGTTGGCTGTCGTCTCACTGAAATGAAGCCGCCCCACTGTAACCTTGGTCACCTGCTCCGGGGGCAGAGTCACGCTGAAAGGCACACAAACCCTTTTTCACTATAACGACTGACTTTGACTATGACTGCCTCAACTCCGAACCACTTCAAGCTGAAATAGACTACAGTTCCAAGTTGCATGGAATTCTGTCCAAATTGACAATTTTTTTGTCATTTTTGAGAGGAGACTGCTAAAGTCAGGCTTCCTCATCATATCTCATACAGTATCGGGAGTCGAACAGTGTGGAAAATGAGTTTTAGAAATTTGCTCTTCAATTGAGTAATTTGGCAGCTTTTAGTAGTTTTTCAAATCTGATTATATTAATGCTTTTGGTTTGCAATTTTATGCTGTTGACCATACTGTAGACAGTGTAAAGGTGGATAGCCACTTACATTTTCAGCCTGTGCATTGCCTGATCACTTTCTTACACCCGTTCTTTTTTTTTTTTTACCAGATAAACCTTCCCAAGAGTAAGGAACCCCCCCCCCCCCCCCAAACACACACACACACCCAACCCTCATTCTTTGCCAATGCTGCGGTGGCCACTCACAGAACTGGTTTGAATGGTCTCTTGCTGCGGTCAGACTGAGATTGCTCCACGTTGATACATTGGTTCATGGCTTCAAGCTGCGGTAGAGGAAGACAAGAGCGTCTTGTGTCTTTGTGTTCCAGTGAGCCAACATATGGGTCTACGGGCCACAGAGTCGAGCGAGTATTTCAGAGTATAAGTCAGTGTAACAGATCGTACGTGAAGTGTGCGAGGCCAAGCACGGACAGCTACCTTCACTCCGTTGAGTTTGAGGTAGAAGCAGTCTATAGGCTGCAGACCCTCACTGGTCTTGACATATTTCGGATCACCCAACATGCCGATGTACACTGTGACCTGGAAGTGGTTCTTCTTCTGACACACGAAGGCATCATCTGGCACTGAGAAGTTGAAGCCCTTGTCAGCATCGACGCGATAGGTGGGCATTGGCCTACGGGCAGAGGAGAGAGAGAAAATGACGTCGTATCATGGCTCTGGTGGTCCCCCACTTTTTCGGCACCTTAGATCCCGTTAACGGCCGTCGGCCTATAAAATCCTAGCTGTGATGTCCAGGGCTGGGCTGATGAACGCTGTCCCGGTGCCTGAACTCATGCGCACCTTCAAAAAAATGCCATTTTCTGGGTGTCAAGAGTTTCTTTAAATATAGATCTGATTCACCCACCGTGTGATCATGAGCCATGCAGATATAATGATGAGGAAAATGTTTCATGGTTGTCCTGCCAAGCTGCCTTCTCTCCTGTTGGCTGCTCAGCCTTATCTGTCGCGCAGTTTCCAGAACCGACATACAGCAATAGGTGCTAATAAATCCTCTCTGTCCACCTCACCCTCTCGGCCCGAAAGTGTAACTCCTGCCCTCTCCCACGCATAGCTCACCTCTCTGGAATCCAGAGGCCTCCACCCCCCCAAAAAAAAACCCTCCCGCTTTTTTAAACTGCCCCCTGAAAACCCATTTCCATGCCTTACACCGCTCTTGTTCATTCTCCATTTCTTATCAGCAGTCTCTAAGAATTTTAGAACATGTTACATAAACAGGACAAACGCTTATCTCCTTATTTTAACATTTTCGCCAGTTGTGCTTTTTAAAAAAAGATTACATAATTCTTATTCTCGTTTGTAAACATTGTATGCATTGTTTTTTTTTTTTGTTTTTTTTTTGGCTCCATATCTTGTCAACTGAAGTCAAACTGAAACTCTATCCTGCAGGATAAGTTATACAAGGTTTTGGGGACTCCCATAAAAACTAAAGGCACGTTTGTGTTGCGTTCCTTAATGCTGAGGCCTGGTGCCGTTTTTTTTTTGTGCTGTTAAAGGATGGTGCCCCACAGTGAAACGACCATTTGCCAAAGATCTGCCACGGATCAGCGTCTCGATCCATCTTCATGACACTATTTTACGGCCCTGTCCTGAAATACGTCATGGGTAACTTACAATAAAGCTTTAGGAGTTTCTGCCAAGCCCTCTCTCATCCTGTCTCTAACACTAGAACTTTTAAATATTTTATTCCTAATTATCCTGAAATACATGTAGCAGTCTGGAAATAGGTCATGTATCTGCTCTAATTAGGGTGTTTCTGGCTTGATTGCGAGTTAAAATTCATTATGATCTCCTGGAATTTCTATTACAAATGTCATAGTTTCTTATAACAAAAGAAATGTTGTCTAATTATTAATCTAATTAGTTCTTCATCATAAACTATACTCTGGGAACCTATTCATTCCAATTTGTAGCACTAAACAATTGACATGTTACAACAACTCGGTTTCCATGGCAGCCTGAAAGAAGAAAGTCCATACCCTTAAATCCATACTGTTAAATTCATACTGTTAAATCCATACTGTTAAATCCATACTGTTAAATCCATACTGTTAAAACCATACCCTTAAATCCATACTGTTAAAACCATACCCTTAAATCCATACTGTTAAATCCGTACCCTTAAATCAAACACTTGCATCTGCCATTTTTTAAATGATGCATTGTGAACACTGTACATTTTTTTCTATGTATATACACTTGCTCGTTAGTATATTTGAGATATGTGCCTTTTGTTCGTTATGTAATGTTTGTGATATTGTGCTGTAATCTTTCACTTCATTGCCAGATTGTTCTCCGTTTACTAACCTGGTTAAATAAAAGCTAAATAATGTTTCTGATAGTGCAGATTGTTAACCATTTGGTCTAGCTGACCAAAATACTTGCTAAACCCTTTGATACTTGACCTTTTTTGAAAAATAAATCCTACCTAACTCTAATTCACTCACTTCCTTTCATGTGTTTTTGCAGATTCAATTTATTTCTAGTGACTTCAACATTGGTGTCACAAACGCACAAGGGAATAACATGATCATAAATATATGACAAGCCTACGGCAAAAAACATATTTCATTTCCCTTGTTCAGTCAATTTCAACAGAGTAAAAAACTGGGCAAGTGACTTCACATCAGTAACTCAATCAGTCCATCACCTTAACAATCATATCTAATTGTAAGGTAACAGGGTTACAGGTGATAGGTTGATAGGTTGCTAAAAATAGTGTGAACACACAGCAAACATTTTAAAAACCTCTGGAAGCCTCTGGAATCCCTGAAGCCACCACCTGTCGGACACCCAGAAATAGAGACAGGAATACAGTAGTGATGAGGCAGGTCGCAGTGACACTGCACACAGCCATGGGGATGAGGTAGGTCGCAGTGGCACTGCACACAGCCATGGGGATGAGGCACGTCGCAGTGAAACTGCACACAGCCATGGGGATGAGGCAGGTCGCAGTGACACTGCACACAGCCATGAGGATGAGGCAGGCCCACAGTGACACAGAAACACAGACACTCACAGCTCCTTGCAGTTGGCATCATACAGGAGAGTCCATTTGTTCTGCTGGTGAGGCTGCCACTTGATGCACTGGTAATTAGGGTCCAGGTAGGAATTCTCTGCGTCCTGGATCAACCCTGAACAGACAAGTAGAAAGAGCAAGTCCTTTATATACATTGTATACATGTGTATCTTGTTAGCGGTCAGTGAGTGAGACTAGGATTCCCAGTGGGGAAATTCTCCTTTCACCCTGCCCCATTTTACTCTCCATGAGACACACAGACAGGTGAGGGCAAGCCTGG
>JAABNY020000008.1:14366667-14386163 GCA_015164015.2 Brevimyrus niger | reverse complement strand
CACACACACACACACACACACACACACACACACACACACACACACACATACTCACTCCTGTCCTTGAGGAAGCTGCAGGAGCTGGTGGAGCATTTGGCTCTGCTGGATATCCCCACCCGCTGTGCACATGGCCGGCCCGGGTGGGTACTGCGATATCATTGGCTCCTGTTTGAGGTACATGTCTCGCTGCAGGCCGGAGTAGTGCGGCTGGGGTAGAGCAGGGGAGATGTGGCACATATTCTCGGGAGTCATCTTACTGAGCAGGTGAGGGTCTGGGAGACAAAGAGGGCACACGGCGTGTGTAACGGGCGTGTGAAGGTTACAGCGTGGCCTACAAAAACCACCCTACTCCATGTCAACCTGGATTACAAGTACCGGGATGTGTCACGTGCTCACAAAATGGGGAAAACAGGAAAACGGGTAATACAGTCACAAATGAAATTCTGCACTCAAGGGCATAACTTGATGTTGAGCACTAGGAAATTAAAGTCAACACAAGTCATTAAATCTAGGCTTTTTTTCTGAGTTACTGTTCGGGTTGTAGGGTGTCCATACTTTCACACATGAGCATTTCTGTTGTGGAGGTCTAGTGAGAGAGAGTCGCCCAAGTGAGCCCAGGCATTACCTGTCTAACACAGAGAATGTTCATAACGTCTCTTTCATCTCTGTCTATTCATCTTCCCTGTGCGTTTTCTTTGGCAACTTTCACCCATGTTTCTCCTTTCCACACTAATGGCACCCGCTATTGTTTCCCTCTGGATCTCTGACAATCAGATTAGAAACCTCCACACCTTCTCTTTGGTAGGAAAATACCTCAACCGAGAGCCCACACTATGGGTATCTTGGGTTAAAGGAGGATTCGTAATAGTTTAAAAAGTACTAAGCACAAAACAGAGCAGGACAAAATGGCAAAATACTTATCAAAACATTTAACAAATCACAAACTTACTTCTAATGAAACATTCTATGCAGTTAATCAGTTTTAATCACAGGTCCCGGTCCTGTTACTTCCAAAAGCTTAATTTCACTCATGGCAAATTGAAATACGACCCCCATGCCACCTGGTGCCCCCCAGTGCCTGACACCGTATTGACGTAGCGTACCAATTAATCTGCCGCGTGACAGCCCATTTCCCTAGGAAGCATGAAGAGCATCAAATGAATGGACGGTAATAAGGAAACAGCTGATTGGACCGAGACCAAAATTCCCTACCTGGATTGGTGGGCTGCATCAGACTCTCGCGCTCTCACTGTGGACCAGGCCCGTCATGCTCCTTTCCCGTCTATACTATCCTGATCCTACAGCCTTTGCTTTTTCTCCACTGGTCCTGCCTTTGTTTTTTATAATCCCCACAGTGTGTGAATCAGCTGAGGCATCCTCCCTTGCCTCACCTCTCTCTTTAGTGGAACACTTTCTCCTTCTCAAGTTGAAGTTCCTATTTTCACTCTATTCCGTTATTGCCTCCCAGTTCTGTCTCTCAGTCTCTGGTTGACATTATCAACGATATCATTAAAGTTCTCAAGACACTGTAGCGTATCTTACGCTTTGCTCGGCCTCCTCTTCTCGCCCCGGTTTTCTCATTCTCTCCTTCCGTGCCCCTTCAGGCGTGTTTCTCCGCACAGTCTATGTTTGCAGTCTGATCTTTGATTGCTCTCTGCGGCTCCCTTTCTCACTCCTTCTCTTCATAACAAAACCAGCCCCGCCCAAAATAAAACAAAAGACTGGTTCCCCCTCTTAAGTTCCGTAATGGTAGGCTTCAACCGCGATACACGTGAGCGGACGGACCTTACCATTCACTTGCTGGGGGGAGTACGGTTCTGAGCTGGAGTCTGGCGGGGACTCAGGTAGTGTTCTGTAACAATAAATGGCAAATGATAAAGAAATCTGGTGTGTTCTTTGATTCTGTCCATGCATATGGCAGTCTGTATAATTAACTACGTACATCTGTACTTGTACAATATGTATCTCTGGCACTGGAACAAACCTGCCACTTCACCTTCCTTCAATCTCCATTCTTTACTCCTCTTTACAAAATTTAGTTTACTTACGGAGGTAAGGTTATACAAGGTGAGCTTATCCAGCTTGTCTGGACACAGAGAGGGTGATTGTACGGCTCAACGCCAAAACACCAGCATCCTGGTTTTTCCAGATTTTTAACTTGGCAGAACCAGAACTTTGACGTGTTACTTGGATTTTTGGTAGCTGTGGGCTGCACCCTGCATGTGCATCTTAGCAACTGAAAATAATTCACAGTGCCAAAATGAGGGATAGAACCAGACATCAGGATAGACATAAACCTATCCTCGTCCATCAATCCATCCATCCATCCATCCTCTAAAGGCTTATTTTGGTCTGGCCCAAGGGGGTGAGGCGGTAAGCAGAGAGAATAATGCTGGAGTACATCCTGGACAGGCTGCCGGGTTTGAGTTTCAAGTTTCAGCTCCAGTGACTGTAAGATGGATGGCCAAAGTCCTGCACCTTTCAAATTTCATTTAATCAAATGACCAGTTTACAACAGTAGCACAATGTGTGGTGCCTTATCAATATATTTTTTTGACCAGATCATCCCCTGTCCATTAATGGAACAAATGTCCCCAGCAGAAGAGACACTGGTATTTCATTACCAGTCCTGATTCCGCATTCATTTCATCATTGGTCTAGTCATCATACTATCTTCACCACTGGTCCAAGCATCACCTACCAGCTACACCTACATTTGTATCTTAGACAATGTTCTGCCCTCATCACAGGCCGACATATGTGTTTGTTCTCAGTGAGCCCCTTCCATCATCCTCCTCTTCACCACTTAAGCCTGCCTGTCTTTCTCTGGCTGCGGGCCTCCATCCTCCCCGCTCACCCGGAGGCGTAGTGGCCCCTGTGCTCCGTCTTGACGTGGGACGGCTGAAGCTGCTGCGCTTGCTGCCCCAGGTAGGGGTAGCTGTGTCGATGGCCTCCTAGCGACGGAGCTGTGGGGTAAGAGGTCTGGCAGAGTGGGGGCAAGGGCGGCTGGGGGCCCGGGCGCAGGGGTGCGTGGGGGCTCACATCACATGCCACTCCCCCTGAGGAGACCCCGGGCTGGGGGGAGGAGAAGCTGGGGCCGGAGGCTCCCTGGACCTCAGAGAAACATCTGGGGGTGAGAGTCACAAAAGGAGCAGGTCAGATTGACAGGTGACATTCATCAGCCACTACTATTGAACTGAATTGAAGCTCTAACCCAGATTCTAAAATGTACAAAATGTAATAAAATTCCCTTGCTAGCTGAAATTTTATTTTAAATGGTTTCCTTATTTGCATAGAAGCTAAGCTGAGGTACTCAGCATTTGCGGCTGAGTAAATGTCTGCCAGGCGTGTGCCCACATATGCCAGGGTCTGTCAGGTGTGTTCCCATGTCTGCCAGGCGTGTGCCCACGTGTGCCAGGGTCTGTCAGGTGTCTTCCCATGTTTGCCTGGCATGTGCCCACGTGTGCCTGGGTCTGTCAGGTGTGTTCCCATGTCTGCCAGGCATGTGTCATGTAACCATGCAGTGCCCACATGTCAGAGCTGTCGTCTTCCTTGCTGATATACTCCTCCAAGATACTCGTGTCAATGTTTGCCGGCTCCAAGGAGCTGTTGATATCATGGCCTGGAAGTTGGAGAGAAAAAATGGAGAATGCAGGTTCACATCATTGTCACGGCTTGATGAAAGATCTCACAAACCAGCCAAGACCAAAAAAGTATTTTCCTCAGCATCATATCATATTAAATTATTCAGATTCATAAACTACTACTGCTGTTTATGAACATGGTAGCCCAATTCCATATAAAGGAATTAATCTTAATGACAAAGACACTTAAACTTCAAACCCTGCAGTGTGGGGTTATCTTACTGCAGTTAGCAGGAAGCTGATGCACCAAGCTTACAAATGACCATGAAATAAATTTTACTGATAGAAAAAAACATTTCTTGGCTGCCCAGAGTTACCAGGTAGACAGATTACCTCCCATAGATCGAGCACAAGGGCTGTGAGATATAGGCTGCTTAAATTACACACCTTAAGTCCTGAAATGATATGACAGCATTTCTTTTTTTACCAGACAAAAATAGCAGACCTTAAAATTAAAGGCCATTCACAGCTGAAGGAGACTTTTGATTTTCTTTCCAATTGTTTTGTGTGCCTTTAATGTAATTGTAGAAAAGGCCAGCTCACATGCTCTTCTTTAATTGGTTACTTTATATTATCTTATCTCTTCTACTGGTGTTTGATTCTCCCCTTAGACTGGCTTGACCCTCATCTATGACTCACGATGATGAAGTGATCGTGATCACGTCAGAAGAAGAATCCTTATTCCCCGAGTACAAAAAGTATACAAAGAATTTCTCTTGCAGGTGGTGGCATGATATACCAATTAAACAAGTTAAACAGAGGTGGCAGAACAGAAATAAGACGTGAGAATAAAAAATAAGCATGTAGACAAAGAAAGACCGAATGTCTGGTTCAAACAGCTTGGGGAATGTGATGATAATCCTGTGATGAAGAGGTGTTCACGCCGCATGGTAAATTATGTTTACGTTTGTTTCGTTCGTTTATTTTTTTCTCCTTATAGTAAAGCAGTACATGAAGGGACTTTTCATGTTGAAGCTCTCTGGAAATGAGGCGAAGCAACATTTTGTGACAATACATTTAGCTTCAAAATATCTACTGTCGATGAGGATCATTGTCCAGCTTTCCTGTGCTGTACGCTAAGTTGGGAAGGTGAAAGCGAGGCAGAGAAAGTGACTAAAAAATGAGCATGAGACCCAAGACTTGAAGGCTGAATGCTGCGCTCGCTATCAGTAAGAGAGCCGACAGTCCACGATGGAACTCAAAGTCGGCGATGAAGACTGCGAATTGAGGAGGAAGGCCCGCTCACTGCCAGCGAGGGAGGCGGAGCGCTGAGCACACGCCCATTAAAGGAGAATGAAGACTGACCACGCCGACCTTTACTGGACTCGTACTACAGAAGCAGCCGAACTCCCCCGGTTCCCTATGCTAGCAGACATACTGGACATCCCAATAGGAAGCGAAAAACACAATGGGAGGACAGAGCAGAGACAGAGGCGTGAGTGTGCGCGTCCTGGGGGCGGGGGCAGGGAGCCCTGACAGTGAAAGCACTTTTGTGTCGCAACAGTGAGCACAAACGTCGAGGAAACATAATGGAGTTATAGAAACAAAACCAATCACACAAACACAACTATGTGAGCCCGGGAACAATTCCTCTATTCTCCCCGGGCCCACATGTCTCTATGAAGTAGAAAAACACACTTTATTATATTACAGCTCACCTCACCCGTCGTGTTAGCATTAGTGAACAGGCAGCGGTTAAGTCATGGTTTCTATGCCTTAGTTCATGTTTTTCAGATTAATTAAGTTGATAAATTTGTGCTGTTTTTGACATTCAAGCCCCCTGCCCACAAAGAAACAAATAAAAGCCTCATATTTCATATGAGCCACAGGTTGGAGTTCTTACATATTTTTTTTCTAAGCACCTACAAAAAACCGCAACAAAAACCTCTTACAATTACATAAGCCAGATCAGCAAATTGGAAATAGTTTCACTAATCAATTAGGCAGCAGGACAAACTGCGGGTCAGCGGGAGCAGGACCGAAGAGACTTAAGTCAAGATACTAACCAGTAATCTTATCACACTGGATATTTCACTTAACTCTGGAGTCAGTCTGTATCATACTACAATTTCCATTTTGCCTAAAAAAGTATATCAGCTGAGCAAGCATCTGACTATTTTACTGATAAAAAATGAGCAACAAGCAATGCATTATTGTGAGTGTTGTTTTATCGCACAGCACTATATTAAATCTTGTTACGTATACTGGTAGAACACAGGTGCCCGAGCTATAGCTAAATTAAACGATCCTTTAGTTGCGGTTTGCACAAGTGTATTGGAATGCTTTTCTTTCCCTACCCCATCTAGCTCTCCATGAGATCACAGTGAGGTGAGAGCAAGCTTGGGGTGACAGCACAGGGTCAGCCAGCATGCAAGCATCCTGGAGTAGGGGGTTGAGGGGCCTGACTGGAGGGTCCACAGACATATGACTGTATTGGCTGGGGCTCAAACTGGTGACCTTCTGATCACAAGTACAAAGCTGTAGCCCCCAAAGTCACTTGCCGCCCCCAATATCTGTGTTAACCACGTCACATCCTTTTAGGTGCTCCTCAAGTGCAGCACAATTGTCTGACACAACCGTTATCTTCAGATTTTATAATCCGAATATATTATGACCGGCCGTAAAAACGCTGTAACTTTCATAAAACTGTAACACACACAAAAACACAAATCCTTAAACAGGATGCAGTACACGGTAATCCCACAGACCCCGTCAACTGCAGTGTGAGAACTGCAGTGTGAGAACTGCGGTGTGAGAACTGCGGTGGGAGAACCGCAGTGACCTGAATCTGCGCAAATGGTAGATAAACTGAATCCAGCAATCGCCATAAAGGCTCTACAGAACAAAGGCGCCCACGGCACCCTCGAGGTGTCAGGTATTGCCATGTTACCCTTATCTCCTTCACTCGCATTTCCTTCTGACGGCTTCTGCGTAATTGGTCCGAATAGCTGCACATCTGTAAGGTCCGACGCCGTGTTTGGATTTTCACCGTGTCAGAAAACAAGCTGTGCAACTCAGAAAGTACTGAGTGAAACCGGCGCGATAAAAGTCAGGTCAGTGTGAACTTTAAAAGACGGGAATGCCTTTCTGCGCACGAGTGTGCGTGTGTGTGTGTGAGCATGGAGAAAGACGTCGTTAAGAGGATTGTTTCTTTGGGGGAGGGGAGGCGACCTGTGGGTGGATGGATGCCTCTTTGCATGTGTTCCATCAGAAAGGAGTTTTGTGAGTTTTATGACAATGGGATAAGTTAGTACCTATTACTCTGCAGGGCCTCCACTTCAAATGCTCTGCGTCTGTTTTGTCTTCCAGGCTAAAGCCACTTCGCCATTGGCATTGTTGGCTTCAATCCAGGCAAGCATAACAAAAGATGGTGAAGTTTCCTCCTCTTGTTCAATGTTTGGACCCCATTTTGGCTAAAAAAATATAACCTTTTCTGCCGTATAATGAGCTATTTTTAAGTACAGTACTATCTGAAAAACTCAGACTTATAGACTCTTTGTACACTGAAATACATACATATTATATGTTGGAGTTTTAATGCAGGTTTACAGTTTTGTTACATATTTGGCTCTATATACTTCCAGTAACTTGCACTACTATACTAAATATTCATTACACAATAAACTTCCATCGTATGAATACTTTCAGGCTACCAATGAAGATATTAGTAAGTTAAAGTACCCCTGTTGTGGAACGGCCCAAATAAATGGGGGGGGGGGGAACGTAATCCCTCCTTCCCCTCCCTCATCTACAGCTCATTCCTTCCACTTTTATTCTCCGTTCTCTAGCAAATCTCCCAAAATCCTAAACATATGACCCACTCGTCTCCCATATAATCTCCAACAACCACGCAGAGAACACACAAAGCCACCATCCGGCGAAGACGCAACGACACACGAAGCAAAAGTTAAGGCTGCCTATTGACAAACGCTAATAAGAGAATTCGTATTTGCTTCATGCTCTATAGGAATGTCACCGGGATCAAGACAAACCATTATAAGTTACACACTTAATATGTAAAGACATGTGGCAGCAGGTGGCAGAGTGATTAAGGACATATGCTACATTTGAGCTTAATTGTCCCAGTTAAACACCACACTGTGGCTTTGGATAAAATGTAAATGTCAAACAGAACTGGATAAGAACTGAATTATGGTCTGAACAGGCAGAGGGAGGGGGGGGGGGGGCACGGAGGGGGGCAGAGGGCGGGGCAGGGGGCTGGGGGGGTACACGGGGGGGGCCCCTCTGCTCCCCCACCTCTCGGAGAGATTAAGCTCCTATCTAGCGAGGAATGCTAAGAATCCACGTGTTTGTGTTGGAGACACGGCCCCCGCCGCTTTCTTTCTGTCTCTTTTTGCCCCTTCCTCCATCTTGCTTAAATAATTTGAAAAATAATTCTATTTCCAAGTCTATTTCACTGCATCAGGGTTAGGACAGCGCTGATTTGGAAATTACTTGATGTTTGACCAAGTGTACCGTTCGCATCATCATCATCGTCATCTAACCTCCACTTATCTCTACAGACTAGCCCATCAATGAACCAGAATGCAGAGACAGTAAAGCACAGAACACTCCTTCCCATCACTGAGGTGCCTTGCAGTTTGTTACAGGAAACCTGGTCTTCTAGCTGTCCAATAAGTTTGCTGTAGTCCAGTCCACACAGTTCCCCGCAGAAGCTTCTACCGCAAATGGTGTCCAACCAGAAAGAACTGGGGGAGGTGTCCATCTCCATGGCTGGTGCTGCTGACATCCACGGACGATCGGTTATGGATGGATGGACTGACTAGTGGACAACCAGACTGTCATGCACGTGTTGAAAAAACACACCCTCAATAAATTCGCATTCACTGGGGCTGTAATACAGAAGCATTCCTGTTTAAAATACAGAAGTACTGAATACAACAGGCTTAACCACATTGCTAAGTCTTACATTTTCTAGAGTCCTGATTAAGAGCTTTGTAGTCGCTTTTTTTCTGTTCCCATTGATCCACTTGCAGATCTGATTCAATACCCAAGTGGATAATTAAATTAATCGCTAACCAGCCATATCTATAACAAGGGCAGAATGGGCTGCCCTGTAGAAGATGCTGTGGAGGAATGCATTAGGGTGAGAGATCTAGCAAGGGAAAAATTAGGGGCCAGGCATGGTCACTCTTTAACAAGATCCAGATGTTACCTCCACCCAAATGGGTAGAATGTTTGAGACGAGCTACCAGGGCTGATAAGAAGGAGAGAGAGCGAGAACGAGAGAGGGAGGGACAAGGAGTGGCAGAGGTAGAGGATGAGGAACGCTGGTACGATATAACCAAAAACCCTGATAATAGAGTCAATAATAGAGTCAATTTAAAAAGTCACAGAGTCATCACCTTGTATTGTCATCTTCAGCTGGATGATGTATGTGTCATACATGAAAAATCCTTCTTGTTGGTCACAGGAACGAACAGAATAAAAATATGCAAGACATTTAAACGTGAGATATTAAGACATGGACATAAGTTTACGGTGATACCGACTGACTTGACATGTTGCTTGAAGTCATGATGCTTCTCTTTGAGATGACAAGAGGTGTGCATAAATGTGCTATAAAATAAGAGGGCGCATTTTCGAGTTCCCATCTGAAAGGTGCTTTGCTGATCAAAATAAGGATGGACAGCCATTCCTTTCTTCTGTCTCTGTCTCACTCTCTCTCTCTCTCTCTCTCTCTCCCTCCGTCCAGCTGTGTGGGCCAGCTCACAGTGCTTCGATTGTCAGCACAAGTTGGATACAGACTTGCCCTTATGAGAGACAGTGAGGGGTCAGAGTGTTGTGGGCAACCTTTTCAATGCCCGATTTGTCTTGAATGTGACAAAGTAAAACAAACACATGCACGCCCACGCACACACACAGAGCCACTGACACACAGATCCACGCACACACACACACACACACACACACACACACACACACACACACACAGTAGCACATCTGGGTGTACGCAGTGTACCAGCGTAGAACAAGCATACAGAGAAATGCATGCATGTAGTATCTCATTCCCACTGATTCAGTCCACACTATTTGGAAATGTTTCTTAAAATCATATTTAAATCATTCATTATGCAACTTTTTCAACTTTCTTTGACCAGTTCTATTCCCCTTACTTGATATTAAATGGTAAAATATATATATATACTGTAGGGGAACATCCTTAAAAAATCTTAAGACATATATTGTATAAGTATAATACGTATTTTAGTTGTTACTAGAAATAAATCGAAAGAGATCTTTCGCCTGTCGGTGTAATTAATGTTGAAAATTGATTCAGTGGTTCCGGGGGGGTACCTGGTACCGAACTCATGAACTGTTAAATTACGCACAATCAAATTAGCTACACATATTGAAGATATCCATAAATCAAGTTACACATACCACAGTTTTTAAAAGATTACATTTTGACCTCACGGATTCGGAATGCGATCCAACCAATCGCAATTAAAAATCACAAATAGGACAGTGTGGGTATCTTGTAGGCGTATGTTGTTTGCAAGCACTTACACCTATGTGATAATTAAGATGACATCTTTTACCACAACATTTTAAAGTAATCGAAAACTATTTGGTGAGTAGCCTACATTACGTAGTTATATGCCGCAATACAAACTCTATGAGTAAAATAAGATTTCAGTCGGTTTTGCCCACTCTCCACTTGAATAATTAAAGAAAAAGTTTGCTACCTACCCTTTTCCTTTATATTACGATCCTAAATAAATCAATATCAGTATATACAAACAATGAGATATCAACCACAATAAATAACTAAATTTGCCTCCTGATATTTCCGATAAAACGCGATTTATTAATTTTTCCACGTGATTTATCGCTCACACGAATTGTTTCACAGTTTAAAATATTAAACGCACTAGCAGCGACACGCAGGTTTATTCGGTGCTAATTTTTGAACTAAATAATGATACGAATATATGCATGGTTTCAATTTGAACGAATGTGCGCAATTTCATGCAAAATTGTTTTTAGCTGCTTTGAAGCCCTCGCTTTAATGTTTAACTGTAGCTGCAGTGACAGCAAACAATCTTTGTCAGCTTTGTTACCTCACATTTTAATAATAATAAGGCCCATTAAAGTACATTGCATTATATTTTGATGTAGACTGATAACTATTTGACTAACAAGGATTTCTGTTTGCTGAAGGCCAGTATTCCCGGTTTAAAGAATCAATAACAATCTACGAAACCGTTTTCTGGAAGTAATTTGTAGCATTGTATGATTTTTGTTGCAATGATAATTCAATGACGACTACATAATAAGTTAATTATTTATTAAGGTAATACTAATAATCAATTGACAGTTAGATATAAAAGAAACAAAATAAGGCACTAAACACGAAGGATGTATGTTAAGAGGATTCCTAAGTACAGGTTCACCTGTCAAAGGAACACATTAGTGCCGAAAATAGCTTAATACTGCATATGTCCACGGATTTAACGCCTGTTTACTGCAAGGTGATTTTGTTTTATGCAGAGACTTCTCAGGCAAATTTCCCGAAAGATACTACTAAAGACTGGAGGGCAGTGTCACATTATTGCACCAAATATGCAAGACATATTTGATATTATTATACTGGAAAATAATAAACGCAGGATTTAGGCAAGATACCAAACCTGACAGAACTCTGAATTTATGGAAAGTGGGGACAATATGCGACCGTGTAGCGCATTTTCTGGATCTTCCAGCTTTTAAAGTTATTTCGTTTTGGTTAAAGTTTTTTGTTTTAACGTGATGGATAAGCTCAATATTTTCAATTCTGTCGTTTAATAATATTTGAAAAAAATATTTACTTTGCTTGTTTGATTGCTATTTATGGAAGGTAACAGCTAGGCATTTAGCTGGCTATAGTATTTCTGAAATATCTACTTTCCGCTGAGCGTGAAACTAGGTTTACACGTGTAGCCTACTTAAATCAGAAATACGGTGATGTTTACATTTGTACTGTGAATTCCGCCCATTTATTTTTCAGTTAGCAAATATTTACAAGGTAACAAAAATACAAAAAAAAATTAGTTAAAAACTGATTTAAAAAACATATTGTCATATTTATATCTCTAAGCAAAAGTAATGAGATTATATGTCTATATTTCCATAATGTTTGTATGTTGCAATTCTTCGACGTTTTTTTACAGTGTCACTAAAGATCTTATATACAGCACACTTAAATCATACAGAACTTAGTCAGGGTAAGTTACTGTATAACATGCAAGCATGCAGACTTTTCATCATGCTTTTTGCTATATTGTTACTTTCGCAAAACGATCAAGAAAAAGTATATAAATTTAATTCAGTCATGTACAGTGACAACGGACGCTCATGAGTTTCCATTTCCACTGCTAAAGTTTCTCCTAATTTTACCAAAGGGCTGCTTGTAGCTTTTGACGTCACTGTGAAACGTCAGTATGAACTATACACATAGGTCGGAATAGCTGATGTGAAACTGTTGTTAAAAACAATATCAATAATAACAATTAATTGCCTCATGCCACCCAGTGTGTCCCCTTTCTTATGCTCCCGTAAAATTCCCTTAACTCTATACTGGATAAACCCATTATGGATGGATAGATGGATGGATAAAACCCCCTTTTAAGATCCTGTTTAGAAAAAGAGCAACAAAGCTGTGACAGTGTTTAATGTACGTGTCTGTGTTCAGACAAGCCGCACACCGCCTCCTCTCACGTTTGGGTTACTTCCGCTTTCTAATCTTGAGTTCAAATCTCTTGTCAGAATTCCAATATTAATTCTGCACGAATTGATCAGATTTTATGCAATCAGGGTCGAGGAAACCTGTTCCTAGGCAGCTTACAGTGCAAGGCACAACACACCCTGGACTGAATTCTAGCCAATCACAGTCACACTGGCATGAATATGTGTGGATATAAGTCTGTTGTTCAGCATACATGTGACTGAACTTTTGCATGGGGGGGTCAGAGCACCCCAGGCCACTCACACACATAGAGGCAGAGAATTGAGGAGGTATATTATAAGAACAAGAGCTACTCACTCATCATGCTGCCCTACATCTATTGTATTCTAGAGACTGTAACATTATTCTGGAAATTCCAATATGAGCAGGTTCATTTAAACAATGGTCTTCTGCCTTATTAACAAGTGAGCAATTACGACTCAGAAGTAATTCCCCAGAAAACAGAAGATGGAATCGATTTACCCTAATAAACCTCCTGCTTCCTACACTTTTAATCTGATTTCAGCTGAACCTTATATTGGGTATCAAACCATTTAATTAGACAAATATAATTCATGAAAAAATCTCATTAAGCTGAGTATGAGTTCATTTTAATTCCACACATTTGATATTTTTACTAAAAGTGATTCATAATAAGCACATTGCCTTTTGTGTTCCTTCATGGATGGACTTCATAGCCATTCATCTCATTCACCCTCAACTTGTCTTCCAACCAATCAACAACATCACTGACTGTATTTTCACAGCAACTTTATATATAAGTCATTCCACACACTGCTATTATAGGATTTTTACAATGAAAGTGTGTTGTTGAGCTGCTCGGTCTATTTTAATAAATCGCATGTAATTTCATGTGGGGGAATTCGTGTATCGGTGAGTGTTTAAGTGCGCGCGGCCTTGCATCTGCCTCGCTGTGTTAATGATTAATACTGCTCTCCCGCTTCCACACTACAGTGGAGCAAAGTCTGCCATGTTATCAGATGGCAAACACAGCGCAGTGTGCACACAGGCACACGGGCACACAGGCAGACACACAGACACACAGAGTTATAAACAGACACCTTCCTATATTTGCATTCGCACAAAGACACGGCAAACACAGACGTTATGCTTCGTCACCATAGCGCCGCGAGAACTTCACCGCGAGTCACATCACCCGACCAGAGCACAAGATCAAGACAAAAACAGCTCACTGTCTACCTTTCGGGTTATCTGAGCAGAATCAAACCTCGCGTCTACCTTTCGGGTTATCTGAGCAGAATCAAAGCTTATTCACTAGCGCTCGTTTGAAAGAATAAAGATCGGGATTCAAGTCCTTGACCTTGAAGCCACAGAGGCAGTGTCCGGACGGCTACTCCAACAGTCCTTCAGCACCAAACTTAGCTCCGGCACGGGTCAATCCCATAGTTAACAAAGTTTGCTTGAAGCCAGACATGACCCATTTCATAATTTAAGAAACAGACCCTGACTGTTCTCCACCTTCATGCTTCTCTTGCTCCTGTACATCACATATACATACATTTCACTCAACTCTCCCCAACAACAACATATTTCACACTCTCTCCCGACCACACAGATATCCAGTACTGTACACAGAACATATTCAGTTAACTAAAATGGTCCTGTTTGTTTTCCCAGAGACATCATTTCATTATGGTGTACAGCTACCATAAATACTCACATATGAAAAGTAGAAAGACACGGAAAGAGAGGGACACAGGACTAAAGACAGTTGCTCCCCATTTACACGCAGATTTCTACTGATACATAATATAAACAGTGACACAGACATGAAGACAAAAATGGAAACAGACACTAAGTTTACCTGGTCGTAACCACAGCATGTTGAACTTCACCAAAATATATAAAACGATCAACCCTTTCTCTCTTTTACATCTTGTCCCCAGTTAGCTCTCTGCTTTAGAATAAAGTGGAATGTATTCAAGACCGTGAATGTGTATGTGTGTGTGTGTGTGTGCGTGTGTGTGTGTGCGCGCACTGTAATGAGGATTATGCCGTGATCATGAGACAGGGCTGTACCAGTCCACAACACATTACTTTCATCTCGCACCAGCACCATGAACACTGCTGGACCAGGCTAAGGATTATTAAAAACAAAAAAAAAAACAGAGAGTCAGGTCTGGGCCAAAGGATACGCAAACTAGGGCATGAAAAAGGAGAAACCGGCCAATGGGAAATGAATCAGGGATAGCAGAGAGGAAAAGGATGGTGGCATCAGCAAGGAGACTGAAAACACCTCTATTTTCCCAGCTATTTACTGTTCATAGCTACCTTCCCCCTCCGCTGGGATGTCTCAAATAGCTGTTTCTGGCTTTCTGTATTTATTACCCATCACTGGGAATCTGTCCTAAAATAAACGTACAATAACTTCCATAATATTGTTTATTTACTCTTAAAATACCCAATGTCTAGAGCTGCTTCGGAGGCAAAAAAAAATGTATTAAATTATGTATACATTTTGTTTATTACTCCTTGCTTAAAACGCAGCTTTTAGTATTTATCAGGTTTTTTTTTTAACATCGTGTATATTTTCTCCTTGGGTGCTGAGGAGGTGATGACTCCTGAATAGTCCTGCTAATGATGTCCTTTTCCTCCTGAGGGAAAGATGTTTACCTGACAAGTATCCTCAGAACAGCCTCCCTAACAGCAGCCTGACACTGCGCAATAAAAGCATTCCATATATCCATTTTGGTCCAATTAAAAATGTTTTCGTTACATGGCAAGTTCAGAATGTGCCGAATGATAAACTGGCCAATGCAGCAAAAGGGATGGGGATCGTTTCTGTTTTGTTTAGGTAACTAAATGCCTTGGACACTGATGTCAGATCAAGAAAAGATAAAATAGTAAGATGCAATAACTTCAATGCCAACTACAATTAAATACTGCTATTCTACATTCAAATGATGCTATAATGGGCAATGTGTGATTGGTGGCTGTTTTGTTGCTATTTAGTTGCCCAAAGTGTGTTAAAAAATGTTGGAGTTCAAATTTCCCTCCTTCCGATATGACTGATATAAAACAAAGGAGAATCAAATAAAACTGATGCAGGCTTAATTGCTTCTGACGTAAAAGCAGGAGTGCATCACACTAAATAAAGCACTATGCCCTGCCAGCACTCACAGTACATCATGCCCTTCAGAGAACTCACAAGGCGTACAGAGTCTACAGAGGTTGCGCACACCTGGCTGAGCAAACACAATGCATTCCAGCCAACGAATTCGGTGGCTACAGTATAACGATGCACTATTGGCCAATCCTACCTGCACACTGGGAGTGTTGGGTCCTAATCAAGTTCTCACAGTCATAATCCCATGGGAACATGCGCTGCGGTTCAATGGAGGACCCCTGACCCAGCTGAGGCAGGCTGAAGGTAGGCCTGCCAGCGTCAGGCCCACTCGTACTGTGTGCTGCTTCTCATATTTACCTGATGTGTTGACAATGTCCAGGCAACAGTTAGAAAAAAAAAACAGGTTCAGAGGGAGCACACCTTTGTGCACAGGTATATATGACATTATGGGGACTAAATGTTCTATAATGTATTGTGAACCTTGTGGGGACATTTTTCTGATCCCCACAAGGGGAAACTCAATTTTATCAAAATCAGTGACTGCAATCAAAAAACTAAAAATGCCAAATATCTTGTGTCTAGTATGGTCACTCATGGGTAAAGTTTGGGTTAGGTTAGGGTTAAGGTTGTCAAAGTCAGGATTAATGTTATGCCGACAGATATGGACGGTCCCCACAAAGATATAAATACAAGCATATGGGCGTGTGTGTTTCTTTGCCTCTGTCCTGCATCCCCCCCCCCCCACACACACACACCCTGGCACCCTAAATCAGCTTGGCTCCTCTCTTTCAGTCTCATCCAGTCTGCACAATATCACACTAATGGAGCCCCAGAGTGGGACCTGGAACAAGGATGTTTAAATGGCTGCTGTGGTATGTCAGGAATCTGAGGAGCATGTTGGTGTGTGTGGATGGTGTCGGAGGGCGTGCGTGTGGGCTGCTCAGTGCCATGCAAGCGTGTGTGCATGTGCCCGTGTAATTTTCTTTAACCGAACCGTGGTCAGCTTTTGTCAAGAAACAGTTTGTCCTTCCTTTGCCGTTTCCCAAATAACGCCAACCGGAGAAAACAGGCAGATTGAAACTTCATGAGGTTGGGCAGCCAAGTCAGACTTCCTGAGATCCCGCTCCGAACTCGTTTCTACCTTAAAACATATGATCTTATTAAATTCCCAGTTCTTGTCGGGAAAGTTACATTTGGTTACTGCATGTTGCAATCTGTCACCCTGGTTTTGCCTTACAGACACACTGACAGGCAAAGACCACCTGATGTTCCGAGTCACGAATCTACAATTGTATATAATCTGTTTGGCCATTGGAGATTTCACACACATCAATGCCCAGCAAGCAGCCAACTACAGCCTTATAATACACAGATTCAACCTCTGCACTCACAGTAACGCACAGCATCACAATTGCTCATGTTCACTAAAAACACGTGCTGTTGAACTTCAACAACATACACTGTTACTTAGCACCGCAAGAGCTGACTTTGATCTGCATTAAAGAATGGAGGGGGGGGGGTTTGTTTTTATCAGTTCTCGAAAGTCTCCTTTCCCTGGAAAACCACTGGAATGGAAGCAAGTGTTGCATTGATGGAATCTCTAGACAGTGCGGCCAAAATAACAAGCCGGAATCAGTGATGCTCACCAAAAGAGTGACTTGGCGAACAGACTTATTTGCCCTTATAGTGATTGGAAGTTAAATTCATTTGTTAGTAACACTGTTTATTCATGACAAAAGGCGTGGCACACTTCAGCCGGTCCATTTTATCAGCCTACATCTTGTTGGCTTCCTGCTTATAGACATGAGGTGAATAATACAGGACAGAGTGGAGTATTTCCTTCAGGATTGTAAAGACCACAGACATCCCTCATCCTGGCACTCAGCATAGGCGGAGTGTGTTTGATTACATTTGTAGTAATTAAAATATGTATGGATTGATGGATTGATGGATGGATGGATGGATAGATGGATGGATGGATGCAGGGGTGGAACTACTAGCAAACTGGGATAGTTCAGTAAAAAATTTAGACCAACATATTAATTTTTTTACTAGCCAGCGGGGGTAAGACTTAAATTAATCAGTCATATTATGTATTATTATATTTGTTCATTGTCTGTACTTCAGTCGTAACCGAATTACTAAGTTACTTGTGCCCCCTCAGGTGAGGTGTCACCACCAGTGGTCTAGTGGTCAGTGTTTTGTACTCACCCTAAATTTACTGACCTCGGGTGAGCAGATGAGCTTAATTTCCAACCCTGGGTGAGTGAATGGATGGAGGGATTTTAACTTGACCTCAAGAGTTCGAATTTATAACCATCTTCACCTTTGACAACAGTTGGTGCATTAATTATTAGCTGAAAGATGAATTTTTAATAAATGCGCAACACTTGCAGTACTGTTTTAACAAAAGAGGAAATGAATCACAGTTTTAGAAAAAGCAGAATTTTATGAGGACTGAAAGTGAAATCCAGCTACAACACCATACAAATCCATGCCAATTATTAAGGCATAGAGAAAACTACATATTACTAAATAAATATACGTTAAATATTTTTGTCTTGTACATATCTGTTTTCAAAAGTGGTGAATATGGCAAGAAGAGTAATCATAAAATTCTGCAGATGCTTAATTTGTATATCAGTACTTTATATTAATGTTTCCCCCCAAAAAAATATTAACTAATCATGAGTGACAGTTCCCTGGATTAAACCCGTAGCTTCCCCGATAAGCTCCAAAAGCCCAGGAGCCATCATAGGATAAGCAGGTATAAGCAGATGATGGAGGGATGGATAGAGGGATGGATGGATATATGGATGGAAGAGCAACAGTTTATTTAGCGCAATGGCTTATTTAATCACCAGCAGTGGTTACATCCCAGGAAGCCTAGAGCATAAAGTGAACAGGACAGCAATCCATCACAAGACATTAACACTGAATCAATCCCCTAAGAGCGATTGTTGACTTACCTGAACAACATGCCTTCTCGGTCTTTGACGTATAAAGAAACCCCACAGAGAGAACACAGAAAGCCTCTTCAACATACTTACGCCCATAATCCTGGAGGCGTGACAGTGGCAGCTGCAGAGGACCTCAGCACACATGCGAATTTCTGCCATAAACGTGATGCTAGCAGGTTAGCCTCAGACTACTGCTTTTCCCCAATACTTAGCAAGTCCGCTATGACAAGGCATCATCGGACGAGGCCCTCACAGGCACATACATGTGTAAGGAAGCTGACACAATATACATATCGGGTAGCTGCTTTCAGGGGCCTATTTTATATATATATAAAAAAACATATTTCCCTTATTAAAATTGGTTCAGTCTCACACAGGGAGAGGGGAACAGAAGCTTGTCAGGGTGAAATGTGAGTTTAAAACCCTTAGCGCAGAATATGAACTGCGTGAAGGCTCAGGGGTGTTTCCAAAGATTGAACAGTTCATTTGGCACAAAGAGTTCCTTTGCTCAACACTTCTGGAAAACCACAGCTACATACTGTGTGATGCCAATAAACATAGGAGGCTGTCTCATAATCCACCCTGGCACTGTCAGACCACACCACCATCACAAACAGTGCAGCGTGATATAACACATTACAGCTGGAAGACGAAATAGAGAAGTTGGGACACGGCATACGGTAATGAAGTTGAAGGGTAAGACAAGCAAGGGGGAAATAAAGTAAACAGTACGGGGAATACCGGGCATGAGACGCCGGAAGAGCAACAATCCAGGTCTGTAATGGAGGAAGAGGACAAAAAGTGGCACATGACAAGTATTAGATCGTGATTAATAAATGTGAATAGTACCTGACAGCTTTTATATGAGTAAATGAGTGTAACCATCTGTACATCATCTCCACATGCTGTCTGTCCTCCTCTCTGTACATCATCTCTACATGCTGTCTGTCCTCCTCTCTGTACATCATCTCCACATGCTGTCTGTCCTCCCCTCTGTACATCATCTCCACATGCTGTCTGTCCTCCTCTCTGTACATCATCTCCACATGCTGTCT
>JAABNY020000008.1:14329049-14339335 GCA_015164015.2 Brevimyrus niger | reverse complement strand
TATGACTGCGAAGACCCCCCTCCCCCCCGCCCCCCCCAACATGATGTCATCAGCCCTGATGACTCCCACTACGTCACCAAGGGATTCACCACACAGCACAGTCTGTCCGGGGATGGAAGGGTGACCTTGTCTCCCCAGCATGAAGAGATTGGTCTGTTGTAGAGGCAGACAGGATTTACAGCTTCTAGCAAACATCTCCTATCCACACCCCCCCCCACCCCATTTAATGCTGAAAAATCCTAGAGCCCTCTGGGTATACCGGAGTACCGAGCTTCTGCTAACCAGGCGTAAACCATTTTACAGCAGATGGGGACTAGAATCCCAAAGCAATGACCCACAACCTACTGCATCTGAGTAACACGACCCTCAGTTGACCCCCATCAATGATGTCACCCTCATCCTCCCCCCCTTCAATGGCATTCAATGACAGGTTGATGAAACGCAACAATAAGGGGTTTCAGGGGCAAACAGTTACGACCGCTAGATTAAAAATAGCTTGTGAAGATCAAAATGTATAGAAAAAAACATCCCTACGTAGGATACAACCGACTTACATCATTCCGGGGGGGGGGGGTTGGGGGGGTGGTGCTACGCTTTCAGCTCAGCTTCCCCTCCATCATGATTAGACGCAGTGTTGATTTTCTGCACGCAACATTGCCAATCTAAAGACGTTTTAAGACCACGGCGTTTTTTGGTTTTTTTTTCCCACAAGCTCATCAGGTCAAATGAGGAGGAGATGGTGGCGATGATGTCCCAGTTTGTCGGCACAGTAACCAGTAACACCATTTTACGCACAGGCACACACACACGCGCGAGCAAGTGAGCACACACGCACACACATACACACATACACGCGTGTGCACACACACACCCGCACACACACTAGCTGCATACTCATTTGATCAACCCGGCACAGATTAGACGGAAAGGTGAGGAGGAACCAGAGTAGGAAAATGTGAGCAAATGAAGACCAGAGACAACGGGAGCAAATCTGCCCCCGCCCCCCCAGGAAATAATAGGGGGCGGGGATGGGGGGGCTGTGCAGAATGTGACCGCTCATCAAGGCTGCTAAGCCAAAGATGAACCAAACAGGGAGGGATTAAGGGCAAGTGATGGAGAAATAAAGAGAAAAAGATAGATAGACCGTGAGAGAAGAGAGATTGAAAGATAGCGAGGGAGGGGGAGGTAAGGCTGGGCTCTGTTTAGCGTGGCACCAACAGACCCTGACAGAAACAGAGGCACACATACATTTACAGAGGATGCGTGTAGCTGCCACGGATGCCGGGGAACGGAAGGGAGAGACGTCCATCGTTACACCGGCACGAGTGCTGGGCTGCCGCAATGGCTTTAAATCCCACTCGGGCTAGTCCCCAGGATGCACCAGGCGCCGATCGCCGCCGGCCAGGATCAAACGTCGCATCACGCTCGTGTTCCCTTGTGGTTTCGGACAACTAAGAGACACAGACTTCAAACGGTGACGTTGGCCCGTCCATGAAGAACAGTGTAAACACGGGGGGAAAAAAACATTTACAGTCGGAGGCTCGGAACAGAAACAGTAGTGAAACATTATCTCGCGGCATGCCCGTTACGGGCCTCCCCAAGTCCGTGTGCCGCAAACCGCATGAGACGAACGCCAAAGAGAACAATGAAAGCTGGAGGGAGTCTTATTTTTAGCGCGAGGCCTGTAACGACGCCTCTTAGCGATGGCCGACAGACCTACATATACCGAGCCAGCTGAACTGAACTGGAGGAAACTGACAGGGGAGCCCAAATCCAGCAAATCACGGGTTGGAATTACTCATGTAATGTTTTGCACGGCTGCCTTCCTTTCAGTTCCCATTTTCAATTATTGTTCTTAAAGGAAAAGTAGCAAAAAAATGGAGAAAAGTAGCAGGAAAAAGTAGAAAGCAGGTCACAATCAGAGCTAATCTGGCATCAGGCTCCCCTGAGTGGCTGCGGGTGTGTGGCTTTTTTTAACCGGATTTAACACAGTTGGTTCCGTATTTTCATCTCTCGGCGGCAGGGCCGGTAATACAGGTGGGATGAGCTACTTTTACTCACGGAACCGGCGAGGACAAAGAAAGCTGGACATCTTGGTAGGACACGCATCACACGAACTCCCATGTCAGGAAGACCCTGAAGCCAGGTCTGCCAGATGGGCACGCACCTGTCAGGGAAGCGCCCCTCCCACCGCCTGCTCCGCGCCACATGGTTCGAGGCGGCCCTGGGTCACGCCGCTCCCATTGGCTGACCCGACACCCCTGATGCAGAGCGCATACACCAAGCAGGGGGGGGGGGGGCGAGGAGGAGGGGCTGGACACTCAACACGGAACATGTTACAGCATCCCAAAGGGCTGCAGGAGCCAATCAACCGCAGCAACCGAAGTGTGGCGGGGAGACCGACGCATCCCAAGGGAGCAGCCTCTGTTCTGCGGCTGCCTGCTCCTGCCTTCTTTAACAGACTCCCCCCCACCCTCTGCCAGCCCCCCGCGCCATCACCCTCCTGCCCATGACTCAGACCCGCCATGCGTTCGAGCACGACTGGGTACCGCCGCTCAAACACGCTGACGGAGGGGACATTTTTTTATTTTTTTTTTTCAATTTCAACACAAGCGCTTGTAATTGCATCACTCGAGCTGCCGCGAAAGTCACATGACATTCGGACAACTGGTGGACCGCCTGGCCGAACTCCTCCATCCAATCGGCCGGCTCCCCGACAGGTAAACACACCCCCCCCCCTCCCAGCCCAATCAGACACCTCATCGGCCTTTAATTCTTTAGCCGACTAACTCCAGCCCCCAGGGGCTATGTGCCATGCATGACTTTCAAAAAGGTATCCGATTCACAGCAGGTGACAGGTGTGCGGTGAACTTTAAAACGAATTACTCAATTAGGGAGCAAAACGAAAAACAAACAAACACACCCTCTTTGGCTCCGATGATTCCAACAGATCACATTCTACACATCTAATGACTGCCCAGAACAAAAAATGCACAATATCAGCTTTTTAAGCATTCCACAACGTCCAGTGACACAAGGTTAGAGTCTCAGGAATTACCTTCGCATTACTCTCCTTCACAGTTTGTCCAACCGAACACAAAATGCTAACATGTAACATAACACCAGTGAAGGCCCTAATCCAAAGTAAATTTACAAACGAGCGCCTGCAAATACACCTGAGCTGGATCCATTTCTATAAACAGCAGCTGTTGTGGGTGGTGCAACATACCTCCCTCCCCAATCAAGGCAAATAACAGCACACAGAAACCTGCTGGGCTGACCAATTCGTTCTCCATATAGCCCCTTTATTAAGCTACCTTTGCCTGTTGCACCTAAAAACATTGCTACTAAACATTACCAACTACAGGTTGCTAAAAAGTATTGTTGATGCAATGCATCTGGATAAATTACTTTTTTTCAGTTGCTCAATTGTCCATGGGCAGTGGACGTAATCGGTCACTAATAAAAATACCTAATAAAATTAATAATGGCTTGAAAGCAAAAATAGACCTCTTCTCATTTTATCAGTACAAACACCTCCCATAATCTCTTACTCGGAGCTCAGTGACAGATCTCAGCTAGAAGCCCAACCAAACCCATCTATTAAGATTCCGGCAGGATGCAAACAACCAAGTCAGGGCATCCTGACCCAGACAGCGCTCTGAAATCTTACACAGACCGGGTCCTGTCAACTAAAACCAGTTCATACCGACAGATACGCCCCGATGAATAGGTGACAAAAAGTCAAACAAATCCCCGTTTGTCTCGGTTTGTGACTGCAGCCACTGGCTGCGATCAGAAACCGCCTTGCAACCGGACGGACTGGCTGGGGTGAGCGGCTCAGGGAACCAGTCATGCTGCACCGTCTGGGACCAGATTCCCAAGATCGCCACGTACGTGAGCATCAGTCTGCAGCCAAACCCAGTCTGTATCTGGAAGGGATACTGCACACATCGAGAACCAGACACGGCGGGATGACAAGAGGCGAAAGACGACCTGCTACGTGCAACTTTTAACGCGAAAAGGAGGAGAAAAGTAGCGCCACGGAGATATAAGGAGCGCAATCGCGAGCGTAGCTGAGGAAAGAGATCCTTGTATATAAGAGGTATCCATTATTTATAGAGATCTTATGTAATGGAGACAAGCAACACGGGAGGCAGTACTTGAGAAAATAGATATCACGGGTGTAAAGAATACAGAAGCGACAACGCTGGTTGTCGGAGACTGCGCGGCCGAAATGCAACACACGGGAATGACAAATATATCAAAGGCTGACAGGTTCATGCATAGAAACGCAGAAAACTCATAAAACATCAGAGGCCGTGTCCCAGATCGGGGGGAAAAGGTGCTAAAACACCCTCTCCATCCGCACCAACCTTTATAGCGTCTGTGTCTTCTTGTGTCCCACTGCTCCAGGTCCATTCGCTCTCCCATCCTCCGATGTCCAGTCCTGTCCCTCTCCCGAGCCGGCCCGTAGAGGGGCACCGGTCCCTACCCGATCCCACCCCAGCTGAGCTTTTATTAGGGGAGGGGGGGATAAAACAGCCTGTCGCCCGCGACGGGACTTCTGAAGCTGTGAAACACCCGGCCGCCTAGTGAATTATTCAACCGATAAAATGTCCATAAACGCCACGCCTTCGGCCGTCACCGAACAGATGCAAACCGGAAAAATCTTTTTTAAAAATAATAATAAAGGCTTTCGCAGGCTGTACGATGACCAGACCATCCAGCGCCGTCACGATTTCTATTAATCTATATTGCCATCCAGCTAGATACTGTCATGCTCCGTCGTTAATGGTGTCGTCTTGGAGTTTATCGATATTTTTCACGCCGAGTCGGTCTCTCCATGACCGGTCCGGTTTTAATCTCGGCGGCTCTCATCCAGTCTTTCATCCAGCGTAAAACCCGAAATTAGAGTAAGGACTACCTGGCAGATTAGCGGGTTAACTGAGCTCAGCCCAGCGGTAACAATTGCTGTATATATTTTTTTTCTTCTGTAATATTATCTGTAACGTGGCAGAGTCCCACTGCCAGTGCCAACGACTCGAGCCGCGACAGCTCTACGGAGAGTGGCAGCTGTTTTTCGCTCCCTTTTCCCCGTTATTTCCGTCCCACTCTCCCGCCGCCGTTAGACCTCCGTAGCCTCAGAGCGCGAGCTGGAAGTGCGCCATAAACGTCGCGAGCGTCGCCCTTTCCACTATGCCCTAAATACCCGAGGCTCGGCTTGGTTTGGGCTGCGTTTACGTAAGCCTGCGCGGTATCCAGTTCGCTTTAAAACCGCTGGGACTACTGCGCTACGGAGCGCAGGGGCGGCCTTGCGGACAGCAAGGAGTCTCCTTGAATAAGTGCGTCTTGGTTGCGTCATTTCCTGCTCCTTATGGACTTTCATTAAATAAGGGTGTTTTTGTAAAATATAAACACATCCTAGGGCACTATTAAAACAGCAGCATGTACTGTATGCCATGTCATATTGATGCTGAAAGTTAATTGGACATTTAATTAACTTGGACAATTGGTCTTTAAAAATAAGTAAATGTTCTACTATTATATGCTATTATATGCACTCTTTCACTATTTCTGGGTTGGAAAGGCTATCAGCTACATTATTTAGCCAGTGATATAGTCACCAAAGCCACAGTCACGTCCAACCGCATCCCAGCCCCTCTGCATGCATCCCTGGAGACCTAAGTGTTTGTATCATCTGCACTGGCTTGTCTCTTCCCAAGAACTTCTACCACACTTCCTGAAAGCTATCCATGCTTTAAATAGGCCTGGAATTACGCCACAATAATGGATAGTTCTCAGCTGGAGTTTTCAGGTAAAAGCCCACGTGGTTCAGAAACTGCTTGCATCACTTATGTTCACTTACCCGACTTCTATAGTTGTGATACTTGCACGAACTCTTAACACGTCTGGTGTGACACTCACGCTTTCAGACGCTCACGCAAGAAATCTTATGGCAAATCTATATTATTCCATTATAAACATAAAATCACCTACATCAAAAACATTTGGGTGGTTTGCGAACTCTACAGACTATTTTCAGGGTAATTAAACTGTCACATAGATGTAAATACATGCACTGAGTTGTCCAAAAATAAAAATATATCTACACCCAACAGAACACAGAGGGTCACCCAGAGATACAACGAAAAAAACACACACACACACACACACACACACACACACACACACACACACACACACACACACACACACACATTATAGTATATATACATATATTAGTATATATACAGATTTTTTTGCTGCAGAATTAAACTGACTTGAGTCCTGACATAATTATGTGTGTAGGGTAGAAATAGATTGTCCTCAGACCATCCCTGTAAATTCGTCATACTGTTTATGCTAATTGATTTATTATCCATATAAAGAAATGTCATCGGTGATTAAACAATCGATAAAATTGCAAAAATCAATACCACAATCAAACTCTGATTCCAGTGACATCAGTGTATCATAGAAAAGCAGTTAATGTGCTACATGACTATAATATTCTGCATATAAAACATACCACACAAATGTATTAAGATATCTGTGTATGTTCATTAGCTTTATATTCATTTGTTCTGCAGTTAAGAGGTTTGCATGGAAGAAAATATAAAATTCAGCACAAATGGAAAACAACAAAGACTATGAGGGATAAAGAAAATATGCACAGGTTACAGAAACAGAAAAAAAACAATAACACAAAAGTAGTCAAAACGTATAAAAGTCCTTTCAACGGGAAAGCTCAATCAGAATGGAGTGACTCAGAATAACTGTATGTAATACAAATGTACATCACCCCCATCGCACAGTCAGAGTGGTACATCCCAGCTGCTCTCTCTCCCCCTCTCCCAGCGTCCTCCATCTCTTCTCCCTCCCTCATTCTCTGACATTTCTCCTTGAGGAAGGCGCTGAGCCCAGCCCCGCATTCCCTCCCTGCAGGCCTCATTATCCCTCTGTTATCATTTCTCCATCCAAATCCAGGCCCGAGACGCTGCACAGCTAGAACTGAGGCAGCCAGAGGAAACACGGTAAGCGAGAACCGTTTTATTCCTGTTATCATCGTCATCTCTCTCTCCCTCTCTCTCTCTCTCTCTCTCTCGCTACCTCTGGGGGTCTGAGCCGTCTCACCCTGCTGCATCCACTGCAATGCTCTGCCCAAACGCAGGTGTAATACCATGCAGTGGGGGATGCGTATGGAGAGATGAGCTCCTTATACACAAGCACAGTCAAAATGCCTTGTTTCTTCCATTATTTATTAAATCCTCATTCTATCCTTCAGCTCTCGGGCCGAGACCTTATTCTCCCCTATACTGTCACTGCTCCTGCCCCCTCCTCTTTCTCCCTGTAATGTCCTCCATTAGCATGGCATGTGAGTCACACAGTGCCGGTGTCCCAGGCCTGCAATAGGCCCAGCGCAGCCGGTCCCACATAAGGTCTTCCTGACCCTGTATTTCAAGGCTGGCCATGGTGTACCTGGGTACGCATTGTGTTTGGTGGAATCGGGCCGCTTTTGCGATGATGACCACAGAGGGTGTTGATGTAGCACCGTGAAATGGGCCCCCTGTGTTCTGGCTTGGTGCCCACCCCCCATATTGTCACCTTTGGTCTAGTCGGTGTGCCTGTAGTCCAGTTATTACTGCGCAGGAGTGAGATCAACTAGGTGTTAGGAAAGTTGCGATGAGTTCAGTGTCCTTCAAGGTCATGTTCTTCTTCTAGTTTTGTTCCTTCTATCTAAAACCTCGAGTAGTGTTTCCCAGTCCAGTCCGTGTTGCCACAGACAGTCCGTGTTTTTGCTCCCTCCCAGTTCCCGACTAAAATTGCAGAAATGTGGACTGCCTGGCAGGAAGCTGGGAGGGAGCAAAAACATGGACCAGCTGTGGGTCCCCAAGGACCGGATTGGGAAACACTGACCTAGAGACTAACCCTGACAAAAGCTACTTATCAGAATATTGGCTATTAAACCTGATAATCATTTTAATGTTAAAAGAAAGTATCTGTTTCTTTCTGTTTGTTTCTCCTGGGACTTGACATTTAGAGAGAACCTCCAGTCTAGGAAGTAGCCCCCTCGCCTCTGTTTTCGCATCCCATGGAGGCCAAAGTGAAAAGCGGAGCAGGAGCTCCTAAAGCAGCCCCCGCTTCCAAAGAGAAACAAGGTGAAAAGGCGGAAAGGAAAGATTCAGCCACACCTCGCAAAGCCAACCCAGCCCCTGCTGATCCTGCCCCAGTAGCCCCAGCTCCTGAGAAGCCCGCTGTGGATGGAGCAGCTGACCAGGAGGCGGCGCCAGAGGGCAGTGAGGCAGGAGAGCCCTGCACAGACTCCCTGGAGAACCTGAAGCCTTTCCTTATTGGGGGAGCAGTCATTGCTGCTGCAGCCATCCTGGTGGGGGCACTGTTGTTGGCGCGGAGGCATTGAGAGCATCCTGCTTAGTTTATTGGTTAATCGGCAAAAGCATTGCTTGCTGATTGGTTAATTTACTGGCTTATATTGATTAATTGAGGAAGAAAATGTGTGGAAGGCACTCTGCCCATTATTCCATTTATACAACTCCCGAGCAAACTTACCTATGTATATAAACAGGTATACCAACGAATCACATGTAAACCCGATAGTCCATTTTGGTAGCATACTAACATATGTGTGGCTGTGCTTTCAAATATGTTAATCCATTTGGTACGGAGTCCATGTAAAATGAAGCAGAATGATGTTGCTATGGCAACATTAAGAACAACATTTCAATGTAAATATTCTACAAAATTATTGTTATTTTGATCCATTTCAGTGTGGGGGCTCAGTGTGGTGGATTGTAGCATATTGATGATTCAAGAAAATCTCCTCATATATAAAGTCATAATTGTTTTGTGGCAAGAGCGGCAATAGTTGTTCTGTTCTAGTTTTAGTGATAAAATTTGTGACATTTTCTATGAGACTTAGCCAAAAAGAAACTAACTACTGATACCTTTCTTATAAGTCCACCTAGGAAATGTTTACCTCTGAAGTAATTGGCCATGGTTTTAAAACTGTAAATTGTTATAAATGTCTAAATGCGAGTCTGTAAGATGGAAGCATAAGGTACGGTCTTCTTAGTAACTCCAACAGGAAGTAGGGAATCTAGTGAGCGGTGGATTGAAGTATCTTCTGCGAAAACGGAGCTCCGACTAGCCAGAGGAGGTGCGTATCCTTATTTGAGTAGCTCTCTGTGTGTACTTAGAATGCTTGCTAAATTTGACGCCATGTCATCCGTTGAAGATATAGGATGAACCCTATCATACTTCTGCCCTACCTACCCCATCGCTCTATACACAGTGATTATGAAGCCAATACAGTTTCTTGTAACACACATCATTGGTTGACACTGGAAGCAATACAATGCTTTGAATATACTGAAAATATATTCAACTGTCAAGTAAACCTTTGCCACTGCTAAGTGACTAGGGAATGTGTATGTTTGTTGGGCATTAAAAGAACATCACTTCAGTGTGAATTACTTAATTGACAAAAAATATATGTATTTGTCTCATTGTCTGTGTAGATTTAATTTGTAAATTGTATATGTAGGGAAACCCGATTTGTATATTTATTTTCTTATTTAAAGCTACACAGGCAGGATATGGTGGAGCAAAATGTCTATTATAGGTCTCTGTGGCAACTATATAGAATATCCAAAACACACTTGGCATGAAGTGTGTTTTAAGATGTGTCTCATTTGGCTCCAAATTGTATATTTTTGGCACCTAATTTTGCTGTTTCTGGAAACAAGCAAAAGTGTGATATTTTGGTAGCTAGAATGTGTATGATGTATGGATGCACTACTTGTGAGTATAATGTACATACTTCTATGCTAGTGATCCTAGGGTCTGTCAGAATCTCCTCTTGCACTTTTGACTTAACAGAACTCTACGGGCTTTCCGTCAGAACCATTTTCACATCTAATTGCACTGATTATTAATAATAGATGACCTTCCTGTGCACTGACATTAAACCCACAAAAAGAACACCGTCATAATGGTCTCCGCGAACGCATACCGTCCCTTAGCAGACCATATGCCGCAGTGCATAGAGCAAACTCTGACACTGATTCTCTATGGAAAGTAACAAAAAAGGCTTAGCTTTAATCACTTTATTGTTTTAATTCTTCTCCAGAGCGTATAAATGCAATAATTCTAGTAGGAATATACGTTTTAGCACATTATTGTGACTCAATAATGGTTATGATAATAAAAATGAAAATGATAACGAATATTATTATTCCCAATATAACCAGTCCTCCCCCCCCCCC
>JAABNY020000008.1:14291167-14307598 GCA_015164015.2 Brevimyrus niger | reverse complement strand
CTAGCTGCTCAATTGTCACATCCTTTACACTAGCTGCTCTAGCTGCTCGATTGTCACATCCTTTACACTAGCTGCTCGATTGTCACATCCTTTACACTAGCTGCTCTAGCTGCTCGATTGTCACATCCTTTACACGTGCACCTCCATTTCTCCCTGGGGGTCAATAAAATCCATCTTAATCTCAATCTCAATCTCTCAATCATAATCTTAATCTTAATTGGCATTTTTAAATTGACCACAGTGTGTGATTGTGTGTATGTGTTCTGTGATAGACTGGTGTTGTGTCCAAAGTGTATCTCAGATTTATGCCTGTTGTTACCTGGGTTAGACCCCAGGTCTGGTCAGTGAACCTGACCAGGATAAGTGGTGGGAAGATGTATTTATGTACCCTGTTAAAAATGGGTGTTTATTTGTTGAAGTTTTTTACCATCTTTACTGATCGATGGTTGATAATATAATCTGAATATATGAATAATCTCTGTGTCTTCCTTATCTGTTACAAACTGTTGCCTCACTAAAAATGTCTTGATAAGACATTTACAGTTGGTAATGCTGGGAATTTGTGCATTCTGTTTTATGGGTTTTTTTTACAGATACAGTGGTACCTCAGTTCTCAAACTCATTAGAACTCGAATTTCTTAAGTTGAACCGACTCTAGTTCGAAATAAAATACCTAGAACTCGATCTGAATCTCAGAAGTCAAACCGCGAATGCCGACCTAAGACAAGTTGTCACGCGGCACGTCTCTCAGCGGAAACACAGGGTAAAGCTTCATTCGCATTTGCACTAGCTGAATACATATATTTAGACAGTGAAAATACATTTAGACAATGATAGACACTAACAGTAATTATTATATAATAAAATACATTTAAAAATAAAAAAATCTTATTTTATTATTATTAATAAACCATTAATACATTTAATTATAATAATATTGTCATGTCGGTTGGGGACGGAATGGAGACAAAGGTGCAGACGTCAGATTATCAGGGAATATGGGGTTTAATTACAGGTAAGACAGGCAAAACGCAGACGGACAATACAATGACCGGACTGGGGACACAAACTGAAACAGGGACTAAATACAGAGGACTCATGACAACAACCAGAAACAGCTGATCACACAGGGATTCCACTTGGGGTTAACGAGGGGGCATGGCACATGGAAGGAGCGGGCGATCACGGCAGGACACATTGTTTTTTTTAAACTTTACACATTGTTTGGATATATTTATATCTTATAAGATATACATATATCTTACTTAATTTAATTATCTTTGATTATTGTTTTGATAAATGTGCTTAGATGTGTTTAGTACAGTATATGCTCTTGTTTTATTCAGTTCATTTTGTGTTTAAATGCTAAAAAAACACATTTTGGTGTAATTTTTGGGGGGTGGGAACCAATTAATTGGTTTTCCATTATTTCTTTTGGGGAAAATTAGATCAGAACTCAAACTTTTTAGGACTCGACCCGAAGTTCTGAACAGACTAAGCTCGAGGTCTGAGGTACCACTGTACCATTGTGATAACAGAGCTACCCATAATGCATTTGCACAACCGATGACTCAAAACATAAGTGTGTTGCCACCTCAACATGGGCAATACTCACTGTGACTGGAGATAATGGGGACTTTAGGAGTTAAAACCAGTTTAACTGGGACATTTTCGTCATCACTGTGCGACATTGTGTGTGGAAGAAAGATCCCATTGCCACAATGTTTATTAAATGTTTGTTGCTGCCTGATCTGTACAGCCTACCTGAGCCACTCCTTCCGGGCATAGTGTACTTGTGCACATGCGTGTGCCAGTCTCATCAATGATGTCGTGTTTGTGCTCACACTGGGCGCATACTGTGCCTGAGTCCACCTGAACCTTGCCCAAGTCCGTGATTTCATAGGAGCTTGGGCATGGTCAAACACACAGTACCATCCCCAGGCACAGTACGGAGTGATCACACTAATCAAGTGGACAAGCATTTGGGGGCCAAATGTGCGTGGTGCAGATTACCTAATATGAGTACACCCTAAGACCTAGTTGGAGTGTTTGAGGTCTAGACAAACACTTTTCAGTCCTGACTGTTTCACTCTCTTTCCGACAGGTGGATGTCTTAAGCCATGAGTCTCCAGGGAGCCCCAACGAAAAACACCAAGTGAGTCCGATGATCACACACACATGTGTACACACAGTTGTTGATTCACACTCAGTCTTACTCCCACACACGTACACCCATTTATAAATGCCCACAGCTACAAACACAGTCCTTTTTTCCTGTAACACACACATATCCTGTCTCATATTCTGTAGTGACGCAGGGGTACCAACAAATGCTGTCTGAGGCTTTCTGTTCCTACAAACACATATTCATTGCTTAAGTACACACACACACACACACAGTCTGACACACATTCTCCACTCACCTCTACACATAGAAATGCTCCGATAAACATTCGTAAGTGTGAACGGATGCAGTCACACACTCTTCTCAGCTGGCCATAATGTCTGATGTACATTTCACACCAACCCCAGACACTAACACACACACACACACACACACACACACACACACACACACACACGCACACACACACACACACACACTCCTCTTTTACTGACATTTACCCACACACTTTGGTCCCCCCCCTTGGTGTTTTTGGGATCTGTGGGGAGGGGTGTTCCAGTTAACAGTGCAGCTCTGTTGGGGGAATATTTGCTCTGCTTGGAGACCTCCTGTCCCCACCCCCCAGTCCCCTCCCCTATACTCCCCCCACTCCCCCCCCAGGACACGATTCCTGTCCAGTCTGCTGGACAGCAGGCAGGATCTGCTTATGAGGCTCTGACAGCGCGGGGGTACAGGGCAGGATGAAGCAGAGCCACGGTAACCCAGCCTCTTCCTCTCTTCACAGTGGGGTGGCTAGATCAGACAGCAAGATGAGTGCCAAGGCCCTTTATGGTAAGTGTGTGCCTGTATCTGCTTGTTCAGCTGTCTTCGGGGACAAAACCGACGTCCCCACATGACATCCGTAGCCACTTTTATTAGTCGTCAGTTTTTTGTTTTGATGGATCACTAATTACATAAAAATGGGAATCAGCAGGAAGTCATAGCAAATATATCTATAAGAGATCTGTGTTTATATGTGCGTGCGTGTGTCAGCCAGAGGGACGGCGTTGTTTGCAGGTTTGCCCGTATGTATGTTTCTCTTTTTCCATTCATGGTGTTGCTACGGTTACTGCCATATGTATACAGGTGTGGTACGGTGAATCTGAGCTGGCACTTTCCAGAACAGACCTATAAAAAGGGGCTTCTGTCACAGAGTCAGAAGTCAAGCTGAGAGGCTCCTTGGTGATGTGGTTCGGATCAGGGAGGACAAGGTTCAGTGCGCAACACCATAGTTAAGAATTAAAGGTTATGTGATACAGAAATCTTTGCACAATAAAACAATTGCTGTAAACCACCATATTGGTTATGTCTAAAGTGCACATTTCCTCAGTCACCTATTAGGTACAGTATGGAACTTTTTAAAATCAAATAACCAGGTCATGGACAGATTTGCAAGTCAAATGTCTCTGCCAGGAAATCCAGGATCTGTTATGATTGCTCCCCCAGAACAGCAGCGTAGCCTGATAAGGTGGGACAAAGGTTTCAGCATGATAAATCAGCTCTCAGTCATTATCAGCCATGAGGTGCGCTAACCCCCTGTGCCGACTGTGCGTGTAGACTTACTGTATGAATGGCTGTGCGGACTGTGCGTGTAGTCTTACTGTATGAATGGCTGTGCGGACTGTGCGTGTAGTCTTACTGTATGAATGGCTGCGCTGACTGTGCGTGTAGTCTTACTGTATGAATGGCTGCGCTGACTGTGCGTGTAGTCTTACTGTATGAATGGCTGTGCGGACTGTGCGTGTAGTCTTACTGTATGAATGGCTGCGCTGACCATGAGATTCCCTACTGGCTGCATGAGATAATGTGCAATTAGTGTGAGGTGCTGTGATAACTGTGAGATGCCGAGTTTCATGTGTGAGACATTGTGATGACTGAGGAGAAACAGTGTATTGACTCTGTGAGGCACTGTGTTGACTGTGTGAGACACTGCGGATTGTAAGATGTTCTGGTGACTGTGTAAAACACTGCTGATCGTAAAACTGCTATGTGAGACTGTTCTGATTGTTAGACACTGTGCTGACTGTGAAACACTGTGCAGAACGTGAGATGCTCTGAAGACTGTGAAACACTGTGCTGACTATGGGAACCTGTGCTGATTGTGAGATGCTCTAGTGAATGTGAGGCACTGTGCTGACTGTGTGAAACACTGAGAGTAATGAGAGATGCTCTGAAGACCGTGAAACGCTGTGCTGACTGTGTGAGACCCTGTGCTGATTGTGAGATGCCCTGGTGAATGTGAGGCACTGTGCTGACTGTGTGAAACCCTGAGAGTAATGAGAGATGCTCTGAAGACCATGAAACGCTGTGCTGACTGTGTGAAACACTGTGCTGATTGTGAGATACTCTGGAGGATGGAGAGAATGCCAGGGGCTTAGCTAAGCCATGGGCAGAAATTCATGTATCTAGGTGGATAACTTCAGGGAACCGCACTACTGAGGAGTTGGCCTCACAACCGAAAGGTGCTATCTGCCTTGGTAAGTTACCGGTATATGTGAATGGGGGAAAAAAATGCACATATAAATGGGTATATGAATGCCTGAAAGGTGTATAACTCACTAAGTTAAAAAGATAAAAAATAAAAAATAAAGCAAATAGAGCAATAAAGGAGAAAGGGTGTGTGTAAGAATGTGTGATTGCATGTGTTATGCAAGGAGAAGGGGCGTGTGTGTTATGGGCGTGTGGCATAGACAGGGTGTGTCCTCCCAGTTACAGCTGGATGAAAAGGGCCATTGATTCGGAGCTGGGGTCTGCGGTGTGAGGCGGCCCATCAGCGTGGCACCATTAGCAGCGGCCGCACCCCCACGGTCTGTTACACCTACAAGCTGAGGCCCTTCCTAGGACCCTGTGTCTGATGCCCTGCACCCGCGGTGGGAAACGCCGCACTCACTGTGCAGCTGACCTTGAGCTCTCTGCGGAGCATGCAGCTCTGGCATTTGTGCCCGTGCTGACTGTGCAAACCTGTGCCGACTGTCCGAGCCCCTGTTGTTTGAGACCCGGCGTTGGCCGTATAAGACACCGCGCTGCCTGTTTGAGATGATGTCTTGACCGTGTGAGCTCGTGTCTGGTAGGTGAGGCACTGACCGCGTG
Organism: Brevimyrus niger; assembly: GCA_015164015.2. Lineage (NCBI taxonomy): Eukaryota > Metazoa > Chordata > Actinopteri > Osteoglossiformes > Mormyridae > Brevimyrus > Brevimyrus niger. Next base: position 14,302,344 of record JAABNY020000008.1, on the reverse strand, counting down.
AAATTCTCTTCCCTATCAGGCAATGTGTGGAGGGTGGAGGCTGTGCTGTGCTGACTGTTTGAGAAGCTGCGCTGTGTGACAGTTCGCTGTCACTATGCTGGCTGTGTGAAGTGCTGTGAAGGATAATTACTTAAGTCGGCTACGTATTCATATTGGCTGTAAGTTCAGAGCACCAGACTACCGCCAATACTGCTCCACATGGTCCGCTGTATCCGGACACTTACTACACACAACTACACTTAAATATCTGCGGTAACACTTTGGATAAATTACCATTGGTGGGCTCCTGTACAGAATCTTGCTACAGTGATATAGCGAAGGACTTCATGTGTGTGCACAGGCAAGAGAGTGTTTGCATGGTCCAGGAAGAGAGGCCCGTCCTTGCACAGATCACTTTCTTTTTCAATACCTAATTTTGCCTTCATGCAAAAATCTTATAATCACTCTGGCCGTGCCGTTTAGCAGGTAAGCTATGCAAATGGGAACTGCGCCTTCCCTGCTGTCCCGCTTAGCATCTGCTAGTGTTAGATGGGCAGGAGGGGCTGCACTGAGAAGCTGAGCTGTAGGGGCCTCCGTTTGCACAGGTTGTGTCTTGAGGAGTGGAAGAAAAGGACTCACACACACAAGTATTCCTGCAGTGTCTGTTTTGGGAGCAACATGGCACTTTCAGGTACTGGTAGTGCCCTTAATACAGGCACTAGCTGCGTGAAGACCCAAGCGTGAGGAATTGCATTTAAGCTGTCAGATCTGTAAGCTTGGAAACGGTGTCTATTTAACAGTGTCTTTTCGTGCTCCTCATCTTATGACCTCTGTTATTTGTTCGTTTCTTTGTTTGGCGTTTCCCATTCTGGCCCCGCTAATTCGCCTCTCTCTCTGTGCAAATGAGTTACTCTCTCCTCTCCACTGTGTTTGGCAAATGCAAACTGTGAGTAATGTGTGTTTGAGGGATGTTCTATATATAATTTCAGTGCTTCTTGGTTTCATTCTATGTAAAAGACTTATATGGTGATTCTAGCTGAGTCTTAGATGAGAGAAGGCTGTGACTGAGCCTCATTGCGCTAATGCTTGTTTGGAATGAGGTGCCGATCCTTCCTGTGTCTGATATAAAGAAGTCCGTTTAGAATGAGGTGGTCACTACGTCTGTGTATGATATAGAGACATCTGTTTAAAATGAGGCTCTGATCCATCCCGTGTATGATATAAAGATGTGTTTAGAATGCTAAGAAGGCAATTAACCTTACTTTTGATAAGGTACCAATATCTACTCAAAATGAGATGATAATGCAGCCTTGTAAATTAAAGCCTATGTATTAAGGAAGCCTGGTGCTGAATGGGTATAGTTGCCAGAAACCTGCTTTTGCGCAGCTGGTTATTCTGAGATGCTGAGAATGATATTGACACCGAGTGTGTGTGAGCCTGACTTTAAGTTTGACACCGAGTGTGACTGAAGAGCTCAACGCACAAGAGTCCCAGAAAAGACTCATCCGTGACTGGCGACACTGTGACTCTGGCATGACTCCTAAAACCTGTGTCAGTCATGGGGTGCTGTAGTGTAAACAAAGCCTCACCTTTCTTCCTGCTCTGTGAGGAAGATAAGCATGTTTGTAAACATGCCGCAGTAGATAGAGGCTGCTGAACAGGTCTTCCATCTGCGTTTCAGATGCAGCGTGTGTCGAAATTAAAGATGAAATAAGGTCTAAGTACTAATAATGACGCATTTGGTTTGCCGTTACAGTTTAATCAGTGCTTTGACTGTTTATTTTAATATTGATTTAGGTTACAAAAGTGACATGAATGTTATATGCCCGTACAGATGAAAAGCAGGTTGACTTTGTATACACACACATGCACACACATACATGCACACACACACACACACATTTGTATTCATATCTTTGTGAGGACCATTCATTAATTTCCATGGGAAAAACCCTAAACCCAACAAATATACCCAACCTGCACACACGCAAATTTCATAACCCGTTCCAGTTAAAAAGAAGCCCAATTTACGCGCATTCACTTTTTGTGCTTTGAGGCCATTTCACATTTCTCTGTCCCAGCAAAACTTCATCTAGCAGAGGTCAAAAAAATCCAAAAAGTAACTTCGGAGCTTTGAAGCCGTTTGAACCATCTGCCGCCCGGGCCGCTTTTTCGTGGCGGTGGGCCCTGAGGACGCGCTTCCAGTAACGCCATGCATTAATAAGGCAGGAGGCGGTCAGCTTTCACAGACACCTGCGCTAGTGTTTCACCTTGCAGGAGCCGAGGTGGGAGGTAGGGCAGGAAATGGGGAAGTATCACCATTTCCTTTTCTAAGGGGGGGGGGTTAGAATGGAAGCAAAAGAGCGATCGAGCGAAGAGTCAGAGAGAACTTGCAGGAGAGGCAGGGGTTGGATAGAGTTTCAGCTTGCAGACAAAGGGATGAATGGGATAGGTGACTAAAATGTGGATGTGTGGGTAGTGACCAGTACAGAAGGTAATAGATTGAGGTGAAGAAGCAGACTCAGTGGGACTGAGAGAGTGACAAAGGGATCCTAAAGGTAGACCTACAGCTACTGAGCCAATCAATATTCACTGCCTGGATATTCCTTTGTATGTCTGCGTTCTGTGGCCACTGTATTAGTACCAAGTGGGACCCACTTCGGCCTCCAGAACCTCTTCAAAGGTGGATGAGCTTTATCTTCAGAGAAACCATTCTGTACACCTTTGATGTAACGAGCTCTTATTTTTGCACTTGTGACCTTCCTGTTAGCTTTAGCGATTCTCGCCGTTCTCCCCTGACCTTTCACATTAACATGGTGCTTCAGTACTGCCACTAACTGGTAGTAATATTTCTTATAAACTCCATACCAGTGTTTGTCAACTGGTTCAGCCACTGAACCTCATTTTTCCTTGGCTATTAAGCCATGACATGGTTGTGAAAATCCCAGGTGGTCCTGCTGTTTCTGAGATGTTGGAGTCACCACATCCGGCAGCAGCGATTACACATTCTCTATGACATTGTGTCCTAATCCAGTCCTCAGGACCCACAGACAGTCCACATTTTTGCTCCCATTAAGGAGCTCAGAGGTAGCAAAAATATGGCCTATCAGGTAAGGAGCTCAGAGGGAGCAAAAATATGGACTGTCAGGTAGGGAGCTCAGAGGGAGCAAAAATGTGAACTGTCTGGTAAGGAGCTCAGAGGGAGAAAAAATTTGGACTGTCAGGTAAGGAGCTCAGAGGGAGCAAAAATATGGACTGGCTGTGGGTCCCCGAGGACCAGATTGGGACACATTGGTCTATAAGATCACACATCTTAACTGCTCTCTGCTTAACAACACAATAACTGACCATCTTGACCCTGTGTGCATGCTGTTTGTATTCAGTTGCGGCCCCATGATTCATTGTATAGATGAGCAGGCTGATTGCATTAGCAAGCAGGCATACATAATAAACTGGCCACCGATGTGTATGAACTATATATATCGTGAAATTGTTGCAGGGTAGAAAGCAGAGGGTATAAATTATGTCACACCATAGAAAACACAGAGGATATCTGTTTATCCAGCCACTGGACCTATAAAACAAGGACAGTCAAAGAGAGAAGTCTTGGCAGCATGATGAATGAGGATCAGTCCACCAGACACATGAACTGTAAAGTCTTTGTGTTAAGAGAAGGAAGAAAATGTTTCAAAGGGGAATTAGACATAACTTGTTGTGCCACTTTGACATGGGAGATATGACACAGGTCCTCCTCTCTCACACTGGTAATTTATGACTCACTGGAGTTTATAGACTTATTTCATAGCGTTCATTTGCATTGTGTTGAACGATATCCAAATACAAGTTTGGTCAATTACTCTAAACAGGTTTAGATTGAAATGTAGTAAGATCCATAAGGGGGTTGTTCTAGTAACTGATTTAATAAGCACTCAGTGAGGTTCACTAACTAGCATGCGTGATGTGTATGGATATGACGTAAATCTACGAGTTTAGTATTCTGTCTGTGATTTTATTGCAGTGAGAACATCACGTAAAAGGTACCGGAGTGGAATAACACTGGGATAATGGCTTGTGTGTGTGAGGATTAACCTCCAGTAAGGATCTCCAGAGAGGTCCGATTTCTGCTGCTCTATTGCTACATCTACCAAAAAAACAAAAACAGCATTACATTTAAATGGCTGTGCTCAAACATGTAAAGCTAGTGTTGAAGTAACATATTTGTTGCAAGCAAAGGCATCGCACGGTGTGTGCCAGCTGACCTTTAACCCTGCTGACAGATAATGTGGGAGAGAGAGGTGGACGGGTGGGCGGGGCTATGGGTCACAGTGCACTCCTGCTGTGACAGTGACGGGTCATACCCGAGCAGAACTGGACAGAGGGAGTACGGCAATCATTAGGAGCAATGCTGAGCTGGAAAGAGAAAGGTAATAGCAGGTTGGGCCACACTGGAGGGTCGGTCTGTCGACGTCATTTATTTTTGTGGAGAGGTGGAGGATATTATTACTGCCGATACGATGGGTTCTGGCGAGGGAATGGGCAGTGATGGGAACCTTAAGGCGGAACCTGTGTGAGCTTCTGTGCCTCTTAATATGGAAAATGTGTCCATGGTATTTTGAGTTTTGGAAAAACATGGACTGAGCTTTTGCATGCCATTGGATGGGACCTGCGCTAGCGTCTGCTTGTTTGTGCGGTGGCCGTCCCGGTTCCTGTCAGACGTGTGACTATTTTCTGAGATCGGTCGCATTTACAGTGTAGGTGCTTCATATTCCTCTCTCCTGCACTTCACAGAGCAGAGGAAAAAATACTCCAACTCCAACGTCATCATGCATGAAACGTCCCAGTATCATGTGGAGGTAAGCGCCTTCTCTGTCTCTATTCACACTCATTCCAGCAATTGATCAATGCCAATCGCCAGTGCGCAGTTTCTTACTAGTAATATATAGGATCTGGTTTATGAAGGGAAACTAGATTCTATCCAACTTCCATAAAAACCAATCAGAGCCGGCATGTGGGTTAATTTTTGATTGCCCTTTTTTTTTTGTTTTTTTTTTACTGCCAATATGCTGTACATGCTGGTTTCGGGCCAGTTTGCCACAGGCAACGTTCATCAACAGCCATGACGAGAGAGTCTCATTAAGAAGCCTTTACAGGTGTGCAGTTAAACATAAGTAGAACTGGGTGTACCTGTCCTGTCCTCCACTTATGTGCAGGATCATGGTTCATGAGCAGGCCCCAGGAGTATGTTTATATACACGTTTATCTGACACTTTGATCAATTTGATGTGATTTTTTTTTTTTTTTTAAGCGCCAGATTACTTATCAAACAGAACTTTTAGATGCGATAACAAAATTTTGCCTTTTTTAAAGCAAGATGAAGTTCTTACAAGAGGAGCTGGGTTTGTTTGGAATCCAGCTAGAGACGAGAAGCCACAATTTCTGTGGTGATATATTCTAGAAATATGCAATACATCGAAAAAAAACACCGGAACGTACACATTGAAGATTTAGAAAAACTTTATTGATCCCAGGAGGAAATTCATGTGCTTACAGCAACAATTATGTACTCCAGTATTCCAGTGGGGCTTTATTGTAGTGCCAGCCATTCGCTAGTATACAGTGTCAGAATATGTCATTCCCCCCGGACCATGGTAAGACACATAGGGGGACTGTATGTGCACAATGACAGGTGAAGAGTGCAGATTAACACATGGTGCATATGACACGACAGGAGGGCAGACGCACGGTACGTACATGAATATATCATGTATAATATAGTGTGTATAATAAAGCAACAGGAATATAGCGGCCGGATACCAATATGGTAAATAAACTATGTAACATGATTTGAATGATGCTACTGTTTGTACATAACAGAACATAGACCAACATACGTGTGGTGCAAAACAAGGCAAAGATAGTAAACATAGTACAAACAAGGAAAAGTTTAAACAAATTTAAAAAGCACACACGCTGAATATGCTAAAAAAACGGATATGTTTATAAATACCTATTCATTTCCCTACCCCACGAGCGGAAAGCACAGGGGCTTGTGACTGTGAAGGTTCCTTTGCAGTATGACCTTTGCTTTCTTCCACCTGTGATAAAACAGGCAGAGAGCTCAGCCTGATCAAAGCCAACACCCACACCATCTAAACATTTTCGCATTTCAGATCTCCTGTTCACTGCTGTCCAAATCCTGCAGTGCGCAGCCCAGTCTAATGTCTGCAGAGTAGTGCTTTGGCTGTTCTTCCCCTTTCCCCCGGGCAAATATCCATAAGGCCCCATACCCAAATCTCACACCCGCTCATCTCCCTCACAGACGCCTGGTTTTTTCATCTCTTAATTTGTTACATGTCCAGGAACTAACTTCATTTTGGCCTCTATCCGTAGCTTAGGAGGCAGAACAGTCTGAATCCGAGATTTTACCTGCTGCTCATGTCACTCATGCATGATTCATGTAATAGTGATTAGTGATAATTAGGTGTTAGAAAGTGAACATTGGACAGTCTCTAGTATGCACTAATTAATGTATACTCCGCAATGCTTCTGCTATTGTAATAATATCCATGTATTCCATGACTAATGTGCTAAACTCTATGTAAAATGGACCCATTAGTGGTCTGGACTATTTTTCTTTCCTAGGTATTGCAGTAGATTCTGATGCTAATGCTATGTAATTTATACGATGCGTGTTCCCAGTGTTGAACTGCATTTACGTGTTATTATGTTCACGTGACTTTTTGTTGGGTATTAGAGCATTCGACTGAAATCCGCATGTTAATATCAGTTGAACGGATGAATATGAATATATATGTTATTGTAAATGCAGTCCTGATTTAAGATTTGCAGTTCCCTTTGTGTATGTATTTCATCTGAGTCAGAATTAGTTCTGGTTTCAGGTCAGAATATTATAACTAAACAATATATTAAAATATTTTTTTAGTTGACCACCAGGTATTGCACCAAGATAATTTAAGCTTCAAATTCAAAGGTTTTACAGTTTTAAATGATAGCTATTCTCTCTGTCAGTCGTTCCCTAATTCTAACTCCACTTAAGTTCATCCTGAAGTATGTCCCAAACACCTCTCTCTCTCCAGCACCTCTCCACCTTCGTGATGGATAAAACCGAGTCTATTGCCACAGTTGATGATGCCATCAAGAAGCTTATCTTTCTTGACTCCAAAGACAAGATTTGGACCCAGGAGATGCTGCTGCAGGTTACAGACAAGGCCATACGCCTCCTGGACTGTGAGTCACAGGTAGGTCTACCATGTTAGCGTTATTTGCCAGAAGAAGAATTCCCTCCAAACGGCATTAATGATTACTGATGGGTCGATGCTCCTGCTGAAGTTTGATTCCGCTCCACTCGCTTTGTTTAGCGACTCATTGAGATCTAACAGCAGTGACCAAGTACTCTGAGTATTCCGTGTCTCGCTATTTGCAGGGACACGTGCATTTTATGACACTATCGTGAGAAATGCATTAATAAAGCCTACGTGTGACCTCTCCTTAGTTCATGCTAACCGCACTACAAGAAGAGAGGAAAGTAAGACCTGAAGGCATAAAAAAAAGTTAAAGAACAGATGCCACTGTGGCTAAATGTGATAAAAAAATATACATTATGACCTCAGGATCAGCAGCTAATTTTAACATTAGACATGAAGATTTTCTGAAGACTTTTAAGAACACTGTGGTCTGTAGGGATAACAGACAAGTGAATTATTTATGATATCAAGCCAAAAGTTTCACTTATAGCACAAATAACCAGCAAAAATCGTATTATTTTTGGCGTATTATTAGAGGACAAGTGCAATGGAGAAAACCTGACTTATGGGAGGAACATGAGGAAGACAATAACCAACACAATAGTACAGTAAACATGCCTTTGGGAGGCTTAAAGACCTTGACAGAAGATAGAATGTTCAGGAGGAATGCTGCTTGTATGGTCATTTGGAGTTGACCTTGAGTTGACCTTGACTTTACGGCACCTAATAACAAAAAAACAATAAAATGCTAAAAGATATGAACAGATGGGCCCAGTTTAAAGCTCACAGCGTGTTCGCTAATGGTAAACCCTGGGGCCTTTATTGGGTTGCTGAGCATGAGGTTTAGAAACCCAGACTGCATGTGAATAAATAAGACGCTCAGTAAACTGATCTCATAAGAAAAGCAGAATTTCTTTAGGCAATTTCAGTTCTAAGAGGTACATGTCAATGATTGACTTTGGGAGAGATGGTAACAGCTGTTTGTGTTGAGAGCACCATCTAATGGAAAAATAGGGATGGTGCTATGAAACCAGGCAAGCGGCACGTCACGTATCAGTGAGAGAACAGAATTGTGACTTTGTGATGGATCCTAAATGCAATAGCCTGGAATAACACAATTGTCTATTATGCACTGACTCTGTATATACATGTTTAAATATGTTTGAACTGTACACAAATTACATAGAATATAACTGGTTATACACTCTAAGGACAAAAGTATTGGGACACACTTCATTCAGACCCATTGCCACAGGTGTGTAAAATCAAGCACCTGGACATGCAGTCAGGGTTACAGACATTTATGAAAGAATGGATCATTGAAAAGCTTAGTACGTGTCATAGGATGCCACCTTTGCACTAAGTCAGTTCGTGAAAATTTCTTCCCTGCTAGATATTGCATGGTCAGCTGTAAGTGGAATTATGGCAAAGTGGCGGTGTTTAGGAACAGTAGAAACCAGCAGACCACGTAAAGTAACAGGTCGGGATTGTGCTGAGGCACATCATGTGTAAAAGCCACCAGCGCTCCGTTGACTCAATAACTGCAGAGTTCAAATTTCCTCACATTTCGGACCTCGTGGGAACAGTTTGAGGGAGGCCCTTTTATGTTCCAGCATGACTGTGCCCCAGTGCACAAAGCAAGGTCCATAAACGCATGGTTTGGTCAACTTGGTGTGGAAGATCTTGACTTGCCTGCACAAAGCTCTGACCTCAGATCCCGTCGGAACACCTTTGGGATGAACTAGAAATGGAGGTTGCGAGCCAGGCCTTCATCTCAACATCAGTTCCTGACCTCACAAATGCCCTTCTGGATCAGAGGCCAAAGATACAGACACACTCCATAATCTTGTGGAAAGCCACCCCAGAAGAGTGACAGCTGTTATAGCTGCAGAGGGGGAACCAGTTCCATATTGATGGATTTTGAATAGGATGTCATAGAAAATCCTGTAGGTGTGGTTGCCTGGTGTCCCAATACTTCTGTCTATATAGTGTATGTACTGTAATTTCATGTTGTGTGGGTTGTTTTGCATTTCAATTATATATTCTGTTGACAAATCACTATGGGAGTTCAAGTACATAGGATCCATCGTCATTGTAGATTATAATATCCGTAAGACTATCAACAGAACGTTTGTTGTTGGAATTGCCCGGCTGCCGAGGTTTCCGGGGCACACGGCACTGGTAAGTGTGACAGTGTACACACTGAGCATCTTCCTCTGGCCCGGTCAGGAGGAGCTGGAGAACTTCCCACTGTCCACGGTGCACATGTGCCAGACGGTGCTGAATCAGACCCGCTACCCCTCGGTGCTGCTGCTTGTGTGCCAGGACAACGAGCAGCACCGGCCCGACATCCACTTCTTCCACTGTGACGAGGTGGAGGTGAGTCCTTTCACTGAGGCTGACCCAGACACACACACGCCTGACATTGCGACGCAGTCCAGTAGCTCCCTAATGCTAATCCGGACACAAACAATACACTGTAACACAGTCCGGTAACTCCCTAATGTTAACCCAGACACAGACAATACACTGTGACACAGTCCAGTAGGTCACTAATGCCAACCCAGACACACACGATACACTGTGACACAGTCTAATAGCTCCCTAATGCTAATTGCTAACCCAAACAGAAACACACACGCCCTGTATTGGGATACATATATATACACAGTTCACTGTGACACAGTCTTATAGCACCCTAATGCTGATCTATATAAATACACAATACACTGTGACATGGTCCAGTAGCACCCTAATGCTAATCCAAACAGAAACATGCATGCACTTTATTGGGATGCAATCTCACAACCACCTTATGCAGACAAAGACACAAACACACGTACCACTATGATACTTATTCTGTGACCCTGATCGAAATCCCAGATTTGCATCAGAGATTGGTATAATTATTGGTGTTTTGTATTGACATCATTCATTGCAACATAATACACGCTGCTATCCTCGCTCCTATAGGCCGAAATGGTGCATGCTGACATCGACAGCGCCCTCGGAGACAACAAGCACGGCAAGAAGATGCGGCCGCAGACCCTGAAGTAAGCATGTGTCCGGTTCCCCCGCACCCACGTGCCATGCCGACCTGTCCGCTGAGCTCACAGATATAACCCTTTCTCACAGGTATAACCCTTTCTCACAGATATAATCCTTTCCCCACAGAGTCAATCAAGAGAAGATGAAACGCCACAGGGAGACCATCATCCCCCCCTCGGCCTCCAAAGACCAAGCCCCGGCCGTCAAGGGCAGAGTGGCTGCCACAAACATGAAAGGTGATCCAACACACACACGCACACAAACACGCACACACACACTCACTCACACACACAGGTTGGTAGTTATATCTTTGTGGGGACTCTCCATTCATTTCTATGAGGAAAACTCTAATTCCAACATGATGACCTTAACCCCTACCCAGCCGTAACTTTAACCATAAGTGACCAAACAAAACATGCGAATTATTGCATTTTTACTTGGTCCCCACAATTTAATGTAAACATTAGCTACACACACACACACACACACACACACACACACACACACACACACACAAGCATATGTACTGCAGGAACTTACAGTATATCTGCTGAACAGATATCGATAAACGGAGTTCTGTTCAACACGACCAGGAGTCTAATGAAAAACTGGCACAGCGCATTGAAAAGGATGCGGTGAGTTCTTCTGATACTTTACAATGCTGTGATATGCTGTCACAGACAGAATCACTGCATACAGACTGACCCTCTGGTACTGTGGTATGTGTCACTGTGATATTCTGTATACAGACTGAATCACTGCATACAGACTGACCCTCTGGTACTGTGGTATGTGTCACTGTGATATTCTGCATACGGACTGAATCACTGCATACAGACTGACCCTCTGGTACTGTGGTATGTGTCACTGTGATATTCTGCATAC
>JAABNY020000008.1:14274883-14285999 GCA_015164015.2 Brevimyrus niger | reverse complement strand
GTTTGGAAACCAATTAATAAAAAATTTCTCTTCTTGTTTATTCCTTTTTATTTTGTGTTTAAGAAAAAAAAAAAAAAAACATATTTAGGCAGAATTTTGGGGGGCTTTTGGGGGGGTTTTCCATTATTTCTTATAAGAAAATTTCGATCAGAACTCAAACTTTTTAGGATTCGATCCGGAGTCCGGAACGGATTAAGTTCGAGAACCGAGGCACCACTGTATAGTGAGAAATAATATATAAGGAGAAATTAAATGTCACCCAGCTTGTGCCTGGGAGTCTCATTTCCACATGTGGCCTTTCTCACCGGCTTCCAGCCCGGAATCAGCACATGAACGAGGTGAACGACGAGCTGCTGAAGAGGATCACCACCAACAAGACGCAGCCTCCAGCGCGGAACTTCCGCGTCGAGCGACCTTCCGGCCTCTCGGTCCCGCTCAACTTCGAGTCTCCCCCGGAGCAGGTCACCACCTGGCTCAACGCCATGGGCTTCACCAAACCGTGAGTTACCAGCATGAGTGAGCGTGTGTGTGTGTGTGTGTGTGTGTGTGTGTGTGTGTGTGTGTGTGTGTGTCAATGTGACAAAAGCCTGCTATTTTGACTTTGTGGGGACCTTTTTCAGCCCTCACAACTGCAATCAAAAAAATAAGAATGTTGAAAGTCTTGTATTTTGTTTAATTGCTTATTTGTTCGCGCTGGGTAGGGATTAACGTTGTCATGTTGGGATTAGGGTTTTTCCTAATCTGACTGTTCATATCATTCCTGTTTGGTTTTGATAAAAGGTTAAAGATACATTAAAGTGTGAATAATAATGCGATTCCCGTTTCCTTTCTTCGCCCGCTCTGTCCCACTGTTCGGCTGACCGTGTCTCCTCCCGGTCTCCCTCCATCTCTCCCTGTGCCCGCTCCTCCTCCCCGGCCTGCCAGGACCGTGGACTGCCTGGGCATCCTTACCGGAGCCCAGCTCTTCTCCCTCAACAAGGAGGAGCTGAAGGCAGTGTGCGGGGACGAGGGTGCCAGAGTCTACAGCAAGATCACCGTGCAGAAAGCTCAGCTGGAGGTCTGTCCATTTGCGGGCACACTGATGCTTTCCCGCTATCAGCTAGTACAAGTGCTTCTCCGTATTGCTCAGAACCACAGACGGTGTGGAATAATGACCCTGTTGCACACACGGCTTATACGTAAGTATAGGCTTCAATCCTAACTGAGGTCCTGTCTTTTACAGAAGAGCCGTGGGAGCTCTGAGCTCCAGGAGATCATGAAAAGGCAGCAAGAGAAAATTAACTCATCCGCCCAGAACTGAGGCTGGCCAATTACTCACACTGCTGCGGTCATTGCGATTGCATCATGGACCATCTTACCCAAACCTCCACCTCTCCACAAAATATTGTCTTTTATTTTTTCTTTTCCTCCTGGACCTCCACTCTTCCAGTTAGTGTTCTTCGCTGGATGCAGTTAGACAGTAAAATATTGTGATATATTATGTTTTTAAATTGTATATTTATTTTATTTTTATTATTTGCATATTTCTCATTTTAATTTACATTATTTCCATTTCACACTTTGCCTGTCTTTTGGACACTTTAACATTCACTTTCTGTGTCTCTGGGTTTGTTTGTGAGATGTATGATGTGTGTATGATGTGTGTATGATGTGTGTATGATGTGTGTCCCTGTTGTGTGTCGCAGTGATTTTCTTGTGGGTTATCAATTACAACTGATTTAGACTGCATCTGTACAAATAACTTTTTAAACACCGGGCTATATACATGTAAATATTACTGAATCACTTTGTAGGACATTTATATGTAAATCATCACTATCACATTCATAGATAAATATACACCTCAGACCATGTGGTTATGCCAGTGATGTTTCTGAGAGAAAGGAGAGGTTTCTTCTGTGAGTAGCAAACAGACATCGACATCTGAAGACAAGACAAAAATGACACAAATGGGAAAATAAAGTAGATGTTGGGTAATATCATGATAAACTCAGAAGCATCTGTGACATCAGACCCTGGTTCAGACTTTCTGTACTATGTTCAGATTATCTATAAAAAAAATCTGTCCATCATGCAGATTTTTTAGAAGGGAAATGCGGATTATTTTCATTATAGTAACTTTAACCTTGTGGCTGGGGGCTGAAATGGAGCAGCCTGGTTTGAAGTCGGTTCAGTTTTGAAGACCCAGTTCTCTATCTCTGGAGAGTTCTGTGGGACAAGTGAGCAAATCTAGATATTTATTTCATTTGCCTTATCTCAGTTTCAGAATAGGAAGTAAAAATACCTGTAAATTAGCTCAGCAATCATTAGTATAATTTCCCTGTCTGAAACCTCACAGAACATTGATGCTCTAGTTTAAGACTAAGTAGGACATAAACATGGTCTATATAGTGACTCTACCCTGTGATGCCCAATGATCCTTAGTGCCACTAGGGATGCATTGTATCTAGTTTGGGCATATGATGGCACATTAAAATTGTTATCTTAAAGTGGTCTTTAACAATTAATGTACTGAATCGAGTACTTAATGTATATAGGTGTCGTGGAGAATGGTGAATAAATACAAGCAGGGTTAACCTACCAATGTGTGGTCTTTGTTAATGCTGACATGTTAACAACGTTGTGCCATTTTCAGTGGGATATGATATAGGAGCTCTGGTACAATCAACCCCTTCGGTGACGCACAAAACAGCTTTGGACTGTGGGTGAACGGGAAAGTGTCAGTGCCACTGTCAGGGTAGCATGTGGGACCAGAAAGAAAACACTGTAAGTGAAGTCAGGTTAGGCAGATTAATATTTTTTAAATGGAGAAGCAAAGATTAATAGGAAAGATTAATAGGCAAACGATTTTTTCAATTGTGATTAATCACATGCCTTGGTGAATGATGAGACATACAATCATGTTATAATACCTACTGTAGGCATCACATGGGCTTCAATCAGCACTGGCACTGGGTACACCATCTTGACAGTGGGTATAGAACAGTGACAGTGGATGGAACACATTAACAGTAGTAAAAGACTGGAAGGAAGGAGGATGACCCAACACTGAATACCATGATGAGCTGTGACTAAAGAACTCATGGATCACACTCGTGAAAATGAATTCCTTGAGCAACATTTTCACTTTTACAACTTTATTAAAATGAACTTTGTCATTAATATTAACAAATTAACGAAAAAAGGAATGTAATTGAAGGTGTCATTTCACGATTCAGTTATTTTCACTTTAACACTGTAATTCACCACAGGACAATAAACTCGACCACAAAGTCATATGTGGCTGAATTATATATTTCAGGTTTACAGCTTAAATATGTACACATACGCCAAGTAGCCCCACGTCACTTGGAAACAAACGAAACGCATTAAAATATGAATTTTGAACATCCGGAGCCACCATATCTTGCGGAGATTTCAAAACAGACGAATGAGTGGGATTTTATTGATCATATTTCAGATTGTTTCATTTTCATAGTTTTAAATAATTATGATGCTCATAATTTAAAACTATTTAAAATTAAAAGCATGATAGTGCCTTTTAAGTTATCAATTTTAAGTTAATACAAAATCTCGTCATCTTGGTGCGTACCCGCCGTGTTACGTATCTTGGTACTAACCGGAAGTTTACAGCAGTGTGACCAGGAAAGCAGTTAACGTTGGTTGTTGAATATATTGTCTTGTACCTTTTACACAAGGCGATACACATCCGTAAGTGGTTGGATTTTATTATGTAATATTTTTACCTTTATTAACTGGTGTAGCTTCCCGGCGTTATATAAGAAGTTAACCCTGTAGATTAATGACGTTTAGCTAAAAATGCTTCGCGTGGCTGTGCCGTGTGTTTCACCGTGTTCCGTTCGTCTTCCCATGTGTTAGGGACGGCGCGATGATTATCCCTGTGCGCTGCTTCACTTGTGGAAAAATCGTGGGAAACAAATGGGAGGCTTATCTTGGCTTATTACAGGCTGAGTACACCGAAGGGTAAGACATTATAGTTTCTTTGCTGTGGGAGACAGCATGCCTCCCCTGAAGCAAATGCAGTGTAGCCCCAAACAGCAGTACTAGTCTTTTTTTGTCGCTGATATTCATTAGCGCTATTAACTATTTGTTACGGTTTAATTAAAATCACAGCGGAAACTAACTTGGCATATACATTATTTTAAATCAATGAATGGCGCATATAAATTTATCCTAATCACGAATATTTGTTTGCAAATCTAGGTACAAACTTTAGTCCTCCAGGGACGTATTCCTGGGTTCTGTTTTGATATCACAGCGCAATGAAAATGATGAGGAAAGAGTAAAATTGTTTGTCTGGCAACATATCCGAGATTGGTATGACAAATCCAACAGACTTGCTGTAACAAGCTATTTTCTCTCCGGTGCTGGCGTGATATTAAGCTAAATTGAACATGTGATATTCCACTACACACTCAACAGCCGGGTGGTCACTTTGGCAGTGCTGATCATACCGCCTGATACAGTTAGTCAGAATCGGCAGTTTGGCAACATTTTGGTTTCCCAAACTGCCGATTATGATGAACTCTAAACAGTATTATCCTTGCTCAGCTCTGACACAATTAGCATAATGTTTTTGTGTTTAACATCTGCTTGTGAATGTAAAATTCACCAATTCAGTAAATGTGTTTATTTGGTCTGCCAGGCAAGGAAGACGATTTTGTACATAAAAAGGACGGTCGTTGTTCGGTCGTATTTTGGCTTCAGCAAGCACCATATATCGGGTTAAGTCATATGTGCAAAAACATTTATTAGAATAGAATAGAATAAACCTTTATTATCCCACGAATGAGAAATTTAGGTGTTGCAGAACTCTTACACAAAAAAAGTAATGTAGAACAATAAGAGCAGGTAGGTCAGTTGTCTATATACACAGATATAAATACAAGTATACAAAAGTTTTAGAAATAAAGATGTACAGAGATATGTACAAAATGTACGGAGATATGTACACAAGTGTGGGGGTGGGGTGGGGTGTGAAGTAGAACTACAATTTACATTTTTGTGTACCAGCTATGTGCATCCCTGATTACACATTTTTAAATGCACATCAAAAGCAAAGATATGTATAAATGTTTATCAATTTACCTTCATGTGCTTTGTGGTATTCAGTAGCATTATGGGTATTTAGTGTTTACTGGTTATTAAACCCAGACTTGTGTGCCATCTCATCTGTGCCTCTCCCATTTATTGTGGTATGGTATGTCAATGTCTTCTCTCCTGCTTGTTGGCAGTGACGCCCTGGATGCCCTGGGTTTAAAGAGGTACTGCTGTCGCAGGATGCTGCTGTCACATGTGGACCTCATTGAGAAACTGCTGAACTATGCCCCCCTGGAGAAGTGAGGAATCCTGGGAGCCTCCTAGCGTCCTTAGGGTGTCACGTCCATTAGTGCACAATGGGACACCTGCTGTAAATGAAATCCTGCTTCCCATTTATCTGTACAGTTTGTAATGATTAAATAAAGTTTTCAGAAATGTTGCGGCTGGTCTGGTTGTGGCCCTGCAGTGGACGGGCATCCTGTGCAGTGTCCCCTGCCTCAGGCCCTGAGCTTCCTGGGATCTCCATGACCCTGTGAAGGTTATGTTGTTCCTCGAACACTGATGGATGTACCTTCTGTGTTGCATGACTGTAGATGTAGGATTAATGTCTACTGCCTTCAACCAGCAAAAAATTAGGTCAGTTTCTATAAATGAATGCCAAGGTAAATGTAATTTTAATAGGCATTTATTTATATCGCAGTTGTTTCAAGCAAGATACATTTACCACATATACCTGTATAACGTATTTTTTTTTCCTTTGCAAAAGAATAAATCATAAGTAAAAACAACAAATTCTGAATGCAAAAATTATTACCAAGGCAGCGATATAGAGCATTTTGGCATCTGTCAGTGGATTAGGGTTTGGACCCATTGAGAGAGAGAGAGAGAGAGACCAGCTTTTGCAGGCAATAAAAGACTAATACAGCTCTGGAAAAAATTGAGACTGCAGCACAATTTTATGTTTCACTTATTTCTCAAGTTATGGGTGTGTCTGAATAAAATATATTTTTTGCAAACTGTAGCCTGATTCTTCAGTTTCTCATTAAAGAAAAGATATTCTTTTTTGCTTTATGGGACTTCAGTCCTCCTCCCATTAGCTTGATACGAACTGTTCTAGCAGTGCACTTCACACCTGCGCTTAATGTTTCCCATTCTTTTTGAAGGCGTCACCCATCTGATTCATGATTGTCATCTCTGGAATCAGAGAGTCACGTCTGCCTCCTACCTGGCTGGATTCAGGTTGTTCCCAGTGTCTGCTGCTTCACTTTGTTCTTGTGTACTGCTGTCTTAGAAATTTTGAGTGTGCAGGCAACTTGGATTTAAAAATGTATAAAATAGATGAGTGGCCTCAATTTTTTCCAGAGTTCTATGTCATGGCTGACACTATAACTGCAAGTAGTATTACGGTGTTGAAGCATAAATCAACTCCGAAAACATGCACTTCCTGTGCACTTGTGAGAAGTCTTGCAACAATTGCGTGACAATATATCAGATGGTTTCTAAGTTCTAGAAAAAAGTACCTTCATGCAGTAATACAGTCCACCTGGCCTCCCAAATATAGCCAAAGTCCCATTGGATTGTGTGAGTTAGAATAGTGAAACACAATGCAACTGTGAGAATTGTGAAGCACGAGTTACCCTGATAACATAGAAGTCCATCCATCCATCCATCCATCTATCTATCTATCTATCTATCAGTATGCAGTGACCCATTTGTCAACGGAGGACATCTTATCATCTTACTTCTTACCTGCGCCCTCATCTCTGAAAAGTCCAAACACTAAAATGAGTTTTGTCACATTTATTCTATATAGTATCATTAGCAATAGATGAGCCCCAATTCTTTGTCATTACAATCCTGAACCCCCAGCAACTCCTCTGAGTTTTCTCGGCGTAGATTAGAAACTCCGGAGAGTTCTACATTTACCGAGATCCTGTCTGTAATATCACGCCTTTACTGACAAGATTTTCACAGTCGATTTATACATGACTAAAGAAACTGCAGTCGGGGTGGGGGTGAGCAACTCTGTGTACAGCTGTTACAGGAACCAATAGTAAATGTCTTGCTAAAATTTTCTCACTTCAATTTCCTCTTGTGATACCTACAAAAGCCTAAGTGTGACCTGCTATATACTCTTTACTTTATAGAGCTCATTGGAGAATAATTATGATTAGTGGGATCTTTTTTAATTACTATGTAAATTTAAAAATTTACAAAACCTTGACTACTTCCATTTAAGATGCCAGTGATACCATGTCTTTCCTAAAATTGTGTAATGAGTTGATAAATGTTTACTTTTTGGGTGATTTCATTAAAGTCATGCTGTCAGCTCATTAAGTAAATCACCAAGGAGAGAACAGCATGTTAATCTAGACGTAGCCTCACAATTAATAAAATGAACTTAATAATGCAGGTGTTCTACTCCTTTATCTGTAAACAGCCAGATGTTCTCTGTCATATGTGGTTTTATTATTGCCGGAAACATTAAGATGAATAGTTAACAATGTACAGGCCATCCAAGGTGTCCCCAGCCGTAAACACCGGGCTTCCGGGGTCAGGCTCCAGCCTGACTGTGAGTGACATGACCCTGTACTGGATGGGAGGGGGGTAACAGCATAGGAGGGTGCCTCATGGGGGAGGGACTCGCTAGGTGTGAATCATGCTCCAGTCTCTTTCCCTCTCTCTCTTTCTCTCTCTCTCACTCTCTCTCTGTGGGAGATATTTATATATTACACTGTGTGTGCAAATGTCCAAACAATGTGATAAAAATCTGTGACCTCAATCAAAAAAACTAAAAATGTCAAAAGTCTCATATTTTGTTTGGTTACTCATGGTTAAGGTTATGGCTGGGTAGAGGTTAAGGTTGTCATGTTGGGATTATAGGTTTCCCCATAAAAATGAATGGAGAGTCTCCACAAAGACATAATTACAAACCTGTGTGTGTGTTCTTTGTTATTTGTAGATGTTTCCCCAGTTTTCTTTCAACACTTATGTGAATTGCTTTTTTCTAAACTGCCCATGTTGTGTTAATGTGTGTGCCCTGTGATGCACTGTCCTGTGTGCTCCGGGTTCGTTGCAGAAGATGTATGGAATACATAGAAACGCATTGTAATGTCAAACCTACAGTCTAGAACCGGGGTCTCCAACTCCGGTCCTGGAGGTTTTCTGTCCCACTTGGCTTCTGATGAGCCACACCCGCTCCTGGTATTTACCAGAGGTCTTTATTTATTTATTTATTACTCGGTAATTTTAAACCCTTTCGTTTTTTTTTTCTTTTTTTAAGAAATATGTCTTTCCCTGTGCTCTGATGTTTCCAAAAAAGGCCTAGGATTCTGAAGTGTGGCTCATCAGAAGCCGGGTAGGATAGAAAACCTACTGGACAGTAGCTCTTCAGGAGTTGGTCTAGAATGTAACAGGTGAAGAAAGGCCTTCTGTCAGTATCTGTTCCTAAAAAGCCAAGTTACAGTACTAGAACACCTGCGCTTATCCTCATCCAGGCATCACGGTAACCTTCCCTATCCCGCTGTTTTTGCAGACTGTCCCACTGGAATAGTTTCACTTGCCATTGCACTGCATGCGCTGTTCTTGCTTTTTTTTGATGTTCTTTTTCCCGTGATATTGTTTTGTAGCTCTCGTTGCAGCACTGTGCTATCGGGCCGCTGTTGCTGGTCACTAACTGGAAGCTTAGCCCAGCATCTATTGTACGTAAGTTGACTCCTTGGCAGTGGTATGTTTGCGACGTATTATGTGCCACTTCTTTGTCACTTTGGACACTAGTGCCTGATGAATGAATGAATGAATGAATGAATAAATAAATAAATAAATGTAAGTGGGAGGTGCGTGTAATGTTAGCAGCATGCTTCACCAGAGGAGGGCGCTATAAATCGATAATTTTTACATACATTTTCTCAAATATGTTGTAACTATTTTCTGCAAATATTGTAAATTGTTGCCACGGAGGAAATCAGTGGGTTCAGAATGAAATGGACGGTTAAATGCATGTTTATGTGGAGCTATAGTGCTCACCACAGTGGTATAATGTTCCACTGAGAAGTGTCAGGCACCAAAAAAACTTAATTATTCATTAAGACGCCATTCTGCAAACATTCATTCTGCAAGCTGATTCAGGCCCATCAAACCCTCTTTTCTGTTTCATTGTGTCATTACCCCTTTGTCACTGTGTTTTCGTCCTTATCGACTTCATTAAAAGTCTAACTCCTCGCCTCTCTTAGCTACGCTCTCGTAATATTCACTGTGAAGGCTTTCCTGTAAATTGTACCGATTCCCCCAGACCTCCATCATCAGACTTCCTCCTCCTCTATCTTCCCTTGCTCTGCCTCTTCCTGCGACTGTGACGCTTTTCTTCTCTTCACTTTTGTGTCACGTCGTTCAGCCCGTGGAACGTCAAGCTAGTGCTTGTCATTAAACCTTTATAGAGAGCTTGTATCACAAGGTAGCTCAGCTGCCTGAGGTAATGTGGCGCTCAGGGCTTGTTGACGGGGGCAGTCTGGGCTTTAGAGGTGACGGCTGCAAAGAGTGGTGATCGGGGGAAGTCCGAGGAGGAGTGACTTACCGACCCCAGGTATAATTTTATTGAACAATTTTCTAACAGGTTAGAAAATGGTTTTAGAAATATAATGGAAAAAAATCACACAAAACCAATGCCAAACACTGCCTTCGATCATTATACATATAGCATTTAAACTGATATTTGCAGTATTTCTTCGAAAAGATACATTTGCATGTCTCGTGGACTGGCTACCGTTTACGAGCATCATGATTTATTTTCTATTTTATGGATAGATTGGATGTCAATACTGTAATCCCAGAAGCGGCATCACACGCAGTCACTGCAGACTTCTGAAAACCCCTTTCGCTGCTCCCTCTCATTCCGGTTTAAATGCTTCATGGCAAGTGAGTCATAACTCAAAACTATAGTTATGGCCAGTTAGTGATGCGAGAGGCAGATGCACTGTAAACAGAGTGCTTTGTCGCTACAGCAGGAGTGTCATGGCTGAAAAACTCCAGAAAAATCCACACCACTGCGCTTTCCAGTTAGCACACCCCATTAAGCCAGATTAATGACTGGCTACTTAAATGCTTAAATGGATCTGTCTGTTATTCTACCCCAAGCTTATTTACTTCCCTTCCCACTAGTCTATCCAAATCATTTATATTTAATACTTTCTAAGGCACAATCTCCAAAGCATTAGTCCTAGTAAAGTTTACAGTTTAGAATCTAATAATCACTGGCGACCTTTGACCTTATGAACGATGGCTTAATAGCTTTCCTACTTTTTGAAATGTCACTTAATTAGTTCTATATCCACAGCCACATTTTGTGTGGTCAAAATGAATCATGTACATAATGAGAACATTTCTGTAAGTCTCAATGGCTTCTCAGAAAACAAAAAGCAAAGATGTAAAGATAGTATTTCACAACCTCATTAGTGGGATAACTTTCCTAAATATTCTGACGGTCAGGTTTGTTTTAACAATTATTTTGCTCCTAAAGAATAGATTATTAATATACTTATGGAATATATATTATTAATATTTTCCAAATTTATAGGCAATTCAGTCAGTGAGTATGGTTGTATAGCTCTCCGACCCTCTTCTACAGCGCACATTCAGTACTGGGTGGGGGTCCAGGCCTGGACCCTGGGGCTGCATACAGTAATGCAGAGGGCAGGACGCACCCCGACTTGGGACTCAAACCGACCGCGAGGCAAACACACACTCAGTGACACACTGCGGGCAATTTATCAATCCAACCCAAATAGCTGCATGTTTTGGATGGCCAAAGGAAACCAGAGTATTACTGGCCATCCAGTTATGAAACACCACCCTATAACTGAAATAATTTGAGGCAAACTAGTTAGGATGATAAAGCAATATTTGATCGGTAATCTATATTTTCTTAGTTCCTCGTTTTTCTCTTGAAGTAATTTCTCCGCACGTGTGTCACACTGTCGCCTGAAGCTCCTCTGCATTCCTGCCCACTTCCCCGCTTCCTCCAAATGTGCCGAGGCTGCAGCCACTTCTGCCTCTCAGG
>JAABNY020000008.1:14238695-14253637 GCA_015164015.2 Brevimyrus niger | reverse complement strand
AGATGTGGATACTGTGCCCCAACACGTTCCTGTTTCATGTTTTGTTACTGTTTTTACAGTGCACCTCGACCTGTTACCGTTTTTACAGTGCACCTCGACCTGTTACTGTTTTTACAGTGTACCTCGACTTGTTACTGTTTTTACAGTGCATCTCGACCTGTTACTGTTTTTACAGTGCACCTTGACCTGTTACTGTTTTTACAGTGCACCTCGACCTGTGACTGTTTTTACAGTGCACCTTGACCTGTTACTGTTTTTACAGTGCACCTCGACTTGTTACTGTTTTACAGTGCATCTCGACCTGTTACTCTTTTTACAGTGCACCTCGACTTGTTACTGTTTTTACAGTGCATCTCGACCTGTTACTCTTTTTACAGTGCACCTCGACCTGTTACCGTTTTTACAGTGCACCTTGACCTGATACTGTTTTTACAGTGCACCTCGACCTGTTACTGTTTTTGCAGTGCACCTCGACCTGTTACTGTTTTTACAGTGCACCTCGACCTGTTACTGTTTTTACAGTGCACCTTGACCTGTTACTGTTTTTGCAGTGCACCTTTACCTGATACTGTTTTTACAGTGCATCTCGACCTGTTACTGTTTTTACAGTGCACCTTGACCTGTTACTGTTTTTGCAGTGCACCTTGACCTGATACTGTTTTTACAGTGCACCTCGACCTGTGACTGTTTTTACAGTGCACCTTGACCTGTGACTGTTTTTACAGTGCACCTCGACCTGTTACTGTTTTTACAGTGCGCCTTGACCTGTTACTGTTTTTACAGTGCACCTCGACCTGTTACTGTTTTTACAGTGCACCATAGCCGAGTCAGCACTGAAGGGGAGACTAAAGCTGTTATTATAATATATGGGGGGAGTGCCATTATGAACACATCTGAACTGGGGGCATGTGTCCCCCCAGTATATGTTATAATTACAGCCTTAATTTGACCCATGGAGCACATTGCACAGCCTGATCCCTCATCCCTTCTCACTTTCCCTGTAGCTAATTTGAAAGAGTATAATATTTATCCAAGTGCTAAAATATTTATGAAGAGATCCACCATGTCTACCCAAGTGATGTTGGAGGGAGTGGCAGTGAAGGCGATCTCAGCAGCCTGGAGGGACATGACTCCAGGCATCGCACTGCATGGGCTGTTCCCCCCCTGAACTCCTGCAGGTGACTGCTCACATTTTTCACTGTTTGGTGGTTTAACACAATAACACAATAATTTATTGTAAAGCAACGCAGAGCCAAATTAAGTCCAGAACACACCTGGTTGTGAAAAGGCAGTCTTGTTTATTTTATCCTCTATTAATTAACCTGCACAATGCAATGGAAATAAAACAAATGTCATTTCATGAACATCACAGCACTGCTGTAGGATACAACAGGGTTAGAAACTGAGTAAGTTTGTGTAAGAAGGTCCATTACTCGTCTCTGCAGGTACTTAAAACACAGTGTCTGTTATCAGGCACATGCTTCAAAGGTTATTCTAGTGATTCGTATATGTAATTCTCATAAAAATATTTTACGAAATTCAGACTCATTGAATCACGTTTAAAATGGTCAGTAAAATGAAAAACAAAATGCTTTCTAAGCACTGGACGTGGGATGACACAATGAGCAATTATGCAAATACAGGCATTCAATGTCCTTTTCTAACTTCATATCAGCATCTCGAAATGTCACATATGCAACAATGACATGTCATATATGACCTAAAATTATTATCACGGTATTAATCACTTTTTGATGGTATTATATCATGGTATTTTACTCTTTTCCAAGTTTTGGGAGGAGTAGCATGTCCTGTCACTGTATGTAAATTTTAGAAATATATATTTAAATTGGCTATTATACATATATGTAACCAGGTTTGAAATCTACTTTGTAATTGGTTAATGAACTATCAGGACATGGTTTTATTTATTTAACAGAAACACACACACACGCCTTCAGCTGGTTCTACTCGATTTCTCATTAATGAAGGGCTTCTTCCTTTTCTGGCGCTTCTGTCCTGCTTCTAGGAGCATCTATTCTAGAATCAGTGTACGTACATCATACCACTTAATGGGTCCCATGTCTCCCATTGTTTTTGAAAGTCACCTGAGGTCATCCCATTATGATGCACTGACGGATAAGTTGAGAGTCATCTCCGGCGTTTGAAAGCTGCTACCGGGCTGGTTTTTGGTAATTGTCAGTTTCTCCAGCTTCACCTTGTTCTTGTGTACTGCTGTCTTAAAAATGTTGAGCCAGGGAGCAGCCTGCCTCGCCGTGCAGCTGTCAGCCCGCAGAACCGGGATTAAACCGGGATTTTAAAATGCAGATTGCTTTTAGAATAGAGTGGTTTCCTAATTTTCTTCCAAAGCTCTGTGTGTATGTGTGTGTGTGTGTGTGTGTGTGTGGTGGCATGGTGGTGCAGTGGTTAGCACTGTTGCCTCACACCTCTGGGACCCGGGTTCGAGTTACATGTGTGTGGAGTTTGCATGTTCTCCCTGTGCCATCGTGGGGTTTCCTCCGGGTACTCCGGTTTCCCCCCACAGTCCAAAGACATGCTGAGGCTGATTGAAGTTGCTAAATTGCCCATACAGTAGGTGTGAATGTGCCCTGTGATAGGCTGGCCCCCTGTCCTGGGTTCTTCCCTGCCTCGTGCCCGTTGCTTCTGGGATAGGCTCCGGACCCCCTATGACCCAGTCCTTTAAGTGTGTGTGTATATATATATATACTTATAGTTAAGTGTGTGTGTGTATATATATATACACACAAAAATATAAATGTACGTTTTTACCTTGATTGATTACGTTTTTACCTTGATGTGCCTAAACCTCATTACCATGGAATCAAGCTGGTATTCTGGGAGTTCAGGAACAGGCCTTATTGTTGTAAAGCAATACAAGACAGGTGCAGGGTAAGTGAACCGATATCTCTGGTTTTTCTAAAACACGATCCCTGCATCTGGTGGACATGCAGCAAGAAGCAGGTTACATGGAGCTGGGAGAGTTTCCGGGAATAAGGTGTCCAGAAAGAAAACCCATGACCAGGGCAGTGGGGGGGGAAAAGGGCAACTCACTCATTATATATT
Source organism: Brevimyrus niger (assembly GCA_015164015.2). Lineage (NCBI taxonomy): Eukaryota > Metazoa > Chordata > Actinopteri > Osteoglossiformes > Mormyridae > Brevimyrus > Brevimyrus niger. Next base: position 14,250,553 of record JAABNY020000008.1, on the reverse strand, counting down.
GATACTGGGACCTGCAGTAATAAAAAGGTCCCCAGTAACACAGATCATACACATGACACTTCCAATATTACAAAAAAGTTGTGTCATTTGTAGTTGCACTCAGTTTCTTGCTGTATAAATCTGCCTGTTGAGGCTGTGGGTCTTGGGTCTTGTAACTCGCCGGTGTCAGTCCAGGGAGTGGTTCTGTTTGTCTGTGTCTTTGACCAATTTTTTTCCCAGCAAAAACATTGCTGCGTAACAGGCAGAGTTAAACTACGCACGTCACATGTGGTGGTGAAACACCGACAAGAAGGAGTCCGAAGTAAAAGGAGAGGGTAAGAGGAGGAACTGGTGATGTCACAGTATGACTGATTCGAAACGTATGAGATTTGTGCCAAATTTCCAAGCACTTACTCCTGACCATGTTGTACAAGGCGATAAATATGGTTTGCTGGTAGAATAAGCATCGTGAAATTTATAACTGTGCGCAATGGGAAATGATGGTGAGTCCATGATGACTGTTTGGAGGGTTTCACTCAAGTGGTGATTGGTGGAGCCTGCAGTTAATCGCATTGCATAATAATGTAAAACAGATTAACATGCACATGCAGTGGTGCTCACGCATTAATGTGGAAAAGATAAAACAGGAGGTTCAATAAAAATAAAAAAAAACGTTTATGAAAAGTATTTATTAATAAATGTTTTTTTTTTGCAAACTTAGTTAATAACCTGCGAAAGTATCACTTCAGATGGTACTGATTCTTCAGATGAATCCTGTGAAAGAAGAAAAGCATAATCATAAAATTAGTTTTAAAAAAATACACATAGTTTGCACACGCTACACTGTACTGTTATCTTCAGTTTCTATTTTTACACTGCTGCAGAATTGTAGTACATGCATGGCTGTGGGCTGTTTTGGATGTGTGTGTGTGTGTGTGTGTGGGGGGGGGGTTATGTTTATATTACATTCTGGGGACCAAATGTTCACTACAATGTAATAAAAACCTGTTATTTTGATGTAGTGGGGACCATTTTTCTGGTTCTTACAAAGATCTGTGGATGCAATCAAAAAGCTAAAAATGCAAAAAGTCTCATGTTTTGCTTGGACACTTATGCCTAATATTAGGGATGGATAGGGGTTAGGGTCGGTGTGTTGGGATTAGAGTTTTCTCCACAGAAAAGAATGGAGGGTCTCCCCAAATATATAGTTACAAACCTGTGTGTGTGTGTGTGTGTGTGTGTGTGTGTGTGTGTGTATTGGAGGTACTGATCAGTGTTTCACCATGTTTACACTACTTACTGATGCCAGATTTTCAGGAGCTCATTCTTATGCCCAAATATGGCCACACTCTACAGACTCAGTATATCAGAGAAAATTGGCAGGGCCAATAACGGTTGTACAAATACAAAATCACGTGCACAACTTCTTATATATCTTTATTTATGTGTCTGGAATTACTCCAGATTTGATTGTTCTAAAACCTGGAGATGGCAGTTTGGAGCAAAACACACAGCTGAAGCGCACATACTGAGACAGAGAGCTCACAGACTGGTCTGGAGCGCACACACTGAGACAGAGAGCTCACAGACTGGTCTGGAGCGCACACACTGAGACAGAGAGCTCACAGACTGGTCTGGAGCGCACACACTGAGACAGAGAGCTCACAGACTGGTCTGGAGTGCACACACTGAGACAGAGAGCTCACAGACTGGTCTGGATGCTTTGGGGGTCAGAGCAATGGCTCATTAGAATATGTACGTTAGGCGTATTGAGAATGAACTTGGTGTGTCCCTGGAAAACACGATCTCTGGTTTCACTCTCTCATTCCAGCAGTGAGACGCGAGGCCTCACAGAGTCCATGACACAATTTCCCTGTGACACTTAATACTTCACAGTTCAATTATAGCACATTAAACAATTAGAACCAGCAGTTTGACCAGGTGTGTAGAATTTACAGCAAAGAATGATGTAATACTGGACTGTATATTTGGCAGTTAGTAAAGCAGTGTTCTGCAACCTTTGTTTCAGTGAGAGCTACTTTTACAAAGAAAATACTCCAGTGAGCTATTGAATCGAGGCAGTATATTTTGCCGGCTGAGTTTTGGGGGGAGGGGGGGTCACCCTTTATATAATTTGCCATCCGGGGATCGACTAGGAATTGACTGGTTGGCAACCACTGTACTATGGTAAGTCATACAAAGGTAAATCATGGCAACTATGCTGACACTAAAACTGATCAAAAGGGCTTCAAAAAGGGCTTCAAAATTCCATCCCTACACCAATCAGCCATAACATTAAAATTATTGACTGATGAAGTGTATGACATTGATTATCTCATCACAATGGCACCTATCAAGGGCGCCGTTATGTACCAGGCAAGTAAACACTCAGTTCTTGAAGTGGATGTGTTGGAATCGGGAAAAACGGGCAAGAGTAAGGATTTGAGGGATTTTGACAAAGGACCAAGTGCATTGAGTGTCAGTGCTGACCTCTGTGCACCTGCCCAACGTGCTTACAATGGACACATGAGACCTGGACCAGGGAGCAATGGAAGCAGGCAGCTTGGTCTGGTGAGTCACGTCTTCTGTTACATTATGTGGACGGCCGGGTGCGAGAATGATGTTGACCTGGGGGGAGAGATGTCATCAGGATGCACTGTGGGAAGAAGGCAAGTCAAAGGAGGCAGTGTGTTACACTGTAAGGTTCTGCTGAGAAACCTTGGGTCCCGGTATCCATGTGGATGCTTCTTTGGCACGTACCACCTACCTAACCAGCAGACCAAGTACCCCCTTCATGGCAACAGTATTCCCTGACGACAGTGGCCTCTTCCAGGAGAATAATCTACCCTGCCACACTGCAAAAAAAAAAAAATGTTCAGGAATGGTTTGAGGAACTGGTGGGCTGTGTTAGAAGAAACACGATGCCTGGAGGCCACATCTCACACATTAGAGGTCATAAAGGATCTGCTGTTCACACCTTTATGCCAGGTACCACAGGACACCTTCCGAGGTCTTGTGGAGTCCTGGCCTCGATGGGTCAGAGCTGTGGCATGAGGGAGGGTGACCCGCAAAGTATTTGGCAGCTGGTTTTAACGCTATAACTGATTGGTATATATGAAGTAGGTATGTAAATGATAGTGTTTGCTTCAAAACCGGACGTAGTCAAACTAAAATATTTTGTCATGCGATAAAACAGACCCAATTTAGATCTGAACTCGATTTGTATTAAATATGTAGTAACAGTGTTGTGGTGACATATGCTGACTTCATAGGTCTGCCTGAGCTTTGAACTATTTTGTTGGCTTTTTTTTTTTTTACTGAATACTTCACATCCCCTCTGAACCCAGTGACAAGTGTACAAAATGAGGCATGACACTGAACTGACACTGAAATACACACACAAACTGCTGCTTTCTGGCAGTGGGTGAGTCACAGACGCCGGCGCAGTTTGTGACAGCAGCTCACGGTGGGTCTTAGTAGGTTTACGCTGAAAGCAGCGTTACTGGAAACGTTCAACTAATGAGTGGGTAACTCAACGACAGAGGATTCTGAGCTTACAGGGTCGGATGCAGCGTCTGCGCAGTGAAACCGGACTCCCTGGGAGCACGACCGTCCAAGCTGGGGAATAATTCATTGGCCTGAAACAGACGGGGATACAGTTACAAACACATTTGTAAAAGTCATAAAAATTTCATGATTTTAAAATACACTTTTAAAAATACATGGCTACAGTCTATTTGTCTATTTTTATGGAAAAAAACACGAAAATACCAAGGACAATATGCAGTATAAAATGTACCACTGCTGGTTGGCATTGAATAACACCATCTGTCAGTTACAAACACAATACGAGGCAAATAGACACATTGATCCAGATATAAACACATAAAAACACCGAACCAGAGAGGTGAACATCATAGAAGTTTACGGAAATGTGAGTATGACACAGCAAATACATGCATCACACTGAGCAGATACACGCAAAGCACAGCAGGCATAAGCACTGCACATAGCACAACATCACTTACAATCACTTTTCATTGTTGTGTTTCTGCTGTTTCTACCCTATCAGTACCGTCACTGGCACTCCTTTGTTATTGTGTTGTACCCATCTAGCCTATTTTGATTGTCATAATACTATAGTTATACTATACAATTTACCACAACAACTGTCACAATTCCAAACTGACTTGTCACCGTGCCACATCTTTCACGGTCCTGTACACACTGTCACTGTGCTGTACTCACTGTGACTAAGCTGCATTGTTGTCACTGTGCAATGTTTAAATGCAGGTGGGGGACACAGGCGATGAGGTAAAAAAAACATCATTCCTATTCCGTCCGTGATGATAAGGCCTTCTGAAGGAATGAGGGTTGGAAAGGCCTCCATTGTCCATGTATGATATCTAGATTAAGAGCATCAGTTAAGCAAAGAGATGCAAACTGCCTACAAATTTCATTGGCTGATCGGCCTGCCCAGCCAGAGGCAGAATCACACTCCGAACCCCGTGTTGCTTGCTGTCTACTAAAGTTCATGTTCATTGTTCTCCAAACAATGTAATTTTTTAATTTTTTTTTTCATGTTCATGTTCATGTTCATGTTTTTTGTTCATGTTCTCCAAACAATGTAAGGGGTCAAATCTGTGTGGTTGACTAAACCCGTAGAAGTTCTGGTGTGTCTATGATTGGAGGTCACTTGGTTCAATTCACAAGCCCAGTAAACTTCAAACTCAATCCGAAGTGCATTTCGTTTCACATGAAAATTTAATGGCAACAAGTTACTGTACGTTCATAAGGCTGATAAGACAAAATGGCAACACTAGCTTGTTTCTATGGATTCCCCCAACCATTACAAATCCCTGAAATCCTAAGCTGACGGGTATCAAAAGGTCACTCAGGAGCCTCGTGTCTGGAGTCATTCGATTCATGGCATCGCAACGCCGGGATCGAGGGTGAAAGACAAAGACGGGTTAGTGGGAGTGGATCAGATGGACGTTTTATTCAAGAATTATCATGTAGAAATGACCAGAAATACAACATTATTCTCCACAGTAGCGTAAAATGTGGTATGAGGTATTATGTATCCCATATATTCCTTTCAGAACATAATATTTTTAATCATTTCATATGAAAATTTACAGACTTTCAATAGGTTAAAGTATCTTGATTGGAAGGTTATACATCTCAGAAATTGAATTTGATCAGATTCAGTATCAAATTGTATAGTACGAATTTGACATGTGCTTACAGTTACTGTGCATAGAAACCTTGGATCTGTATTCAGTGTCTGTATGAGCGCCTAACCAGGAATTCCGATTTGGTTTAATTCGGTTCACGGACGTCATTTTACCACCCTATAAATACTGTTCTGCCATTGTGCTCTTTGTTTAATAAATCTTTGTATTTCAAAATAAATCACAGTTAATTTATAGCCAACAGTGTGTCAAGCATGGAAACTGTAAACATGCACTGACTTTACGGTGCAAACAGGTAACATAAATATACAAACACGTGGTCCCAGTAGAACAAGCAGATAAAACTTGTGTTTTGATTGGTAACAGTTGGTAACACGAGTGCAAACACCGTTAAATAAACAGCTAACATTTCAATTTATACAGAACTTATGCTGGTCTAGACCTAGCCCACCTAAAAAGAATTTTCTTAAATCATTTAGCAATTTGTCGCATATTTTTGTATACATTTCATAATCTTGCTTGGCAGATTTCATTGTGGGGGACCCAAGGTGGGCAGAGGGGAGGGGTGGGGAATTAAACCCTAGAATCGGCCCTGACACAGAGCATGAGCAGTAAGCTCTGATTCCCGGTGAACAGCTTGTGACACAGTGCTTCCCTGCTCCAGACACATGGCTCAGCAGCTCCCGTCTGTCTTCGAAGCTGCCGCCTCACACAGGGCGGCACGCCCCCCCCCCCCCCACCTCCCTGCTGTTTTGGTCAGTTAAAAATCCAATGATGTGAGAAATGCCACAATGATATTTCATTTATAGGTCTCGTTCGTTAAAAAAAAAAAAAATGCTTTCCTTATTTGTTTGATCTCGGAAGACCAATTTTTAGAAATGTCAACATTAGAGATGCAGGGAGGCAGCAGTGACAGCTGCTTCTGCCAGCGAAAGGGATTTTTTTTTTTTCTTGCTTTGCTGTAGAAAATGCACATGCGGGAGTGGGGGGGGGGTGGGGGGTCACATCACTGACTTAAAGGCAGTCGGCATCAGTATGGTGTGGCAGACAGCAGCTGGGAAGTCACCCGTGCCTGAGCCGTCTGTGGCGCCAGTAGAACTGCCAACAGATCCTGTCACCCCCACATCCACCAAACGAACATCCCTGATGCTCTGCAGTCACTGGCAGACTGAGCGTGGAAGTCTTGCTCTACCACGGCTTCACTGGATGTAACGGTAAGCCAAGAGCGCCGGAATAGTCAAGCTCACAGCTGGCCATTGAAACAGCAGCTTAGCCTTACAAATGGCAGCGCTCATAGAAGGATCTTGGGAGAGAGCACTCTCGTACGTCTGGCATTCGGCATAAGCTGGTGTGACGTATCTTGGAAGCATTTGCAGCGCTGCAGCAAGGGCAAATACATCAGCCCAAAAGGGGGCAGTATAACAGAGCACACCTTTGAGGAAGCCAGGAGAAGCAGCGCCCGTCTGTGCTACTGATCGGCCATTTCTGAAGATTTAACACTGATATTTCAACACTTACACTATCATTATTCTGGCGTAGACAATTCATGGCTCGAGTACATGCTATAAAGGGATATAAAAAGATCACACAGGTCTGGCGACAAGTCAGCCCCCCTGGTTAGGTCTTTGGGCTCCTGTTTAACAAGTATAGTTATTTGCTTACAAGTTTCAAGTTCAGACTAAAAAAAGTGTGCTTCCTGAATAAAATGCGAGTGTGATTACTCCTCAGCAGCAGCATCTAAGAGAACAACCAAAATAATGAAGTACTTAAGGTTGTTCCAAAGCTGTTGCTGTTGCTGGTTATTGTAGTGATGCTATGATAGTTACTAGTTATTAGAGCATTGCTATTTTGTTGATAAGTGGTTGCTAGGCAGTTGCTATGCCACTCAGGGTGGTTGCTAAGGTGTTACTAAGATAGTAAATGTAGTTGTTAAGTTGTTGCTATTGTGTTGCTAGGTGTTTGGTAAGGTGTCTGCCTGCAGCACCTCCAACCGCCCTCAGTGACTGTTTGCAGACCCCCAACCTCCCTAGGTGACTGTTCGCAGACCTCTGAACCTCCATCAGGATGAGGGCCCGCAACACCTTCATTAAGTTGTGTGTCTGTAGACCTACTAACCCAATCAGGGTGAGGTCCTGCAGACCTTCCAATCTCCATCAAGGTGAGGGCCCACAGATCTCACACCCTCTGTCATGGTGAGGGACTGGAGGACCTCTTTCATGGGTGAGACCTTCCAACCTCCATCAAGGTGGCTGAAGCACTTCCATCTTCCATCCCGCCTGCAGCATCTCCTTCTAGGTGATGGCCTGCAGCACACCTAACCTCAGGAGAGTTACTGCACCGCTGTGAACTTCCACCCAAGTTAGGGCCAGCAGGACCTCTTACCTCTGAAAGTGGTTGCTATGGTTTTGATTAGGTAGTTAAGGTATTTGCTAGGTTGTTGCTGTGGTATCTATGGTGTAAGCTTGGGTGTTGCTATGCTACTCAAGGTGGTTGCTAAGGTGGTGTAGGTGCTCGCAATGGTTTGTCAAGGTACTTAAGGAAGGAGGGATGAAAAATGACAAAAGGATAAATGTGGGCCAGTTTAGCTTTCAACGCATGTTAGGAAGCATGGTTGGTTTTGGCTATCAAAATTTTTTTGGAGAACTAGTGTGCCTATCCAAAGGTTATCCTGTCAGGTATATGTCGGACGGGTGAAAACTGTAGGAGGAAAAACATGCAACAAATGATGCATAAAAGTGTTTGCGAAGTGGTTTTGCGAATTTCCCACCAGTGCATGCGCACACGTCGTCACAATGGTTTAAATAAATGCGCCCGCTTTCCTCTCGTACTGTAGGTGTGGTGTTTTTTAAACGAGGCGTGGCTGGACGCGTCGACGGCGCATTATCAGCGCGTTGTTGCTATTTTAAAGCAGCAAAATGACCCTGAGCTTTTCTTTAACAAAAACCACTTCATTAAAAAACGCATTATTAAAGAGTATTTAAGCGACACGTTTTCAGAACGTGCGGATGCACGGCGTTCCTTTTTGACACAGGTATACGCTGGAAGTGCACTGTTTTCTATTTTATTTCATTTTTATACTCTTTAAATAGAGCACATTTGATCCTTGCAGGTAACCATACTGTTTAATGAAACACCAAAATTAATGATATTATTATATTATTATTATTATATCAGAAATATGCACGTGCTGTAATTGAAAGGACATCTGGATGCATTTCAGATATTGAGGTGGAACGTTACAGTACCGCCACCCAGAAGGTTGTGATTCTTTTTTACATGTTGTGTGTCATTGCCATGTGTGATGGACGTCTGTTGGACACATCTGAGGACTTTGTGTGCTGCTGAGCTGCACGTGCCGAAGCCACCAAAGGGGCGGCGCCAGCGGGAGCGCGGGCAAGGAGGGCTCAGCTGGCAGGGGAGCTGAATCATCTGTAGCCCGGCATGGAATCTAAATTGTGAATGTAGAAAAATAACAGCCCCACTGCTTCTTCTTAGAACATTTTAAAACACTTTAAAAACTGCAAGGTTGTGTTTTGTTTGAAGCATAATTAAGCTTAAGTATGCGACTGCAGTTTTATTTATATTTCGCGAATTGCAGACTGAGAATTAAAATGGAAAAAAAAACACAAGCATTATTAAATCCCCATTCCCAGCCACTTCTCTCATTCAGCATCAAGTTTTCCATTCCCCCCCCCCGCTCCCTCTCCCTCTGAAATTATTATTACGCTTTTTGGCACTGTGCACTGTGGCCAGTTGAGCCCACTTCACCCGTTGGGCTTCACTTAATGTAATTTATATAGGTTAAATCGCAGTGACCCATTACTGGATAATCGGTTTGAAATTGGATGGGCTGATGGATGATAAACGTGACAGTGTTACTGTACCTTGACATCCTGGCAGCATAAGCAGTGAAATTTAAATATTAACTGAAACAGCAGAATAAAATAATTTTCAGCCTTAAACCGAGAAGCTGTAAGTCGTATTGCTAATCCTCTCGGCTATTCACGCTATTGATATCCTGTGGTGCTGATCATTTAAGCTTCCACGAATAACCACTAATATGAAGCGTGTCATTTTCAGTGCACGCAAGGGCACGTATCAAAAGACAGACATTTTGTTTTATGTATATGATTATTTTATTTACAAAGTTTGAGAAACTCCATGCCATTTCTGCCTTAAGGGAACATTCAACAGGACGTTTTAATTTTTACTTTTGGCCCCTTGCAAATGACCTGATCAACAACAACAAAACTTATGTAACCTGAAAAAAAAAGTTCTTACAGTTGAAGCAATTATGTGCAGTACTTGTGGTGTGTGGATGTTAAACAGGCTGTGAGAGCCCCCTGTGTGAGGTATTGGTGGTGTACTTGGTAGAAGGGCTCAGTTTCCTCACTAACCCAACAAGTCAATCACACATCCCTGTATTCAGTGGCTGAATTGACATCCGAGTTTTCATTTATTACAAAAACAAAGAAACAGAAACAAAAAGACAAACAGCATAGTTCAACATATCAAAAACTAAGGTTGTCTGCTGACCTGTGGCAAATGCCATGGCCCTTAACCGCAGCACACAAACTCCTGTGGTCCAAATTAAATTACAAAACAATGTTAATTAAAAGGCTTTCTATGAGGAATACCAGAAAGACTGGTGAGAACACTGGAGTCAGCTAAAGGGAGAGCCATTTCCAGCAGCTATGAACAGATCTGGTGAATCTTAGATTTAAGGACATCTGCACACTTGGAATTTAAACCTGGGACCTCTTTATCATCCTACTGTTCTCTCTCTCTCTCTCACCCACTTTATTCATTCCTCCATTCCTCCAACATTTAAAGATTCTCCAGCAGTTCAGAAGCTTGAGAAATAAGCTCCCCAGTCCCCTCCTGACTTTGTCTGGCTCTGGGAAGGAGTGGTGAAGGGCTCGAGGTGTCCTGCAAGAAAAGGATTACGGATAGATCTAAGTCACCAGGATGTGGAATAAAAAAAAAAAAAAAAGTTAGGCAGAGAAATTAATAACGGGTCTAATACGTGGACGAAATGTGACAGAGGTAAATAAATAAATAAATATGCTCTGGTTATTCTTGACAGGAAGTTATCACGGGTTTGGTACTGCCATGCAAACAGGTACAAGCTTCCTCCAGCGGGGGGCGCCAGACGGCCGCTCCGGCCTACCTAGCGGTGGTGATCCCGGTGCTCTCTGTGCCGCTCCCTCTCGCGCAGCCGCTCCCTCTCCAGGCTGGCCGACCGGTCGCGGTGTCTCCGCGAGGCCCCTGCGGCCTCCCAGACGTGGCTGTGGGAGGTCTCCCGCTCGCGGTCGCGGTCACGGTCCCGATCTCTGGAGCGGTGCCTCTTTCTGAGACGAGGACAAGTTTGGCATTCAGGAAAAAAACAGACCACCACCAGGCAAGAAGCAGGACCTTCAGAGAGCGAGTGAGACACAGTCAGCCATGTAGACCCCATGCAGACACCCCTAAAGACCTACAGAGACCATTACAAGAAATATATTTTTAATAAACGTGAAAGCCATTGGAAATGTGCACGTCTTGTTTGTTGAGATGAATAACAGAGTAGGATGACGTTGGTATCTGTACCTCTGAGGGTCCAATGATGGATCTCGGTCAAGGTCCTTTATTCAAAAAACAAACTAAACTGGGCAAACATAGAAAAAGCTACCCGTTTACGTCAGTAACGTCACCCTTGTTTACCCATGGATCTCAACACGTTAACTCACACACACTTATGCACACATATTGCACATAATTCACAGCTCTCCCTTAAAACTTACTTTTGAATGAAGGACTACGAAGGTACAATACACTGAGGTCGACATCCTTTGAGCAGTGGGTTATTCACATAAACAAACAAGCACACATTTCATCTGGCTTTCATGCTGGAATATTATAAATATATTTCTTTTGATGGCATTATGATCGGAAAACAACATAAAAGGGATAGAAAATTCTATGTTTCATAATTTTATTATTTTCTGACTTTTTTTTTTTTCCTTGAAATAAATGCTTTATGAGTTTTTAGTTTTACGACCAGCTTGGGGTATTGCCATGGGTCCTGGAGGAATAAGTACCGGCTTAGTGGAGACTTAAACTCATCAGCACACAATTGGTGGCATAAATTACACTCTTAACTCGTTTTCATTATGAATTTATTTAATATTCAAAACACACACACTGGAGTGTAAAACAAGAAGGGCCTAGTCTCATGGAAAGAAAAACGTGGACACGGCGGTCGTGCCAGTTGCTTGCCATTCCCTGCAGTCGGCCGTTTAATATCACGATATCGCTATATCACGGTTATCATGACAGCCCCATACAACCAGAGTTTCAAACACACACACACACATAATGGCAGCTGTGTCACATTCAGAGGAACACCGAGGCACGTGCGAGGAGTCTCGACTGACCTGGATCCGTAGGACTTGCTCTCGATGGAGAAGAGGCAGTCCTTCAAGGAGGTGACCAGCACTCGGCAACATTCGTCTCCAGACACCCGGGACTGCTTGATGACAGCAATGGCGGTGAGGAGGGTCTCAATGGCCAGAGGAAAATCTCCTTAGAGAGGGAAGAGCCAGGTTAGATGGGTGCTCTTCTGTCCTGAGGAGCCCGGCAACATCCCAGCGGACAGAACTAAAGTGCACTAAAGCGAAATCTAGTCTTCTTCAATTCATTTTT
>JAABNY020000008.1:14199635-14216151 GCA_015164015.2 Brevimyrus niger | reverse complement strand
CATGCTCAGTAATAGCCCCCGTTTCACTGCTCTCTGCACATGCTCAGTAATGGCCCCCGTTTCACTGCTCTCTGCACGTGCTCAGTAATGGCCTCCGTTTCACTGCTCTCTGCACATGCTCAGTAATGGCCTCCGTTTCACTGCTCTCTGCACATGCTCAGTAATAGCCCCCGTTTCACGACTCTCTGCACATGCTCAGTAATGGCCTCCGTTTCACTGCTCTCTGCACATGCTCAGTAATAGCCCCCGTTTCATTGCTCTCTGCACATGCTCAGTAATAGCCCCCGTTTCACGGCTCTCTGCACATGCTCAGTAATGGCCTCCGTTTCACTGCTCTCTGCACGTGCTCAGTAATCGCCTCCGTTTCACTGCTCTCTGCACGTGCCCAGTAGCGTTCCATGTTCTTTCTGATCTGTGAACATGCTCAGTAGCTCCTCCACCCACTTATGCCCATAGGCGTTTGCTCTAGCGAGAGCAGCAATGCATCCTTGTGCCGTCTCTTCCCTCTCCAGCCATTAAGAATCACTGGGTTCTGGGCTGGACAGTCCAGCTGTTTACTACTTATCATTTTCTATATTTGTAGTAATCTAGGTGATATTGTATTTGGTACAGCATATAACTTTACTATAATATCAACACATATACACAGCAAAGGCTTTGACTGCCTTTTGCGATTCGTTTTCTCCATTCACAATAACTAGTGCAGTGGTTATTTAAACAATAGTCTTTATTTACACCATTTTAACTGGTGAGCGTTGACAGAAAATAAGATATTGATCCTGCCAGTGACAGGCGCCTCCCAAACCGGCCCACAATGCAACTGGCTTCCCGCTGGGAAGAGCGCGGCTGCACCGTCCCCAAACGCCCCGTCACGTTCGCTCCCCATCTCCGCTCCACCAGCAGAGCTTCTGTTATATAACCGGCACCGTCACTCAGTGTCTCCTGCTTCACTTCCAGCTGTGGGAGGCGCTCGGTTGCCCGTTAAATGAGCGGGCCCGTCCTCCGAAGCAGCGCGACTGCACCAGAAACCCGGGGCGCCCTTCGTAAAGCGCCAGCACCGGCGTAAAGCCCTCATCGAACTAGCCGATAATAAAGTTCTCCGTTTTTGACACCTCTACAGCGGCGGCAGAGCAGGGATCTTACGGTTCCCCCGGCAACATGGCCACAATGCTCTGGGTGTAATAGACTTAGTGGTCCTGCCAGCACAGTTAAGTCACACACATGCCATCAGGCCTTAGTCACTCTGGCAAGCATGTGGCCCGCGGGCCTGGCTGCCCTGGCATGACTCTATAAAGAGCGAGTCGCTAGCTGCTCTCTGCATCTCTATAACCAGGCATGAGCCGAAGCCAACAGAGACAGGTCCTCCGCCCCGGCAGACTCCGCCTCCACGGGAATGCTGGCCCGCTGTAATGCCCTCCCATAAAAATGTGTGACGATTGCATTTCAGCATCAGTCTCATTATTATTATTACTATTATTATTCTCCAAAAAGTGCAGCTCAAACTCAACCACAGCCCCTCGCCTCTGAATGCGAGGGGACTCCGTTGAGTGAATACAAGAAAGAGGAAGAAGAAGCATGAGAAAGGATGAAGGATGCAAGGGTGGGAGCTAGATAAAAAGGGGCAGAAGAAGAAGGAACGAGGCCAGAGGACCTCATGAGCACACTTTACACGCTTTATTTTTTTACACACTTAGGCAGGCTCTCACACGCACACACCAACACACACACACACACACACACACGAGCACTCATCAGCGCAGACTGGGGAAGGTTGAGAGGAGTCCTCTAAAGCTAGAGGGTCCCTGCAGGAGTGCAGGTACGGAGATCACATAAACACAGGGCAACTCGGACCACTGACGTCCTCATACATACACACACAGTGTGGCTAAAAAATGGGATTTTTGCATCTAGTTATCACTGGAGTCTGGAAGAACGCTTTGATAAGTTATTCTTTATCATCTGTTTTGTATCGAGGAAAAAAAACAACATGCGTTGACCATTGTTGATTTTGTTTTCCTTCCTTCTGATATAGAACAGCCTGGACCGGCCTCCCCTGTATACGTCTGTCAACCTTTTCTTCCCGGTTCAGTTTGTTTCATCTTTTTTGTTTTTTTTTTTTTGTTTTTTTTTTTTTTTTTGGACTCTACTTTGTTGGAGATACACACAGCACCGACGGCACACAAAGACGACGAGGGGTCCAGAGAGGGGGAAGAGTCACCATCACACTGCCAGCGACTGGAGACAGAAAGAAAGAGATTGGAAGGGAAAGGAACCAATCAGGCGTCTCTCAGTTACGAGTCCATGTCCCATCCCTTTGTCTCCAGGTCACTCATTAGTGGCATTTGTTGTTTTTTTTGTTGTTGTTGTTTTTTTTTGTTGTTTTATTTTTTGGGCTGTGCCATCTTCATGATTCTTTTCTGTTACTTTCCGTTTGTATAGTTAAACAGAGAAAGACACAGATCTAAGGAATGTGAGCAGACATGGGAGCGTGCGAATAGAAGCCTCGCAAACAGACACACGGCGGGGTGGCAGGGAAACGGGGAGAGTAGGGGGGGGGGGGCGATGACTCCATAAAAAGGGGACTTAATCGAACTCAGGAAGGCCATCCTTCATCAGCCAATGGCGGCAGGACATGGCAGCAGGCAGGAAGAGTAACTCCAGGGACCCGAAGAGAGGCCAAAAGCAGGGTGCCTTACTGTCTTACCACCAGCCCAACATCTCGTGGGGCGGCTGTTTACTTAAACATGATTGTAGTATTAGAGCGTTTTACTGTACAAATGGTATTATTGTGAGGGGGCTGCCAAGTAAATGGCAAGAATATTTTACAGAGTACAATGTACAAAACAAGATGGGGCCACTGGAAAAGAAAAAAAACATACTTCCACAACAGTACAAATACAGCCTGACAATCGGACGACTGGAAACGGCGGAACCATTGGCTGAAGGAGACCTGGAGATGATCCAAAAAGACTGAAGATGAGAAGGGAGAGATGAAGAAGGAGATGGGACAGAAAAAGAGGAGAGCAGAGAGTCTGAAGGATGGCTAATTGTACCCGTGTTTCGCAGCCTGGCTGCGAGTCAGTCTTGTGCATAAGGACAGGGTTCGAGAAAAAGGGGCAGGGCACGTAAGGGGCAATGGGGTGATGGGTCAGGGAAGAGGGGGGCGTTCAGGCCTTGAGGGCATGCCATTGGGCCACTGCAGTACGGGGGTGTCCCATCATATCCTTCCAATGCTTGACCTCCGCAGGACCACTCTTCCAGGACAGGTAGATCTGATGGAAAAAAAGAAAAGATTCCCTGAAAAGCATCCTGCAAGTACGCATAAAGAACAGGAGCCACATTTCCAGCACTTTAAGCAGAACTTGTTTCTGTTGGAAAAAAAAATTATAATTTTCTAGAATTTTTTGCAAATATACTTTACTCACGACTCACAAATACAACATGAATTCCATTAAGGGATAAACGTTTAAAAATAATGCCGGCCTTTTTGTGCTATGATCTATACTACAATTGTGCTTTTAAAAAAATCAATAAATAAGCTGCAGTTATCCAAGATTGCTGTCACTTAAGTCAGCCTTTTTCAATTGCAAAAGAAGAAGTAGCAAAAGTGAAAATGTTTTATTGACTGGCTTTTCTGTATAGACTCAGTCAGCATTGGTTCCAGCCCATATAAAAATGTCCATCCATCCATCCATCCATCCATCCATCCATCCATCCATCCATCTATCCATCTCCCAACTCATCCTATTCAGGATGGCAGGGAAGCCTGGAGCCTTTCCCAGGCAGCACAGGGAACAATTCTGGGTTACAGTTACAGGTTAAGTAATGACATCATCCATGTAAAATTCACCAGATTTGCATAGTTCTAGGAAAACACTCAGATCAAAGTAAATCATTATTTACATAATTTATGTAGTAATGGCAGGTTGTGGAATGAACTTTTGCAGGACAGATGAACAAGACCGCGCGATTTAATGAAAGCCAAATTCTTTTAATAATCAATAAGCTAGAGAGGACTGTGGCTCTGCCCAGGACGTGCCCCTGCGTCGTGCCCTGTGCTGGCTGGGACTCAGGCCCACTCACAACCCTGAATCCTAGCAGCAGAAAAATGATAGATAGATGCAGTTAGAATTTGATTTCCAACAGGTGCTTTAGTGGTCGTTATACAACAGCTGGACGAGAGGTGTTCTCAGAGTATAACTGCACTCGGACATTTCACATCAGCTGTATCTCTGCACTGTATCTAAAAAGCGTTACATATGCCTCCTTCCCACCAACACAGAGCTGGTGGGAAGCAGGAAAACTTGCCCGCATCTCCACCGGTTTCAAAAATGAATGTGGGTGGAAATGAAAGTAAAGCAAGGGTTCCTGTGTATTACGTTTTGTTGAACTATTTTGATCTGTTTCGGATTTAAAGCTTTTGTAAGCTGCCAAAACCGTAAAAAAAAAGTTTTCAGAGTACGACTGGTCGCTCCCTTTTCTCTACCCGCCTGCATCCACTTCTGTCCCCTTAAAAGCTCCCCGTCGGTGTGCGTGTTTATTCTTGATTCTTGCTCGTTGTTTTACATTTTAAGGATCGCGCAATAGAAGGAGCCTGCTAATAAATGAACTTTGCTGTCTGCCTCGTGATCTCTTCAGCACCATAATATTTTATTTATGAGACCTGTGGCATGGTTTTAATTCACAAGGGAAAGTTATTCCGCTAATAAGCTGGCTAGATGTTTCTTTGCTGGCACCGGCGATATTAGACTAATCTATATCTTTCATGGATTGAATTTTCTGGGTATGCAGAAGGTTTTGGACTTGTCCCATTTTTGCTGATGTTAAGGGACCTATTTTGCAGAGGTACTCCAATATATAACAATTGTGACAAAATATAACTTAGTAGAAAAAAAAACCCTTTCAGAAAGACAACAAAAGGATCGATCCTCCAGCTCCTTCAATGCCCTCAAATCTGCTCTAACCCTAAATAAACCTCGCTGAGGTGATCACAGGGAAGGAAAACATACTGTAGTATCTAGGTGTTTTCACGGAGGAGAGTTAAAAGAAAGGACCAGCTAGTACTTTGAACATACTTCTGTGTTGTACCAGGTAGGACCCCCTTTTGTTTCTAGAATTACTTCAAAGTTTGGCATCCCTTATGAATTGGATCTTTAAAGATGTCTTTCTGCGCACTGCTGTTGTACTGAGCCCTTATTTTTGCCGTGGCCATTGTCGTCTGACCTCTCTCATTAACAGGGTGTTTTCCACAGTAGAACTGCTGCTGACTGGATGTATTTTTTTATTGCAATATTCTCAGTAAACTTTAGACACTGTAATAAGTAAAAATCCCAGGAGAATGACTATTTCTGAAATTCGGGAACCGCCATGTTTAAAATCACTTGGATCAAATGGCTTAGCTGATCTAATACTTAAGCCACACAGTAAGCGAACCTCGGCCTTTATGCCGTACATGTGCTGTTGTAGCTACATGATTGTTTGGAGGAATAGGATGAATGTACAGTGCCTACAGAAAATCATCACACCCTGTCAATTTTTCCCAGCTGTAATTACACATTATGACCCCCAACAGCAATGTGAAAATAACATTAAAAAAAATTCTGAACAATTCTTATAGTTTGACTAGAAAATATGCTGTCAGAACTACAACGGTGTATTCCTCGGACAGCCCCATCACCCCTCTGCATCTAATCCCTACCTTTCCCACACACCCCCCAAATTCTACAATGTCTAAATATATTGGATGGATCCATTGCAAATGTGAAAATGAATAAATGTGTTTTTACCATGTCACATGACTCTGAAACTCAGAAACGTATTCCTTTATTGCACATTCCACTTACATACCAATTTGCACAAAAAGTCCCCACTAATTAGGTATTACTGCTATACAACTGTATTTCTTAGTGTATGTCTTGCATTAATGTTATGAATTAAGTTATGCTCACACAGGATGGAGTTAAGTGCTCAAATACTATGGGTTTGAGGATAGTTTACTTACTTTGTCAAATCGTTCAAATAATGCATACAGTAATATGCCTTCCATTCCTTATTTTGCTGGACCACCCACTTGTCCAAAAAAAGTTTCAACCAATTCTACAGTGGACATTAGGGGTTATAATCATCTAATACATAATATTGTGGATGGTAATAATCAATACAAGTGTACATCATGTAGCCCATATCTTTATAACAATACATAATATGTTTCAAATTGTGGTGTGGTTAGCAATGTTACCTCATGCCTGGTGTGTGGAGTTTGCATGTCCTCCCCTGTTTCGATGCACGGTTTTCCCCCACAGTCCAAGAACATGCTGAGGCTAATTTGAGTTGCCAAATTGCCCATAGGTGTGAATGGTGTGTGAGAGTGAGCCCTGTAATGGGTCAGTGTCCTGTGATGAGTCAGTGCCCTGTGATGGGTCAGTACCCTGTGTTGGTTCAGTGCCCTGTGATGGGTCAGTGCCCTGGGATGGGTCAGTGCCCTGTGATGGGTCAGTACCCTGTGTTGGTTCAGTGCCCTGTGTTGGTTCAGTGCCCTGTGATGGGTCAGTGCCCTGTGTTGGTTCAGTGCCCTGTGATGGGTCAGTGCCCTGTGATGGGTCAGTACCCTGTGTTGGTTCAGTGCCCTGTGTTGGTTCAGTGCCCTGTAATGGGTCAGTGTCCTGTGATGGGTCAGTGCCCTGTGATGAGTCAGTGCCCTGTGATGGGTCAGTACCCTGTGTTGGTTCAGTGCCCTGTGTTGGTTCAGTGCCCTGTGATGGGTCAGTGCCCTGTGATGGGTTAGTACCCTGTGATGAGTCAGTGCCCTGTGTTGGGTCAGTGCCCTGTGATGGATTAGTGCCTGTGATGGGTCAGTGCCCTGTGATGGGTCAGTGCCCTGTGTTGGGTCAGTGCCTTGTGATGGGTTAGTGCCTGTGATGGGTCAGTGCCCTGTGATGGGTCAGTGCCCTGTGTTGGGTCAGTACCCTGTGATGGGTTAGTGCCTGTGATGGGTCAGTGCCCTGTGATGGGTCAGTGCCTCGTCCTGGGATGTTCCCTGTCTTTTAATCATAGGTTCTGGACACCCTTCAACCCTAAACAGGATAAGTTGCTCCAGGAGATGACTGGATAGAAGTCTCAGATTCCAAATTTATTCCCCTGCACTTTAAAGGACAAAAACTATGCTTCGCCGTCATTTAGTTACCATTTACATTAAAAAGTATCAGGTAGATTTTCAAGAATGAATCTCTTATTTTAACTCGCCAACAACTTATTTACAACTAACATTTGTGCACTTCAAAACTATATGGTGGGCAAGTTTCACCGAATGAAAACAAAAATACTGCCACGTTACTGTGCAAGCCTACACTATACTTCTCCAAAAAAAATCCTTAAAGCCCAACTTTAATTAAATTCCCCCAGCATAATTTTGGCGAGGTCCCCACAATTAGTTTCGCTGACTGGCTACCAGGCTGCTACCAATAAAACATGCCGAGCGGGGATGCTGGCAAGAAAAGAAATTAGAAACTTTATTTCAGAATATTCAGAAAACCATATCCGGACCCAAAGTTTGAGAATCACTGACCTGTACAACGCTCCTGGGAAGTTTGGAAATGCCCCTTTCCACCTACCATTGCTGTGCCAATTTTGGGGCAATGTGTCTCAAAATTTATACAGATCCAGATCTTCACCCATGCAATGTGTCGGCAAAGTTTGGAAAAAATCCAACAGATAATCATTTGACCTATCACGCACAGAATCAAGTGTCTGAGGGTGTCCTTCTCATAGCTATCACAATGTGACACTGCTTCCATTTTGGTGCAATTTGTGTCAAAGTTTGTTCAGGTCTAGATCCTCACCCTTACAGCATGTCTGCATAGGTTGACAGAGAGCTGTCAAGCAGTTTTTGAACTATGGCAGTAATGGGATCAAGTGTCCGAAACTGTTCTTTTTTTGCTATCACTATGAGGGACTGCTTCAATTTTGGGGCAATCTGTCTCAAAATGAAAGCATTTCCAGTTTGTCACCAAAACAATGTGTTTGCAAAATACTGAGCTACTGTCCTTTTTAAGCCGTAGTAAGATCCATCAAATACATTTTGACATACGATATTCGCAAGGTCAAACGTTGTCTGTTTTTACCCTTCCCTTTCTTGTCACTAAGCAACATTGCCTCAATTTTGAGGTGATTTGTTGCTAAATTTCACCATTTCCAGTTGTTCACCCATACGATGTGTCTGCAAAGTAGGAGAATGATCCTTTAAATAATTTTTTAATTACGAAAAGGCATTAAAATTGCCCTTTTCTTTGTTATCACTATGCAGTGCTGCTTCTGTTTTGGTGGAGTCCATCTCAAAATATGATCAGTTCCACATCCTCACCCAGTGGCAAGTTTGAAAAAGACCGGTCAAATACTTTTTAAGTTATTGTCCTTACAAGAAAGTTATCAGTCCCCAAGCCATCTGGGGGACTACAGTTACTGAAATACTTGGTTTAGACAAATTATCACTTCCTTTCCAAATGACCTATGCAAACTTGCTAAAGTATCAGATCATCCACCAGGCCGGTTGGAGTCCACCTAACAGAAGTGGTTTTTATTACTTCATAATTAAACTCTCTCTTCCTCGAGGATTCCATGATTAGCAGTGCATGGCAACACAAGGAATTCAACACGGTCAGAAAGGTGTTCCAAAAGCACTTCAGGATAAAGTTGTGGAAAAAGCACAAGTTAGGAGAAGGATATAAAAAAAATTTAAAGGCTTTGACAATCCATCTGAATACCGTTCAGCGCATTAAAATGTGGAGAGCAGATGGCACCATCAATACCTTGCCTAGATCGGGCTGGCCGTCTAAACTAGATCAGTAGGATACTGATTTGGGAAGCCACCAAGTAGCCAATGGGAACTTTGAAGGACTTACAAGTCTTTAGGGCTGACATTTGTCAGTCTGTGCAGTTGACAACGATCTTTACACAAAGCTGGCTTGCATGGCAGTGTGGCAAGAAAGAAGCCTTTTCTGAAAAAGTGCCAAACTGAGTGTTGTTTACACTAAAAAAAAAAAAAACTTGGAAGATTCCAAAGCCATGTGGTAAAAGGTTTTATGGTCAGATGAGACTAAGGCTGAACTTTTTGGAATTAACTCCAAGTGCTATGTCTGGCGGAAATGCAAACACAGCACACCGCCCAAAACAAACCCTACCCGCTGTGAAGCATGACGGTGGCGACATTATGTTGTGGGGGCGTTTCTCTTCAGCAACGACTGGGCACTTGGTCAGGATTGAAGGGAAAATGGATACTGCCAAGTACACCCAAAATTTTGAGGAAAATATGTGACCCTCTGCTAGACAGGAGAAGATGGGGATGTGGTTCAACTTCCAGCAGGATAATGACTCTAAACATGCTGCCAAAACAAACAATAGGGTGGCTTACGGACAGGAAAGTGAAAGTCCTTGAATGGCCAAGTCAAAGTCCTGACCCAAATGTGATCTGTGGATGGACTTGGAGAGCTGTCCATTGTCACTCATTGACCGAACATGAAACGTTACGCAAGGAAGAAATATCAGAAGCTGACACACACGTTATATAACTATAATTAAAGCAAGACATGGCTCTACTAAGTATTAAATC
Organism: Brevimyrus niger; assembly: GCA_015164015.2. NCBI lineage: Eukaryota > Metazoa > Chordata > Actinopteri > Osteoglossiformes > Mormyridae > Brevimyrus > Brevimyrus niger. The sequence continues at coordinate 14,206,547 of JAABNY020000008.1, read as the reverse complement.
AGGGTACTTATCACTTTTACTGTTTTTCTGGGTTTTTTGGGGGGTTTTTTAAATACATTTTCAGAACTGTTACCTTTTTTGTTACGAGAATGTGCAAATAAAGCTGGAAAAAGATGCTTGCAACGGGTTTTGAGATCAGATTGAACGATGAAAAACAGTCACTCTTTTAAAAGGGATGTGATGATTTTCTATAGGCACCAGAATTTTTTTTCCCAGTATGAGAATCGCTATGACAGAATCCTTGGCTACCTCGCTGCACATTGCTCAGTGCCTTCTGCTCAGGAGCGTCGCGGTGTCAAGCATCTAGAAACCCCGCGATTGCAGAATCAGTACCGGTTCCTCCACATGAGCCTCAAATCGCAGTGGGTGAGTTACCTTGCCGATGACGTCATTGCGACTGAGTCTGTCTTTGTCCATGACGGTGATGATGATGGTGGTTTCTCTCAGGACGTGGGCAGGCACGTCGAAGGGAAAGGACTCGTTGAACACGGGATTCAGGCATCGCTTCATCACCACCGTCTTCTTCTTCTCCACACGCTTGTCCTTGTGCATGAGCCACACCTTCACATAGGGATCTAGGGTAGGGGAAGAAGCGAGTTTGGCGGACAGCAAAGCTAATCCAGGCACAGCCAGGCAATGGGGGTTCTACTCGAACCCTCCTCCCCTTTTGAAATCCTCTATATTCCCACAGTTGGTGACAGGAGTGATACCTGAGGTGCCCCCGATGTCCATGGCTTTCAGATTACGGGCCTTGATAATGCTCACAGTGATGGTGTTAGCTGTAGGGTTGTAGCACAGGGACAGCAGAAGGTCCCCGCGGCTTCCCTGGACAGACGCACATCGAAGCTTTGTGTCATGCTCACTCAGGAGTGCTTCTAATCTGCTCATCACCCGTTTCCTCTAAACAAACCTTTATTTTTTTCCACGGACGATTTAAATGGTTTATCGCACCACATGGTTAAGTAGTTTCAGGAACTGCATTTTTTTCCATGCAAAAACAGGAAGTGGTAAAGGCTACATTGACCAAAAAACATCTTGGTTTTCTTAAGGTTTCAAAACTGTAGCATCAATTATTCTTCAAAAGAGTAGTCAGGCAAAACCACACTGGGATATAAATGTGCATTATTTCTCTACAAGCCCCCATCCTTTCAGACTTACGCTGCCATCACTGCAAGGTTTCAGGTCCTTCCAGAACGTCGGCATGTGACCCAAGTCCACCTTGTTGAGAGGCAGAGACACCTCTCCTATTGGGTCATTGCGGCTGAAGCGGTCATAGTCCAGCACCTGCAAGTAGAGGGTCCGCTGGACTACCTTTTCATATGGGAATCCTGTAAGACGGAGACATGACAGGTCAGATCCAGCAGCTAATTATCATTCGCATGAAACATCATTTTTCAAAGACAGATCTTAAACGTAAGCAGTTCAACAACGATAAACATTTGTTTAGGAGACATTTAAGTGCCCTGCAGCAGTTCATTTTTATGAAGCTACGAAGACAAACGACACATTTATGCAAAAAACCACAGGAAAAACAGAAACATTCCCTAAACAAAAACAATATAGCGAGCCAATTAAGATTTACTGCGAGGTTCCAAATAGAGGCAGCTGAGAAAAATGAGAGACAGACTCCACACTGACCTTCAAACAGGAAAGTTTCATTCCAGTGTGGGTTTAGGTTCTTCCTCTTCACCTTGGTCTCCAGTTTGTGTTTCTTGTCGGGAAGAAGATAGATCTTCACAAAGGGGTCAGAAGTGCCAGAAAAGTCCTTAGCGGGCAGATCCTGTCCCTTGAGGATCTTGACGGTGAGAGTAGAGTCCTGGAAGCTGTAGCCCACGCTGAACTGAATACGACCCAGTTTCTCACTGATAGGGCCCTCATGGTCATCTTCCTCTGAGCCAGGGGACAGCTGAAAGGAAACCACCGGTAATAGGACACTCCACTGCACGGATGCACAGTGACAAAAACACACCTAAACTACAACAGAGCAATCAAGCAAACGGCACCGCTATGTGTAAGGAATTAAACTTGAATCTGCGGATGAAGATATGTTTGTGTATTAGGATGCCATGCTCTTAAGTCAAGCCATTTGCCGCACTGCTTTATAACCTGGACTTTGTCTTCTGAACCCAGATGCCGATCTAAAGCAGGAATAGCTCATTCGGAACATCGCGGCCCAGCCAGGAGCGAGTCATTGTTCTGTGCGTGCTTTCCGAATTTTCTCGTTGCAAGAGAGAGCAGGAAGCGAACTGAGACGCCTTTATGTCATTAGGCAGATTGGTGGCGTTTCATTTGTCGGCTAATGTTTTAAGAGGCAGGAGGTGCTCAGATGGCAGATAGAGTGCCTTCCCTACTCGCCCTCTCTTCCACTTTATCACTTAGCCCAGGGAGAGCGATAGCAATCCGCTTAAAAGGCTGCTATCTGATGGGGAGAGCAAGGGAGAGAGAACGGGGGGGGGGGGAATACAGAAGGAGAGAGAGAGAGACCAAAGGCACAGCCCAAGGTTGACTTCTCCGACTGAATGCTCATTATCCCTCCCTGGTATCCCTGCCATATTTCCTCCCGTCACCTTCTTCTCCCTTCGTCTATGGCCCCCTCGCGCTTTAAAGGAATGGCAGAGGGACATGATCACCTCAAGCACCAGACCTTCCCATTCATCACTTCAATCCTTTTTAATGGTGAAGCCTTATTGGTTATGTACAACATGCGTGCGCGGGGTCAATGAGGTAAGACGTCAATCTATATATATATATATATATATAGACGATCTTATGTCCAAGGGTTAAGCTGGGAACTAGGTGAGCTCTCACCCTAAGCATGTCAATAAATGGGTCAAGTGGTATAATGAGCAGGATTTTACCTTAGTATCAGAATGATGCTGCAAATCAATCAATGTCTGACCTTAATAATATCAGTCTGTGGTTCGAGGACGTATGTTTGGTTTTAACACTGGTTAAATCAGCCCTGGACCCCTCCCTCTCCACCCCTTCATAGCCTCATCTACGCCCTTACTGTGGGTTAATCTATGGAGTGAGCAAGACTTGACATTCACTGCCAGTCAGTGGGTTAAACTGCATGTAAGGCGAGATTCAACCTCGAGGAATGTCAGTCACAGTGTTGATCTGCAAAGGAGGCAATATTTGATCGCAACAGTTTTAGTCTGTGGGTTGGACTACTACCTGACCAAAAACTGACCTTAATAATGTCATTTTGCAAGTTGAACTGCACACTGAATAAGGTTTGTCCTCGTGACAACATGAGTTTGTGGGTTCAGATGAACACTAAGCGGGAATCAGAAGTAACAATTTGAGATTTCACCTTTACAGTGTCAGTTGGCAGGTTGAGCTGCGCATGTGATCTCTGTGATGTCAATCAGTATGTTGAGTACTGAGTATGAGTACTGAGTATGACTGGATCCTAATGATAATTCACATGCTGGAGCACATGCTGATGCAGCAGAGGCTGAACTCCAGTATAGATACTTGCAAGGCAGTTAATTCGCCCACACATATATCATGGCTGCAATATACACCCACACACTGCCACAGATGTACAAACCCACGTACACACGGTATTGCATAAGATAAGTAAGTACAATACTACATGTCCTCCTCAAAACTTTGGAAGCTCACACGACTTCATTAACTAACGTCCATTATTACTTGTTCTACGCAAGATCACAGGGATCCAGAGTCTCAAAAGAAATGGGCAAAAAGCAGGAAATAACCTAAGACAGGGTGGCAACCCAACACCAGCCAGGAAATAAGCTAAGACAGGGTGGCAACCCAACACCAGGCAGGAAATAACCTAAGACAGGTTAGCATAGCACCACTCTGCCAACTATGTGTTAACTCACACAGCTTTTCACACTTTTCACGATAAACCAGTTGTACATCGTTTGTATTAGCAAAGATAAATTTTCAAGACGAGTACAAGTCAAGAAACTTGTAACAAGTCAGATTTTATTAACATCCTAAGACTTTTGTTTGATAATTCAGGTTACACTGACAGGTGTTATTATTGTTAACCTTTTATCACGTTTCTGAGTAATTCAAGATCTCTATGATGCAACTGCAAGTCCTAATTATGTGTCTCCAGGAAACTGTGCTGTTCTAATAGAGAATACTGAAGCTCCATCTTTTTTCCAGATAATTTTATTCTAATAAGAGATATTTGATTATATTCTGGCAGGCTTAGCGGCAGTAGGTCGCAGTCAGTCACAGAGACTCAAACTCAAAGCAACACATCACAACCTCATATTTGGGGCAGCCAATCACAGAACCTTATGCTCTGGCAAAATTCTTCAGCGTCTCCATTCTGCGCTAAAGAGCCAGGGCAACGACCTATGAGCACACAGATAAGAAGAATCGAGAGCATACTAGTGGTAACAATATATTGTGGTTACCTTGTTTTAAAATACTCCTGAAACACACATTCAGTGTAGCCTCAAATTATAATACACTGTTATGAATAAGGATTGGACTGAGGCTAGATAGGTTGATTATTCATTTTACTGGCTAAAATAAGCGAGGTCAAGAAAGCGGAAACTGGTCTTGGCTCTGAAAAGCAGTGCATTCCCCAGAATCTGGCCTTTTTATCCAGCTAGTTGGTCTTCGTGGACACACCTAATTTGGAGCTGTTTTAGACAGTATCATTACCTTTTCAAATGTAGTAAATAATTAGAGATCTTCAGCGCGTGTGGGTTATTCGTAATTACACTCTACTATTCAACTGCATGACAAAACGTGGCGTGCTCTTTCCACAGTGCTGTTCTGTTAATGATAAGGTGGCATTGGCATCTAGTGTTTGCCGGCTCTGAGTTACCCTGGTTGTGACTCTCGGCGCCCTCAGAAAGACTCCGTCACTTCCCACCCACACAATCCCGTGTCTTATGCGTGGCAATGGCTGGCTGACGGCTCAGATCATCGCTCTACACGAGGAGCGGAGGCCGCGTCTTACCATAAGCATCTCGCTGGTCAGAGAGTTGGCCAAGTCGGACACAGAAGAGTGGCCATCAGTACGGCGGTCAGTCTCATCGGGGGGCTGGCCCTTAGGGCTGTTGCTGGGCCTGTTGCCGGCAGCCCTGTGGAGACAGACCACGGCATCACTGGATGCGGCTGGGTGTGGTGTCGCATCTCGGAAGGGGGCGGAGGCTGCCCAAGCGCTTTGAAAATCCCAGTGTATTCGCTATTAGAGGCCCCGCACCTGGTTAAAGCATACGAACACTCAGGTAGACACTGTGACATTGAGACTTTCCCCTGGCAGCTGAACAGTGAATCTGAATAAAGACAGGACCTGGGCTCAGGGTATTTCTTTGATGTGACGAATCCTTTAGTATAACTGATTACAAAGGTTCATTTACGATTCATTTGATTTCGTCCACTGCAAATCCAAAAAAGCTCTGGGCGTGTCTCGTTCGTAGACACGCACACGCGCACAAACAGAGACTCGCACACGCACACGCACACGCACAGACATACTCGTTTGAAGTGCAGCTTCACTGAGCTTGGCCAGATCGGCGTAAGACGGTGACGACGCAGAGCGCCAGCATGGAATAGGTGCTGCTCCGGTCAAGGGGTTTCAGCATGACCCGCCGTTTTACATGAGGATCCAGCGGGCCCCTTTCCAAACTACCGCTACAGTGCTTTCGGAGCGGCCCGGAGATGTGATAACAGTGCTGAGCTGATGGTTAGCGGGGAGAGTAACTCGGCCACCTGTCTAACCACGATCTGGCCGCGCTCATAGCAGGTCATCAATGTCACTGGCTCAAGCCAAACTGCGACAATATAATAGTTCAGTCAACAGATGGATGCCCGAGGAAACGGTACAGAACTAATGAATGTGTGAATGGGCCGGAACCAGTCTAGTGAAGTTGAAGAGCAACGTTCGCACACAAGTGGACGCAGGTAAGGCAGGAAGTTGTGCCCTTTTGCCCAGCCTGAGGCGACCCTGAGGAAGAGGCGTAGCAGTATAGACCTCAGCAGATGGCCAAACACGGCACAGCAACAACTGAGGTTTGTTTTTTTTTGTCTAAGCGTGTACGTGTGCGAATCTGAATGCATATGAGCGTGAACGTGACCGGGTCTCTACAAACCTAGAACACAGTGTTAGAACACAGTTCCGCTAGAGCAACGAGACCCAACGAAAGAGAGGCCGGAGTCTTTGCGGAGGGGAGGAGCAGACGTGGCACAGAACGCGGCGGCATTCAAAGACGACGTCAGGACCTCTGTGAGACCACTATGCACATTGCGGCCCTACGCAACGGCGGCCCAGATTCCGGTCCCGGTGAAGAAAGCAAAGGACACACAGCACTCCAGAGCAGACTGGTCAAGGCACGTCCGGAGGCAAGACACTGATGAACTGTTAGGCATTGAGACACAGCCAGAAAGGAGGCAGATGAGGCAGACATTCAGTGGGAGAGGCAGACAGAACATACATGGAAGGCGCTGTGCAGAAAAGGGGGTAAAGAATAGGGGTAACATTTGTCTGTGTTAAGAGGAGAGGCCATATGTTAATAGCATGAACAAAGTGAGGTTACAGAGTCAACAAAACGAGAGTGTGAGACATTGACAGACACCACTGCTTTTTTTTTTATTGAGCTGCAAGAAAGAAAAGGGAGAAAGGGGAAGCCTGAAAACACAAAAGAGGCTTAGTTTGGTCAGTTTGGAGCAGATAACGGAAAGGGACGGAAACCAACAAGGGCATACACGATACACAGAGGGGGAGGGAGCAAGTTAAACATAGATGCTCAGGGGAACTGGGCGGGGGAGGGGGAACGAACGAGCGCCGTCCGGGTGGTGTTTGGGGAACCGGGGTGGCCTTTGGGGATCAGCGGGGGGGTTGTCCCCGGGGGGGGGTACTTGCCCCCCCCCCCCCCGATTCTTTCCTCCCCATCCCTAATGCTTCCCTCCTCC
>JAABNY020000008.1:14175756-14187785 GCA_015164015.2 Brevimyrus niger | reverse complement strand
GGGGGGGGGGGGGGGGGGGGGGGGGGGGGGGGGGGGGGGGGGGGGGGGGGGGGGGGGGGGGGGGGGGGGGTAAAGGGAGGTCAAGTCACCACGAGGAGTGTAAAGGTGAATAAGGCAAAGAGGAGTGGAAAAGGAAAGCGGCAGAAGAAAATATCACACTAAACGAGGGGGGGGGGGGGGGGACATTGTAAGCAACAAGGGCAAAAGTGAGCAGGAACACCAGCAAGCACAAGGGAGAAATGCCTGACCCACAACAAGATGCCAGGGAGGCCTAGTTAAGGCCTCCAACTACCACATACGCATATATGTCTTTGTTTCATTCAATGCGTAAATAAATATATATACACATTACCTATGTATAGAAAGAGGAAGAGAAACGGGACGAGAAACTGAAAATGAGAACACAATCTGTTTTTTTTTCATGACAGGAGTCAAAGGGAAACAGGAAAAGAAGAGTGAACACAAGGATGAGTTTGCATACAAGTGACACGCACACACTGTTCATGCCCATATATAAATGTCCTCTTTCATACGCATAGCGTCATGTATGCAATGACAGCCACGCATGCTTCATATCTAAATTGCCACACGCAGAATAAATTTAGGATTCTCATGAGGTACTCATAAGAATATCCTTGTGGGGACAGAGCCACTCCCAAACTCAATGTGACTCAATGGTCAGGTCCACAGACTCTTTGGACCACATACTCGTGCGATCATGTACACATAAACGACCGCTCTGTCTTGATCTCATCTTTTCCATAAACACCCTTATACTACATTCTATTGCTCTCTTCTTTTCTCCCCTATACTCACCTTTCCTTTGTTTTCCCTCCCTCCTCTCGTGTTTATATTTAATTAAGCCTCGTTAGGCATATCTGGACTAATTGTTTCTATTTAAGTGTCACAGTGTCCTGGGGAGCCTGCCGTGTCACTGTTTTCTGGGTCACAGCTTTCTATCTCTGCTCATCATCTCCAGTGCCATCCCTTACAGATCCGACAGCCCTCATCCATTCATCCTCTCAAATATCATCCCCACTTCCACACTTTATAGATCACAGGGTCCATATCCAATCCTCCTCTCAAGTATAATCTCCACTTCCACAGTTTATAACTTGACAGGCCTCATCCATTCATCTTCTTAAGTATCACGTCTATTTTGAAACTCCGCAGATCCAAACTGCCGGCAAATATTCTTCCTCTTTTTTTTTTTTCACAAGTTTGTTCTCCAGTACATTCTGCCCTGTCCTGGTTACTGCTCGATTCCGCTTTCAGCTGCCCTCACACTTTGTCACTCTGCCAAAACACAACCCATGGATCTTCTCAGTTGCCTATTCAGTCTTCCATGGATTTTTCGGTCTTCCCTCTCTCTTTTTTATGTCCGTCAGTTTCATTTGTTCAGCTCAGTGGAGCCGGTAATCTACTGGTTATCAGCCCCGCCCCTTCTGTCCACATTAATTTACGCCCAATGGGTGCTATTGGCAGAGCCGTGCTTCATCGCAGTAAGAACATGACTGTATTTAAACGCATATGGCACCTGCAGAGACATTACAAACACCGTGACATAACATCGATCTGGAAGAGCAAGAAGCACCACGGCGCAAAATGGCCCGCTCCGTCTTTCCGTGTAGCCTGGATCGCCTTTTGAGATTTATTGAGCCGTGATTCACTCTGGAGAAGTAGCAGGTCAAAATTCCAGTTAATTGACCTGAGACAACATCTGTCTGCAGCCAGACTCCCAAACAACAGACGTTCAAGTGCATTTGGAAGTACCGATGTCTGCAGTTCTTGCATAGCATCATAATCACTTTTCCGAAAAGACACAAAATCTTTATGAGTGATTAAGAAATGGATACCCAAGTTAGCACTGAGCCACGCTATACTGCAGTGCGCTCCTATGCCCCACAAAGTTCTGTATGTGTAGCTGTCGTGCGCTTCTTGGATTTGAAAGGATAGCTGCCGCCTTGGGAGCTCCTGGCGTCGCACCTTTATTAATTGTCAACACGGGGAAAATCCAAATTGTCCTTCCTCAAATTACGTTTCATTAGTCAGTCAACTGAATGTCAATTAGATTATACAATGTGTTTTTGCCATATGTTGTTGCTACCCGGCATGTTATAAATTCCTGCCATAAGTTACAATTTCATTCCGTTTGAAACTACATAATAGCTTCGAAATGTGTTCTTGGGCAAAGCTTTGTGTTCTCCAGGCTTAGGCAGCAGGCCACCTTTTCTGACATAATAAAAACAGATTGGGTAAATTATTAAACACGGGGATAGAGTATGGGCAAAAGCAGCGTGAAGTCAGAATTATGAGACTTCTTTTCAAAAGCCATGAAAGGTAGTTTAGCTAAAGGCTTAGTTTAAAAATAGTACTACCTGGAATATATGACATATATTACAATTAGTCAGTAAAAGGATTATACACCAAATTTAACACAAATAATATGCTGGTTAGAAAGCAAGGGTAGTACAGACAATAGGATTACTCTGTTTTTAGCAAAATTATATACTGTTACTTCAATGAGCGAATGGAAGAAATTAACTGACCTGCAGCTTCAAATGATAAGGGCAAAATACTTAAAGCGTAATTAAAAAGGGACTAGTGAAGCTGAATATTTGCCTTTAATTACTGTAGCTTGCAGTGTATGTCTGTGTAATTCATTTGTATCCAATTCTTCACATCCAGTAAATGTAGAGAAGGAAACACCGAGCGCGGCTATAAAAGGTGTTAGGAAGCTGGTGCGGCTTTCTAGCAATTCTTAAATTCTTAAATTTGACATTAAAAATGTTCAGTTTTAACTCGTGTTGCATTATTCGTTGCAAATGAATGTCTGCAAATAAGGGATTCTTTTCAGTGCGATCTTAGTACTTTCCCTGTGTTTCTGCCCTTTGTCCATCCTCTCCCTCGGTCTCTCTTTCCTGATCTCCTGGCCCACGGTGCCAATTAATCGTCCGAGCAATGATGCTACAGACAGAGGATCAATGCTGTACACAGACCAGGGTTAATGGGGATTTACTCGCAGCGCCTTGTCTGCAGTCACTAGAGGCACTGATACACAAATACTCTGATACTCACAGGCCCGCTCATACTCACACAAATACACCGATAGACGCACTGATACTGAGAAATGTGGCAATAGGCAAACTTTACACAAAGAAAGTAGAAAGTATAGCCTACTACACTCCCAGTACAGTGGGTTTAACACGAGCATCACCACAAACACGTGAGTTATGCGTTGTGTTACGACGTCACTCGGACATGACAGTCGACACGACGGCTACGACATCAGTTGGCGATAGAAATTTTTTTAGCTTGATTACAATCACAATGTTACAGGATTACCGTCGTATATGTGGCCGGTCATCATTTTGCAGCGCCGGACTGTACCTTTCCTAATCAGTACATTGCTAATCGGTACATTTGGCCTTTGCAGAAAGAGCCTTTTCTATCAACATGCCTCAACATGCGAGTGTGGAAATGGACATATGCAGAGTGCAACCAGAAGGAAAGGAAAGGGCTTCTTAGGGATTCGTAAAACAGAACCCTCTGCAATATTAATTTCCAGCCATGTACACTGTAGTAATGTCACTAGGACCCGCCTCGCAGTCCGAGACGTGCCGATTGAATCAACAGGCTCGGTAATTAAGGGTAATGAAGGGGCTCTCATGGACTGTAATCCAGAACCCGGCCCGCTTGGCCCCCCGATCTCCTGAGGTGTTCCTGCTGGTGTAACAGATGTTAACAGCCTGGGGATCACATTTGTACAGTCGCACCAGGCACAACCTCCACACGATGACCTTGCTGTGTGAAAACTCCCCAGATAATCAAACTGCTGCACTCTCTGGGGGCTCCCAGAAATCCTCCGAGTTGGACGCATCCTAGATTCAGCTAGAGGCCTCGGGGGGGCATGACCCCCCTGGCTAATTCTGGGCGCCTGGCACTTGAATAAGTAAAATAATACATAAAATATGGACATGGGGGCTCAAGGTGACTTCTTGTTAGGGAGACTAGAATTTCGAGGCACACCCCCGGATACAGCCACTCTTAATTAGTGCGGCATTGACAGCTGAAGTGGGCAAGGAGATTTACATTATCCAGGTAATGATTTTGAAAAAGGAGAAGAAACCTAAGGTTAATTAAGCAAAAAATGGCATGAATCAAGAACCACGGTCCGACACCTAGTATCTTCCTCTACACCAGTGTTCCTCAATTTGGTCCCTGAGGCTGGTTCATGTTTTTCCTTCCACTGAGCTTCGTGCCAGACAGTCCACGTTTTTTGTATTGGGAGCTGGGAGGGAGCGAAAATGTGAGTCGCCGAGGACTGCATTAGGAAACGCTGCTCAGCTACTGGGCCGCCGTCAAATACATATCAACAGTCGGGGCGTCGTTTTTCACAAGGAGGCCAGACCACTTGCAATGCAGCGGGACGTGGCAACAAAGTTTTTCCTAAACGCATTTTTTTTTTGCCTTTGTGAATGACCTTCTTATACTCAATAAGTCACTGTATCTTTTTCCACGTCGCAACTAGCGAATATTGAGTAACCCATCACAAAATCTGGAAATTACACTTGTAATTGCTGTCATTAATAAAAATGACACAAATATAATGCGTAATGGCTTTAGAATGCATCGCATTCCACAGCGGCACAACACTGGCAGAACCTTTTTGCCGTAAGTAGGTGGCTGGGGAAGGGAGTAGATGGTTTAGCTGGCTGGTATCTGCTACACAAGCAGCTCCCATTGGCCTATGTGGCATCTGCAGGGTTTCACCTGCAGGCAATAAAAATGCTCCTCCTCCAACCCTTCAGTCAGTCCCGCCTCAGACAGCATGTGACGTGACAGGCCAGAGATAAATGGCACGAAGATAAGTTTGGGCAATTTCTGTACTACAATGATTGCCAGCCCCATGGCTACGGAGAGCCAAGTAAATTAAACCCAGCTGGCCCTAGATAAACTAATTGCCAGGCTGTGTGTGTACGGCTATTGGGGGAAACTGAGGAGTGTGTGGAAGACACGTCTCAGGTTTTGCTTAGCACTGCGTCTTTAAGTTCTAGGCATTTTTAATCGGTGTGGTGGGTTTGCCTTTTTTAAAGAGGCCTCGTCCCAATTTTTTGTTCCAGTTTTGAGAAATAAAAGTCCTTGATGTCCAGCCTCATTCTGCTGGCTTGTCTCAGTCCTCTATCCCACAACCTGCCACAAATGCACATCCTGGGGGGGGGGGGGGCTATGGGGCAGCCCAGGTCCGATATAAAATCAGGGGCGAAGCCAAAAATACACGCGTATCAGAACGGAAGGAGAGCCAGTTGCTGCCGTTCTGTGACAGGCTGCAACGCACAGGAGAGCTTTTAAAGAATGGAGGCCATCTTTGAGGCGGAGATATGATCCTGAAGATACAATCCAACTTTACAAAGGCCCAGCTTATGTTTACCTTACGATGTGTCAGTTTTGCAGGGTCGCAGTGGGTTTCTTTGTTTTGAGTGCACCGCTGGGCTTCCTGGCACGAGGGATCAGCTGTCTGATCGGTGCCACGCTGACAGCGTGACCCCGCCCCAAAGTGGTATTCCGTTTGCTGATTGCTGATTGGCTGTAATGTGCCAAATCGCTATGCAAATGAAAGTGCTTTGGATCAACAAATAATAAATCCTTGCTGATTATTTTTCACTCAGATACACACTTATTTATACTAACATATTTGGCTCACACACACATACACACACATACACATGCACTTTTTTACAATCTTCATATGTTCTCCAACATAGGTGATATGATGTTTGATGGAGATTTCAGCAACAAATAGACTAAGAATGAAGAAATTCTACACTACAGCAGCTTCCAGGAAAAATGGCAGTTTCATATGTTTTATAGCTTATGAGAGTGCAATGCTTAAAATTCTGTTCTCGTAAAGGATTGGCCTTTTGCCATAGAAGCAGATGTATGCAGAAAGTGGTAAATCTTGTTTCACACTTAAGGATAATTGCTTATTTTATTGTTGTTGAAGGTTGTTTAGAGTGCTTTTGATGCGACGCTGTGGAAATCTGGAAGCGTCACAGTTTTAATGATGAATGACATCAGTGGGGTCAGCGGTCACTGACCAGCAGATCTCGGTAAGATACACGCAATGTTTTGACAAAGGGACCAAAAAAAACAAGAAACAACGGAGGTGATAAAGCGTAAGTAACTCCAAAACACACAGTAATGACTTACAGGATAAACAAAAAGAATAAGGGGATGAAAGATAGAGGAGCAGTTTTCATTCAAGTGGCATACTGTAAAGAGTCAGGCAGGTGGAGTAAACAGATTCACTATATCCCACAATAACACATAAAAACATTAACACATAAGAGAGGATGCAAAGGTATGCAGACTAAACCATCTTGTTTGGGTCTGGCATGACTGGGAAGCCATTTATAGGAATATAAGTGAAAGACAACAAATGGCAGGAACGCTCCCTCAAATGCGGCTTCAGGTTGTGGGCCAGTAGCGACTCGGCAAAGGCAGGAAACGAAAGCAGCGGTGAGCGGCGCTGGATGTGGCCTTAAATGTGCGGGGTTCAGGTCTACGTCCCAGGAAAGGCTGCGCCCTGGCGGAGGAACCGCTTCCATAAAATATATCCAGCTGTACATTCAGGTGTTTGAGTCACTTTGGAAAACAAGCTTCTGCTGGAAACGCTATTAAGAAGTCTCCGTAATGGGGGTTATCCGTGTGAGGCTGTAAGCGGTTTTCTCATAACGACAGGTTATAATTATAATCGCTGCGCATTACCGATAACGGCACTCTTAAGCAACACATTTCTTCCCCCATTCACAAAGCTACCAAACTGCTTACTTAAGTTATTCTGCTGTTTTGCAAATCTGAACTTTGTGGCTAGGCTGCGCAATGAAGAAGGACTCAGTGTTTTCTTCATTCGTATCTAATTTATTTCTTATCATTTGCATGTAATTCTTGGTGCGATCGCCAAGAATCTGCTGTGTTTTTTTTTTTTTTTTGTCCAGCCAGGCTTTCTGCGGCCTCTCTGCCCAGCCGCCCGCACCGAAGCGCGCTCACGCCCCCGGGCTCCTCGCGGGCTTCACTTCCTCTGCTTCAATTGCTTTGGCCAGTAGCGGCGAGACAGAGCTGCTGATCTTAGCCAATCGTTCGTCCGCGAGTGCTGCGCGCAAACAAATGGCCAAGGCCGTCGGTTATGCCGGGGCGAGCGAAATACGATGGGGAACGGGCAGCGAGACGCCGAACAGAAAACAAAAGGCACGGCGGCTGATGGCGGGACGGAGAGTGGGACGAAAGTACGGCGGGTTTGTGTTGACAAACGGGACGGCGTGGCGTGCGGCACAACAAATACATGACAGCACAGTCAGGTGGGAGAACAGGAAAGAAAACGGAGAGCTGAGCCCAAGAAAGGCAGAGACTTACAGGAAAGACTTGACATCCAGGCCCCTGTTCCGGATCTGTCCCATCATGTGGTCCCAGCTGCCCGGGTTGGATCGTGAGCGCCCCCCTCCAGTCCCCCTATACCGCGAAGCGCCCCCGCCGGCCGGGCTGCCCCGCACGCCCCGGGGTCCTCCCCGCAGGCCTCCGCCAGGCTGACCTGTGTGTAGCTGGCCCAGGCTTTGCGAGGTTGGGGGCAGGTCATTGAGGCTCGGCGGGGGTGGGTGCGTGAGCGGCTGCTGGAGGCTCTGTTGGCGCACCAGCGTGCGCGGCCGCGCCGCCGCTGACGACGGGATGTGCTCCAGGGTGGAGGCCGAGGACAGGGAGGGGTCCCCTAAGCTGGGCGGGCAGAGGAGCAGGAAGGGGAGCGAGCGGCGGGCAGAGCGCCGGTGACAGGGAGAGGGCCGGGGGAGCAGGAGGAGGGAGGGGGGAGCCAAGGGGAAGCGGCGGGGGGCGGGGCCAGGGATGGTGGGGTGGCACAGGAGGTTGGTGCATGAGGAGGAAGGATGAACAGGTGTGTGGGAGGGGGAGTCGGAGCAAGGCATGCAGAGGAGGGGATGTGAGGGTGAGGATGGAGGGAGCGGGAGAGATAAATGCAGGGAAGGTGGGGCGGAGGGGCAGACCAGATTGAAGAAAGGGAAAGGGTGGAACGCAGGAGGGAGGTCAGGAGAGATGGAGGGAGGAGGAAGCACAGTAGGCGAGGAAGACGGCGGGATGGGGGAAGATGGCGACGGAGGTGCGGAGCGAGAGACGGCGGGAGAGGAGGATGCAGGGACGGAAGGAGAGGAAGACGCAGGGATGGAGCGCGAGGAAGACGGAGAGTTGGAGGAAGACGCAGCGATGGAAGGGGAGGATGATGGAGGGAGGCCCAGTGATGGAGGAGAGGGTGGAGCGGGGGAGAGGAGGAGGAGGAGAGAGACAGAGAGAAGCGTGAGGCAGCAGCAGTAGCAGCCGTAGCACAAGTAGCAGTAGAAGTTACAGCCAGTCTGCGCGGCGTGCTGAACAGCATGGGTGTTGGACAGCCTCCGCGAGCAGCTCTGCATCGGCTGTGTCTGCGCAGAATGCGCATGAGTGTTGGACAGCCGCCGCAAGCCTGTCTGCATGGACTGCGCGCTGTGCCGGTGCGGGCCGTGGGCCGAGCGCGTCTGCGCAGCGTGCGTGTGACTGGAGCGTGTCTGCGCAACGTGCGTGTGACTGGAGTGCGTCTGCGCGGCACGTGGTGGCGGCGTCGCCCTCGGCTGTGTCGTCCGTGACTGCGGGGTCCTCGGCTGCATGGACCGTGGCGTCTGCGGAGCCCGAGTTGCGTGCTGCGGCCCGCGGCTGGCGCTCGGCCGTCTGTGCGCGGAGCCCTGTGTCTGCGGTGAGATGCCCATGTCTTCTGCGCTCGTGCTCTTTGCTCTCTACTTATTCCTTATTCCTCCCGCTGCCGTGTGTGTGTGTGTGTGTGCGTGTGTGTCTGCACGCCTCCTCCTTTTTAAATACTCTATTGTTCTCTAGAGAACATGGACCAGCCAACCAGTTTCTACCCCGCCTCTACCCAGTCCTCCGGTTCCACGCCCTCCTTTTCCTTACTCCCTCTGTACTTTATCCCTCTCTGAGCAGACGTTCCTCACCTCACTTTCTGCCTCTCCTTCAAACGCTCGTCCTAATTAGTTCAAGCTCCAGTTTAGTGGTTCAGTTCTAAGCGTCTGCTTGGAGCTTGTGTGGCTGTTTACTTGTGTTTCAAATATGCTGCGCTACTTCCCAGCGCGAACTCGAAACGAGGACAGCTAGTGTGGACTGATGTAACTTTTCCAGGTTCCCCAGTCAGCAGGTCATGATCTACTCTGCCGCCTCGCTGCCTGCCACGTCCTGCACCCGCTCGGAGTTGAGCTTCCCGTGCCCCTGTTATGTTTCCCAAGAGTCCAGTCAACACTGTGCCAGAGGCTGGGTAATCCTCCCGGTGAGAAGGCTTGCGGCGACAGTGATGTGGGAAGAGGAGGTGATGTGAGCGAGGAAGGAGACGTGGACCGGGAAGAGGGGGAACTGGAGGGAAATGGAGTTAAGAGTTGAGACACGGAGAGCGAAAGTGAGAGAGAGAGAGCCAGGCGTGAGACACACACAGGAGACAGGGACACTTATAGCAGCCTGAAAATAGAATCCAATTATAGACTGGGGGGGGGGGTGTGTTTAGAGGGGGTGTCGGGAGTCGGGGAGAAGTATGAGGGGGGTACGACCTAGGGAGGGGGCGACAGGGGGGAGTGATGGTTGGGGGTCCAGGGGCGAAACCAAAAAGGGGGCGAAGGGACAATAAAGGGAGCAAAAAAAGAACACCGAAAAGGGGGGGGGGGGGGGGGGGGGATGCAGAGTGATAGATGAGAGGAGGAGAGAAAGAGGAGGGGTGAAGTAGCAAAGAGGGGAGAGAAAGTGGGGAGAGATGGGGGGGGGTCACGGACTTGAGGTGTGAAACAGAGGCGTTAAACAAAGGGAGTGAAAAGCCGTGGTAACTGCCTCACTTCTGCTTCACCTGCTGCTTTGGGCTTTAACACGTCATTGGCCAGTTTTGATCATGTGGCTATGATGAACCACACCGTCCTCACAATCGCCATGCCCCCTCTGGATGCCCTTTTTTTGCCCTCTACGGGGGACACAGCAGGGAGACGCAATCTGCATGTTTGGATATTTTTACACTTTCCGCTACTAATTCAGAATAGCATGGCACGCCACCAGTATTCCAAACCTTTAAACGTGTGAGCACGGGTATTTAATAGCCTGTAATTACAAAGGCTGCGGGAAACACATAAGCGTACCGATGCCAGCTTTTATTCCATTACTTTATTTTTAATCTTAGCTATAAATGTTAAAATCAGAAGCTGTTGACCTCCCCATCTACCGACTAGCCTGCTAGCACACCAGCTTTGACTCCCCATAGCTCATGCCCAAGTGCTGTGGCCAACTGTAAATATAATTAGTTAATATGCTGTTCTCTTAGCCAAAGAGAATGTAATTATTTTATCATTAGTTACAAAGGAGATGAAAGTCATAGAGTACACGGCCCCTTTGATGCCAGAAAGTCTTCTGTCAAGGTGTCACAGCCCTAGCAGTGGTAGTAATAATAATAATAATAATAATAATTAAAATAATAATACGTTGTTATACAACGCCCATAATGACCATTACAGCCGCAAAACAAGGTACTGAAAAACACTGATAATGTTAAGAAAATCCTGTGCATATCAAGAGCCACAATAAACATTTCTGACCTGCTGGAAATTTTTCGGGCGATGCTCAGCTGACCGCATTATGTGCGTGCAACATTTCGCCAGTCCTGGTACAGTATGTGAGTAACGACGTCCTGATCCAGCGCTTCCCAGGACCAGACAGAAATCGCAGTCAGAAATTGTGGGCCACATTTTAGGTCTAAAACAACAACCCGAGAGAGGGAGAGATGTTCCTTGGTTAAAAAAAAAAAACATTCTTCGTGAGAAGAATTTTTGTTTTATAATTTGTTTTTTTCCCAGAATGCAGGGGAAGTAGTTACCAAACACAAGGCCATCTTCTGAACCTGCAGTCCTCTACGCTCTTAAGCAGACCTGGAAAAAGCTGGCGTGCAGATCTAACCCTTTTCTGGCCCAATCATTAAATTAAATTAATAAAAAACATCAAATAAAGGTTTGTGTTGAAATCCCATAAATTGCAAATACAATTACATGAAATACGGACGAGCCTCTAAAAAAAAAAAAAAAAAAAAACCTTCTACTGTAGCTTTAATCTTCTAGTGTAGCTTTCATTGGACATGAAGATAATCAAACCTGCTGACATGGTGAAGTTTGGATTTGGCCCCTCCGCGGAACATAATTGCCAAGGCCCTGCTCTAAAAGCCTTGTAATTCTCTTTGTTGCCACAAGGGACATAATTGTTACATAATATACATCTTCGGATTTATATTAAACAGAAATGTTCATGTCCTTTCAGTGGGAAAACTCAGCTTATCTTATGCACGGTCTGACTGTTTTCAAATGATGCAGCATTGTTGGGAGTTCTTGGTTCTAATGTAGCACAAAGACCTGGACAACGTGTTCTTTGTAATTTAAGCACATCTGAGTCCCCATGTGAATATAGAAGTAGCTGTGGAGGTTTCGTCCTCAGGTTATCGTAGCGTGTGTGTGTGTGTGAGTGTGTGTGTGTGTGTGTGTGTGTGTGTGTGTGTGTGTGTGTGTGTTTAAGCCACGGAGGTCGACGGATGCCAAGCTGTATGCCCAGCGTTCACATGGACATACATGGGTAGATATTTGGGGGAGGGGCATTGCTTTATATGATGTAAACACGGTCATGCAGCATGCCCTTCTGTTCTAAGCCCACCATAGCCCATAGTAAACCCCTTTCACACGGCATATACAAGCAACACCCCCGTGGTCCCCCCACAGACCACCCACAGACCACCCACAGACCCGCTGTGGCATCCCCAGGACCCCCTCACTCACTTGCTGGGCCTCAGGACGCCCGACTGCATGTGGCTCTGGACCGCCTGCCACCTCCCAGCTTTGCTGCCCCCCGTGACCATACTCTTGACGCTGTCGCTGCGACAGGGACCCCCCCCATCCCCGCCCCCACCCCCCCCC
>JAABNY020000008.1:14159744-14173780 GCA_015164015.2 Brevimyrus niger | reverse complement strand
AAAGCAAGAGGGGGGGCCCCCCGCCCCCCACCGCACCAGGAGCCCCCGAGAGGGGGGGGGGGGGGGGGAGGGAGGGGGGGGGGGGGGGGGGGGGGGGGGGGGGGGGGGGGGGGGGGTCAAGTCCCTAATGTGTAGCTTGGTGCCGTGGAGCAATGGAGTGTGTGTGGGTTTTTGAGTTGACGAGGGTTGCCCGTCTCCATGGTTACACCCCATGGGCTGGAGGTAAAAGTTTAGAGGTTAGGGGTCAGTGAGACTGGCAGGGCTGTAGGGAATGGGGGCTTTTTTTTATGCATGTGTGTGTTTCCTTGTTGTAGCGCATGTACGGAACTGAACATAAATTATTGGGGCGGTTTGGGTGTCAGAGAAAATGGACCTCCAGCTTGGGGGGGGGGGCGCCTCTGTAGGGGGTGTGTGTCTAGTCTACTCTGGTCTACAAATGAGGAGTCCTGTCTATATGAGAAACAATGAAGTTTGCACATCTGGAAGAGTATGAAACTTTTGCCACTTCTACCGCTAACTGATTTTATAGTTCTACAGCTTTTTCATCTTGAGCTCAATGCCGTTGTGCATTTCTTTTTAAAGAAGCGTGGAACATAAAGAGAGTCAAGAGATCTGTCGTTCAACAGACAGGCACGCCACTGTATTCACATGTGTTTTATAGTTGGCTATTTAAATTTTGGACGTGCAGGGTTGGACATTTTACAACCGTGTTCCAATAAGTGCAATTACAGTGTGTCTGCTGTCCTTTAAGGATGCATAAAACTGCACCTTTCACGGAACTTTTATGCGTGAGATCGTGTTAAAGCTAAACCACAGGAAGTGTACCATAGCAGAGCATAGCATGAAGGTCACATAAACATTAATTGTGCAAAAGACGTCAAACAAAAACGATTATATAAATAATCAACAAGGCTAGACTTGCTTTTTTCTGAGCAAAGCATGGTGGGGAGTGCATTTCATATGCATGTTCCTCTAAGTGGTGAGGCGCCTTTGGCGAGGCTGTATTAGTGGATGCATGTTGATGGCATGGAGGGGGGGGGGGTTTCACATAGGAGACAGGGAGAGGGAGGCCCCCTTTCTTTACAGCCCTGCACAGAGAGAGGTCTCTTACCAGCCGCGACCGAGACTCACTTGAGCGTGAGGCGAGGATCTCCATAAGGGGCATAGGGAGAAATGTTTAGTACGAACTCCTTGGGTGGATAGGAGCTCCATTTCTGCTGCACTGTGCTGCTGTCATTGTTATTCCAAAAGTCTCTGTCTAGATCACTGTGGCCAGAGAGAGAGACAGGTCAGAGAAAAACAACCAATCACAGCTGAGCGCGTGGGAGGGGCTTCTGAAGCCAGAACGAGTGCTTCAGTTTATAGGGACAATGGGAGTGTCTGGAAAACAGTGGTGGGTGTGGTCTTCTAATCCTAAAGGTCCATGTAGTCGAGATGTGTTTATGTGGAGCGCCTGAGGACAAAAATGGTTGTTTATTGGGACTGATCTGTCAGGGGCAGTTTGGAGAGGAATAAAGGCAAATAAAGTTATATACTTTGAATCAACCCCAAGAACACAATTTTATCCCTTCGGTAATGCAGCGCTGTTCTAGGAAAGAGACAAAACGGTGGTGAAAAGGTTAGAGAGCGAAATTAGGAGTGAAAGGCTTGAAAACGCAATTTGGGTTCGCTGCTTGAGTCTCGGCTGGGAACAGAGAAAGGAAGGACTTTATGGTTGCGATAGAAGCCCCAGTACAAATCTGCAGCACACTGTAATGAAAGAACGCCAGGTTAACCCAGCATCACACTGTACAAGGCAAAAGAAAGTGTCAAGGCGTTATTGCACAGGAAGTCATGTGAACCAAACGCAGGGTGACCAGCACTAAGGCCCTTCTGCTTCAGCACCACACAGAGGCCCATGAAGGAAAGGGAATTTCAATACTGCATATCCGAGGTGAAAAAAAGATTAAAGAAGCTGAAGGAAACCCAAGGCTGTTTTATTGACAAGAACACAAACGGTACAGCACAAATCTTCAACCCAGCAATTCACACATTTCACTGTTCACTGTTCGTGAAAAGTCTCTAGGCACTGGGCTTGCATCTCAGAGATGACGTTACCTTCTGAATAGCTTACCGTCCTTTCGTGCAAATTGTCCAACATATTCATCTAGGTCTGTAATTAATGCAGTACATTTTCCCTGAGTAGTTCTGGCTGCTAAATATAACTAAATACTAATCACAATATTTTATTTAAAGTTGTCGGTGTGTTGTGTTTTTTAATTTCTTTTTTGTAATGTCGCTGACTGATCTGCCTTGTTTTGGGGGCCGGGGGGGGGCATGCCCACGAGGAGGCAGGGAAGACCTCACCTTTCCCACCTCTCCTGAGAGGAGTCATGGATACCGTTGACCTGCAGCCAGAGTGCAGAAAGGCAACGCGTGTGGATGTCGCCTAGCACTTCTAAATTGGCAACAGCTGCCCGCTTCCTGGCAAACACTCTGGTCACGCCTCCATCTGGACAGCAGAGACCAGCTATCGATCGCTGTCCTTCCCTTGTCCAAGTCCCACCTGCCTTCTGCCCCTATCCATCTCCCTACAATTTCTGGCATGCGTGAACGCTCGTTGCACCGCCCGGTCATTCTTATAAGCACTGAGCGCACACCTTCCCACACCTGTGTCCCTGGTGTGTCGCGCGCTGCCCGCATGAAATCGGCAGTCTGCCAATCATCAGCTGCGCATCTACAGCATGGAGTCCTTTGATCCAGGTTTCTTCTGTGACTTTCGAGCAGGGCGGTGATGGGGTGCCGGAAGCTGGCCCCTCCGACCTCCCGCCAGCGGCCCTCGGTGCCCTGGGCCGACGTCCACCACAAACAAACCACCAGCAAAGCTACAAGCCGAACTGGACTCAGCACAGCAGCTGGGAACTCTCATGCACACCAAGCTCTCTCTCTCTCTCTCTCTCCGCACAAAGGTCAGGGTGATCTAGGAGATGCTTCAGGACTGCATATTACTTTCTGAAATATCCTCTGCCAGGGGAATTCAGAAGTTGTGTTTGCATAAAAAAAATTCAGCAGTGATGTTCAACAAACGCCGTAACAGCTGGAAACAAACAATGTAAGACACTGGTGTTAAAGGATCACTGCGGCTCTGCATTTTCCTGGGTGGGTGTGTGATTGTGCGTGATTTTCATAGGTAGCGTATACAGATTTCAGAAGACGATCAGCCGATATGACGAGAAGGACGTCTCTTCTGCCGTCTCGGATTTCTACTCGGCTTTCCTCCAGCCCAGAGTCCTTTGACCTGGACCTCGCAGCCTTGCTAAGGTGACCAAAGCCAGGCTAAGGCTGGTATAGACTGAGCTGGGAGAGCGCCAGTACCCAGCGTGGTGTTTTCATGTCCTGTATAAGTTGCAGTGGATTCCGTTCGTCCAGGTGACGAGATGTAGCCCCCCCCACCCTGAGCACCTACTTGATGGCTTTCTTCTCCCCCCTGCCGCGCGCTGAGTCTGGCGTTCCTGCAGCCTCCACCCCGGGCTTGTTCCTCTTCCCCTACAAGAGAAGACGGCATGGGGAGATGCAGGGCAAGCTGTTAGACCATAATACACACCCAGGAGAGAGCATAGGGAGCAGGGTCTCCCAAACCACACCGTTAATGGGCATTCAGAAGCAGACTTCACGCCTTGTCTGCAAGGAGATGCTAGGGGTCAACCAACCTGAACACATCCCCGGGGGAAAGCGCATTTGACAGAGGATCTGCAGTTTGCTCAGTGCAGTGAAGTGAAAATGCAACACGTTTCCTTCGCTTAATTACAGAAGAGCCCTGAAATGACAGTCGCTCCCTTCTTCCTTCCACCTGGGCTGTTTATACAGCACTGAGCAATTGCCCTGGGAGAGTGAGCATGTCTGTGATACACTTCTTACATTTATGCCTACCTGCCTGTCTGATGCTTTTATCTAAAACCATTTACAGGAGAGTTTCACCCACCCAGTTTGCATTAAGTAATTTGTGGGGCCCTCCTACACCGTGAGCGACAACTTACAGCAGTGTTTCCCAATCTGGTCCTCGGGCACGCACAGAGGAGTGCATGTTTTTGCTCCCAGCAGGGAGCTAGGAGGGAGCAAAAATATCAACTGGCTGTAGGTCCCTGAGGACTGGATTGGGAACCACTGACCCACAGGTTACAAGCCTGTGGTCAAAAGTGAGGAGGCCCCCCGCCAGCCCCTGCAGCTCCACTTCAGCTGTTGGTCCGCCCCCATTTTTCCACATGGCCCCCCCCCCAGCAGCCCTTCCTTTCACACCTCGCTGCATCCCACAAGCAGAGTGTCCAGCTTACAAATGATCACTGCATCAATGGCCTCACCAAGAGCACTTACATCAAATCAAGTAAATAATTTGATCAATTAGGTGCTTGAAAGCCCAGTCTTGGACCTAAACCAGCATGCAGCACAACCTTCCAGGAAGTAAGAGCTGACTGCATTTACATAGCTCCTTCATGGGCTGCCAATCAGCTGGCTGGGATTACCATAGGCACGCCCCTACCCTTTGCATAGACATGCCCAGCTGCCGGTGTCACCAATTGAGGCGGAGCAATCTGAAAGACACTGCGCTGCCGCTGGCAGTGGAAGGTGAGAAATTTCTCATTAAGACACACAGGAGTGAAGCTAAAGGAAAGGGCAGTCACAGGATGTGAGGTCATGGATTTCCTGCAGCAACTGATTACTTTCAAATAAAATTTGAAGCCTGAACAAAAGCACCCGCAATTAGAAGCGCCGTTGGATGGCATGGAACACAGCGTGGTTTTTAACAGCCATATTGCGTAGCTGACACTTATATATTTAGTGACTTGCAATTTTTAGCCATTTATACAGCTGGATATTGGAATAATTCAGTTTCAGTACTTTTAGGTTACATGCTCATATTCAGGGGTGAATTAGCTTCTCTGAGGGGGGGGGCTGTGGGTTGACATGGTTTGGGGGGCCCTAAGGGGGCATTTGAACTATTTTTTTTTGGACCTAGAGGGAATTAAATAATATGAGAGAACATCAACTGAATGCTAATCAAAGCATGAGGTGCTAGCAGTAAAACGTACCGATCAGGATGGGGGCAGGAGTGCTGTCGGTTAATTCCCGATTGCGGGGAGGGGGCCATCGCACCAGCGGATTGGCTGGCCAAAATTAAGGTATATTATGTCATTACAGATTCTGGTATTTTAACTTAAATGGTTATATAAATGGTTTGGATTAGAAATTAAATCTTAATGTTTTGTTACAAATGAATGAATGAATGAAAGTTTAGGGTCCCTCTCCAACCCCAGTCCAAATTTCACCCCATCTCTTTTTACAATATCTGCCACAACCCTTAAAATACCAATGCACTTATATTACCCACAATTTGGTAACTATAGAAATCACCATATGAGTGGTTCAGGGTGTAGCAGTGCTGCCGCACACCTCCTGGGTTGGGGGTGCCCTAATTTTCTTATGCTAATTCCAGTCTCTAAACTGTGTGGGTTTGTTTAAGCCTCATGACAAGCAGGCATCCCGTCCACCATGTCCCCTGCCTTGGACCCTGTGCGTTCTGAAATAAGCTTCATGCTCTCCGTGACAATTCACTGGACGGGCAGTTAGATGATGGATGGGTAAATGGAGAGCACATATTTCCAGTCTTCCAGTTACGCAGTGAGAAAGCGCACTTTGTGGCAGGCACTTTGACTTCATCATCAAAATTTCATTGGCCAAAACCGAGTCCCAACCGAGGTGAGGAGGACACGCACACTGTGCTGCGCATCTGTGCTGCTCCAGTGATGTTCCAGGGCAGGAGATGCACTCCTGCTCCTCCAGCAGCTCACCACATACGAACGGCGGGCGTCTCGTAAAACAAGACGCACGCTTCCCCAAACAGAGAAGGGGAGACGCCGGCCCATATGTAGTCAGCCACCCGGACCCGCAACGCATCGCGCCGACTCCCTGCGGTTCCCAGCCAGCCGGAGCCGACTTGATTTCTGACAGACGAGAACAAGCTATCAAGAAAGCCTCATCTATCATTTAACACCGCCATAAAATCTTTAGGAAGATGGCAGGCTGGGAGAAGGAGATGGTGCAAGAATGGGTGGTGGCTGAATTGGAGATTAAAATAGGAATCCACAGAGAAGAAAATCGTAAGAGGAAGCTACGAAAATAAACATGACAGGCTGAAGGAGACAGTGGCAGCGTGTGAGTGTGTATTCTAGGCATCAGCAAGGGCTTCACAAAGGCTCCACTGGAATTTAGCTCAATTTGCTCAATTCCCTAGTCGTCACTGAGGTCTGATGTCCAGATAAATCGTTCCCAGCAGAGACCCCTGCTCGCTGTGCAGGCGTTGCTTTCTGCCCTGCATCATATACCCCATCTCCAGTTACACCTGCTAATGGGCATCTTTTCAGTACAACCACAAAGATCCATACTTTTCTATATTTTCTGTCCAGGCATCTTTCCGCAAGCATTTATGCCTTTGCCTAGGTCACACTTTGCCGCAAAAGCCTATTATTTTTCAAATTTTTTTTGAATTGTTGGTAATTGCGTCAGGAGGAAAATCTGTGCGAGTAATAAATGTTGGTTTTCACTAGGGATTTCACATATATTTTTAATTGCATTCATGATTCGACATCCCATTCAGGGTTAAGGGATAATTTGCCGGGAATAAAAATAGATCCGGGATCTAAAGTTTAGTGGAGTTTTCGCTCTGTTGAGGCCAGAATTCGCACTTTTGCGTGTGAAGCAGGAGCGGCGGGCTGGCCGAGGGAGCGAGGAGCTGGGGGAGGGACAGAAGGAGAAACAGATGCAGGGAGACAGGCAGCGTCTCAGACAGCTTAGAGCGGCAGAAGGACAAGCCGGCAATGGGGGACGTGCGGGAGGCAGAAAACTGAAGGCTCACACTCGCTCACCAGGGGGCAACAAGCTCTGTCAGTGAAAGTCACCAACTGCTTTGTTATAGTCTCTCGTAGGCCAGTGACACACAGACACAAGCTGAAAGGAGGACAGACTGGGCACTGGACACCCCGCCGATGCGGCGCGGAGACAGGTGGAGAGAGGACAGGCTGGGTGGTGGACAATGTACCGATGCCAGTCCGGGAGGCTGGGCGGCCTCCTGGAAGAGATTGTGGGTCCAGTGAATAAAAGCCCAAAGCATCCTGGGTCTCTTTGAGATAATCTACAAACAAACTTTATCAGTCTGGTTCCGATTCACAGTACGCAACACGCAATCTAAATGCAGCTTTACTGGAACCGAACAGCCATCAGACAGGAGCTGAAATCTGCTGTTTTAACGTAGCAGCTGGAGGAGAGGGTAAGGTCACCAAAAGTCTAACGATGCACACAGAATGTAATACCATCACCCTTAGAGACTACTTTCATGTGTATTCTTTTTACCATATTCCTGATGTATTTTATGAACCCATTACCGTTTAGCGGCATACTTTTTGGCTGCTACCTGCTACCAATGCTGGCTGGCCATTATAGCAATATTTTCGTGTCCTCTGGAATGTGTCGATCAGGAATTGGATAGATCCGGCCGCCAGGGATCTTGTCAGGGAAGATCTCTTCCTTATCCTCGCAGTCAAAAACAATTCTGTGTGATCAACCTAAAATAAGGTCTAACAGCCACAATGCCAGATTGACACCCCACTGGGTGTATTACGCACAGACCTAGCGCCGTAGGTGAACCAAGTCCAGCACAGAAAAGAGATTTTTTTTTTTTCTCTGGCATCGAGTGGGGTGGGGTAATCTCCAAATAAACTAAGGAGAAAAATGGACCGCATCCAGGATGGAGATGTACTCCTGATGAATGCTAAGGCTGTGAAATGGATTTTCAGTCGTCGAAGACAGTCTTGGGACAAAGGAGACCCACGGCCATTGCTTTTGTCAAGGCGACCGCTGCAAAGTAAAGGGACAGAGGAGGACAGAGGAGGACAGAGGAGGGGGGGGGGGGGCGGATGCACAGAGAAAAAAAAAGACGAGGACACAGAAACGGAAACAGATGTCACAGAAAAACCATAGAAAGATGAAGATGCACGGAGAGGCAGTGACAGATCAAGGAAAATAATGACGGACAGTTAATAGTAGTAGGAGTGGAAAGACTGACAGGGGGCGCTAGAGGAGTGTGTCTGGGACAGCTGTGTTTGTTTGAACGAGTGAATTAGCGGGCATGGAGCCTCTCACCCTCTCCCAATGTTACCCCCGCTCTCTGACTAATTAGGTGAGTGTGCTTCATTAAAATCATCAACCGGCTGCATTAGAAGTGATGGCGCAGTGGGGACACAGTGAGGTTCTGCGCGGGAATCTCCCGCCGCGGTCGGCCGCCAGGCCCGTCGGAGATGGCCGCGCCTTAATAAGCCGCTTCTGTCAGCCATGCACGGACATCCTGCCTAATTCCCCCAGAGAGCCACCGTGCAGGATGCTCAGAGGAAGAACCCTATGCAGATATCACAATGCATCATGAAATAATAATAAGAAGAATACATCTGGCTCCGTTAACTGTCACACTCATCACCTCAGTCTACACAATTATACTACTTATTGTTATTTACAATTCATTTTTTTAAATTGAAAATGAAATTCAGGCTAAAGGTTCAATACCCAGTACTTCCAGTGTTGGTAGTTCTATAACAATCAAAAGGTTACTTTATACCAGACAAAGTGTCTTATGGATGACACCTGTGCGTGGATGCAACACAGAATCAGATCCAGTCCAGAATCAGACTCGGCAGAGACCCGGAGGAGCAGTAAACAGCCTCTATTCAAACGTTCTACACTGGACATCGCGAAGGATATGTGGTCACTTCAGACTCAAAGTGCCCCAGGGATGATATTTATTTATTTGTAGGACTTTTCTAAAAAAAATCCTGTTAACTCCTTTAATAATGGTTCTTTACAAAATGTTGAAATACTGAATAGATCAAAAGTCTATTCAGAATCAGTACGAAGACCTCACAAGAGAAGAATGATCTCCTGGCAGAAGTCGATTCTCATATACAGTAAGCTGTCTGCCCTAGAGACATAAGTAATGGTCAATTATGGATTAAATGTGCTTTTTATCCCCTGAAAACAGACTAAATATTTTCCACATCTCACTGCAGAATGAGGTCTGCACGGCAGGACTAATCTGAATTAATGTTTATGTGGGAGTTGACAGCACACTGAGTGTATAACAGTAAAACTGCAGGCTGCAGATGATTAAACACGGTGTGTGTGTGTGTAAGATGTAAAACAGCAGTATACGCTGATCAAACACGCAGCATGTACAGTATCACAGTAAAACCGCGGGTTGCAGTGACTAAACACGATACGTATGTAAGATGTAAAACAGCAGTGCACAGTGACAAAACACAGTATGTATGACAGTAAAGTCGTAGGTTGCAGTAATTAAATATGGCGTGTGTATAGGATGTAAAACGGCAATGCACGGTGATCCAGCAGGCAGTATATATAACAGTAAAACTGCAGGTTGCAGTGACTAAACACCGTGTCTCTATAAGATGTGAAACAACAGTGTACGGCGACCAAACACACACTGCGTATGACAGTAAAATTGTAGGTCGCAGTGACTAAACGTGGTGCGTGTACAAGTAAAACGGCAGTGTATGGTGACTGCACATGCAGTGTGTATGACGGAAAAGAATGAAGGCTCCAGTGAGCAAGGGCATACCGCAGTCCGTATGAAAGATAGCAAAACCACTGGTTTGTTTGACGTGTGAAGCTGCGATTGTCTGTCTCATCTAAAATTGCACCACTAAGCAGGCTACTTAAGCCAGATATCATGTGCTGTAATAAGTACCTTGAGAGCCAGGCCATTTACACACATGACCAAATGTATCAGTTGACAAACGGACAGAGCTCCACGGTGCCACGGGCAAATCACGGAGGACGGCCAGGATATTAATAAATGAATCATCATCGGGAGCGGCGAGATCTCAGCGAGCCGCGTAGACATGTGGGCCTCTCTGGGCAAACTAGAAGCACCAAATGAGCTGTTTACATAACCTCAGTTCCTCTCTTCACTCGCGCCCAATTACAGCCAGAGCGCTTAGTCAGGAAGTCAGGCTTTCTCCCATCCCGTAGCATGAAGGCGGAAGGTGCATGTTTGAAATCACCCGGCTAATATTGTGTCGGTCCCCCAGATGCCACCAAAACAGCTCTGACCCCTCTTTGCATGGACTCCGCAAGACCTCTGAAGGTGTCCTGTTATATCTGCCACCAAGATGTTAGCGGCAGATCCTTTAAGTGGGGCCTGCATAGATTAGACTTGTTTGTACAGCACATTCCACAGATGGATTAAAATCTGAGGAATCTGGGGGCTAAGTCAACACCTTGAACTCTACATGTTCCTCAAACCATTCCTGAACATTTTTTTGCAGTGTGGCAGGGCTCATTATCCTGCTGAAAGTGTTAATTGCCATCAAGGCATACCGTTGTCATGAAGGGGGCACATGGTCTGGTCTGCAGCAATGTTTAGGCAGGTGGTACGTGTCAAAGCAACATCCACATGAATGCCAGAACCCAAGGTTTCCCAGCAGAACATTGCCTGGAGCATCACACAAGCTCTCCAGCAGCAGGTCTCCTGTGGGATCGGACCAGACGGACTAGCCTTTGCTCCTCATATGCATCAGTGAGCCTTGGGCACCCATGACCCCGTCACCAGTTCAGCGTTTGGCCTTCCTTGGACCAAGTACTCTTTACTGCACACTGGGAAGAACCAACAAGACCTGCCATTTTATAGATGCTCTGACCCAGCTGTCTAGCCATCGCAATTTGGTGTCTGTCAAAGTCATTCAGATCCTTGTGCTTGCCCGTTTTTTCCTGCATCCAACACGTCAACTTCAAGAACTGACTGGTCGCTTGCTTAATGTATGATGGCACCCATGACAAGTGCCATTGTAACGAGATAATCGACGTTATTTTCCCTTCATCTGTCAGTGGTTTTAATGCTATGGCTGATCGGTGCGTACATATATATCCATTTTGTCCCATTCAGAGTCCGGAACTGCAACGTAGAGAATAACACAATCACACCAGCACACCATTTGGCAACTCCAATTCAACTTATTTTTCAATGCAATTTATATTTCACGCCTTTCACAATAAAGTTGCCCCAACATGCTCGACAAGCGTGTGCGTTGGTCAATTATAATATTTATACCAAATTATACAGAATAATTCAAACTGTGTATAGATGTTCTTGGGGAAATCGTAGCTTGCTCTTTATTCATGTGATTACGTCATTTATATGGTAAATCATGTACGCGGCATGTTTCGTGCGAAGGGCTTCCTGGCTGCACGCAGGAGCAACCCGTGCAGGTATCCCAGTGTAAGCATATGTTGTTTGGCTCTGTTTATGCTGATCGGATCTCATTCTGACGACGCAGAACCAGCGTGTCACCGCGGAGAACGGGAAGACAGGAAGGGTCAAGTAGAGGAACGAGAAGATGCCCTGAGAAACTGCCGCCGCTTTCCCGTCCCGTCCCGCCTCATCCCCTCCGGAGGAGCCCTGTCCGCTGACACTGCCCTGCACCCGCTGCCGCCGCGATCCGCGGCTGCTTCGGATCAGTGCCGCGCTCGGGTACTTATGCTTACGAAGAGCACGTGCGGAGAGAGTGGTGCCACACAGCCTTTGTGAGGAATACGCAGACTCTGCTCTTACCTCAGGGGTGACTCACAGCCCCGCTCAGTTAAAAAGAAAAAAGCCTTGTTAAGTGAAAGTTCAGACATTTACAGTAAATGCCGCAATCTCTCCGTGACATACCCATGCCTTTTTCGCTCGACCTGAGCTCGCACCGTTTCCCCTTGCAGCATTATTAAGTCAGCGAAGGGGTGTCCACACGTGCACCACAGTCCTATAGATCAGACGGGGCCTCCTCTGATCGGGACTGGGTCATTTTCCAGTTCCCAGCAGCAGCAGAAAAAAAAAAAGAAAAGCCCACTTTGATACACGCGGGGAGGGAAATTTGGCGGCGGGTTTTAATTTTGGCTGCTCGCAGCATGCGGCGTCATCGAGTCCCCACCCCGGGGGGGTAACGTGTGCGCCGCTGTTGCGGTGCTGCCGCCAGCTGATTTGTTAGAGTGAGGGGGGGGGGGGGGGGGGGGCGGCCGCGAGACAGGAAGGGGGGGGGGGGGCGGGGGGCGAGCGGGCGGGGCGGGGGGGGGAGGAGGCGTGCGGAGGGGGGGGGGGGGGGGGGGGGGGGGGGGGGGGGGCGGGGGGGGTGGGGGGGGGGGGGGGGGGGCGGGGGGGGGGGCCGGAGCAGCAGCCCTCATGCATACCCCAGGCTGTCGGACATACAGCCGAGCCTAAATACCGACTCGTATAACAAAATAGCCGGTGGCACGAGTCCGGGATGAAATGAGAATGTCTGGAATAACAAACAGAAAGATGTGTTTCATCGTAAGCAAGTGCTGGCCTGCCGACATTAAACGAGGGACCTGGACATGATCACACTGCTGGAGGACGTCAGAGGTGCAGAACTGGAGGCTGAACGGCCGAGGCTGTGAACCTGACTGGCATCTTCAGCGTGGTTCACTAGGACGGTCACCGTGAGAGCATGCTGAGGGCAGGGGAGGGGGGGGGGGGGTGTGGTCCAGCTAGTAGCCATGCAGCGTTGGGTCATGCAGTTACCCAGAGTGCAGTAATGGTGTGGCATATTCTCCCCGTGCTGCATGGACAGTTGCAAGGTTAAAACGAGCTGCACCTTTGACCTGGAAGTGCTCTGCTTCTGTCCCACTCCCAGTGGCCTCGACTCTCCTGCAACATTCCAAACATACAGTCAGGGAAGACGGCTAACGTGCACCCCGCTACGCCCTGTCTCCCTGCCCACCAGCTCCACCTGTCTGCAAACCTCCCCCCAAAACCCACCCCCACTGGACGCCGGCATGAAACGCAAAAAATCTCGACACCCCTGCAAATGGGCGTTAAAGTGGCCCGGCTTGTCACGGAAATCGCCGCTGCATAGCTAGCGCATAAGCTAACGCCACCGACTGATGGCACGGGCGCGCCACCCTTAGCGTGCCGCCTGGTCACGGCCGACACGCCCGATTACAGTGTATGCCAGTGAAGCGGGGATCCGGGGGCCCGCCGGGGTCAAAGCGTAGAAATGCCGCGGGAACAGATGTGCCTTCGAAACGTCACGCTGAGTCGAAAACAGATTCGGTTCACAGGTGACGGCCAATTTGCGTCAGTATAGTTTGCTTTTTTTTTTTCTCGGATCCTGTAGCGAGCAGACGTAAGGCATTAGCTTTTGTGTCTGTGCAGGTAAAACTGTCATTCAGGGCCGTGTGCATATAAAAGCTCATTGTTCAGGGTAATAATGTCGACGTACTTCTGCTGCAAGATGAGCACCAATGCTGCAGTTAGCATGACAGCGTACAGGTGCTAATGTACCGACCCCATCCCTCTGACCTATTTGCCCGCCCCCTGGTGGTGTATGTCTGCAGCTACACTCAGCTCCCGTCTCCCCGCCTCTGCTGCATCGACCCGCAGCGCTTGGCTCCTTAGAGCAGTTGACTTATGGGCTCAGAGGTCAGCCATTAATTAAGAGGGGAGTCTCCTAATCAATGGCCGACTTCTTGTATGTCTTGTTTATGGCTTTGTGTGAGCGTGTCTCGTGCACACATGTGTATGCGCCCACATCTGTAGCTGTTACTCAATCACCCAGCAAGCATTAAATGGACATGGGTACAACACGGGTACACGCCTAGTCCACCCGCAAACCGGAAATATAATTCTGACACTAAGGAAATGACACATAGTTTTTAAAGACCATTTTAAACTTCTTTTCATGAGAACATACAGTAAACAACTGCTTTTTCCAGTTTCTAAAAAAAAAAAAAAAAAACGTAAAACATGTTGTATAAGTTGTGACACAAGCAAGACTTGGAACGACAGCATGAATGTGGGCGGTGGCTGGTATCGCTCCCAGTTTCACATCTAAGTGACCTTCAGAAGCTCATGAGGGTTCCAGGTCCATTTTGAGCACCTGCCGTTCACACCACCCCCCCCCCCCACCCCCCCCCTTGCAGATGGGCGCGGTCCCACA
>JAABNY020000008.1:14122724-14136768 GCA_015164015.2 Brevimyrus niger | reverse complement strand
GAGGGGGTGGGGGGGCGGGGGGGGGGGGGGGGGGGGGGGGGGGGGGGGGGGGGGGGGGGCGCTGCGCAGGCTCTAGGTGGCCCCCATGGACAGGGCCTTGTGTGGACTGGCCACATCGGTCCTTTTTAAAGGGTGAGTTTGCTTTTCTCTCACTCTGCTGCAGGATCCAGCACGTCTCCAAACATCCGGCCCCAGGGACACACACCCTGGAAGAACAAGTTTGCATGTGCGTGTGTGTGTGTATGTGTGTGAGAGAGTGTGCGAGTGTGTGTGTGTGTGAGTGTGTGTGTGTGTGTGTGTGCCAACAGGCTGAACAAACATCCTCACCAATGAATGTGCTCCTGGCCAAATATTTAAATATTCAGTTTTGTTTAAAAATGGTTTTTTTTAAAAAAAAAAACACTTTCTATTTACTGTATGTGAATTCACCATGCGTTAATGACTCTGTACAACAGGGGGGTAGGCAGGAGCTGTGAGGTGTGTGATTATTTGCACATTAGCGAGCATTTTCGGGATGGAAGTGGAGAATGACTGCATAATAAATTCCTCATACCAGTAAAGTTCCAAGAACACAAACGCAGTAAAGCCGTGAGGTTAGCTTCCAGCCCAGACCACGTCCGAGTGCATCCGCAAACGCTGAAAAATCGTCAAACAATGAGCCCATCTAACAATGATATCCATAGTCAGGTGACCTTTGAGCTGCGATGTTCACCACAAAGTGATTTTCCCACTATCGTTTTGAGGAGAACCTGCCAAGAAATGTGTCACTGGTCATAACCTTAGTGCACCTCACTGTACGCACAGTGGCCAGTTTATGGGGTACAGCGGCTCAGAAAACACCTGTTTCTGCAAATAGCAAATCATGTGGCCGGTACTGAATCCATAGATCATACACACAGGGTCAGAAGCTTCAGGTGCTGTATGACTAAACCCTTAAAATGTAATGTGACTATGGCTGCTATAGACGCGCCATCCCAGAATCAGCTGCCCTCCTGAGACATACAGAAACCACTGTGTCTAGATTTTACAAGGATTGGTGTGAGGAATAAAAAAAAATAAAAAAATCCGGCCAGTGGTGTTTCTGAGACCAAAAATACCCTGTTAATGAGAAAGGTCAGAGGAGGATGGCCAGACTCGTTAAAGTTAATAGGAAGGCCACAAGTACAAAAAGTACAGTTCAGTGGTGTGCAGAAAGACATCTCTAAAGGCACAGCTAAGATACCTTTGACATGGTTCTGGAGGCAAAATTAGGTGCTGCCTGGTACTAGGAAGGTGTCCCTACAAAAGTGTCCCTCAGTGCATATCATGACCTTGGCTGGAGAAACAATCACGGGAGTCTGCGCCACTTCAGTTTATAAGTATATAAGTATAAGTCAGACCTATATAAACCATTTTAATCCAGTATAACCCAAAGCAGCCTAACCAAAAAAATCCAACAGAACTCAAAGCAGCCAAAAGTATGTCAGGCCACGGAATAGTTCCTGCTGTGCACAGAGATTGTGAGGTATGGATCAGTCTACATAGTTTCGGGCAGTCCAACTGAGTCCATCTTCCAGGACCTTGTCTTTAAGCTCAAGCAAGCATAATCGCTCAAATTCCACCAGTGATCTCCTGGCTGCACCAAATTACAGTATTGGCAAAGCAAAGCGCAGATGATGTGTCCTCTCATCCAGAGATGACTGCTGATCAAATGGGGAGAATAAAGGGGGGGGGGGGGAACCTAGATTTGTCTCCGATGGAGGGAGGGACGGAGGGCAGGAGGGAGAGAGGGAGGAGACGGAGAGGGATGTTGTCTCCGCCATCCTGGATTCCCTTTCATCATCCACCGTTTGAAGGCACGGCGGCTATAAACATATCCGACAAGACCTGAGGCACCATGTGTGTGCATGTGTGTGACGCAGTATGCGAGTCTGTCTGCTGAACGTGCGTGTGCATCTGTGCTCGGATGTGGGAGCGTGTAGGGTGTGTGTATGTGTGTGGTGTGTGGCGCAGCGGGTCAGGCCCGTGAAGAGAAGGTCGCCGGTTTGAATCCCATCCTCGCTAGGATGGTCACATCTGCGTCGGACTCTTGCTCGAGGCCTTTAACCCCTTAAGCTTCTCCAGGGCTGCGGATAAATGGCCTGACCTTGCACTTAGACCCCAAGCTTCACCCTCAACTGTATGTGCATGTGCCTCAAAGGGAAAAGATGGGCTGTGTGAAAAGAGGCGTCGCATATGGCAAACTAAGCGTCATCTCGCTCTATCTTTGTGGGGGGAGGCTGGGCGCTGGCCTGCCTGCTCGCTCCGCCCCGTCTCCATAGGTGTGTCACTGTACGCTCTCTCCCCCCTTGCACCCCCTAAACCAACGCCTGTCAGCAGGTGTGCATTTAGTCAGCTCACTGCGTCATTGGGGCGCGTCATTCCCACTGCGTAAAACTCTGTGTTTCTCCCCGCTTGCCATCACCCCCCCCCCCTTCCCCCCGCAGGTGTAACCCGCTTTCGAGCACCGCCCCCTCCAGAACGGCCACGTCTGGCTGAGATTTAACTCCAGCGGGCAAACAAAGGCGCTCGCCAGGTGATGATACACGACACCGGCGGAGCCGCACGCCTGGTAATCCCACTCCTACACCGCCAAAGCCGATTCCGTGCCGGTTGTGAGCACGGCAGCGGGGGGGTAAACTCGGCTCCGGCTTCCCCACCATGGCGGGAAGAATCCTTGCAAATCGCTGCCCCAATATCCCAGCTGGGTCTCCTGGGCGCGGCGATGTGGGGGCGCCTCCTTCAGCCTCTCGGGGCTGTTCATTGGGTCCCGTCAGAGCCGACGGCCCGACCGGATCAGCGGATGACAGCGGCCGCGTCTCAGCTGCTTCCACTTGTCAATCTGCGCCTAATGACCCCAATCTTCTCCGCCTGGTTACCACACACAGACACTCTCCGCCTGGCAACGCCTCTTTACACCCCCCCCCCCAACTCTTCCTGCCAACTCTATGGAGACAGGGCCGGAGTGTGACTGTCTCCACGGAGACCGGTGCCCGCCGCTCGCATTAAATGTTCTTTTCTTTAGCGACTGTGGAGCCCTGGGAGACCCGTCGGCTCCTGACCGGCGTCTCACCAATCCGGCCGAGCGGTACGTTTCCGGGGCAACGTATCCCACGCTCCATCAGGCCGACAGGCGCAGGGGACGGAAGTCCTGCGGTCCCAGAGACGGGCGGGCGGGCGGCAGGACTCAGGACGTGGCACGGAGGCTGTGCAATCTGTCAGGCTCGATGCGCTTCGCACTGACACACGCGGACGCACTCGTGCACGCGCCCCCTGCCAAATCGCCGCACTTACACACACTCCTCCTCAGACTCGCATTTCACACTCTCACACACACTCAGCCGGATACCGGCACGCACACGGACACTCTCTCTCCCGCAGACGCACATGCGCACAGACACCCGCTCACACACACAATAACATCATGATACCGCTTCATAATACGTGTGCACTTTCACAGACTCTGGTACACAAATCTTTTCACTTTTCCATCTGCATGTAAACAAACTTCGGTGTGCCTGACGCCCCTGTTGTGGGCAGATTATACTGCTGAAACCAAATCTTAAATGTTACACTAACAGCACAGACTAATACTGGGGTATTTTAGAGCGACTGTCCTCGCTGTCACTCCAGCACCCTGGGAACAGCCTAATTTACACTCCACATGGTTAGCACACATAATCCGACTTAATCTTCGACACACACCTACACATAAATATACACTTTCGTCACTCACAATTAGTCAGAGACACACACACAGACACACACACACGCACAGTTACTCTTGCCTCTTTCACTGCGGTGGGTGTAAGGAGCGGTACAGCTTCCCTAGGTGTGCTGATTAATAGACGTGCACCTCCTCGTTCCCCATAACCTCCTTCTCTCCTTAGGTGTTCAAGACACCTGCCACGAGCTACCCCCTCACCTTCTCACTATTAATTCCTGAAACTTTTCCACGGACTCGTCCTCATAATAGTGGCACAATTTGCAGCTTGTGCTCAGTGAGGCAGAGTGACATCACAAATGTACAGATGGGACAAAGTGCCGCGAAACCAAACTGATAATGAAACATTTTCACACTGTTATATTTTTTTAAGCTGTTAAAGTGGTTGTTTGTCTTGTAGCCCTTTCTGTATAGTTGTGTCTAGTGTGTACGTGTGCGTGTGCGTGTGCGTGCCTGGTGGTGGACAGGCACCCCATCTGGCATTCAACAGCCTCAGGCAATGTGCATTATGAGAAAAGTCATAGGCTTACTAAGAATTGTCATTAGAACATGGATGGATGCATGTGTGGATTGTTGGATGGATGGAAATCCTCACACTTTCTCAAGTTGAGCTTGTCTACCTTCCCCACCCCCACACACACACACACACACTCCACACAAGCATATACGGGCCTTTTCTAAAGCTCACAAACACACAACACGTATATAAACAGACACACACACGCACGCACACACACACACACACCTACTCAAAGCAGTGTAGACAGGCGCGCAAAGTGGGGTGTAGATCTGCCTGAGATCCCACGGAGGCAGAGAGTGAGTTATGTAACCGCGTTTGCACAGACTGACAGGCGTACCGAGCTTCCTGCCCTGCTCTCACATGCCTCCAGCCTACGTCACACACAGTCTGCTGGAACAGCCATGACGTTTTCAGTGGAACGCGCCCTGGCACACAGCACTTCAATATACCAACGTGCACGATGTTACCCCACCGTGTGCACGGCTCAACGCTCCCCCAGGTTTCCATTCCTCCTCCACTCCCTCGCTTTCTGTCTCCCTCCCTTCATCTGCACTTACCAGCACCCCAACTCCTTCCCACTCTGCCTGCAAACCCAAACAGCTCCTCTGGGTCTGTAGTTCCCACTTACGGTTCATTATCACCTGATATTAACACACATGCACACTCTGCATAAACCCCCCCCCCCCAAATACGCACTGTCCCTCTCATATACACATCAGACATGCACACACACTGCAAATGCACAGATTCATGCACGCACTGTACAGACACAATGTACACATGCATCCTCTTGCATACACTATACAAGCACAGACACGCATACATATAGTGCCTCATTTACATAGACAGGGTCTCACACTGAAATACATGGTCATGCACCCATCTCTGAGACACAGGCACATGCATGAAGGGGCTCACTGGGAGAAGAAAGAATCGGACAGGCATGGCGGGTTCGGACAGGCATGGTCCCCTCTCTCCTCTGCATGACCTTGATGGGCTCTCCCTACTCCAGTGCTCCTTCCAGGGTGGAGGAGAGATGGAGGCGCCCTGGAGGGAAACTGGAAAGGCCAGCAAGCCACTGCCCAGCAGGGGGGGGGGGGGGGTTGCATAACTACCCAACAAGAGTGGGCCGCCCTCCTGCCCCAAACATCCTCCGCCATGGCGGGGAAAAAAAAAAAAAAACAGGTATAAAGGTGACCTCCCTCTCTTCTGCCATGTTGTCTGGCTCAACATGTGACCGGTATCCCTCCTGACTGCCATCAGTGCAGCTCAGGGTAACTCGCTCATTAAAGGCAGGGACGCCGGCACACTGGAATCCTTAACCCTCTCCCTCCACGCTCTATCGCTCCTTCACCGATAAGCAGTACATCAGCCCTGCACTGCTCATGCCCCCCCCCCCCCCAATGTAGACATCAACACAGAAATATACGTGGATGCTGTGTTCGAACAGCTATAAAAATGAGCCTGTGGGGGTGGGGGGCTAAACGGCGGCTACAGCGACAGCTCTGTAATGCATCACGCCGTCACGCGTCACATGACAGCTACGTCCTGCAGAGCTTGGTTTCCTAAAGCGACCTTTACTGTCATTAACGCAGCTCATGTTGCACGTTCGAGCTTCTCGCGGCTCGGGGCCCACGGTGAGCCGCTGCATTGTCCTTCAGTCTCTTCAAAGTCCACAGGCTGCCTATAAATGCATCCATATCTGAGGCCCATTACTTACCACACAACTCTGCTACCACCCCATGCCTCCCATTCGTCAAATAAAACACTGATAAGCAGCTCATTACGAGGCTATTACTTTGTCCTCTATGTATGTAATATTAACAGGGCCAGGGACAAAGACCGGGACGCGCCGCTTGATATTCCAATTAATGAGAAATTACTACTGACTCTTACAACTTGGACAGAGAGAGCGAGAAAGAGAGAGAGAGAGAGAGGGAGAGAGGGAGAGACACTGAGGCGCGCTTGGTCCAGTCCAAGTTCATGGATTCCCAGTCTGTGGCTAGACTCCCACACTGGCACCGTAACGGGGAGGGGGGAGTTAGGATGATTCCAAAAAAATCTGGAACGTAATTGGATTGGGGCCGTTAGTTGGGGGCCCAAAATGATATAATTTCACGGGGCCCAAAAGCTCTTGCCGAGCCCCAGTTCACACCGGCATTGTTTCCTGCACCTTCCTTCAGATTGTCCCCTCAGCCGCCTAAATCCGCCCCCAACTCCTCCCAGCCAACACCCCACAAGGAGAGATCCAAGAGCTTCCCACCTCCACCGTCCTGACAAAGTAAACCGAGGACCTACACGGCACACATTTTTGCAGGCAATTTCTTTCGAGGATTCTACCGTTTCCTTTGATTGGCAACTCATAGAGTCGTCCTAATCCTAGCTATGGGAAGAAGTTAGCATAAATCAATTCGGGGCCCATCTGATAATCATGACTCGCAAATCTCATTTTATGGGAACCGGTTTTACATACTAAGGGCAATGCTAGATGATGGGTAGATCTTTAACCAGCCAATGGGCATTTGACTAGGGCGGGGACCTCTTCTCCAATAGCAGACCCCATGGGGCCTATGGTTCTAATCAAGCAACTTAGTATTCTGGGGTAAGCCCTGGTTCCCCCCTCCCAGTTGCCTCTCAGCTAACCACACTGCACAAAATTAACATTTTCCAGTAGTCTCCCCCCTTAATCTCACAGGCTTCACCACCACTGTGACACAAAGGCCAGTCAACAAATTAATTTGGCATTTTCCAAATTTCCCCAGATTTACAGCCCTATTAAGAAACTGAGCTTGACTGGGCGTCCAGAGGTGCTCCGCCCTCCTTTGTCGATCTAGGGACAGGTGGATCATCTCCACCGAGGTTCAAATCGAACGCAGGAAACTCACTCCCAAAGCATCCTTGAGATCATCATGACCTTCACAAAATACTGTTCCGTGAAGAAAATCCAGTTTTCAATTCAGTTAGTCAGAAACCGAGCTCGGTATGATCTAAATAAAGGGATCTGGCCGGTGGATGGATTCCCCTTATGAGGCCACCCGGCCCACACATGGGGCTGCGTGCCACTGCAATGAAACCAAAACCTGACTCACTTCAATCCAACTGTGGAGGAACCGCACAAGACGGAAAGCAGTCCCGGATCTTGTTTTGATTCGTCATGCACAAACACATTTCCCGGCAACTGCAGATAAGAACTCATCTTCTTGATTTAGTGCAGAGTTTGGACTCAAGCATCAGTGCAGCAAACAAAAGGCAACGGAAAATCAAATGGTGGACAGTCAAATATCAGTCCTTTCACTGTTACATGTATGAAAGAGATGCAAAGGCATTTACACAGTGGGATCAGATAAACACGTCTGGGAAATAGCTACGGAAGTGTTTACCAATCCATTGCTCAGGGACGCAAAGACGGCCCCAGCTCCTTGCCAGACAGTCCACAGTTTTGGTCCCTTATTGGTCAGGACCTGGGAGGGAGCAAAAACTTAGACTGCCTGCTTGTCCTCGAGGTCCAGTTAGGGAAACAATGAGTTAAGGAATTATTCATATTTTTAGGAAGCGGTGTTTGTACCACAGTCATGGTGCTGTTGGTATAACCCACATTCTACTGAGATTGAGGTCTCCATCCATTTAGGAGGAAATGTGATTGGGGGGGGGGGGGGTGTATTACATGGTTTTGACTTATTGGGGGAAGTGAGGGGTTACCACCCCCCTCGACGCCCCACCCCTCCCATAATTTACAGCCGCGACCGAGACCCAAACATTGTCAGTGTATAAAGTTCTCCATCCATTGGTCCATCACTCACCCAAACTCCTGGCCTAATCCTGCGTTACTGAGCTTTGAACTAGACTACACGCGGCTGCGTGATTGAGTGTGCAACCACAGCAGTGGGTTTGGAACTGAGCTACGCAATAAGCAGGGTAACTGGAGCTGGATCGTACTGGTTTTGGCTGAGTCCGTACCCGAATTCCATCCACTTCAAGCCTTTCTCCAGGAGAAGTGACACTCTGTGGGCTTGTGAATTACACAGCCCTGGACAGTGTCAGGTGACACAAAGGAGAGGAGACAAGAAGGGGGGAGATAAAGGCGTCACTGCTTACAGAGAGAGGCGGTGGCTTGTGGTGATGGGCAGCCGACACAGGTGCCCAGACAGGGAAGGCGCACAAGGAAGGCGAAAGCTTTAATGTTCTTCCTCACTATTCAACAAAAATGGGACCCACTGGTGTGTTGAAAAAGCACCATTGTATTTAGTTGTATTAGCCCACTTGATAGAGAAAGAAAATAAGGGTTATGTTTTAGATGTAAAATGATGTCGTTCATTGAAGTACACTCATACACAGTAAAGGCTAGGAGTTAAGGAAACCCTGAAGGACTAGAGTCACTTGAACTGTCTGAGATTAATATTTAAAATTTATTTTAATTAACCGTCAATGAAATTCGACTTTGCCGCTGAAACACTGTTGTGACAGTATCCTATTTAATAAATTCCTTTTCAATTCGGTCCTACCAACAGAATATTTCGAACTGTCACGAGCGGTTTTAAATTGATAAAGTCGCTGACGCTTTGCTACGGCGGAGGATTGTTTTACTGGCAATCGAGTTAGGGCAGAGATCTGGGGGTGGGTCGGTAGGGGTGGCATTTCGTCGTAATAGTACTGAGCACGTGCTTAGCCCTCCTCGCATCCCATTTGTGAAAACTGAACATTCACCTGCTCATGATCGATACCGCACCCCTATCCCTCCCCACCCACACGCACGCACTTACGCACGCTCCATCTTCCCCCGGCACTCCACCTTGAGACGCGCGGGGAATTTATAAGGAGGGCGTCATGTGCTGTGGGAACCACCAGCATGAGAGCGGAGGACACGGGCTCCGGGAGTCATGCCCCGCTCGGTTTCACACCTTCCTCTGATCGGTATGCTTAGCCATTCACCCGACCGCCACGTTCACCCCCCGATCTAACCAGGTTGCAAGGCACTGTTCTACGAGCAAATATGATTCGGATATGTGGAAAACGTAATAACTTCGGTGCGTTTTTTCTTTGTACGTGCTCTCGGACAGAAAAAAACCTACAGGTCCGATTTAGGCGCATCGCATTGTTTTCGACTACGGTTTCAGCTCTGGTCTATTTAAGATCGGCTTTGCTTTCATATTTGATTATAATAGCGTGATGTGGAATCGACGGTAAATGTATGGCTCCGCTAATAACACTAACAGAGCACATCGTCAGATTTAGCGACTGTGCATCGTTTTCTAGTACAGATTGACCTTCCTTGTTTTTTAAGCGGTTCGCAGCACTGTATTCAATGTGAATCACACAGGTCTCATTACCGTATCATTAACACTCAATACAATCATTACCTAACATCAAAAAGAAGTAAAATCCGCCCCCTCGCCACCCCCCCACCCCGACTCTATAGCAGCAGGTGTTCGTCGTGTATCCTGGGCGTTTCATTGATAATTACATCCCCCTGACCTGCACCGGGGCGGAAAAAAACGAAAGGCATACAGGCAGAATTAAACAGGGGAAAGGTGAAACAGCAGGGAAAGGGCATTTAAACCGGACTCTCCCTATGAAACGGCTATCACGCCCCTAAAACACGTGGGGGAATGACATAAATAGATGCCGCCCGCTGATCCCTCCCCGTTTATGAAGTACCCCTAATACTTCCACCATGGGTCCACGTCGCGTACCCCTTCTCTAAGATGAGCATCCCTACGTGCATCCTTACAGAGACGACCTGAACATTCCAGGAAATACATACAGATGTTGTCATACATGCACATAGCTACTTGTGGCCGTGATTGCTATTGCTTGCAATGACCTTGTGTGTTGTTCTTCTAACGAGTATGAAGACGTGACCATTGTATTGTGCACACAACCGGGACGGGACAGCAAGTAGCGACCGTTTATTATAAATAAGAGTTCAGTTCCGTAGTATCCTTATATACTTATTATTTCGATCTTAACCATTATTGAAAACCACAAAAAACCTTCCTGGAATCTACCAATGACGAGCCCAGTGCAACAACCTACCTATACAAGACATGCACAGACAATAACATACACAGACTCCCACGTTTGCATTATTATTAATAACGGTGGCAACAGGGTCACATCAGTAATAAATAACACAGACGAGGGGAGAGAGGCGTGATTATGACTCTAACAGAAATGTGTGCACTTGCAACACTGACGCCAATGACAGCTGATAATCTGTGTGGATACATATATTTAACAAATACGCGATGTCTTTCCTTATTACCTTTGCCGTTCTCCTCTTCCCTGTTCAGATACATGGTTACTGACTTTCTCTTTCGGGGTTTGGTAGTTTTAAGGTGATCCTACGTTTAACACTATTCCTCTTGACAACTCTTCCAGGTCCTTTTTGCAGTTCTTGGTGTTTATTGTCTTGTTGCTCGGCGAATGCTCGCGTGCGTGTGCGCGCGCGTGTGCTCGTGTCTCCCCCGTATTTCGATCGAGCAGGTAGTCTCTGTCTTTTCTCTCCCTCCCTCCCTCCCTCTCTCTCTCTCTCTCTCTCTCTCTCTCTCCCTTCCTATGTGTTCCCTCCCTCCTTTTCTCTCTCTCCTCTCTCTCTCACTCGTTTCTCACTCCCTCTATAGTCAGTCGGAGAACTGGCCGCAGGGAAG
The DNA here is from genome assembly GCA_015164015.2 of Brevimyrus niger. Taxonomy (NCBI): domain Eukaryota; kingdom Metazoa; phylum Chordata; class Actinopteri; order Osteoglossiformes; family Mormyridae; genus Brevimyrus; species Brevimyrus niger. The sequence continues at coordinate 14,125,859 of JAABNY020000008.1, read as the reverse complement.
TGTGAGCGGGGAGCGCTGAGGATGAAGTGGCCGGAATGACTGGAATTGCGTCCCCGGCGCCGTGTGTAGAGACGGCGTCCGTTAGTGATGCTCGCGTCCCTGAAGACGCGTGGCCAATGTGTCTTTTCTTCTAGTTGTCTTACACCCCCCTTGTGCACCCACATGCCCGTATTTATATTTGATTTATATCTGATTATCACTATATTTTGAGAGAGACAGTCACCACAATCATCATCATTATCATTCGTGTTACCCCCTCCCCCAAAATTACCGCGAGCAATAAATTTTGAGGAAAACGGTCGCCGAACTGATTAAGGAATAGACAACGGTTAGTGGAAAATGTATTCGTCATGGAAAGATAAGGGAAACTGTTTACCTGGAATCTTAGAACTGTGCTGATGTATTTCGCAATTACAGCAGAGGATTTTTCATTATGAGGATCTTACCTTGTTAGAACTAAATTTACGCTTTGTGCTTAAGCTGTATTTGGATAAATCCGCAAACAGGACTCAGTCATTTCTCTGGCAGGTACGAAGGAACAGAAGGCAGGTGCGGTAAACTAGTGACGAAACGATGGTGGTGGGGTGGAGGTTAGCAGGTGTCCACCTCCTACCGGCCACCGAGCATCACCCTCCCGACTGCGAGCGCAGTTCCGCCCCCTCCGCGCTCTTTTGCATTTGTCCCGTCAGCAGTGACGAACTCGGACAGAAATGTTGTAACCTTTCTCTATTTTCCGATGCAAGTTCAATCATTCGCACATAAGCACAGATGTACTCTCCATGCACGGCTTCTCCTTAGGGGGCAACTTAGTATTAATGGCTCAGAAGCGACTTCTAGAGGGCGGTTACGGAAATGCACCAAGCATTTTTGATCCACCCGTCCTGCAGGTAAGTTAAGTAATCCTTAGTTGTAAAGAATCCTCTTCTTTAAAATGAATTTATCGGGAGTCAGAATACCCATCGCAAATTTATCAGTTACATTGAAATACACTGTGTCTGTCAATACACTGGCTCCAGTACAGGAATTTATTTTTATTTTTACTATATATTTTAAGCTTCTCTGTAGTGTTTTGGAGCTAAAAACTAATGACATCTAAGATCTGGGTAGATATCTTGGCATTTTAAGCACTGAGGCCATTCGAAAGGATCTCAGCTGCTCATCTTGGTTCTCGTTTCTTGATCCTAGACTGTAACTCGGCCTCCACACCTGGCGACCACACCTGCTTGTCCCAGATCTCAGTGCTGGTACGTGGCCAACAAAAGCCATATAAAGGCTTTCTATTCTGTGCACAGGATTTGATTTTGAAAGGTCCCAAAATTACTTTCAGAGAGAGATTTAAACGTAATTTAAGGTCTATAAATGACCTTTGATATTTTAAAAATTTTTACATTTCTTTGCTATAAAAATGGAAAATATCTGATGCTCCGATATATCATGTCAGTTTTACCAAACGTCAGAGCTAGTTCATCACCACAGAGCGTTGCAGGAGCCTTCACTTGATCAAGCAATCAGTATTGTATTTCTAAGCACAAATACTTTCTTACTGTTTGCAAATAAGTGTGACAGAATATGATAATCTATTGACAGATGACATGTTACTCTTTATAATTACTTCATATTGTGAATAATGTGTCGTAATAGCTTAAGGAGTGCATTGTTGGTGATTACTGGCTTTTTTGTAGTAGTAGTTGTGATAAGATCCGTGTGTAAGGTGTGTGCAAGGATCTTCAGTTTGGATGCAGCAATAACTACAGGTATAGCAATAACCTAAAAGGTACTATTTGGCTGCTGCTCCAAGATGATCATCGGATGAATTTGAGCAAATTCCACCTATAATGTATACGTTTAAGATGGGGAATCGTGTGAAATGCTCAGAATAAAGATCTACTCCTTAGGTTTCAGAAGATAAAACATCTCCCTCCGATACCCTGATCAGAGATTTCTGTTCCAGTTTGTACTAAATGTTTGAAGAAAAAAAAAAACACTTATCCTATCGATAGTAGCAGTACCTTTCCCACTTCTGTGATTGTTATGCGCAGTTTTTAAAACAAGTCATATATTGTGATTCCCATGAGCTTCTGGTGCTAAAAAAAAAGTTAGAGTGGATCAGATGATAGCAAGATACTTAGTAGGTTGTTGTGTAGAGCTGGAGGTTCCGAACACTTGGGAATAGATGCTCAGTAGTGCTAGTTTTCTTACTTATCAAAAGAAAATATTTATTTTGTGTACAGGGACAATAACTATTGCCTTCATTATCTAATCTTATTAAAAAAAAACATTTAGGATGTGAATGCAATTGAAAATTTTTAACTTAGGCCTGGCTTGCATGATAGCCTAACTATGCTTCCGCAATCATCTGTTTTTGCCAGGAATTTCAGTTTTTCTTTACGATTCTTACTTCCTAAGCTAAGATGTCTGCTGTCAGCTGGACTCGTACATCACTCTACCTACGAATAAAAGCGCCATCGACACGACTTTGTCATTTGTAATAATGTACCTCTTTCTCACCACGTCGGAGGCTCGGCCTAAAGCAACGATCATTTTGTCATCGCGAGCTCGTCCCATTCCCTGACCGCTAATCGGCGTGACCGAAGTGCGTGAACCTGCCGCGTAGCAGTTGGCTGTTTATGGGGGGCGGTTATTTTTCAAAAGCCGTCGCACGTGCGGGTTTAACCTATGAGGACAAACAGCTGAGGCCAGCGGTGTTGTCATCCGGCCTTTGTGGTGCAGCCCCTTACGCTTCTGGGCCAAATAAGATGCATCAGACACCCCCGTGTTTGGGTTTAAATAAGGTAACATATAACAATATTTATTAGATGTTAACATAATCATCTAAAAATATCACTACCGTGTTTGTAATTGTAAATACTGTATTATATATTATTCATTACAGGTCGCATGTAAATGATAGCCAGTGTACAAAAAATAGCATTCCCCATCTCATAATACGCTCCAGCTGCCTGCCTGCTATATTTCAAGGACATGATGTCATTCTCCTTATTCTCACACGTTTGAATGCTGATGTCAGTACACGATGAAACTCCTCCCATCCGTGGCAGACAGCAAATCAGCACACTCATTCCCCCTATGCTCCGCCCTCACAACTCCCCCCCCCCCCCGTCCACATGCCACCCC
>JAABNY020000008.1:14104430-14122624 GCA_015164015.2 Brevimyrus niger | reverse complement strand
CCCCCCCCCCCCGTGGGAGAAAAAAAAAAAACACCCCCCTCCCCCCTGCGCCCCCCCCTCCCCACCCCCCCCCCCCCCCCCCTCAATCCTATTAGGACAATAATAATTAGAAACGGCATGAGCATCACACCTGCTACCTCAAGCCCGTGTTTCCTGGCTGCCAAAATGTCAAGTCGTATTACATCGGGGGGGGGGGCTTTTTTGTTTAAACGCGGCTTATTTGTGACTTGTATAAACGTTTCCTCCAGGGCCTGGGGAATCACTGCCACATTTGTGACCCTGAGTGGTCTCCCTTACCAGTGACGGTTGACTCGGCTTCGTTTAAGAGAACATTTAACTCGCCAGATTTGAGAGCCGCGTCTCTCTGCACTCACCTCTCTCCTCTCTCTGGTCCTCCATGCGCATTTTATCTCTCACTCTATTCCTCCAAACTCACCTCGTGCCCTTCCCTGCCCCTTTACTCCGTGCTCATCTCCCCCCCCCCCCCATCTCTCCCCTTATCCCTTCCCCTTCACCGCCAAGGTCTTGTTCTGTCTCACCGTTTCCTAAACCTTGTCATACCAGCCTGTGGTTTTATTTCGATACCGGTGTCAGTGCTTTAATGCCTCTACAGGTCCCCCATCTGTTTTCTACGGCCGCTCTCCTCCACCTCGTGTCCCTCCTGCATCTTCCAGCATCTTGCCTCGTATCTGCGTATGTGTGTGTGTCTTTCTCGCTCTCGCTCTCTGCATATGGCTTCATGCACACTAACCCCAGATCGTATTCGACACAGTTTGTAGCTCTGCAGCTATATTCTCATGACATATAAATATTTCATCCTCTGGCACAGCTGGAATAAATTACTTCTTCCCACACACACACACACACACACACACACACACATCATCAGTGTAAACCAGTCTTGTGACCTCCCTGTGCCTTTCTCAGACACATTCACCTTTCTGGATCTCCATAAATATCTCCATCTTTGCCTTATGAAAAGAAAAAAAAAACCTGATTCCCATCGATTTTATGACCTATATATGCGTCAGCCATCTTCTCCGTCCCAGTCTGCTTCAGCTCATGCCATCAGTTCTTCTCTCTCCTGGCCCACTGCTTCTCCCTCCCTCACACCCTCACCACCGTGCCCCCCCCCCACTCCACAGTGAGAGAAGCTAATAATAGCCTGGATTGGAGGCTGAGGGAGAGTCTTTGGGAAGATGTGAGACACGGAGAATGAGGACAGACTCACGGTACGGGGGGAGAGCACTAATCGTACAGGAAATATTTGCCTGTTTATGGATAATGCGTGCAGTTTGTGTGCATTTTGATAGGATTTTGACTGATGGGAGACATTCAGCTTCAGCTCCCACATGTGTGGGATTACTGTGCCCCGTCAATCACTGCGCGGTTCAACTGAATGGCAGCCAAAGGAGTGACCAATGCAAAGTCGGTTAAGCCAGTCGTCAGTGACGACAACGAATAATCCCGCGGTTTGCCTCTCTTTCACAGCTGTTGGGGTCATACGTGGACGCGGAGATGTTGGCTCTTTGGAGCGCTGCCGAGATACCTGAATATTTTAATTTTCTTGCATTCTGGGAATTGCCACGCGTTCCCGAGCTATCTGGAGAGATGCGTGCGTGTGAGGTGCATGTAAGGCGGCGAGGATAAACTGGAACGGAGAGGGAAGGCAGCCCTCATTGATCCCGCTGTGCTGTCCCAGAGATATTTCATAGGACAAGTACAGTGAAGTGGATACAGTCAGCTCCAGTTTACTATTAAAAGTTACACTAAGAGGTTTTTGTAAAAAGATAGTAGGCAGTGTACCAGTATTCAGGCAGTCCATTTGGCTACACACCCACATTTCCTTGATGGGGATTAAGATGGTGCATATGTGCCTTATTTCCAGTTGAGCCTGTTCCTATCTCTTTCGCAGGGCTGTTTGTTTTTTCGTCTATAACGTATAAACTCATTGTTTGATGTGACCGAGTCCAGCTGTGTTAACTGAGGATTTTGTCTTGAGGCACAAAGCCTGAGATGTAATCCACACTCAGAGGGGAGTCCTCATCAATCAGCCCAGGCTTGCCGTAGCCACACGCCTGGTCCAAGTCCCCCGAGGCCAAGGCCCTAGTGCCGGCCCGTGGAGAAGGGGAACCCTGGGGAGACCACGTGCCCAGTGCTTTACCAAGCGAACTGGTCTTGTGGCTGCTTGAAATGTTCCCGGCGTCTTTGCCCACACCTCCACGAATGCAGTGCACAGATGCACACGCACGCTTACCCCGATAGTGCCAGTGCATTTACAAACCCCCCCTCCTTAAGTGTGAGTGCCCCCAAGCGCCCCCGAAACCGTCATTTTCTCATCCTCATCCTCAAGTACCAAAATCTTTTAGAAAATGCATTTTCAATATAGACGTGATTGACAGCCGAAACGCCTTGTGCCATCTCATTTTTTTTCCAATACTGCAATTAAGACCCACACTGGAGTGAGAAGGCAGTGAGCTCAGAGGGCCCTTGAGGACTGAGGCTGGGCAGATACTGCTCTTTATACTTCTGGAAGCCCCACAGCTGCCGATGGATAATGCGCCGCAATATGGCCAAATCACTAAGCCCGCATCATCGCAATATGGCCCGGCCCCTTAAGAGCAAACTCACATCATCGCAATATGGCCGTGCGACAGACAGGTCAGATGGAGGGACGAAACCTCAGTAGTTATTATGTTATTTCAGCTGCTCCGCACACGCACATAAATCGACATGTCGAAAGGTAAATCCCGGAAGGTCATGTGACTAGATAAATTCGGAGGCACTTTTTTTCCTCCCCGGGGGCGATGGAGGAGAGACAGTCCTGACGCCCAGGTCATTTCCCAGCGTCGCCGAAGTGACGTGGGCACAAGGGGCGCCGTGCACAAATACGCCTGCCCAAGACCATCTGCCCTGCACGCGTGCCATTAGTGGCAGAGGTGGGGGGGGGGGGATCCCAGCAGCCAGGACGGTCGGAGCACAAATTGGAGACGCACGCGCACATGCACGCGGGGATGGGTTGATGAGAGCGCTCAGTGTCAGCACTCGACGCCACTCTGAATTTCAGGGCAGCAATAAACTCTAGTAACCAAGTGCTCTGTGCATAGTAACCGTATTATTAGCGAAAGGCGAGATGCCATCTGCATTTCAGCTGCGTGTGAGCACAGCTCGCGGGAGGCATAAGCTTGTAGAAAGGGGGCTGGCTGGCAGGCCAGCGCAGTGATGCTTTTTGTATGTTAAAACATCCATTTATAACAGGATGCTGAGCGTCACATGACCGTAAACACAGAGCTTATATTTACCAACACGCATTTGAAATGGGCCGGCGTATAATCATCACATCCAACAGGTGCCTCAGTTTAAATGCGCAGCTCTCTTATAATTGTCGTTCGGGAAAAACAAAAGCCAACGATTAGATTTCCTAAGAACGGTGAGCAAACACGGAGCAGGTTAATTATAAGTGTGGATCATTTCAACTGCAATCATTAATTCTCATTTACATCAAAGTAGTCACGGTGATATATCACAATAAGTATTATATGACCTGAGGATGGAATCCAACAACCGACTAATGCATTAATTACAGAACTATGTTAATAAAAATAACAGGATAAAACAGGTAATTAGAAATTAACAGAATTTGTTAATTACAGGGAGGCTCAAATGTCATTATCATTACTGCCAGGCATTAGTACATGATAATTTGGGTTATTTATTACTTCTTCTCTGGTAATAATGACAGAGCATGGAAGGTTGCTACAAATGAAACTTTCTGAACAGCGTGTCTTTAGCTATCGGCTGCCTGGCCCTCCCGCGTTCGACACATATCTGCATGTATTTATTCGCCGGACGCTTTTGTCCGAAAAGACGCGCAGGTGAGGATCAGGGGGCAGGGCCTGCCGGCATCTCCGGAGAAATTGGGGTTAAAGGCCTTGCGGACGGACCCAGCGGCCATGCGATTACGCGGCCGGCCTACCTTCCAGACATGGGCAGGGATGCGTCACCCCAGCAAGCTGCACACCGCCTGAAACAGCAGGCAGATGCGAAACCTGGAAGCAGTTTCCAGCACCATTGTGTTTGATAGGTATTTAAAGAATAATACTGGCACGCAAAGACCCACTACCAGCATGAGTGAAGCTTTTGAGGATAAATAATCTTTCAGTCTCAGTAGGTCTGTAGCTCAGGCCATTAGAAGCGAGTCGTTTATTCCAACAGGAAGGTGGATAACATGCTGTACCTGCAGCACATAAAGACAAGGTTAGTCTTCTCCATTACAGTCTGCGGTGAGGTGCCACTGCCGAGGTAGTCTGCCTTTCGCGGTTGGCCGGCTACTAGAGGATGGAGCAGTTGATTGGCCAGGGGCCGGCAGTCTCCGAGGAAAAAAATAGGATGGCCATTTACAATAATGACTTGTTTCACTGGGTGATTTCCTCGTAGGAATTGTTATAGTTAAACCAGGTTTAAGTGGAGATCACACGCAGCTGAGTGTTAAATTCTCCATGACGGCAACAACAAAAAAAAAAAATCAGCGGATTGAAATTTGAGGTCAGCTGATCTCGGTCAGGTACCTCCCTCATTTGTGTTCTGGTAATTTCCATGCCTGGCTGGCAGAAACACTGTGATTTTATTTGTTTTTTATGTTAAGCATGTGATCTGTACTCTCCTGGATGATGGAGAGAGAAAAACGAGCTCTGCTATCAGTGCAATTACACCGTATGCACTCACTACATGCTTGAAACCATTTGAATATATTATTTGTGAAATTAGGAAAATATTCTGAATAGATCTAATAAGCTTGTCACTGGAGTGTGTCTAATTCAATGGAAACATGAGGGCAATTTTAGGGTTTGGATTAAGCGTTGTATTTGCAAAAAAAAAAAAAAAAGGAGAGAGAGAGAAACTCAATTACGGTACAGCCGAAACTACAGATTCCTTCTGTCCGCAAACTGCTACCCTTCTAGCTTTCCTCTCCAGAGTCTTTCTGTGACAAGTCTAAATTGGTCAGAAGCGAGCATATCTGGGCTAAGCAGATCATTCAGGTACGGAAGCTTGGAACGATCAAAGGAGGTGTGGCTTTACAGAAACAACGTAAGCTATGTTAGTAAGTGATCCTTATACATTATGTAAAATGTTAAGTGTAATTTGTCACGTATGGAGTTGAAGGGTATGTCACATTCTGCATTTTTTCACTCACTTACGTGATGCATGTTCGGTTAGTAAATAATCATTGTCCATTATGCTAAATGTTGTAATTTGCCATATATGGAGTTCTAACTGATTACTATAACCAGTTTAAAGAGTGTCCTGTGATGCAAGTTTGTAAAGGTACCTAAAAAAGGCAACTACAGTGAAATGCAGTGCAGTGGTTAATCAGTTAACATATGTGTGTGTGTGTGTGTGTGTGTGTGTAGCCAAACGGAGGGTGGCATTTAATTGACTCTGCTGGGGTTAGAGGTTGGAATCCATCCGCCGCGTCTCTGCGATGTGTGTGTGAGCGGGAGTTTGCATGCTCTCCTCATTTCGCGCGGGTCTCCTCCTGCCAGTCCGACGACATGCAGTTACGTTGGTTGGTATCTCTAAATAGCGTGCGTGTGTGATCTCTGCACTTCATTTGCAGGTTGTTTCATCAGCATTCCGTCCTCGGGGTGTCACCGGATCCCTTGAAGAGTAACGCCGGTGGGCAAATCGGGAAGCAGGCGGCCCTTCGTGTACCAAATTAGCAGCTTCTGTAAATATATATCGAGATCTAATATCAAGTCATTAACAAATTCGTCTTCGTTTTATCCTTTTAATGAGAACTGCTCCCTGTCTCTGTGATACTGATTCACTAGAAACTTATCCTGTCTGGTTTATGTTTAGCAAGGGTTTTTTTCTTTTTCTTTCCCCATGTCTGCAGTTACATCATGTACCCTGATTGTGGAAACGGACGGGGTAGAACAATGTGAGAGATTATTTTAACGAGGCTAACACTAATGTGTCTGTCTGCTGCCGGTATTCGACTGTATTCTCTTTGCGCTCTCTTATTAAATGTGCAGCTGCGGAACAAAAGCATCTCTCGTCATTTGAACAGCCAAAAATCGAATTAAAAAAAAAACTTGTAGACCTAAATAACCAGAAAGTTAGATAACTATGCATTAGTCATGGTTTCCTGTGGATTATCATGACTTGCAGTGGCTGACTGAACCTGTTAGCGACGTCACATTCGTTCCAAAATTAGTATGTGGATTTCTTTTGTTAGTTTGTTTCACAGAAAGAGGTGTCAGCCTGAAATATTGCATTAAACTGCAGCCTTTTTGTAAAAAAAAAAAAAAAAAACTTCCCTTAAGCTAGACTTAACAATGCTATTCTGCAAGCTCTCTGTCACTGCCTGGAGAACCAGCATCTCTTATATAACATTCATAGCATTCATACATACACTGTTCTGGACAATGCTATCTACATGCAGGTGAGTTTCTACCTCAGGTGAAATATTCACCGTGTGCAGATCTTCCCATTTGCTAGAACATCAGTTGCCCTTTGCACTATAAGGCTGTATACCGTGCTCAGTTTCCCCCGCGGCTACCGTCATCCAGAATGCTCAGACGACCGACCGCAATATAGTTCTTTTTGCTAAGTAATTCAGGAGACCTATTCTCAGAGCCACAGTGGGAAGCCCCAAGCAGTTATTAAAGCCTTTAAATGTTTCTGTTTGAGGGTTTGTGGAGGTAGTGCTTCCTTCAAGGTCAGTCAAGCGAAACATCTTGTTTTTGTCTCTAAAACAGCAGAGGCCTTCCACAAGACTGGTACGAGGGTGCCCTCATAGTTGAGGAGCATTTGGGAGGTTGACGGCAAACTGCCTCATGGCCCTGTACTGGATTAGCGGTTAGAAGATGTATGGATGGATGGATGGTCGGTTGGTTGATTGGTTGGCCATATGGTTTCATCTAACCTACAGAAGGACAACAGTTCAGACAGCCCACACTGTTGCGGGATTCACATGAAGCTTGGTAATCAGTCAGATATGGGGCATCATCTGTGTTTCCATTAATTATAAAAAAAAAAAAAAGTGAACCTAGTCAAGTGGTCTCCTCAATCTCCCAACATAAACCACAGATCGGTGGAACTAAGTAACTTTCAGTAAGTTGGTACTGTATCAGCTTACCTCCAGGTTCTGTCCCGGAAGTGACGACATGAGTAAATCTAGATATACATACCATAACGATCGTTACAGGGGAGGGGTCAAAAACACTGTGTGACATAAGGTACAATGTCACACACATTTAATGACACCTCTATAGTGGCAGCGTGATCCAGTTGTCTTGGTTCTCGCTGCGTGCTTCACAATTGGTAAACGTTGTCCTCCATTAAGCTTGCTTTGGGAGTTTCTCTTTATTAAGGCGCTTATAGGACATAAGTACAACCGGACGTTACTTGATGCGACGTAATTCGACGGACGACTGTATAAATTACCATCTAGTAATTAGACTGCTTTCTGTATGTGAATTACCCAGCTAGAGAGTTCTTAATTATGGCATTTCTGCCCCAGTGACAAATCGTATTCATTGTTGAAGGTTATTGTGATGCAAATAATGGAGAGATGATCACTTGTGACGGCATAAGCTAAAGTGGGTCGAACCAGTCAGTGACTGATGGCAATCCCCTCTTATAGTGGGTAGTAAAGTGTCATTTCTCTCATTGCTGATCGTGACCTGAGAATTTCTTTATTTAAAATTAACCTTGAGATGTTTGACACATCTGACCAGATTTCTATGGTCATTTTTGCCTTTCAGTCACAGGCACTTTTATTCAAATCAACTTAGCGAAGCAATTTCATGTGTTTGATCAGTTCATGCAGCTAGATATTCGGTGAGGCTGTTCAAGATTGGAGCCCTTCAGATGGAGGCAGCTAAATTTATTTACAGCCAACGAACAAGTTAAAGGTTATGCTGAATTTTAAAAAAGTTTATACATCTGGTGCTTATTGCGTTTTAATCGTCTGCCACATATGACAAAATGTGCCTGAAATCCAACTTTGTTAATGCAGCTCCAAAGAAAATCATTACCCCATTGTTTTAGTGTGAGGGGAAAATACACAAGGATTAAAAAAAAAAAAAAAAAAATCAGGAAGCTGGAAAATTACAGAAACATTTGCTTGGAGAAGAAATTAAAAGCACACTAAGCCAGATTTTTAGTTCACCTCTTGGGCTCTTCTTCTTCTTCTTCTTCTTCTTCTTGGCTGCCTTGCAGTTTTCTAGTCTGTGGATTGTCCTTCTGCGTTACGGCCTCGCCGCTCTGACGCCGCCCTGCCCTGACAGCCGTTAGTAAGCGGCCATTAGCCATCCGCAGCCGTCCGGCCCACATCGGACAGGACATGCATCAGCTCCAGCGGCACCAGTATTTATGACCCGTTTCATCGGGCGCCGTCGGTGTGAAACCAGCTGGCGGGAAATCTGTGCGCTCTGCATCCAGCCAATGCACCCCCCTGCTGGACAAACAGCGGTGATACAACGGATTTCTGGCAGGAAAAGACGCACCTGGATGAAACAATGACCTCCAGACTAACCCTAACTGAACAGCCAGGGGGTGGGGTGTGGCTCAGCAGGTTAGGAGTGTGCGCATGTGATCAGAAGGTCGGCAGTTCAAATCTCAGGGTCAGCAGTGATTTCACCATTGGGCTCCCGAGCAAGGCCCCTAACCCTAACCCTAACCCCCAACTGCTCCAAGCACTGGCTGACTCTCCTTTCCAAAAAAAGAATGTACATCACTTTGGATAGAAGCATCTGCTGAATTAATAAAATGTGGAAAAACTGTACTGCAGAGGCAGGACAGTAACTACAAGCCCTTCTGATTAACTGCATTTTCAGTATCAGTAGCAAGTAGCAGATGTTAGTATCAAGAGCACTGTTATGGTCGTGCGGGTGATGGTTGGAGGAAGTTCAGGCTATTTTAAAGCTTGGTTTAGAGATGTACGTAAATGACAGGCAGTTACGGTTGACTGACTTCAACTGGGTGCAGCTGATCTGACAGGAAAGGAATGGAGTTGCTTCATTATGAACGGAAACCAGAAATTATTTAAGTACAGCAGAAATGGGGGCACTAAGGGGCAAATCTGAATTTCTAAGCGCCCCAGAACTGTGATAATTAGGTGAGGTGTGGTGAACCTACGTGAAAATTATGTGGGAGAGCACAGCGAGCAAGGATGTGGGACGAGCGAGAGAGGGTCACGACCTATTGGCTGAAAGAGGGACGGAAGGAATGAGATCGAGCGGGGCGGGGAAGCAGGTGAGGAGATGCGGCTCGTGTCTACACGCGTGTCACCTGAGCACCATCCGTCTTGCGCTGGGATGTGACAGGAGAGGCTGTAAGGGGGGAGTCTGGGGGATGAAGAGGGATTAGGAAGGCATGAGGAGGTAAAGAGTTACTGGGCTTGTTGAAGCCTGAGAGGATTTTAGTTCAGCGATAGTTGTTTGAAGAGAGCATGGGGGTAGGAGTAGGATTAGAGGCCGAGATTCTTCAAGGTCAACTGGATTCTAGAATTTTCGATTTGAACGATCTTTTTTTATTTCTGAATATATAAAGGGGGAGAGCCAGAGGCTGAGTCGGCTTAGGTTGCATTAACAGTTTGAGGTATAGATGGGGCGGGGGGAGGGGGGGGGCAAGAAAAGATGAAAGAAAGGAAGGAAGTGATGTCCTGGGCAGTGATAAAGAGTGACTAGTCCTGAAGAAGCGCAGAAGGCAGTGAAAAGTAAAAAGGTTCATAAATGAGGCGTTTTCTCCGAGATCAGCCCGGTAGCGGACGATTCGGAGTCTGCGTAAGACTTCTTTTTTGACATGCGACAAAACAATGATGGATGGACTGGGGGCGAAAGACAGAAAGCTTGACCAAAGTTGTGGCTTCTTGATGAAGCTGAAATCACCATGATGAAATTGAGGATCCTCGACAGCAAGTCTTTTACATATTTGAACTGAACTTGATATATAGCTTCTCACAGCATTTCTTGATCACGGTCGTACGGTGGCCTGCAGACTTGGCGCTCTAGGATAGACTACGCCCTAGACGTGATGCCTGGGCACCTCCACACATGCATTAACCCTCATACACTGTAAGCACATGTATAGATGGTCTTCCTGGCTTTGACTTGCTGGAGGAAGCCTACGGGTGAACGTGCAGATTCCACAAAGAGCAGTGGGGGGATTGAAACCCCCAAGCGGAGTCTATCCAACATTCGTTTTCTGTGCCTGCATCAGTACGTCCCCAAAAATTTAGAGTAGAATTTGTTTATCATTAGATACTGTCTGCTGTTTCCAAATGCACTGTTTAGTGTGGACTAATATTTGTTTTCTGAAAAATCTGACCCTCTGACATCACCAGGAGACTTTTCTGCTTTGACTTGTATTGGAAATATTTTGGGAGTAATTTGTTTACTTGCTATACAGTCAGTATCTTCCTGATCTGAATGGCAGGCTGCAGCATATAAACTGTGTTTGGCCTCATTAAACAGCATTCATATTTTATGGTATCTCTCTCCTTTCTTCTGGTTTCTAATCCTTAGTTTCCCCCACATTATTGGTGTTATGAAAAGGTGACAAAGTTTAGATAACAGATAATGTTCACTGGTGGTTTTTATGGAACTGCCAATTACCTGAATCGAAAATGTGACACTCCCTTTATAGCAGCATATGAAACTCATTTCCTGCGTGTTTTCTCTGCATTCAAAAAACGGGCAATAAAAATGTGAGTTTGTTTTCATGTTTACTTGACTATGATTCATGGCATTTGTGGCTAGAATTCACTTTTAATGGCAGGTACCGGCAAGATCAAAAACATTGAAATGCCTTTAGTTTGGATTTATTTAAATGAACTGAATAGCACTTGAATACACAAAAGATAAAAAAAACACAAAACAAGAGGACTTTAGAGAGATATAAAGCAATCATCAGACACACTTATCAGAGTGAGATTCTCGGCAAGCCAGTAATGACTTGGATTGTTGGATTGGATTGTTACATTGCATTACTGCATCTTTACAAAGGTGCGGTTGCTGCTTTTGTAAAATGACGACGACGAAGTGAGGAGGTGATCTCCGGAACATTCTGCCTCACCTCTGTTTACAGTCATGTTTATTTTTGAATGTTAATTTTATGACACGTGAACGTTGACATTCTGCATCTGGCAATTTTGGTGAAACTTAATATCAGTCGTTTCTGCACATCATGAGTTTTTTTTTTCTGATTTGCTTAGTTTCTATATTTACTCTTAGCTCATGCTACGTGGTTGCTCTCTACGGTGATCAAGGGGAGGCGCTAGACATTCTGGGCCCCCTGACAAAATGTCACCTCGGACCCACAGTAGAAATTTTTTGGTAGGAGGGGTTTCATCCATCCGTTTTCTGTAACCCCTTCTCCAGTGTCACGGGGGGTCCAGAGCCAATCACGGAAGCGACGGGCAGAAGGCATGGGATGCCGGCCTGCTTTAGTGCACACTCACGCACCATTAACTCACACATGCACACCTATGGCCAGTTTGGTAACTCCAGTTCCCCATAACCTAATTTTGGACTCTGGGGAGAAACCAGAGTACTTCAAGGAAACCTCTGGGGGTCTACCCCAGCAGACCCTACTGAGCAGGTCTATAAAGCATGTAATACTACATTATTTGTATCCTATCAAGTTTTCCAAGTGACAGTGTCTGTGGGTGTGTAGGGTGTGTGCCCCGCCATTGGTTGGTGCCCCATTCTGGGTCATTTCCTACGTTGTGTTTCTTTCGTCCAGAACGGTCCAAGCAGGTATAGATAGTGGATGGATAGAAATGTAGCCTCATGACTAGCTATGTGGCAACTGTTGCCCTACAGATCTGCGATGATGTGATCTTTACATTCAAGGCCCAGATCTCAGCAGTAACCCGGTCGCCCAAGCGTCCGCATGCAGAGGGGAGCAGGCCGTGCCGCTGATCTTCTGAAAGGCTTCGGATCTGGTTTGGCACTGCATCATGCCATCTTTATCTTTGCAAGATAAATCTTCAGACTCTTAAGCATAACAGGGGTCCCGTTTGTCGCATTTAATAATATGATGCACGTGCATTTTGCATATATGAGCATTACGCATTCACAATAAACACAATTCTCTTACATTAATATGTTGATTGGCTAAGGACCAAACACCAAACTTCCCCATATTTAATGAAAGCACCTTTGGTACATGGATGTGTTTGTGGGTAAATTTGTACCAACTCTGAAGACCAAACTTTATTGCTTATACTCCTCAGTCTCTCTCAAGCTTCTCAGGGATTGCTTATGGATTGCAGTTTTCTTCCACTTATTCTCGAAATCCATGAAGTCAGAGCTAAGCCATTCAAGGGCATCTGCTTCCTTATTCTTAAGACTCTCCGTGGGTCAGTGTTTTGCTGGATGCTGCATTTTCTACCCCATTTTTGAATGTCTAGTGGAATGTGCCGACGTGGTCGTCCTGTAGCGTTTGCCCGAACCCGTGTCAGTGTGGCTTTCCTCCAGCGCTAACCCACCTCCCGGGTCGCCGCTGTTGAGAATCACTCTCAGAAAATACCCCCCCCGGCGCCCCCCACACGCACGGCTGTAGGGATCGCGTTCGCGGACTGATGGGGTGCGTTGGATGCTCGACAAAGATAATTCATGGCGTTTAGACCAAAACGTGGCAATTTGGTCCCAGCTGACCGGAACACTTGACACATCCCTGCAGAATCCACTCAAGTGTTTTTGTTGCTGACACCATATGGGCTCTGAGGAATCCTAATTTTAGCAATAGCGTCCGTCGTCACTCCCTGCTGATTCAGGCTTCCTTCTTAGCATCCCGGATACTGTTGACCGATGCACATTTTCTTGCATCTCAGCCATTGGACTCCGGAGCCCGTTCAGAATTGTATCTGGCCTCGCAGTGGCGCCCCCCCCCCTCCCTTCCCCTCCCCCCCTTGCCTGGCTGCTTAGTTTGGTCAAGCTGATCTAGGCGATGCCCGTGTTATGCAGCGCCCTACACTTCCAGATGATTCAGTGGGCCGTGCTCACATAATCAGACACTTTCAGATTTTTTTCTGCCCTTGTCCTGATTCTTACTTCTCAATAACTTTATCCCTGACCTGCTTTTAAAGCTTTGCTCTTATTCGTCACCAACCCAGTGCTTGATATTCACTCTCCGATGAAATCTCATGCAGTGAGACGTTTGTGATTTCAAAACTGCAAAAACTTCCTTCTGAAACACCGGTTCTACACACAAAGGGGCCACTGAAATAACTTTGTTTACATTGGCAAATGCTTCCCCAGGAAAAGGTTTTGAGTGCCTCGTTATTTTCCTTCATGTTACTTAACTTTACTCTGCGGTCTTTTGATTTGTAAGTATGGATTTGGTTTTATGTAAAATAAACATTAACACCTATTTCAAAGCAAATATATTTCAAATGCTGCGAGCTTTAAAGAAAGGAAATGTAGCGTTCGCTCATCCATCCATCCATGCATCAGTTTTCTACACCCGCTTGCCTTATGTGGGGTCGCGGGGGGTCCAGAGCCAATCCGGGAAGCCATGGGCGCAGGGCAGGGAACGGCCCAGGATGGGGCGCCAACCCATCGCAACGCTTCGCAAATATTTAAGGAAGCACAGACATATCAACTGCTGATGCGTTTATCGTCCTGGCGATACAGAGCATGTTACAGGTTGCATGCGGTGTGGGGTAGGGTACACCCAGAAAGATTCTCATAAGCACGCATACACACGCGCACACAGATTCACGGCGAAATTTAAAGCCTGGTTTTGTGCATTCGATTTTGCACGTTCTCATCACAGTTACACCCATAATTTGTTGAGCTGGTTGTCCTGTATTTTCCGTCGTGTGTTTGTGTACCCGGCAATGGATTTCGCCCACCCCTTCTACACCTTATACTTCCTATAACAGGCTTCTAGCAATCCTGCATTAGATAAGGCGTAATGGGAAAATGGATGGATGCATGGGAAAAATGATCGCCATCAGGAACATTTCATCTTCCCTACCTACAGCTTATATGTGTGCGTCTCTCTAACAGCATTGGGTTAAACACCAGAGGCAACAGTTTCACTATTGTTGCCGTAGCAATATGCAGGGCTAGAAGGATTCTAATAAGCATAAATAAATGAATAACAATGGCATGTTTTATGAAAGTATTATCTCACAGATATTAGCAACCACTGGAAAGCTTCTGATGCCCCCTGTAGGTGGCTTGAATCCATTTTACATTAAGTTCCCATACAAACAGCCAAAACAGGATCTACATTTCAGTTATGAAAGAAAATGGTGAGGAAAAGATTATTGTTAAACTGTGCTTATGGTAGCTTCATGAATAGCCAATCTGGGTGGAGATATTTGACCAAAGAAATTAATTTTTAACGAAATGGTTCCTTTTTCGTTTATTATCTCGCTGATTAGTCAGTGCTTTCGTCAAAAGCAAGTTGCTCATTTCGCAATTTTCGGATTACTCCTTAATCTGCCTGAGTGTTATTCTCAGTAACAAATGCTCTTTGTGACAGAGAGAGCTGCTGGAAAAAAACTCGCCAGCCTTTGAAGGTGCGCGTGACGTGCGTCCTGATTTGTGAAGCATTGCTTTACCGGGCTGCATTGTTATATGATCTATTCCCCTTTATTTTATTGCCTCCTCTTTCAATGGGATTTAAACAGAGTGGCAGCCTTTGAACCAAAAGCCTTCTTACAACATTGTTTTCCGCTTTTAACGTGATTTTGACTAAATTGCATCTTAAGCCCACGGACCGTTTTAAAGTGGTTTGATATTCAACACTCACTGAAGCACTTAGCATAACATACAAAAAAAAAAAGGCATTACTTGAAACTGCAGGCAAGAGCAGAGGAACAGTCAAAAATTACATCAATTATGAATTTCTACTTGTCTGTTTCTTTTTAAAGTAAAATTGGACCTTTTGCATATTTTGTTCACTAGAAATCAAGGTAGCCCCAGAGATGCCTGTATCTCTAACATGGTAAATCAGCAACACAAAAAGCAATAAAATGACCTTGACACATATATATTTTTTTTCATCTCCTCCAAGAAAATAATTGCCATAGTTAAATCTGAGTAGGCTTCTTCTTACACAATGGGATTTAAAAGAGCTTTAAAGAGGTCACCGAAAACTACGTTTATAAGCTGTAATGATTCACACACAGGAAGATGGTGGGAACACATGACCTTGGAATTGATCCATTTGTTTTTCATTTTTTTCCCCCTTCTGGAACCATTTCCAGCCATTCATGCTGAAGTGAAATGTTACATAGTTGCAAACTGAAAATGAAAAGACAAGATGCTGGCAGAGTGTGAGCGCAGCGCTGAAGCGAGGTAAATAACGATGTCTCAGACCAACAAAGTAGGGTGACGCAGCAGCAGTGAAGATAAAGGGGTTAACTGACCTTGGGGTGAAGTTCCAGAGCGTCTCAGCTGAACACATCTGGCTGTGTGTGCAGCCCAGCCGCATCTAGAGGCCTTGAGGTCATCGTACATAATCTGTTGTAACTAATGCTGAATATGTTCTGTTTCACAGTGGACTTGTCCAATTGCCTGATCTGCAGCACCGCAGCCTATCAAGCTCGCAGCCCCATGTAAGCTGGATGCTTCACGTACAATTTCGTTAGGACGTCCTCCGGTTCATTTTTTTTTTGCCTGCGTGTATTGTGTATATCTCTCAAGCATTATAGGAGATCGGGTTACAAAAGATGGACAGAGTTCGGAAGCATTTAAAAAAAACTTTGAAAACAGGTTGCATAAAAAGTTGCCCCACGACGAGAGACGGTTCGATGAGTCGTCATATTGACAGCCAGGCGATAACTTTTAAAAATAACTCACAGAAAGCTGGTGATTCATTCTGCAAGCACAGGCGGAATCTTCTGTAAAACATTAAAACCTAGACATAACTTTGGGTTCCGATAAAAGAAATATTTCAAACGTGTTATCTCGGGAGTTTTGGATGATAAAGTCAGCCCCCAGAAGTATGATACATTTAACCTCAATAAAGTTATCTCTGTGCAGAATACTTATGTAAGTTTAAAAGCTTTACGGCTGAACAAAATAATTTCCATTCTCTCTTGAGTGTGTGCCTCTTTTATGATTCACCATTTTGTGATATTTTAGAAATGGATTTGTGGCTCTGGGGGGTAAATGATTAGGGGGGTGGGGCCCTACCTACAGCATAAAATGTTGCCGTAAATGCTGCTGTAACAACTCGGGGGCCCCAGCCTTGCTGATTATTTACCTACGTCATATGGGTGGTTAAGTTAAATGCCTCAATGTCAGTATTTGTCACAGATATGTTTCTTTCAAATTTCGACAGATCTGGCACATGCAATGTGGCACAGTAAACAAGTAAACAGTAACAGGTGACATGTGATCAGGTGACATGTGATCAGGTATCCATCGCGTCAACAATGTTCTGCAAAAGACTGTCAGAATTAACTGCGAAATAAGTCATGCAGTTAAATACACCTTGAGATAATAAAGCTCAAAGTAAATACCATAATCATACATCCGCTATGTAATTATATGGACAGTAAAACTAAAAGCCACTAAGAGACCATTCTGGGGGACCGGACACCTGCTTCTTCTTGTTCTAATGGAGACCAGTCTGCAGCACTGGGTCGAAACAGTCATTTATCACCATGTGGTGAGGATACCAGGAAGCGAGAACCTGAGAGGCTGGGGAACCATTTAATGGTCTGGGGTGGCCAGTTTCAAGGCCAGGGGAATCGCATTTATCCTAGGAGTGAAATAAGAGGACACTCAGGCAGGGACACATAATCATTTCATTTAATTGGACATCAATCTGTGTCAAAGAAACAGCACTCGTTAGTCTGTTTCATTTGAATTCATCACATGGTCACGGTGACATCACAATGCAGTGCTTCCGTTTTTCACACACACACACACACACACACACACACACACACACACACACACACACACACACACACAAGAACTCACATACATACACATAACTGTTCTGCAACACCCCCCCCTCCGTCAGACATGAGGGGCCACTGTGTTTCTAAAGTGCTCCGATACACGATTCCTCTTGGAGGAGGGCAGAGGGGAGCGGGGGGGGGTGACTGCTTAGGTGTGCCGCTTTTGGTCTCGCGTATAAAGTATTCCAGACGTCCCGGATAAGCTGCTCCCTCAACATGGAACATTGAGCGTTACCCAGGCAACGTCTAATGAAAACTAATCAACAATATTCATTCTACCCTAATATTGGATACATTCTCCCATCTAACTTATCATTTATAAATACATAGGTATTACATAGAGATTTATATAGAATATATATACATATATAGTCTATAGAAAAAGCGCCAGGATGGAATGACTGTTTCGCTTCCGTAAACCCCAAAAAACTTCACCGTTTTACATTCTGTATAAGTAGCATCTACAACTACAAGCTGTAAACTAGTGCTTGGGTCGTCCCCCCCCCCACATGCTGCTCTGCTGTGTGCTGCCCCTCTGCAGGGGGATGATTGTTTTGCAGGTCGAAAGGGAATCGCCTTCAGTGACGCTTCTGTGCTTGTCCTTGTGCTTTTCCTACAGCAATATCTATTGTTTCTGAATCTCTGTGGGGGGGTGTTTTGGTGTTTAGGTCCTCCATAAGAGGGAGTGAAATTGGAGGGGGTGGGGCAAAGTTGGGTAGGGATGGGTGGGGCTTGTGTGCCCCACCCCCTGCAAGACCCCCACCCCCAAGCTAAACGTGGAGCACGGATTAGTACGGCACCAAACCAACACACGCATAAAAACACATGAAAATACAGCCGGTCACTACAACATCTTCACGTATTCTGTTCACATTCACAGAGCAGGAAACGAATCGACGTGTCATCACACTTAAAGGGTATGCCCTAACATCTAAGGAGCTCTAATAAGAATATCAATGACGATATTGACAATGCTAACACGAGATGAACCTGCAGATGGAATATTCATAAATGCCATAACAGTACAGCTGGGGTCACTGGGAGGGTCACGGGAAGCTCAGCCGTCTTCCCTGTTTTAATCCCGACTGGTACCAACTTAGGCTTTGATACTAGATGATCGACATGAGCTCCTCCCCCTGTTCGGTCAGCATGCTTGTGGGGAGGAGGAGTCTAAAAAGGACACGCCCACATGTCAGGTGACTGGAACAGTGCTGGAGGTGCACGCCGTACTGCAGGAGGCCACAATAAACAGTAC
>JAABNY020000008.1:14059630-14075493 GCA_015164015.2 Brevimyrus niger | reverse complement strand
CGTTCTGCACCCTCCCAGATGGAGCCCAGGGAGGGAGAAAAAGCGTGTGCTGTCTGGGGGTCCCTGAGCACCGCATGGGGAAGCACTGCTCTATAGAAACGTTACCATCAAAACAACCTATGATCAGAGCTTTACTTTTCTCGCCTGTAGAAATTCAATTTAACCATTTATTGCGTTCCAAACCAAGAAAAATCTTGCAAAATCTTTGCCGTCGCACCTAATGCATTAAAGCTGTGTTCTGAGAAAAGATGTTGCCAGAAAAACATAGAATAATTGAGTAAGTGATAAAATGGCTGACTTTCACACAGAACTCTCACCCTGCAGTTCAAATATTCAAATAGTCCATTCAGTTGCTGATCAGTTGTGGGAATGGAACCATTTCTCTACCTTCCATGCCGCTTGGTCATGGTGGGATGAGGAAATGCTTATAAATAACTTGTCTGCATCCCTTATAGGACAATAAAATGTAGATATTGGGCATCAACTCTGCAGTTTACTAGTTATTGTGACTCGAGGATGGACTTTATATCATGCGCCAGAATCAGACTGGACTTTGCGGGATGAGGTCGGATTTGAAATTGTGAGACAGTATTATATTGAAAAGGAAACATGCAATTTAATTTACAGTATTTTTTATGCAGCATATTTAGTGTTCAGGTAAGTTTAAGGTTACTAACCCCTAGATTTGGCCTGGGCGATTATTTTCTGTTGTTGGCCAATTGTGAGCATCACTATGGCGAAAATGGTAATTTTATGTCTCAGGAAAGTAGCAATAGAATCATTTTTTGGGGGAGACTCATTTTTGCATGCAGGTTTGGAAGCAGTTGTATTTCTGATTATTCATGACACTTAAACACGAAATTTTATTCTGATTTTATTCCATTTTAAAGATTGGCCAGCAAAGATCGACCCAGGCCAGCAAAAATAACTCCAATCACTAGATATGGCCCACAGGGTGGCTTTTGCCAGGTCGGCCCTAAATTAACCGTGGAGTGGTGAAATATGTGTACTGGTGGGTCAGCGCCGCATACAAACCTACAGACAGGAACGGCTAAAGTAAAACAGAATGTTTATACATGCCGCACCGATGTCTACAGAATGATCTGGACTATTTCTGGTCATGATGAATGTTTCAGGGTGAGTCCTGGCTGTTCTTTGTGTTACACCATCTGTCGGTGTTCATCTGGTGTTTTCTTTTTATCAGATTCTAACAGCTAAACTTAAAGTACAGTTAAACTATTGCCATTCTGCATAAAAGTAGTTGCTTTTACATGGGAAAATTAAAACTTGGATTAAAATGTAAATAGTATGACTACATAAACCTTAACCTTAAAACTATAAAGAGTGTTTTTTTTGTAAAACAATAAACATTTGCTTTAGAGAGACACTATATAGGACAATACAGGTTTGTCTTGGAAGGACACTTTAACATCGGCAAGTGAGATGCACGCTATGAGGGGGTCCAACACCAGCTGAGCATGCAGAGCCCAGCCTTCAATTCCAGGACATTTTATAATCAGCTTTGCTTTTATTGGATTTCAATGAAATCTGATGTACCGATTAATGGGTATAAGCTACGGCTTCTTTCTAGTCACATTCCTAGATTTGCCAATTCATAATTAGAAGTGCATTAACATCTCATTGCTTTAAATTATTCATCATGGCGTGTGGAATCTTCGGGTCTCACTGGTTCGGAAATACTTGCTGGAGTTGATTGTGATGTAGCTGGCCAAACATCACAGCCATCGATGTAAAATATATAACCTAAGATGGTGTGCAGCTGCGAATAATATGTATTTTTTTGCAAACTGCAGCCTGGTTCTTCTCTGTTTCTCATTAATGAAGGGCTTCTTCCTCGCTTTATTGAACGGCAGTCCTGCTTCTTGCAGCCCGACACAAACTGTCCTAGCAGCGCATCCTCACACCTGCACTTAATGTTCCCCATTCCTTTTGAAGGTCACCTGATGACATCTTTCATATGATGAGAAAATGCCCGATAAGTCAATGGCCGTCGCTGGCATTAGAATGCCGCTTCCGCCTTTTACCTGGCTGGTTTCTGCTTGTTCCCAGCGTCTCCTGCTTCACCTTACCCTTGTGTATTGCCGTCTTAGAAATTTTGAACCTGGAAGCATCTTGAGGCTCGGCGTAGCCTTCAGCCAGAAGAACCATGATTAAACCAGGATTTTAAAAATGCAGATTAGTTTAAAAATACAGAGTGCTCTCTTGATTGTTTCCACGGCAGTTCATGCTACATGTGCCTGTGTGTGTTTGGTAGAGAGGACAGGAGTCACAGGCTGCCACACTAACATCGAAATGTTCCTGCATCACCTCGCCTCCCTGTCTTCACACCTAGAATGCTTCTGCTCATCTGCCAGGTGCTTTGGGGAATTGAACCTTACCTTACCTGTAAAATTTGCATTTGTTGCAGCATATTAGTATATCATATTTACAGTAATGTCCTTATACAATTAATGTTTTATACCACTAAAAAAAGTAAAGATGCTGAAAAGGAGTAAACACTTTATATATTTAAAGAAACAGAGACCAGTCTACAAAATTAGAGGTTATCAGTAGGTCTTAGTACCAAGAGATTAATTACAGCATGACAGAGCATCACTGATGACATCACTGACTTTCTTTCCCATGGTTGTCAGGCCTTTTATGAAAATGATACATTTCTTATCTTTATGTCTCCATGGTTAGCAGATTCTGGACAGTTTTTGCCAAAAAAAAGCCTGCAACTCAAAATAACATCATCAGCATTTCAAAGTGAACAGAAAAAGACCTACTGCAGCTGCATGCAGTGCTGCATTCTGTAACACTGCAGGAGACCTGGAGGTGCAAGGCATCACTGCAGAACACCTGGAGCTGAAAAGCGTCACTGCAGAACACCTGGAGCTGTAAGGCGTCACTGCAGAACACCTGGAGGCGCAAAGCGTCACTGCAGAACACCTGGAGCTGTAAGGCGTCACTGCAGAACACCTGGAGCTGCAAGGCGTCACTGCATGACAGTCACCAGATTTTACAATTTATGAAAATAGTTAAATTGGAGTACTGGAATTTTTAACAGTTTTAGGTTGTTTAATGTGTATCTGTGTTAATGTTTTCACATTTTACTTCTACTTAATATATAATACTTAATATGAAGCATTAAAACTATTCTCTTTGCTAGCATTAAAAATAAGTAAAAAAAATAAAAATAGAAAAATTAGTAAACAAAAAAAACTTACATGTAAATCAGACGATTTTTTTTTTCAAAGTAGTCTTAAAGTAGTCTAGATGTTTAATGGTTCTGTATACATTACCTCAAGTTCTGACAACAATACATTCATACAAATTTATTTGTAACCATTTTAGTTATGAATCAATGACAAAGGCAGATGACACGTTTTTGTTTATTTACATTCTATAAATTTAAAACAGACTGTGCATGACATCTAACCTTAAACACATAACTGCCTCGCACTGTCTTTAAGAAATACAACAATAAAATATTATCTCTATGGTATTTCACTACAATACAGATGTGTAACACCATGGAACTAACAACAGTGCACATAATGCACAAACAAGACACTGTTACCAAAATTAACGAATACACGTCACAATACAAACAATATCAGAAACCGCTATCGCCTTAGCAGAGACATGACCTACCCACCACTACTCCTGCCTATACGTCATTTTTCCCACTGTACCTAGCAATCTTCCTCCTCTTCATCAGCCAATAGTAAATCGGTTTTGATTTTCTGGCCAGCCCACCAAATGTACAGTTCCGCTTCCGTCCGCCATTACTTTCCTTTCCGCTTCTCTGAATTTTGAGGCGTGCACGCAAAAACCTTCTCTCTCCCAAGTGAGTGTCCAGTTTATATTAGAATCTCAGTTTTTATTGTTTGTTTGTTGCAACCCCTTTGTGAAAACATGTAGGACCCCCTAGGCAATTTTTTTCTGGAAAATTGAGGTTTAAAAATATATATTTGACTTGCCGATAACAAGCCGATCTACCTTCACTGATCGAACACGTGGATTTTGAATAAATATCGATCTATACAGATACGTATGAATCTCTGCTTTAACGACGACTTCATGAATACATACTAGTATTTACCCTAATTTACCCTAGTATTCATCTATAGAATTTGTGATGTTATGAGAAAACGTTTATGTTCGGTCTATCGAACTTGAGCGGTGATCTATGTGTTGAATATTCAGTGGGTCATCAATAATGAAGGGTCAGTAGGCTGTTATTTTCTGGTTCCCATGTGTATTGAATGTTATGCTGCTGTCCATTTTTTTAAACGTCTGTTCATATGTCACACTCCATATGGTCTCTGCAGCATGCGTTACGTCGCTGCGTATCTTCTGGCTGCCCTCGGCGGCAATGATAACCCCCAAGCAAAAGACATCAAGAAGATCCTGGACAGCGTGGGCATTGAGGCTGATGACACGCGGCTGGACAAGGTATGAATTGTATTTTTCACATTAGGGCAGACATATAAAGTAATTGAATTGAGTCAGGACATTTGGCCCACTGCTGCTTGATGTGACTTATCCATGCTCTTGAAAAACATCAGCAACTTTAATTCACAACATATTTTAATCTTCTGTATTAAAACGTGAATGTTTAATTTTATATATATAGAGTCAGTGTACCTCCAGACTTAAAAAATCTACACTGGTGTTCATCAAGGAAATGTTAAAATTCAAAGTATCTTATTGTCAGCATGAGATATATATGATGCGTGGAGACCCACACTCTGCAATGCTGAAGTATTCTTACAAATGAAAATTGTCACAAATAGAATATAAACACTAAGACACAGCCATTATATAAACAGGACATGACAAAACATTTATCATGTTGTGACATAAAACTACATGTTAATGCCTTACTCTATTTGTTAAAATTTTAATGGACATTTGCCACAAATATGGTGAATTTAACAGTTTAAAGCAGTGCTCAATTTCAGTTGAACGACCCTAGTAATTTTGTTGTAATGATAATAGTGCTCAATGAAGGATATAATTCAGCGGATTGCAGCCTGGTTGACCAGGGAATAGGAGAATGTCGTATTCTTCTCTGTTGATGACGCTGCTATGCTTTTGGAAATTTAACCATCTCTGCCTCCTCTCAGGTCATCTCTGAACTTAATGGCAAGAAGGTAAACGACATCATTAACCAAGGTGAGACTCTCTTGGCTTCGGCGCACATTATAAACCCAGCATTGAATATCAGTGTGATGCAGAAAAAGAACGCGTTTAGCTTCTGTTAATTCAGTGGCAGTGGTGGAATTAACAAACGTTAAAGAACTGAACCGGTGTTTCGAAAAATTCTTTAGACCTGATTTGTTTAAAAGAATAAAACTCTTTAGCGCTTGCTTCAACGGGAGAACATTTTAAAACAAATTTGAGGAAGCACTTCTTTACGCAGCATGTAGTTGGAGTATGGAATACGCTTCCTGCTAGTGTAGCGGAAGCTAAAACCCTGGGTTCCTTTAAATCAGAGCTAGATAAGATTTTAACAACTCTGAGCTATTGGTTAAGTTCTCCCCAAACGAGCTTGATGGGCTGAATGGCCTCCTCTCGTTTGTAGATTTCTTATGTTCTAATGTTATTGGAAGTGCTTGATTCAATAACCAGAGAGGTCCTGGAACGTGTTCCTGCAGGATCCAGCACAAATTAAGCACTGGATACACCTAGTACGTTGACGCCAGTGTTGTGGATGCAACTCCCTGCATGTAATGCAGCGAAAACCGGACAGTCTCTCTGTGGTTAAACGCTTACAGGTATATTTATGTCTGTTCCCTGTTGCAGGCTACGGGAAGCTGGCCAGCATGCCTGCCGGAGGCGCGGTCGCCGTGGCGAGCTCTGCTGCCCCCGGAGCAGGAGGCGCCGCCGCCGCCCCAGCTGCCGGTGAGAATGCGCCGTGCTGCGCCGCTGCCTTGCTGCACTTCTGCCTTACTGCGCAGGGGGCGTGCGCAGCAGCTGTAATATGGAATGCGTGAACCTAATCTGAAATTTTTGCATTAAATCTGGTGTAGATTGCAAATGTTCCTATTCGATGGCCGTGGGACGCTGCCGCTTTTGCGGAGGGTTTTCTTCATTTCCAAACACAAGTCGTTTCCATATTTTTATTTTTTTTGCGACTCCTGGCGTTCAGATGTTCTCCTCGCATCTGAAGAAACGTTAACAGTCTATCTTATGGAATCACTGAAACGAATCGTGAAATTTTTGTACAGTCAAGGACATGGAAAGTTTTGGAACCCCTATGGTGCTGTATGGTTAGGACCTTGGTTGTTGTTCTGGGGATTGGCCACCAGGTGGCATCAGGTGACGTCAGAAAACTAGCATAAAGGACTTTGTCCCACACCAGGGGAACAGCTTATAGACGTTAAGCTGATTCTGTTGTTATATAAGCAGTGGTAGACGTAAGGATGACAGACGGGCATTAATGATCGTCTCTCTTTCCCACTACAGTGGAGGAGAAGAAGAAGGAAGAAAAGGAAGAGTCTGAGGAATCAGACGGTGACATGGGATTCGGCCTGTTTGACTAAGACTTTGTCTCAGGTCCAAATAAACAAACTCTTCTTACTCGTGTGGCCCAGATGTGATCTCTCACTTTGCTGCAAACAGGGAGGCTCCTAGTCCTCACTTTCCTCTTCTGTTCACGGATGATGCTTAGCAGAGAGCTTTCTCTGTATGTACTGTACACCGAGTCTCAGCAGAGCTGTTCTTTGTGGGAAAAACTGGGTGTTATCAATTGGCTTTCTTTGTGGGGCGCACTCTTATCAACAACATTGTCCCTTAAGTACATAGTAACTCATTCATAGATGCCAGGTGTAAAGTATAAGTACTTACCTGTCAATCTGTTTCCTGTCAGTCTGCATTTACCAGTGAACCATTATGAACTCATAATGTACGTTCTACATTGTATCACTCAATCATTTTCACTTTTCAATTGGCATTAGCCTTTGCCAGTAAAGGAAAATGACTTGCAGTTCTTAGTTTTATATTAAGCATTACAGTAGGTGTGTATGTGTGTGTATATATAATATAATATACACACACATAAGTAAATCACTTGTTTTAGTTGTTTTCCTTGGTTGTTTTCCTGCGGTGTGTGCTGTGACCTTTGTAATTACCAGGAAACAGACTATAGCACTAAAGATTCACGGGGGTCGTAATTTAAAATGACGGGAGTAAATAAAGTGCGCAGTTTTATCTAGGTTGAAATTGAGTGAGATATTTGACACATGCAATTAAAACGGGCGATGTTAGCGTAACAGTGTTGTTTACCATACATGCAAAAACAATATTCCTTAAATTCATATTAAATTGTTATGATGTCTCCAGCTTTTAATAAGCTACCACAGGGCAAACAGAAAACAAAAATAATGGCAACTGATTTTCAATTAAATTCCAGAATTGGGCTGGACAGCACTGCATTACTCACCTGTACATCTGGCATCGCAGAACTAGATCAGCCGTCCAGCACTTCATTTGAAACTGAGAAAAGAGCAGGAGTATTTTCTGTAACGGTTTCATCTGCATGCATTTTACTGTCAGTCAGTCAATTGACACTTATTTAGTGAATTCCCAGTATGTTGGTGCTGGAAGGCGTTTTGACATCGGGGCCTATATCACAAAGCAGGATTTCTTGCTTAGCCTGATAACTTGACAGATTTAAGGTAGTCTGGGCTAAATGTAGTGGAAAAAAAATTTAATTAATTTAAACGGTGTTACCTTAAAAGTTATTTGGCGAAGAACGAAATTGCTCTTGATACAAGCCTCGTTCTTATTTTCTGTTTTCCTTATTAGAGGAAACTGCAGCACAGACTCCTGTCTCGGCATTGAAGTTACGTTTCCTGCCTCACTTTCAGGCAGCTCTGGACAGATCCTTCCGGTACATAATTAAAATGCAAGGCAAATTCGCTTACAATGGGAGGAATCTTTCCCTGTGTTTTAAAACAAACTCTTATTCAGTCTGGAGCCAACGTCAGTTCAGTAAGTTCTGTAAGTGCCGTCACTGTTCACAGGGCTCATCTCTGCCAGTCAGTGTGTGCCTGAAGACATTTGCCCACTAAACCCCCAAAACTTCCTAGATTTAAAAAGCACTGTCCGTGAATTATTAGTCTGCCAAAATGGAAATGATTGTGAAAGCAATGATCGGGGGGGGGGGGGAGAAAAAAAAAAAACCTGATCACAGCTCTCTCCATACAAACACATTTGAACTTTATTCAGAAAGGTTATGAGGTTTTCAGAAAATTGTTTACCACCATTGAACACATGCCGTTAGATGCTAAGCAGTTTGTGTGTGTAGGGTGGGTGGGTAAGGAGATGACTTATAACAGTGGTCACATGAGGGAATGGACCAGATAAACACTATCCTGACCTTAAGCCCTTAGGAAGAATTGATTTGATTCTGTCTTCCTGGCTTCCTGTCGCGATAAGGTGTTCCTGTTTTTTTGCCTCTAACCAATGGAACTTTCACCTGTACTGGAGCAGGCGAGGGCTTGAGACTAGGAAGACTGTTACAACCGGTACATGAAGGTTACATTCCGACAACAGCATACTTCAAGTCCGTGTGTTGGTATTTTCTGAAACTCCCTGGTTCCAGTTTAGAGAAATGTTTATGGGTAATTATTATTGCCCTCCAGTCTAACGTTCTGAGTACACAGTGCAGATGTCAAACATGAAGCCTGTACACTTCATCAATATCGCTCTGCTAGGACTGAAGAAGTTTGGTAATCCCTTTGTTTACCTATTTGTCAAGGAGCAAATATCTTCTCCTGATGATGTGAAGGCTGATGATTCATGTCGCAGGGCATTTATCGTTACGATACGCGGGCATAAGAGCCAGGGGGATGTGAACCCCCCAGTATTTAATTTGCCTTCATTCAAACAGACCTTCGCATTTTAACTATGGAGTTATGCTCCACCTCCCCAATACCAAACTCTCTCCTATGCCCTTGATAATTCGTACCCTAAAATCCACCCGTCTTCTATAACCACTTATCCAGTATAGCAGGGCTATTCAACTCATGGTCCACAAGGCCCGAGCCCTGCTGATTTTCCAGCCTTCCTTCACCTGTGAGTCAGGTGTAAAGCTTCTAACCAATCAGAATCAGTAATTATTAAACCAACTTCCTGGGAGAACTGAAAACCAGGCCTGGATTTGGAATCGAGGGCCTGAGCTGAATAGCCCTGCAGTATAGGTTTGCAGTGAAACTGGAGCCTATCCCAAAATGCACAGGCCAAGAGATATCCAGGGTGGGATTCTAGCCTATTACAGGGCAGTCATACACACTGGGCAATTTAAAATGAACACGTCATTGGACGGGCACAAAGAAATCGATACATGACCAGGGGGAACTGCAACGTTACAAACCCAGCAAGGGTGACAAGTTAACCCACATTAGGGTACCACCCCTACTCTTTCAAAAGACACCCAGGGATCTTTTATGGCCTCAGAGAGCCAGGGCATCAGTTTTACATCTCATCCAAAGGACAGCACCATTTTTACAGCTCAGTGTCCCCATATTGCACTGGGATCCACACAGACCACAGGATGGGCTAACCTGTTGGCCAACCCCTCACCTCTTCCAGCAGCAACCCAGCTGGTCTCCCATCTAAGTACTGGCTAGGCCCAAGCCAGGTTTGATTCAGATGGATTAGCTGGTCTGAACTGCAGGGGGTATGACTGCTGACAGTGCAGTGCTGCCACTGACAGTGCAGTGCTGCCACTGACAGTGCAGTGCTGCCACTACCACTGTACAAACCTATCTTGAATATATGCACCTGCTAAGTTACTGAATGCAACCACTAAAGTAAGTTAATCTGCTACCATGGCATTTATTTCTTGGTTTTTCTCCAAAGATCTTCTGGGACTGTGTGGTGCACCTTTCCATTTCCGTTTATCAACATCTAATCTGTGCCAGTGTCTGTCTCACTCTGCAGTTAACAATGTTGCCAAAAATGATGTCATTTTTAGGGATTTGGTGTATTTTAACCTCTGATCATCACCACCCGCCTGTTATAAATGCATGAGTGTTTTTCTAAGGCCACGACACTGACCATGTAAAGGATTGCTGTGTATATGTATATCACTGGAGCTATGAAGACCCGGATAAGGAGGTATTGCTTGTAACATTAGTGAGTCATTATGGTTATCTATCCACAAACTCGGGACTGCTTCTGATTGGAGTTTCATTTTGAACAGCACAAATGCAATTCTGACAGCTTTACCATCAGTAGACCTTCAATGAAACACAAAGCCAAATTAAGTTTTTCCTTTATTTTATTTGTATCCATGCATTTTAGTGACGACGCTATCTCTGATTAACCAAGCAGGTATAGGCGGATGAATATGGTCCTAGTAGATCAATATGTGACATGCAAACAAACATCCTGTATTGATTCTTCTGTTTTCAATGAGCAAGCTACACTTGAATGAGAGCTACAGCTACATTTGATAAAAATGATCGATTATGAGCAAAATGCCCTTTGGTTTTCTTTGCATCAAGCAGTTAGCAATGATGTAAACTCATCTTTATCTGCAAGTGTCCCGTTCTGCTCACATTATCTGCCAGACGGAGGGCAAAAGGGCCACAAGAAAAGGAATTATGTGATTTGTGCTCTCTGAAACATCTTTTTCTTACATTGTCCTGTTCAGAATACTCCAGTTTGAGGTATTACAATTTACAAATGCAAGGATATTTATCAGCAACACATTCCTGAATAAAATGTGGGGGGGCGGGGGATGGATCATGATAAACTCACGTTTGAGGCTGAATGCTCAATGCTATATGCGCCACCCCCCCAATACTGCCCTGCCCCACCACACCACCTCCCTGAGGTACAAGGTCACCCATGCACTTTAGACAGATTTACCCTATGTATTGTTTACCATGATCTGTGCTGCCGCACTGGGAATCATTTCACAATCTTACACACATATTCAAGGAATATGCACACTGCCAGGGCTTGTAACTCTTGGAAAAGGCTGTTTGCCCAGGTTCTCCTTGAAGGTTGCACGCACGGCAATCAACACAATTACTCTGTCTGTGAATTCATGCAGAAAGGCAATATTTGAATGGTGGCGTGAATGGACCCATAATAATCACTCTAATTCGAAATGACATTTTGGGTGTAACTCAGCCTAGTGCCCTGGGCTGCCTGTACTTGAGTTGAAGATTCAGTAAGAACTGGCAACAAGCTTTGTATGATCTGCGCATATTTTGTTTTTCAGGTGCATATTCATTATTTTTGTGCTGTTTACAGCAGAATTTAGCCAAGTACATGCCGTGCAGTCACTCATTGCCACTCCCAATACTGGACAGGGGTCGTGTTCCCTATTACTATGAATGAACAGGGCAATTGTAATGAAATCAGTTATGGGACATTATCCAACATCCAGCTGAGGTTTGTGATTTAAATCTGCAACAGTCTGCCTCTGGGAAATGTACGACCAAAATGTCAAATATAGGCCCCACAGTTTCACAATGTTTTCCTCAGAAACAAGTAGGAGTACAGGACATGGCTGGCATTTTGAAAAATCCACCTTTCTAGGAAAATCTAAATCATTTTAGGACAGTCCCTCTGTGGACGTGTATCTCTGACTTGATCAATAAAACAAGTTTTAAAAATTATGTTTATTTCCAGTGTCCTCTTACTTGGAATATATTTTTCGCACTCACATGCTGCTTGTCCTAGTAGTACAGCTTCACTGTACAGCTTCGTGTGGTATTGCTCTCAGTATATTAAATGTCAACATCGTTTGTTGATTTCTGTTTTCGGTAAGTGGTGACTGCTACCCGTTAATTACATAGACCTAAAGAGAATGCGACAAATGTTTAATTGTAATTTCTGCAGTTCTTGTGTGGGATTTAACTTCCATAATTAATATAAATTTCTGTTCAAAATGACCGAAATTACTATTTGCTTGTATGTTATCATAAATACAAGATGTTACAGGATTCCTGTATCAGTTGCAGTATACAGGACAACACGTGGGAACAATGACACGAATTTTTCAATGCAGAATCATAGTGTTTGTTTATGACATTATTAAATTCTCATAAGACCAAAAACCCTTGGAATTATACCCAGTTCCTCTGCGGTTATTACATTCTAGAGTAAATGTCAAATAATAGCAATCACCTAAGTATTTTCCTATCTTGCCCCGGGGCGGATAGGGCGGCGATCTCATCGACTGAATTGTTTCGGCATTATTTACGTTGTTTCATTGGCTGAGAGTTCTGCATTCTCGGATTTTTATTGGTCGCTGCCTTTCAATGTCCCGCCCGCGAGGGACTCTGGAGAGGGCAATGACAAAACAGCTGGAAGAAGTGAAATAAACAAGGCGGTGACTGATCGGCAAATATATACGGGGGCCGACAGATAACATTGACAGAGCGAATGTAAAAAGAAAGCAGCTTAAGGGAAAAAACGTGAAAGTGAAGGGGACTTGTCGGCTGAATTTAGCAACTGTCTCGCTGGGAAGTATATAAACGGAAGGAGTCCTACAGTGAGTACAGGAAGATCAGCAACATGAGTTTGATGTATAAATTGCGGTATACATATATGGCGACTGTTTCCTTTATCTAGATAAGTAGATTATAGTGAGTTTTTTAAAAAACCGGCCGACGGGAATCGAGGCTAATAGCTTTTCGTTTTCACGGGTGTCTTTGTGTCTGGTGTGATTTGACGAAGTTCTGCGCCAGCCTCGGTTTGCCCTTACTGAGGCGAAGCCGAGCCAGTGCGCGTCGCTGCCTCCAGCGTCGGCTTTCAGCATGTTTCCCCTCGACTCTCCCTGGAATATTTCGTTCGCCGGCTGCGGCTTCCTGGGCATCTATCATGTCGGCGTTGCGAGCTGTCTGCAGGAGCATGCACCCTTCCTAGTAGAGAATGCCCGGCACGTCTACGGAGCGTCGGCGGGAGCCCTCACTGCGTCCGCCTTGGTCACCGGGACATGCTTGGGTACGTATGAGGCCCCTTTGCGCTACCCAACCTGCCTTGCGTTGGCGTGTAATCCGTGAACGAATAATCTGCGTATTTTTAAAGCTAATAATAATTGAGGTATGATGAGCATGACTCATGCTCATTGATGCGCACCGTTCCTCTGTCATAGCGCTCCATAACTGGCATCCGCTGTCATCCCGGAACAGCTGAATACATTTCAAAGTGCTGTGTGTCCTGACCAGTGTTTCCACCTGACTAGCATCGTCCTGTAAAACCAAAATAATGAATCTGATTACCTTCGATGATCTTGCCAGCCATGCCTGTTCGTTTTAATTTCTCTTTTGTTTAATATTATTTTGAAGAATGCAGACCTGTCGGTTTTTGAGCATAGTCAATTTCTTGTAGAATGCTGGATGACCAAAACCGTTTTTTTTTGGTTTTTTTTTTGCCTGTGTGTCTTTTCCTCTCTAATTTATTCATTTTGTTGATGGAGGCCTTATAACTAGCTATAACTAATCTCGGACAATGCTGTCTTTTCAGGAGAAGCTGGGGCGAACATCATTGATGTTGCCAAAGAGGCCCGAAAGCGATTTTTGGGGCCCATGCACCCCTCCTTCAACCTGGTGAAGATCATGCGGAAGCTGCTGTACAGATCGCTGCCTCCGGATTGCCACTCTCGTGCCAATGGAAGGTTAGGCATCTCCTTGACCCGTGTGTCAGATGGAGAGAATGTTTTGGTGTCCCAGTTCAACAGCAAGGAGGAGCTGGTCCAGGTGAGAGCATCACACTTCTTGATCAAATGCCCCCATCGGGTTTTTTGTTCAAAATCTGAGATCCGGATCGATTTTCAATAACAAAACAGCATTTCATGGAATTTAAGGAATTAACAATAACTCAATATAAACATCAATATATAATATATATGACATCTCTGTCATGGGTGGGGGGGGATGATGGCGAGTTGTGTGTGCCCAAAGTTTGGTGGTTCTACATTGTATTAAGCCTTTTTGTACGTTAACCATAATGGTCCAAATGCTCATTATCGGCTAAATCCAGATTTTCCAACTTTGGTCTGCATCCAGACCACAGGCTTTGAGAATCCTCGGCACGGGGGGGTTCACACTCGGCACGGGGGGGTTCACACTCGGCACAGGGGGGTTCACACGCGGCACGGGGGGGTTCACACTCGGCACGGGGGGGTTCACACGCGGCACGGGGGGGTTCACACTCGGCACAGGGGGCTTCACACTCGGCACAGGGGGGTTCACACTCGGCACAGGGGGGTTCACACTCGGCACAGGGGGGTTCACACTCAGCACAAGCAGGGCTCAGCTGGCCTCCGTGCAAACATGAACAATGGAGAGGAATTGCAAGTTGCATTAAGACCCCTACAAGAGCACAATACCTGTGTGACATCACAGACAGTAACCCGGGCAGAATTCTGATATCCAGCGTTTCATAAAACCTGCCTCATTTGTAATGGCATGTCTCCCATGTTCAATGAAGACATTCGCCGGTTGTGTATTAGGTGATGCAAGTATATATGTATGTATATATTAGACACACACACACACACACATCTGGAAGTCAAGTCGGTCTTTGTTGACAGTTTATTGAAATTATTGAAATTATGCCATCATTATATTAATTAGTTTTTGCCTGCAATGGATGATTGTTGTTGCCTGTATAAGTTACTTTGATTGTCTGTGCTGCAGAGACTTGGCATAATTCCTGTACTATGACATAATCACTGGGAAAGTTTGGAGGTTTTTGGGCTTTGTACAGATATAATGTGAATCTGACACAATGTGATTAAGACACACAATTATCTGTGACATGGATGATGTGGTTTAAACCTGCTTGCCGACACTGATACAGCAAAAATCCCATGTAGCGTTACACTGTCACTGGGATACTCTTTGGCACTCTGAAGCACTAAGACACTCACTGTCAACGGTACATTGTTAGCAACAAATCCCGAACCCTACACATGCGTTTCCCAGTGGGCTCTGTGCTCTGCTCATAACATGTTCGATCACGTTGTCCAGCATTATGCACTTTTTATGACCTATATACCTCCCTTTGGTCCGTGTAAGCTGGACGTGTTCAACGTCAACATTGCTAACGCAGACACACCCTACGCAACTGAGGGGAATGTTGGATACATTGAACATGGTGCATGTCATTCACTAGAATATCACTGTTTATGATCAGAGATGCATCATTTTAATTCGGTGGCTGTGACATATTGATATCCAAGACCAGAAGCTCTGAACAACGACAACAATTATAATAAAACTGTTAGTGCTTGTATTGTACCTACTGTACCTGCCAAATCACCCTTTACGGTGTTCTTTGCATTGTGTGCTGCGACCTTGAAGTTCGCCCCATATTGCTGTTAGTAATATCCCAGTAATCGACGGCTTGTCCTCTTGTGTCATGCGGTGTTCGCCTCTGGTCAGCGGTTGACATTCACACTGCCCTCTCCGCCTAGGCGTGTGTCTGCAGTGCCTACATCCCAGTGTACTGTGGCCTCATCCCTCCCACGCTACAGGGAGTGGTAAGTATCTCTCTCTACGTCTGCATTGGCAGTTGTACTGCTGCACGGTGTCCTGACTGTCAGTGTTTCATCTTGTCATGTGAAATGTGTATTATTATTTTTTTTTTAAGAGACTATTTGACTTGACTAGTTGACGGGGGCGGGGGGAGGTGGTCAGTTCAGAGTCTCTGGCTGAATATGAATCTCACAGCTGGGGGATTCGGAAAGTCTTGGGCAAACAAAGCATGAGAACCGTTAACTGTATAAGCTGTGCCTGAATGTCCTAATGACACTGTGGTGACACACTCAGCCTATAGAGTTATTGTTTGTTGCTGGTGGCTCAGTCGCTGGGGCTGTACCCTCA
>JAABNY020000008.1:14036237-14048493 GCA_015164015.2 Brevimyrus niger | reverse complement strand
GTGTAGGGGTCTGTTGTTTTCGGAGGGGAGAAAGGAGGGGGGGCGGGCCGGGTGTGTTTTCAAGCAGAGGTGAGGCCCCCCCCCCCCCCCCCCCCCCCCTTCGTGACCGCTGTCGTTGCAGGTTCTTGATTGACCACGGCGCACTGGTAGGGGCCGTGAATAGTGAGGGAGAGCTACCTCTGGATGTGGCCACAGAAGATGCGATGGCGAGACTCTTGAAAGCGGAGATAAAGAAGCAGGGTAAGAATGTCCATCAGCACCCGACCACGCCCCCCTCCCGACCATTTAATTCTGATTGGCTGAAGCGCTAGAGGCGGAAATGTTGACTGAGCTGGTCGTTGGCCAGTTAATAACTGGGTACGCTAGAGAGAGGCGGGGCAATGTATGGACCGGGCATCATTTTTTGGTCCCCATGAGTTTTGGAGCCACAGCCTCCAGTTATGGAGGACAGAGTCTCATTAAAAGAGATCCTTTTCTGATGTATCTGCAGCTTAAAGCAAATGCATTAGGGATGATGTAACGCGCTGTTGCGGCCTGTCAGGGGTGGACATGGAGAGCGCCAGGCGGGAGGAGGAGAAGGTGATGCTTCGCGACGCCATGACGATCGCGGCTGGGCGTGGCACTCTGACCCCCCACTCCATCACTGGAGCAACTGCCCTTCATGTGGCTGCAGCCAAGGGCTACATTGAGGTCATGAAGTGAGTCGGGGGGGGGGGCGGCATCGCAAAACAGCTCAACAAGAAGCCTTCACGTTCTACACTTTTATTACATTTGTTTTGTTTTTTTTTGCTTTTATGCTAATTTTGCTTGTCTGATTGTGAAAGAATGTGAAATCTGGATTATGCTTCTTTTCCAATTTTACATAGTACACAAGAAAAATCCCATTACCTCCTTTCTTGTAGATAACTGAGGACCAGAGCAGGTATTCACTGGCTAGCTACACCTACATCTGCTTGTTTTAGCTGGCTTGCTCTTGTTAGTTAGCTAAACGGCTAACGGCACCAAGTGCGCACATTAGCTTGTGAACTATCTGGCTCGTTAAAGAACATTTCATGATGTAGCGGCAGACTTTGTGGCCAGCGATTCATGCAACCTTAATATATTGCATCATTTTGGCATTATACCTCTTTTGTATATTGTGGTTTTGTACTAATGCAGAGTCAGGTAGGGCGAGTGGTCAGGTTACAGTAAATGTTAATGTAGACATGATCTGGTAATTGGGAAGATTTCTTTTGAATGCACATTTAGTTAACATTGCTGATAAGTTTCAATTTTTATTTTCTATATACATATGTAGGATACCGCATACATTTCTTAAGGGGGTGTGGAGTTGTACTGAATTTCCACTGAAAACTAATGGATGACTGTCTTTCGCTTTCTCTGACTGTCAGATCCAACCAGCTTTATTTGAGAGGCATATCAGGCCTGTAATCTAAACCACTGCAGTGAAGGTAGCACAGGAAATATCACCAAACTACTGACAAGAGTGTCAGTTGGGCACTGGATTATCTTTAAGATTTTAGTTTTTGTTGCGGTGTCATACCTGTTCCTGCCCAGATGGGCTTTTTCTGTCGTTACACAGGGAAATATGGCTTTTGATGTATCTTTGTTGTGTTTTGGGATTTTATTTTTTTTTTGCTTCCTCTTGTGGGTTTTGGGGAAGTTCATCCAACTGTCATTCTCGTGCAACCTGCCTACTGCAGCCTAATCGGTATCGTTAACCCCCTACCTGTATCCTGTATGGCTAACTAGGCCGTTCATACAGTAGAAGACTCAAGGAAGCAATGATATTAGTGATTTATAAGCCTAGTTCTCAGAAAGCTGGTCTACAGTGTAACGTTAGGATGACGCGTGTCGGAATCGCGCGTACGGATGCTGCAGCGTTTCTGGGTGTTGGGTACCTCGTTCATTAACTGCATATAGACTCAAGTGGCAAAAGCAATGTAGGTAATAAATACGACTGGCATTACGCATGTGGATGTGGGACGGATCAGTTACAGAAATGCATTATTGCTAAATCAAGAGAATAATTAGCTGGCTTGCTAATTACTAGCTTTTATATACTTCTTTGATGTTTGTCTTAATGGGGTTTTAAAATAGCCATGCCTTGTCTAAGCAAGCAGCCAAACATTAAAATAAGAATCCATTGTCTGTCTGTTTCTGTAGTGAGTGACTGGTTTTACGTGCTAAAGTTTGCTCTTTCAGCGTACTTGTGTTTTTCGTCTGATTTGACCCAATTTAATATTCTGTTCTGTTTTATAGTTGCTCCTAACAACGTGAAGTCATAAACTTAACTGCGTAGTAATTTACTGAATCTTGGTAACTTTGGCAAAAGTAGGGGGTTTTCTTGGCTAAGAAACCATTTATAACACTGTGTCTTGAAAGCAGCAGTCCACACACAAGGGTCGCTGTGTTATTCTCATGCGTTTGTCCGAAAATGTGTAGCATTGGTCATCGTTTATGTCAGTAAACACGCCAATGCAGTGACTGGAATCCAGGCTTGCTCACCTAACCCACTTTCCATTGGCTAAACCGTTTGGTGGCGAAACCCAATGGCGGTGACTCTTGACTCCTCCCCCACTCAGGTTGCTGTTCCAGTGCGGGCTGGATGTGGACTGCAAGGACTGCGATGGGTGGACACCACTGCATGCCGCTGCACACTGGGGCCAGGAAGAGGCCTGCAGCCTGCTGGCGGAGAACATGTGTGACATGGGAGCAGTCAACAACGTGGTGAGGGGGAAAAGCCCTGCCCCACACTGCCTTCCGTAGTCCCACACTGTCCCACAATGTTCCACACCACCCCCGCTTATAAGTGGTATTTGGTTTGCTCCGAACAGCCAGCCATACCAATTAACCTTCCTAAAATTTCATTGCCTTCCTGTATATTAACTTTAGGCATCCATGCTTGCATTTGAGGAAGGTTTTAATTAGCAGCCGCAGGCTGTTGCCTTTATGTCTGTGAGTTTATTGTGTCCAGCTTTTCTACAAATACTTGTGACTCTCATCCTGTTCTGGAAGCCACTGAATTGATCTGGCGATTTGTGAACCTTCTCACTAATCCTGAACAGATATGCTTATTGTATTTCGGGTTAGCAGTCTTTGGAGTTATGGTTCAGAATGCAGCATTAAGTGTACTACAGTAAGAGTGAAAAACTGGGCAATATGACAAATGACACTGACATTATTATACAGATTAAGACTGGATTTTTGTCTCTAAAGTGGTTTGTGTGTCACTGCTCTGTGAAAGAAATCCTTCATGACAGAACATAATCAGGGCCTTCATTACGTTGTCGTGTTAGCTAGACCCAGAACTGGTTAGGAGGGTTTGGTTTAACTTGAAACAGTCTATCACACGCAGCAACACACACGCATACACACACGCATGCACACAGACTGGGAGGGGCAGGTTCGAGGAGCCTCATTCTGCCTTTGTGCCTCAGGGCCAGACTCCCCTGGACGTCGCGGATGAGAATTTGGTGGACACCCTGGAGGAACTCCAGAAGAAACAGAATGCTGTGAGTGCTTCCGTCCATCTGCGTGCCCGTCCATCTGTTTGTCCCTCCATCAATTTCAGTCCCTCTTTGTCCTCCTGGAAGTTCCTGTGCCAGAAACTCGGCTTTGATTTCTGCCCTGTCTGGTTATTTTTCCATGTCCAAAAATTTTCGTCTTTTCCCGAATCTCTTATTCTCTCTTTCAGTCTCTCGTTCTTTTCAATCCCTCTGTCGCTTTCTCGCCATCACCCTTAGATGCGGAGTGAGCGACAGAAAGCCTCCCAGCCGCCCGTCATCGAGACCGCCTCGCCTGTGCCCACAGCACCCCCGCGGCCACGCAGGTGGGCCCGAGGGCGTCTCCGTAGCCGGGTCCTGGGGGCGCAGCGCGTGTCACCACCTCACCGGGTGTCTTGTTTGCTATGGGAACGTGGCACCAGATCACCGACGTGGCAGTACACCCAGCACCGTAGCCCCAGTGGCGTCACTGCAGCACCGCGGTACACCCTGGGATAATCAGCCATCGAGGCCACGAGCCGATCAATTAAACGCGGAAAGAAATGAGACTCACGCAATCACTGTGATAGCGGGCACGGTCACCATGGAGACAGTGGATTACTGACACTGAGGATAGCGAGTTAAAAAAAAATAGTGATCACTATGGCAACAAGGAGGTACAGACTGTTTTTAGAGATGTGGTACACCACCTTAAGTAATTGCTTTTAAGAAATATAATTTAATACTGTGGTAATGTGGAAATATCGTTTAATCTGGGGGCTGTTAAATTGCAGACTTGTGGTGGTGTCTGTACCTCCCTGACTGTGTCTCCCTGTGTCTGCTTGCTCACTAATTGGCTGTACCTTGTGTGTCGCCTTCACTGTTTGGCCCCTGCATGCTGTCCGTCATCACGTCGGCACCCGCCTCCCCCCTCTCCCCCCCCCTCCCCCCAGGACCTCAATTTCTCGTATGAGCAGCAAAGAGAAGATCAGCCTGCATGAACGGGAGCGACATCCGCCGCCGCCCCTGCAGAACACCCCCAACGAGGATGAGGAGGAAGAGGTGCAGGCGGGTTCCCCGGGGCCTCCTGGGGCTTCCAGCAGCTCCAGCTCGGAGGAGGACAGCGAATCAGAAAGTGACGCCGAATCAGGTGA
Source organism: Brevimyrus niger (assembly GCA_015164015.2). Lineage (NCBI taxonomy): Eukaryota > Metazoa > Chordata > Actinopteri > Osteoglossiformes > Mormyridae > Brevimyrus > Brevimyrus niger. The sequence goes on along the minus strand of JAABNY020000008.1, from coordinate 14,043,854 downwards.
CCCCCTTTCCCATTACGTTTGTGTCATTCCAGGATCTGCCTCATCTCGAACCATGGGCAGTCCAGGTGTGGCGACTATTAGACCATCTAGTAAAAAAAACATATGCAGATATAAAGTATTACCTTCTAGTGGCGTAAAGGTTCTGAAACTGAGACCAAAACAGTGATTCAGATGTTCACGATCTTGTGTCGCAGTTCAGGAAGATCTAACCCCCCCCCCCCCCCCCAGCCCTGCAGGAGTAGCCTGTTGAGCTCTCAGTTACATTACTTATGTTACTAAACTCATTTTTCATTTTCCGATTAACACTATAACAGTTGTGAATCATGAAATTATTATTCTATTTAAAGTAAGGGCAAGCTGTATGTTTTGTAAATTTTACATCTATATATTTTTTTTTTTTACAACCAACTGTATGTGTCACATGACTATTTTGGTCCAATCATGATCAAGTGATAGCGCCTGCGACAAAAGGTAGACTAGTTTCATTACCTGCAGATGGATAATAACCCTGAGACTCAGAGTACTCAGAGTACCCAGAGTACTCAGACACATCCAGGTCAGCAGTGTGTGAACATTGCGCTTATACAGTGAAGTATAGAATTAAATTTTTTTCTTAATTTTTGTTTACGTAGTTATTTTTTGTTAAGGTCATCTAACATGTTTTTAGCGTGCTTCTGTTTAGTGTCCCATCACTGGTGATTAATAAAACCCAGATCTTTTTTTCCTGTCTTTCTTTTCTTATTTCCCACCCCCTCAAAAAAAAAAAAAAAAAAACAACGAAAAAAACAAGGTATGAACCAGATCGGGAATCATTACCCCCCTCCCCCCATTTCCTTGATTATTATATTCAGCAGGGGTCGGGCCGTTTACCCTGTACCACCTCATGTTTTCTTTGGCTTTCCTTACCGATTTTTTAAATTTAAGTCTCCCAGTACTTAAAAACATAAAAATCCAAAAATATCCCCTTATTTTTGCAGCACGGCAATTCCACGGATTTAGTTGACCTGCATGAAGCCTTGTTGTGTTGTGGCTTCTTGATGCTTAGTGTGTCACTCCTCAGTGCTGCGTATGCAGCTCCACAAACTTTACATAAAGTCCTCCCCACCACTCAAACACATGCACAGACCCAGGTGTGTCCCAATTAACGTAATTCTTTATTAACTTCAGTCCATGCCACGGTGACTTAAGGGCTAATGCGGTCCCCAGTATAACCGCTAAATGATTATGGTATGTGTTATGCTGTCATAAATACTTGTAACTACTCATCTTTAATGATTGGCAGCCGAATTGCATGGAGCCTTTGTGTTCATTGTAAGCATATTCATTCAGCCGTCGAGGCCAATTAAAATCTCGCCTGGAACAAAATCCAGCACACGCTGGGATCCGATGCCATTTGTCTCGAGGCTTTAGTTGTGCCCGCCTTGGTTTTGCCTCCAATAGTGGTTTTTAGGAAGCTAAACCATGCCGGTCGCAATGCCAAAACTTGAAGAACATCCAGTAGGTCTTGAATGGATAGTCAGGCGATTGGGATAATGTTCTTGACAGCTGCGTCGTCAGGTGGACGTGGCCCCGTCTCTTGTGTGCGACGCTGACGGCTCTGGGTGTGGGTCGCTGTAGCGGCTCGGCGCAGGGAATGCGCGTTTGCCGTCTGTCGGTTCGGGACTGATCTCGGGAGCAGATTCCCCCTCCCTGCCGTGACGGCTGCTGGCTCGTTATGCGGCCAAACCTGTTGCTCGGCTGCACGAGACGGCAGATATGCGACGGCCTTCCCGTGCGCCGCCCGCGAAGGCTCACGTACCGCTCTGCTTGCTGCCCGGCACAGAGAAAGCGAAAACCCGCGAGATCATCAACAACAAGCGGAACACCTCGGCCCTCTCCGCGGTCCCCACGGCAGCCGGCGCCACGGCGACCCAGAGTAAAAAGGTGGGCGTGGCTCATTGTGTGTGTGTGTGTGTGGGGGGGGGGGGGGCAGTGACTGTGCACATACTATTGTGCCGATACATGCAAGTAATGCAGGTTTTTTGGGGGTGCACCAAGTCCGCTGTTATGACAGCCGTGCATCTTGCTGCCATTTTCTGAGGAGGCGAACGGAGCATTTTGTAATGGGTACTATATGCGGCCCCACCATTTTGGTGGGTCGCCGGCGCGACTTTCAACATACTTTAATGATGTTGCTTTTAATCTGGCACGCAGATAGGAGTTATGGGTAAAGCCAGAAGTTCTTTCCCGACGCAGCCAGATCCTGGGAGCGCCCCCGTGGCCGAGGCCCCCGGCTCCTGGAGAACGTCCCTGCGCAAGTCGGACAGCTCCGTGGCGCTGGGCGGGGGCGCCGAGCCCAGCCGCCAGAGCAGCAACCCCGAGTGGACCCCCCAGGCGATGACCCGCTCGGCGTCCAGTCCCAGGCTCAGCTCCGAGTCTGACGCCAAGGTACGGTTCACGCACAGACGTCTGCTACCGTAAATCCTCTAATATGCTTAACATGCGCAGCTGCTTTTACCTAGGAGGCGCGTATGGTTCCCCCAGTCTAAGCACCCCTGTGCTCGTTATCTTGCAAAGCGTAGCGGCACACATGAAGTCAAAACGTTTTAATGCCGCAATTCTTTGCACGCACTAATACTAATAGACATCAGGAATCTGTTGTGTACTTTTGGAGTGATACTCAGTGGCGCACTAATATTCACACACGCTGGCGCTCGCACATACTGGTGACACTCAGACACACCCGGACCAGGCCTCACAGGCGCCGATTCTGCAGTCGGCCACACAGAAAGTTCAGTCCTCTCTTTCTCCCTGTACCAGTCTGTATCCCTTGCAACTCTGGCACAAGAATCACCACTGTGTTCCGAGAAAACTAACGACAGTAGAACTTGAAATTGAAGCTGACTAAATAGGACTTGAAGACCAGGTGACCCGCGATGGGTGGTCACTCCTGTCTGTGCCTCTGTGTGACGCAGGAGACCAGGCTGGCCCGGGTCACCCCCACTCCTTCACGTCGGCTTTTCAGCATTACGGACAGCAACCCTCCCAGCGACGCCCCCAGCAGGTCAGCATCCGTCCTCCTGTCCGTGCTCACGTGTGCCCACAATGCACCACTCGGTGACAAACGCGTGTGTTAACGGGCTTGTTCGTCCGCTTCACCGATGTTTTTGTCTCTCCCAGTGGCTTAACTCGTAGCTCCTCCTACACGCGCCGCTTCAACAGCCAATCGGCGAGCGATTTAACGGGCCCCGCCCCTGGCTTGCCACGCAGGTTTGTCGGTTGGCTGCCGCGTTTGGCTCTGCACGCACGCAACATGTGTTCACACGTACTTCTTTATCTCCGTTACTCCGATGCTGTTTTTTGGGGGAATAAATTTGCTAAACTTGCACGGTTTGACATCTCGAATGAATTTCCCCGTCATTCAGCTCATCTTATGGAAAAAAACTAGATGACCCCACGTTGACCTCTGTAACCACGGGATACACTTCTGGGCTCAACCGCCTCAACAGCCTGGTGGCCCAGAGGTTTGTCCCTCTGTCTCTTTGTCTGTCCTGGTACGGCATGTGTGTTTGTGGTGGTTATTTTAAGTACGTACTGAAATCCTTTTATCGCACTTTTTGGAAAAAGCTTAACACCCCGTATATCCACGGCACCCCCAGACTTGCTCAGGAACAGGCAGACAGGAGGGACACGTTCTCATCAACAACCTCAAACGCGGTGAACTTGGCGACTGCAGAGCAGGAGACCAAACAGCGGCGCAAGTATGGGGGCGGCATCTTGGGGGCGGAGCCAGCAGGGCCCAATCTGGAGAATGGAAGACTTTTCAGGTCCTTGTATGGTTCAACCCCCTACCTGCTTCCCTCCAGGTCCTATCTGACTCCTGTAAGGGATGAGGAGGCCGAAGCGCAAAGGAAGGCACGCTCCAGGCATGCCCGGCAGTCCCGCAGGTCAACTCAGGTCAGCGCTGGAGGTTAAGCCTGTCATTCGGGGTGTTGGTCAGGGTGCCCATCTGTCATTCTGGGTGTTGGTCAGGGTGCCCCTCTGTCATTCTGGGTGTTGGTCAGGGTGCCCGTCTGTCATTCTGGGTGTTGGTCAGGGTGCCCGTCTGTCATTCTGGGTGTTGGTCAGGGTGCCCCTCTGTCATTGGGGGTGTTGGTCAGGGTGCCCGTCAGTCATTCTGGGTGTTGGTCAGGGTGCCCGTCTGTCATTCTGGGTGTTGGTCGGGGTGCCCCTCTGTCATTTGGGGTGTTGGTTAGGGTGCCCGTCTGTCATTCAAGGAGCCCGTCTGTCATTCAGGGTGTCAGTCAGGATTCCTGTCTGTCTTCAGCGTGTGAATGAGTATTAATGGGGACACATCCACCAGTGATGTAGCCCATTTCCTTTTTTCACACAGGGTGTGACACTAACCGACTTACAGGAAGCAGAGAAGACAATCAAGACAGAGCAAAAGGAACGAGAGAAAAAAAAGGAGGAGGATGAAAGGGATACGAAGCAGAAGAAGGCAGATGAGGGGGTCAGAGCCCATGATAAATAACGCCTATCAACATAAACACTGATCCAGCGTATTACGGTTTAATGCTGCCAGTCATAGTGCGCATCCACAGACGGCAGCGGATCGTGTCGGGGCGCTGAATGATGATGTCACGTCGGTGGTGATGTCATGTCGGTGATGATGTCATGTCGGTGATGATGCTCTGCCACTGTGCAGGAAGTGAGCTGGAGGTCCCGCATCGCCAACCTCCAGAAGTCAGACCTGCTGGGCCTCACCACCCCTGCCGGTGCCCCTCGCCCCCACACGGCAGACGGAAGAGGTACGCCTCCAGCGCCCCCTACCCCCCCCCCAGTCTTTCCCAGTGGTAACAAGCCTTTCTGGAGTTCGCACGTCACATGGTGATGGGGGCGTGCAGTGAGCGCATCCTCCCGTGTGCAGTGGGACGCTGAGGACGGCCCCATGTGCTAGATAGCCTGAAATGATTAAGCTGGGTCAACAAATCAGAAATAAGACATTTAAAGAAGCTCAGGTCCAGTTTCCGCTCAAGCCTTTATTGTTGTGGAGTGTGACACATTATTAGATTAATGTACTCTTATATCGCGGTCAAATGTACTTGGTCAGAAGGGAGTTGATTCATTTAAAGTCGATTGCACTCTTTAATACTAATTAAGATTACTTACATTTCCAGATGTAAAAAACAATTTAAAATTAACAGAAATGTTTAATCAATGGTACTAAGTGCATTTTTGTCTCATAAATGTGAAAATAATGTCTTTAGGTACCCGTGTGTATGCAGATGTGTAGTAACTACGGTATGGGTGGGTTAATGCATCCTAAGATCTGCATTACACTCTTTTAAACGTGGAAATACTTCAGATTCCCAGGAAGGTGGAACCAGCCTGGAGGACCGGCTGAGCAGGGAGAGAAGGACTCGGGTTCGACGGAGGGCAGCACAGCGGACCGGCGAGGTGAGGCGGGAGGCCGGGGCCCCTCCCCTAACGCGGCTTCGATGTGCTGTCCTGCCTGTCACCTGTCAGGCAGCCTGACTCACTGCCACTCTGTGCCCGCAGAGCGATGACAATGAACTCAGTGCAGAAGAGGAGGGGGGGGGCAGAGGCTCGGATTCCCAGTCACAGGTGTGTATGTCTGTTGGTTCCTGTGTGTTAGTGTGTGGGCTGGGTGTGGGGGGAGTGGCTGGGGAGCACAGAGCGACAGATTTTAATTCTTCAACATTTTATTTTTTTTTTTTTTTTACAGGCTGGCCAGAACAGCAGCAGGTATGGGGGCCCGTATGGGGGCCCGTATGGGGGCCGTCCTTCTCCTCCTGCAGCCAGTTGGACTTCCCTGCTTCTTCCACTCTCATCTCGCTCCCGTCTTCTCTTTAGGGCGTAAGGGATTCATGTCCTTCTCTCTTTGCACCTGCAGGTCTGAGGGGCCTTTGAATGACATCATCAGCCGTGGCTCCGAAACGAAGGATTATAAGCGGGTGCGTACACACCCCGGGAGTCGCGGCGTCCGTGTATGTGGGCGTGTGTATGTGTAAGCACGGCCCTGCTTTCTCGCACCTTGCTCTTCCAGTTGTTCGAGGAAGTATCTTTGGAGAACAGCCAGCTGCAGTCTCAGCTGCAGGACACGCAGCGGACCGTGACCCAGGCCCGGGCCGATCTGGATAAAGCCACTCAGGTTCCTGCCGTACGCCTCACACCCCTGGACCAGCCGGGCTTCACGCACGATGTCGTATTTACCTTCTCCCGTTGCACAGTCCGTCACGGCCCTGTCGTCTCCTTCCTGTAACTGCCCCGGTCCGTGTTGTCGTTGCAGAGACAGGAGCGCTTTAGCGACTGCTCCGCCCTCCTGGAGCTGGAGAAAAAGGTGAGATAGCCCCCGTCGGACGTACGTCCGTCCGCGCTCCGAATGGCCGGCAGGCGAACCGTCCTGCCCCTCCCCAAGCGGAGGCCGCGTTCATGCGGGGGGCTGACCCTCGTCCCTGTTCCTCCGCAGGAGCGGAGAGTTTTGGAGCGACGTGTGGCGGAGCTGGAGGAGGAGCTGAAGGTAGGGATGACTTGAGATGGGGACAAAGGCGACTGACCTCACCAGAGGCACGGCGTAGCGTAGTCAGACGAGCAGCCCGTCCCGAAGGTGCCCGGAAGCATGCAGCTCGGGGTCGGGGTGCGGGACATGAAATCTGCAGGGTCGAATTCTGGGGGGGGGGGGGGGGGGGTTGAGACCTGAAGCTGGGTCGGGGGGGGGTAGGCAGGGAAAACCCAGCGGCAAAAATAGGTTACATAGCCGACGAGGGAAAATATTCGCAAAGGAAGAAAAGCATAAACAGCAGCCCCTTGACCCCGCTTCCTGGAGCCCTCTCTCCTCTTTTAATCTTCCCTCCTTTTTTCCCAAGTTACATCCCCATTCTCCATTGCTCATCTTTCTGTTCTATTTCATCCTGCTTTTTTTTCTCCTCTAACTTCTAGCTTCTCTCTCGGTAATGTGGCTGCGATATTCATTAAGGTGAAGCATTGAAACCACGTTTGTATTTCATGCTCCTGGGCTCATTTTAATAAGAGAGCCTTTTATGGAAGCGACACGAAAGCAACCCTCCCAAAAGATGGATCTTTAGCAGTCTGTGTGTGTGTGTGTGTGTGTGTGTGTGTATGTGTGTGTATGTGTGTGTGTGTGTCCTCCTACTGTCAGGTGCTGGGGGACCTAAGAGCCGATAACCAGCGACTGAAGGATGAGAACGGGGCCCTGATCCGCGTCATCAGCAAGCTGTCAAAATAGAGGGAAAGCCAAGGGGGTCACAGGGAGAGCAAATAGTAATGCTCTCCTCTGTCCACATCCCTTCGGCCAGCAGTGAACTGCCCATTCTGTTCCGCCCACTCCCTTCTTCACGCCCCTTTAATCAGTTATGAATTGTCCACTCCCTTCTTCACGCCCCTTTAATCAGTTATGAATTGTTCACTTCCCTCTCCTCGCCCATTTAATCAGTTATGAATTGTCCACTCCCCTATTCACACCAATTTAATAAGTTATGAATTGTCCACTCCCTTCTTCACGCCCCTTTAATCAGTTATGAATTGGCCACTCCCCTCTCCCCGCCCATTTAATCAGTTATGAATTGGCCACTCCCCTATTCACACCAATTTAAT
>JAABNY020000008.1:14024210-14036137 GCA_015164015.2 Brevimyrus niger | reverse complement strand
TCCCCTCTCCCCGCCCATTTAATCAGTTATGAATTGGCCACTCCCCTATTCACACCAATTTAATCAGTTAGGAATTGTCCACTCCCTTCTTCACGCCCATTTAATCAGTTATGAATTGACCACTCCCCTCTCCACGCCCATGTAATCAGTTATGAATTGGCCACTCCCCTATTCACACCAATTTAATCAGTTAGGAATTGGCCACTCCCCTCTCCACGCCCATGTAATCAGTTATGAATTGGCCACTCCCTTCTTCACGCCCCTTTAATCAGTTATGAATTGGCCACTCCCCTATTCACACCAATTTAATCAGTTAGGAATTGGCCACTCCCCTCTACACGGCCATTTAATCAGTTAAAATTGTCCACTCCCCTCTCCACTCCCATTTAATCATTTATAAATTGTCCACGCCCCTATAATCAGTTATGAATTGCTCACTCTCCTCTACACACCTATATAATCAGTTATAAATTGTCCACGCCTCTGTAATCAGTTATTAATTGGCCTCTCCCCTTTCCCTTCCTATTTAATCAGTTATAAATTGTCCACGCCCCTGTAACCAGTTATTAATTGGCCACTCCCCTCTCCACGCCTATTTAATCAGTTATAAATTGTCCATGCCCCTGTGGTGAGTTATGTACTGCCCACGCTCCTCTTAAAAACCCATCAATGAGTCATGTCCCTCCCATTCCTCTTTCCAGTCACTCACCAGTTGATACTCCTTCACTTATGCTTTATTTTGTTAACCTGTCCATACCCCTTCTGCCCACTAATCAGCCCTCATCTCCAATATGAACCACCCACCATATCCTCCCAGCTCCCCATCGCACAAGCCATTGGATCCACGCCGTTTTATCCTGCACTCTCTGCCCGCTTCCCTTCTGCTTACATCCCTTCAAGTGCCAAAGAGAGAAGACAGTGAAAAGAATGTCACCCCTTGATGCTTCGCTTAGAAGGTCTCCGCCACTCAGCCTTGCAGCTCCTAACCAGCTTGTCTGCAAGTCCCACACTTCCTTGTAGGATCAGAGCCTCCAGCCCAGTGTGCTTGTCAGTAAAGGGAAAACGAAGACCAAATATACTGGGACGGAGATAAGCAGCTGGCCACCCAGTGCCCACGTACACAAAGATTTGTGTGCTCACAGAGATTTTAAAACACTCTCACAGCAAGATACTCATTTAATTTCCATGTACCCTGAGCGACATGGATCGACAGAGGTGGACCTTTCCCCGTGACACACCTCCAGACACACTCCAGGCATTCTGTCCGACCACAAGCATCGTCTGCATGACGTTCTGAAGGCCATCGCACAGCTCCGCACGCACCTTAGTGCCATGATGTTCTTGCTGCGCGCATCTGAGCACATTTGCCATTCCAGTCCACAGTTGGTCAAAGCGACATTCGGCACGCCTGCCCGAACAAAGACTTGTCCGTCCAACACGGCCTTGTTACCCACCATCATTCCAAATGCACGTCATTCCAGAGGTTGGCGCACTGAACACGCCTGTCAGACACCACACACAAGCTTCCCTCACAAACATCTCACCGTGGACACCAGCCTACCTGAAACTCCCCTGCAGGTTCTGCAGCTCCATGATACCCCCCCCCCCCCCGTACTCCCATACCTTCTAGAATGCACCTGGAGAGTCCACCACTCCCTCGTGCTACCACAGAAAGGGTTGGCGGAGTAGACCCTCCCACTTCCCCAGATGCAGAAGGACAAAGGTTATTGCACAATATACAAATAGCTGTTTTGTGAAACACTAATATGCAATGTAGTTTTATCAATATTGTTATTATGATAACGAACATTGTTATAATGTTGTTGTTTTTGTTTTGTTTTTACACAAATGTTGGTTCTCTTCACTCCCACCAGAGAAATTGTAGTATGTGTATAAAAATGCCTTCATTCGAGAAGATGACCCACATGAAGTGAAAGTAACTTTATTACCCTTCCCCATTCTCCATGTTAGGTTTTCTAATATATTGAACCAGCGTCAGCACTTGATAATAAAGTTATGAGTGTTTGTATCCTGGGAACGCCTTTCTTTGGTGGAGGTGGTGTGAGACCAGGTGGGGCCGGGCCCAACTCTCCGAGGCCCGATGGCGCAAAAGCGGTTATAAAAGAAAGGACAAGGTGGAGTGTTCCCCCAGTGGATGAGGTCATGCCTCCAGAGCTGTAGGTTTGAAACTTGTCCGCAGCTAATCTGGGTGATAATCTGACGGAGTATTGCCTTGTGCTTGGGTGTGTGCGGCGTCCGTCTTGGACCGCGCCGGGCGCTTCGGCAGACTTTGTAAGGCAAATGGGCCTTGCCAGTTCAACATCATTGAAATATCATTCAGATCATTTTAATGACTTCCATAAAATCTACATACCTTATGAGACATTCATTAACTATAAGCACACTTAGGATGGATACCTTGCTAAACCAATGTATGTAAAGTGAGAGTACTTGCATTGATTATCTTTTGATTCGGGAAAGTCACATTTTCTTACTAAGTTATTTCACAGCTTATGGGTTTCAACAGAAGCCTAATTGGGTTTTTAAAGCTCTGCTTGGTGCCCTTTAAATAATGCCCTTTAATATTGGTTCATTAAATAACCTAATGACTCTTAATACTCAAAGTGACGTTTTAGCGTCTTCTAACCGCATGTCCTGGTCAGGGTCACCTGGAGCATAAGACTAAGGTACAAACTGGACAGGATGCCAGTCCATTGCATTAGAAACATTCATGCACCACTTATGTAAAATAATAGACAATGGGCAGATGTAACCTCTGGTCACCATGCCAACAAAACAACACAGATCCTCAGAAAGATGCCCAGAAGCTGCAGGAAATATGCAACGTCCATCAGCGACAGATTTCAAGTTCTAAAAATTGATGGAAGATGAGACATTTGGCACGAAGTGAGAGACAGAAAAAAAAAGCTGGTAAGATCAATGTGCTGGGCAGTCCTTAGGCCAAGTAAATTTCAACATAAAAGGTGGATCAGATGCTCACACTTTATCCGAGAGGCGAAAAGGAGAAAGAGGAAGTTAACGGGGGCAGAGAAAAGTATGTGGAAGCTAACAGGAATGTGAAAAATAGCTAGCGAGTGAAAGTAAACTGAGACAGTGGCAGAAGAAGCCGAACCAGCAGCAAGAAATGGAAACACGAAAGAGCCGTATGATACCAGCCAGAAACCATGAGAATACAATAAGTCAGAAAGAAGAAGAAGAAGAATAGAGAAGGAAAATTGGTCGTGGAGGATGAACAACAAATATACGGTTAGGTGGAATATTCTGAGAAACTTTTGAATAGACTATCAGACGGATATCCACCTGAGAACTACACTCTATAGCCAAAAGTGCATGGACACGGGTTCGTCCAACATTTCATGACGAAACCAACAGTGTTAATATGAGGTTAGTTGGTCCATTGACAATCATAGCCTGTGTTCTGGGAAAGCTTCCCATCAGACGCTGTTCGGCGTGATTATTGATGTAGGACGACCACTGTACAGCTGACATTTGACCTTCACAATCGCTTACTGTTCACCAGGGCAGCCCTAGCAGGGCAGAAATGTTGCGAAAGGACTTGATGGATGTATGACATTCTATAATGGTGCCAAGTGATAAGTCACTTATCTCCTCTGTAATATTGTCCATTCTGCAATGAATGTTTACTGCAGGATATTGTGTGACTGTGCTTAATTACACTCTTGCGTCACCAATGGGCGTGGCTTAATTAGTGGGGGGTGTCCCCATGCGTTAAGCCAAACCGTGTACCACGCTAAATGAGAACTACAGAAGGATCACCGAGAAAGTTGTTCAACAGAATCATCAACACGGCTAAATCGACGTTCACGCAAACAGGTTCCTCACGGACCAGATCCATACACTGTACCTCCGAGGGACTCCAAGGCCATTTTCCCCGCACAGCATGTCTTTGAAATGCAGAAAATAAGCAGCAGTGAAAGAAAATGAATGTGGATCTGCTGACGTAGAGCTGGGGAAGCAATTCAAGCAGAGCAGTATGTGCTGTGCTGTGCTGTGCAAAGGTGGAAATTTCAGGTCCAGAAAGTACAAATCCAGACCAGGATTTTGTTTCAACCAACCAGTGGAGTACTCTGTAACTGTGACTCTTTATCCTGAACTGGTTGGTTGAAACTAAATCATGGTCTGGATTTGTACTTTTTGGACCTGAAATTTCCACCTCTGGTGCTGTGTTATGCTGTGCTGTTCTGTGCTGTGCTGTGCTGCCAGGCTGCCCTAGATGTGAAATCTAGTCCAGCCTATTTAATGCTTAAATGGAGTGAAAGCCTGCTCACACGGTGGGTACTCAGCACCACATGTGGGTGACTGGTTTCTAGGGCAGTATGTAGAGCAGCAGCCTCCAAGCCTGGTCCTGCAGGGCCAGAGTATCTGCGCAGCTTTAGATACAGTTGAGTTTTGAGCTGGAAGCTATTTTTCCATCAAACTGAGCAAATTGGTTTTGATTTAAAGGGCAAAAGGATCAGCATACTATGGGCCCCTGATGCTTTTGGTATAAAGTTGGTTCATTTAACTGAAATCTTAATCGTCTGCATCATGGGCAATTTTATCCACAAAGGACCAGTCTATACACAGATTTCTGGGAGCTTCCATTCTAGCCACCAGACAATTCATGCACAAGGTATATAGCCTCACTCAGGTACTTATTAATCCCCTTCACTAAGGGAAGATCCCCCGCCACCAGCTCAAAGGGGGAATCCCCTCTTTTGTGAGTCAGAACCACTGCACTGGACTTTGAGGTGCCGATTCCCATCCCTACTGCTGGTACACACTGGAGGCTCTGGCTGGATGTGGCTGAGAACACAACACCATCTGCATGTAGCAGGGATATTACCTCTTTCTTCCGTATCAGGCACCTTTCCAGCCACTGCTGTGCTGACACCCACTTTAAATGACTTTGTGCCATTTTCACAGACACGACTCATAAGTACATTCAAACAGGGAGCCAATGGCTCATAGTAGCAGCGCTGGCATCCCATAATTCTGTGGTACTCGCCTCTGTTTGTGCCAGTCGCATGACCATATGCCTTCTCCAGGTAGCCTGGGTTGACCAGCTCTTATGAATCCTCTGTGAAAATCGGTCACCGCTCCTGTTTGCCAGTAAGGACCCGTACTGCCTGCTTTCCACGCAAGATAGAAGAGGCCCCCGATAGTGCCTTGTGCATCCAAAAGCACCGGGCAGGTGTAATCTACATCAGCCCCCACCCCAAGGAAATATACGGACCATGTATGTCTGGGAACTGCTCTACATGAGTTGGAAAAGATTTTCCACCTTCCTCTCTAGGGGTTTCTGGAGATGACGTCCGTTTGTGCCCTAGTTTATTTTTATAAATCCCTTACTATATATTTCTTTTTATATCCGAGGGAACAAACAAGCCTTGACATTTTTTGATGTATTGATAGCATGATGATATCCTGTTTTTCAGCCTCGGCCACTGAAGTCTCTGCCAGACGCACGGTGCAGCTCCTGACTGCTTGCGCAACGGCGTCTCGCCCCGGCAGCCATCTTGGCTCCTATATACGCCCATCCTTATAAACATAAGCCTGCCGTGCTTCAGATGCCAGTTATAAGTGTGTGCGATGATACATACACAGTCCAGACTCATCCTTTCACAGGATGCCTGCTGGTGTTTGACAGATGACTGCAGTCTGGCTGCCTTTCCTCTACTTTATACCTTTTGATTTAGATGCATGAGCCTGTGAAGTAAGAATTACTGGCTGCTCTGAAGTTTCTTCATTTGTACGTGCGCAGTTTGTCTTATTCATAAAAACATTAAAACGGCGAACATCACTGCAGCTCAGCAAACCCTCACTTTTGAATTTATTCGGGGGATCCTTTGCTGTCTAAAGTACGGCTGTTCAAATCACGGTCCTCAAAGGTTGCGAGCTGCTGGTTTTCCAGCATTTTTTTCACCTGTGAGCCAGGCGTGAAGCCTCTATCCAATCAGAATCAGAAATTATTAAACTAACAACCAGGGAGAACTGAAAAAAAAAATAGCCCTGAATTTGAAACTCAGGCCCAGATTTGAAGAGCCCTGATCTAAAGCAATGTATAGCTGACCAAGCAGGGTCAGTCAATCCCTGGAGCAATTAGGGCAAATCGTTCTCAGTCCTGCTCATGGTGCCCCCCCCCCCATTCCAACCCACGCCGCTTTCAATCTGCCACATTCATCATTAGCCTACTAAAGACCATATGAGCGTTATTAAGGTTTGAATGAAAACGTTCTGGTGGGAAGGGGGCACCAGAACCTGGATTGAGAACTACTGGATTGACAGCCAAGCGGTGAAGTCACTCCGCCAGTCACGGGATTTGAACCACTGACCTTCTGATCAGGGACATGAAAGGCTAAACCTGAGGCCACCCCATCACAACCACCAGCCGCTGGCAATAAGTGCTTCATTCAACCCAACGAGAGTTAATGGAGGGGACAATGGACAGTCAGACCCTTCCGTGACTGGCAGAGTGCCATGTTATTATTCATCATGCCTTGAAGTTCTGTTCGATGTAATAACCTTGCTGGTGGGGCTTACTGCTACTAAGCTCGGGTTCTCAAGATTCAGAGTCTTGTTTTACTCAGTCATAAAGATCAACCAAATGTATTAGTTTTGGAATGTACTTCACTTTACACTTCAGCTGCCGTATTATACTCAAAACAAATTTCTTATAGCGATGAACAGTGTCAAGTCCTCTATATGTTTGGTTTAACTTGAATTGTGCACATTCATTCAGCTGAAAGCTAGCAAATGGGGAATTAAGATTTCACCCGGGACAAAAACCAGCATACTCTCTGGCCTTTGGGGCCTGGATCTGACAGCCCCAGAGCTAAAACATCCCTTCTGTTGTTTCAGAATGGGACAGAGCCACCCCCATCCTCCAGGACACATACAGAACATGTACATGAAGGAACTACTGTATATGGAATGGAAAAGACGCTACTATGTCCTCTTAGGGGGTGTTTGAGAACGTGAGGCACCTTTAATGCATTACTCAATTTTTTAGAACTTCCTTTAGATTTTTTTATTTATTTACCTGAGCGATGTTACTAGACAGCTCTTGACTTTTGTTGATGTGTTTGTTTGTGCCATGAATCTACTTCCATTTTCCGAACTTAGACACTGAAACTGCTGCCAAAATGCAGATATTCCCAGTACAATCAGTGCCATTTCCTCCGGCCACCATTTTGGGTCTTATGCACACTGGCTAAAAAGAAATGGCAGGACAAAGGCTTCGCAAATTGGCTGTAAGAGTGTAACAGCCAATGGTACAGGAATTACCTTGATATTTGGGGGACACAACTTAATAATTTAAATACAAAGGTCTATTTATTTGGGGGGAGTGAATCCAAATGAAACATTTGAGGGATACATATCTTCTCTCCCATTTCGTATGCCCCTGGTGTAGAAGCCATTAATTAATTTGAACTAATAATAATTTGTGTTGGCTTATATTAAACCGTTAACGTTTTATGAAGTTTATTCAATTCTACAGTTAAATTGACCTGGTAATGGAATTTAGTATGCATGGTTTAGTGTGAATTCATTGTTGCCTGAATGTGTCCCTCTTCAGGAACAATGGGAATAAGTTTCTATTTAAGAAGGTGTGATGACGTGAGCCAGGAGGAGTAGATGGGTGTGAGCGACAGCATGACATTGACAAAGTGATAAGTTAAAGTACAGGAACGACAACAATGCATTTTTATTTTCTTTTCCAACATGAGTCAGACAGTTGGATCATATTCCCAATGAAGCAGTAAAAGTGGGGACAGTTTAATTGGAAATGGAAATAAGTAGACAAATAAACGTTTGTTTTTGTTACTGCCCCTGTGGCCTGTACTACGAAGCGGGGTTACTGGTTTATCAGGGTAGCTTGTCGGATTTAAGGTGCCACAATGAAAATGGACTACCTTAAATCCGACAAGTTACTCTGATAAGCCAGTAACCCCGCTTTGTAGTACAGGCCACTGGTGACTGCAAAACCCAGAGGGGTCACACCTGTGGGTTTTAACCCCTCAAATGTCCACTCAGTAGACGCCACCTGACACCCCAGGGAATATGGGTTCTGTTATTCTTTTAGGCACCTTAGGGCAAACATTTTGGCAAATGCATGCTATAAAAATGAAATTAATAAATTAAAACAGATTTCTGCAGAAAGAGCTCTGAATGCGTGCGTATACCTTCTTCCTGTGTATCTACCTATGCGAAATGTGTGCAGTGAATTGAGTCTAAATTGTGCTTCACGTGTGGCTGAGCGATGGAAGGTTCCAGAGAAGGAAAACTGGCCCGTATGAAAAACATGCATGTGTTTCAAAAAGCATTCATGACTTACACACATCACGTGTAGCTGGTGGCGGATTTTAGCATCCAGGGTTACAGGACACGTGGATCCCTGCCAGTGCTGGGACATCAAGTAAGCACTGGATCCTTCAGGTTCTAGGTCTTACTGAAGGACTTCAGTCCCACTGAATCTCCACCACTTAAATGAGGGCATCATTCAAACAAAACACAAGAGCCCTGAATACAAACTGAGATCATTACTGCAGTAGTGAGGATGAATGACTTTGTTAGCTAAAAGATCTATATGCATTATGTAAATAATGTGCATAAAATATGGCCAGTTATAAGATCTCCCAGTTATAAAATAAGGAACAACATTTACCACATTGATAAGGTAAAATGCTGGTGCTTTTAACTTTTAAACTCTTCCAGGTACCTCTGATGGCAGAGAGCTGTCTGCCACTGCGTTAGATGTTAGATGTAGCACCTAAAACCTCCCCCTGCTTCTCGCTGGTCCTCTGCATTATTGATTTTCCTAACTCTCTGCACCTGCGGGTTGGTTTTGTGACCAAATGCTTGCGGTTTCAGTGTTGAAAGATGAAATCCGCCTTTGTAGCCAAGAGGAAGGTAGTTAACCTAATTCCTTCCGCCGAATGTCACTCGGCAATGAATGGGTCAGAGAGTGTAAATCTAATCGATGTTGACTGTGAGCGTGTGATGTAATGTGTCCCTCTCTGTTCTCTGCCCTCTGGAACCTTCCTGTCTCAATCTGCCTCAGTCCTCATAGCCCTGGTGTTTGCAGGGAGAGGAAGCAACAGCTGGAATAATGTCCCAGGACAGATGGTCCTAAAACGAGAGAGCATGGGGGAGGAGAGGCCAGATATACGCAGCCAGACTGGGGGGGAGACAGCCGAAGGGGTGGGGTCTGCTGAAATGCTATTGAAATGGCATTTCTGAGTTGTCGTGGCTACAGGCCCATAACTGACTAATCATTGCTGGCCTCATCTCTGTGGCAAATGCCATGCGTGTGGCTGATCTTATTGTTATGATCTTATTTAGTTGCTCAAGATAATTTTATAGTTTGCAATCTAAATTAACTATTCAGATGAAAAACTATGTGTGTGTACATACATACACACATATATTTATATATATATATAAATTAGTAAGAGTAAATAAAGTTACTTTTATTTAACAGAAGTTCTTCATAAGTTTATAAATGTATTGTTAGGAATTTACAAATATAATAGAAATATCTCTTTGGCTGTAACCAGAGGCTCTTATTTGAATTCCTCGACAGTCAGTTTGGTGGTGAAGAGTCTGAGGAAGCGGCAAAGGGCCCTTCCATGGACCTGCCCGAAAGTCCCAGACTGTGTGGGATAGAGTGCTGGCCTGCAAGCAGCCTACATCCTGCCCGCCTCCTAATAAGGCAGGCCAAGCCACCCTCTCTGGAAATATCTCCTAGGTCTGAGAAAGACTGAGGGAAAGTAAGTGAGAGAGGAGCAGACGGATTGCAGCCTTATAAGGGCAAACCAGATGAAGGCATCAGCCTTTTCCCATGGTTTTAGCCGCTCCAATTCTGGCAAGATGCCAGTGACCCAAAGCTAGTGATGCGTGCCATCTCGTGGTAAAATTCAGTATTACAGCGCGCGCTCGATTTTATTTTTTATTTTTTTTATCCGTTACGTATCGTACACCTCATACTTCACCACGAAACAGTTACTCCTACAACTCCGCATGTAACTACAAGCTACCCTTTGTTTTAGTCACTTTTGAGACACCTGGTCGTGCTTTCCTTGTCGAGGTATCCTGCTCAGGGACATTTTTCAGCCTGAAAAATCCGTTCCGTGTCTTTGGACCGCAACCCGCCCGAGGCTGACCGCCCACTTCGCCTCTTTAAAAGCCATTTTCCCGCGACATCTGATATATCGACAGGAAGCTGGACGAGGCCGCGCTCCGGCGCTTTGGTTAGGTAGGAAAAGGCAGAAACTCTGCGTTTCACGCGAATTTCTGGCGAAGAAAAGGTGTGACACACTTCTTTTATTCTTATCCTCTAAATGTTTTTAAACAATTATTATTTTCCACATTTGAAGTAAAAACTGACTACTTTGTCATGCAATTGTGTCACGTTTTTGTTTTGTTTTTTTTTATGCGAACTTGACAACTACGACTCGGTCTATGGTTAAATAGAGTTGGAAATACTCAAATAAGAGCAGAAGCTCAGTTATCTGAACGCTAGTGTCATGTTCAGTAACGTTATTTATAATGTCGAATTGTGTTCACCCCGCTGATTTTATTTCTGTAATCTGTGTCATGCTATGAAAGCACATTTGGGCTAAAATGGAGTGCAAAACAAACGTGTTGTTCTAATCTTGAATCCAATACTTAATCAAGTGCCGTTTATTTTTTATTGTTTAGTATGACACTAATTAAGAAGAATAATTATTTTCAAGCTTATCATTTGTATCAAATCAAAGTATTTATTATTATTAACTATAGCAGCTTTGCATAATTTTCAGTTATAATAAGATTATTTTATCTTCTGCATATTTGATTATTATGTTGTATAAGTAGCCAGCGTGGAACCAGCATAGTCCAAATACGACAGATGCCCTTTGCCTTCTAACGTATTAAATATTTTAAGAGGCGTGAGTCAGTGTATCTGTTGTTATGCCTGCTAATGATTAATGAGCTCTTATTTATAGCATTGTTTACCTACAGTAACCATTCCAGAATGAGCCGGGAGGATCCTGACCCTTACGTCTTCACATCTGATTCATTGCCACTCGATGAACGCTTCCTGCCCCCGCTGGCCAATGGGCTCCTGGGCTGGAGGGTCTTCAATGGCGTCATGCACATGGGAGGGGTCTACAACGGGCTGTTAGGGCGGTGTCATCGCGCAGACATTCCTTGCCCCCTGGCTGCTACCCTTCACCCGAAGGAGCCTAGTGAACACGCATTCACCCTGGATACCCGCAAAGGTACAGTCTTACTACCCCACTAATTGTCCCCGTGCTGTTCCTGTTGTTACTGTACTGTACATCCTTTCACTGTGCCACAGGGGGTGGTGTTTGGCTCTGCAGGTTAGGACCCTGATTTGGTAGGTCATCGGTTGTAATACTGTGGCTAGCAGAGTGATTCCTCCACTGGCCCTTTCACCAAGGCCCTTAAGCCCAGTTGCCCCAGAGACACCGTCTGTCCCTGCTCTCTGATCCTTACATGTTCGTCACTTCAGATGAAGGAGTTTGCTAAATAAGCACATGCAAATGCTGTGTGTGCTGTCAGTCTGCTGCAACCCTTTGTGACTCCTCTGTCCCTGAGATCCCTGTGCTGTGTCCTTCGCTCGCTCTTCTGTACTCGCTGTCCCAGTACCTGTGTTGGTTGAAGTACATGTGAAGCCGTCAGCGTGCGTTTCCGCTGTGACAAGATGAAATAGGCTTGCTAAGTGGGCACCCCCCCCCCCCTTCTCCAGAAGATGGTGACTTCTTAATGTTGCCTGATGGCTCGACCAAACACCAGTTCCCCCCAGCGCCCCCCCCACCCCCCCCCCCCACCCCCCCGGCCCCCCCCCCGCCCCCGCCTCCCCACCCTCTCTCCCTTCGTTTTCCCTACAAAACAAC
>JAABNY020000008.1:13996738-14008412 GCA_015164015.2 Brevimyrus niger | reverse complement strand
CTTATTGAAGGGGAAACCCCCTCCCCCGACTTGGAAGTAAAAGTATTCTATGGGGGGCCCCTCACTGCCATATAGTTCTTGCCGGTAATGATCACTTATGAACTAAAGGGTCCCTAGCCTGGTCTATTAATTTGGGCATCCTTGCTTTAGCTAACGTTTAATGGCTTCCATAATCAGTCTGTAATATGGTGACATGTACCTTTTGGTAACTGCCGCTCTGTGAAAACCGCAGAGTGTAATGTAATGTCCAGTGATATAATTCAACTGGTCTGTCTTCAGAGATCTGCGGAGATGCTTTGGGTGTAAAACATTGCATCTGACATTCCAGATCATTAAGCCCAATATGAA
Source organism: Brevimyrus niger (assembly GCA_015164015.2). NCBI lineage: Eukaryota > Metazoa > Chordata > Actinopteri > Osteoglossiformes > Mormyridae > Brevimyrus > Brevimyrus niger. Next base: position 14,008,064 of record JAABNY020000008.1, on the reverse strand, counting down.
GTCATTCCTGCACACAGTACAGAAGAACCAGTTACTGATGTCAACCCCTGGGTCCATGGGTCGAAACGCTATCATGAAGTCTTTCATCAAACACTCGACTCCCCTCAGAGTAGATCTGAAGGTCAGTCGCCAATATCTGCCACTGTTTAATGTACTCTGCTCATTTTTGGTGCAGGATTCTCAGAATGTGGTTATTGATGTGATTATCAGTCCCAGTCCTGGGCACGCTTTGTACTGTTTTGGAAGTTCATATGCGACAGACTTGATCACAATGAGATTTGAATGTCTCACTTGTGCTAGGAGATATTGGGTTTAATCACACATGTATAAGTCGGTCGGTCTGAGGTACGATGTTCATTCACCTCAGTTCTTGAATTTGTATGGTTTGGTGTGATGTAACTATCAACAGTACAAGTCACTGGATGTATAAGGTGCTTTAACACTGAAGTTCTGGATCCTGCTCCCCGTTTTAAAAGTTCCTGAGCTGTCTCGCCTAGGGGCTTGTAGTTCCTAATCACTTGTGTTGTATTCACACTGCCCAACACACTGGGACCTTTATGCTAAAGTGGAGGTAGAAAAAGCTTGTATTGCCAAACTTCACACACAAATCTACACCACCACCCCAAAACAATGGAAGACAAGTCCTTTTTTGGGGGGGGGTCCCATCACAATCAAAATAGCACAGCCTTTTACTTTATACTGTCTGCAACATGTTTATAATGAAGTCTCTCCAGCAGATTGAACTTTCTTTTCCCACATAACAATGTATCATGTTACCCTATTAAATACTGGCAAGTTTCACCACCAGTACTGGTTATGAGACGGAAGTGTGTTTTGGTTATAGATCAAATTTTCCAACAAATGAGGACAAAAGTATAATTGATTACTTCTGCCCTTTTTATATATATATTTTTTTTTTGTTCGACTACTTGCCTTCAAGCTATCACCAGTGCTTGTCGTAAACCAGTCAGCAAGTTGATCACTGCCCCAGTAGCTTGTGTTCAGACTTGGTTCTTTTCACTTGGCGTAAAGACTAAAGGCTTCTGGAACAGCCTCTGAGGAACTTTGCTTGATTATGGTTCCTGCTGCGTGAACCTGAGGTGTTCCAGGAAAAAGGTTCTGGTTCCTGTGGTGTGAAAGGGCCCATGGTTCTGCTTTTCAGTGTGGGGTGACATGTTTTTCCATTGTTGGATGCTTGTTGCTTTTGGACCAGAACTTGTGGGCTTAATGAGCTGAACTGGTGTTTTATGAACATGGAAGGTTGCCGTCTTGTACAAGAATAAATTGTAGCATCGTCTGGCTCTTGCCAAAACTAACGTGCAATATAACGTTTGTAAAACGTGTTTCCAAATGCTTAAATTTTGGAAGTTTTATTCCGTGTTGCCTGTTTTCATGGCGTACTGTAAATGCGTAGTAAAACCATGCTTTTAATATTGTGGGAGTCGTGATGTAGAGCTGGATTTGCTCCTTGAAGCATGTTGGTCAATTCAAATGAAAGTTGTGTCACATCTCCTGGAAGACCAGATGTCCCTCAAGGTGCCGTTTGTGTGCTTTAGTTCCTGTACTTCTGGAACATGCCCTGGTTTCATGTGTTTGCAAAACCTAAACTGTGCCTAGACCCCTTACAAATGCTTTATTCATGTGGTCTCCTTCCTCTTGTCTCTCCTACCCTCCCCCAGCCAGCTTCCGGTTTGGTCGTAAGTATCCAGGCCGGTGTCCTGCTCACGCTGCACCACTTGATGCTGACCTGCTCTTTTTTGTGTGTCTGGCACCTTCCACAATCTGTCCCATTTGTAGTGTCACTAACCTGGTGTAGTGGGACATTACTGTCACATTCACTGGTGGACAGTGGGCCTTGGTCTCTTCCCCCATTATCATGCCTAGATTTTTTTTGTGGATCCATTGCTCCCGTTACATCCATATCTAATGGATTTCAAAGCAGTGCTGTCTACTGGGGGGGGGGGGGTAAATATTGGGCCCCAAGGCAATCTGTTGCAATTGTTTAGGGAACGATTCAGTGCATCTTTAATTTCTAGCTCAATTCATTAATTTGAGTTTTTTTTTTTTTTTCCTCAAATTTCACAAATGACCTTACTTGCCAATTATAAATGGTTTTCACCAAGAGGTAGAATCTCAAAACATTAAAAGCTCAACACAAATGAATGTCTAAGGTCAACTGCCAAGCTCTAAGGCGGGGGAAGCAAATGCATAAAGGAAGCACTTCCTGACTGGCCTGTGAGGTGCTGTTTGACCGGAGGCTCATTTAATGTAGAGAGAGAGAGAGAGACCTGGTCAGCTGGGGCATGAACTGGCATCTGGACTATTGGAGAGCATTCTGTGCTACAAAATGGGCGAGTTTCCAAAAGATGTCATGGCGCAAAAAAAAATCATCCTCATTGCACGAAGATCAGGTAGTGCTTTAAGTGTAACCACCCCCCCCCCCCCACACTACCAGCACCAGCTTGTGTGTCGGCCTGCGGCACATCCGTGCGAGAACACACGCCTGCAATTAGCATCCTAATGGGGATTTTGCCCAAACAAGTTGATCACCCGTTCTAACATCATAGATTTTATGCATTTGAATCGCTACCTTAACCAATTCATCATATGTTGTTTCATCTTAATACCCCTACTGTCCACTGACCAGCTGTGTCAGTTTGCAAAGAATATCCTGATTGGCTCATTTTAATTCCAAAGGGCCATTCTCTGCGTCTTCATTTGGTATTGCTATATGGCTAATTCAGTACAAGAGATTGAGCACATTTGGCTGTTGTGGATGCGCATGTCTCTGGGAGGTATCTACACACTATGACCAGAAGGTATGACGGCACAGTTGGTAAGCATGTTGCAGTGGTCGGTCTGTGCTTTCCCTTGAGGGGGGGGTGGTTTTATTTGCGTATGGGTTACACATGCAGTGACATGGGGAAATGTTGGGTTTTAATAGCACAGATGCTATAGGGTGGTTCAGTATGCATATTGTACATTATTTTGCTGGCAGGTAGGATTTTACTCCAGTTAAATTTTTCTGCTAGCTGGGAAAGCGGTATTAAGGCCTGGAGGAGTTTGGAAATTTGAATTGAACATCTGCAAAAGTCAAAGGAACCACTGTTTTTGAGCTAATACTCGGCATCTGGTCTGTCAACTTAAGTTGACCGTGTGCATTGGGTGACCAGATCTGACTTGTCTCACGCACGTGTGTCTTTCCCCAGGAGCGAGAGCGATTGCGTTTGGAAGCTCTGAGGAAGAAGCAGGAGCAGGAGTTGGAGAGGAAGAAAAAGTTGGAGGAAGAAAAGAAGCGGAAGCAGGAGGAGATGAAAAGGTTGGACTAAAACCCTCCTGGCAACTTCTAATGTTCTGGCTGACGGCCGTTCCTCCCGCTGCTCCGAGCCGTGACACGTGGGATTTTAGGCTGTCGGAGATCATCTGGGTCGACTTCACTCGGGTTTCGTGAGGTGGCGGGGCTGCTCCTACGATCCCTGAATTTTGCGAGGCCCGACACCACATGCCCAGAAGGCTGGTGGGTTCTGTGTCCACTGGGGATAAAACCAGGATATAGAGCTTCATTTTGCCCTAGAAGGTGCATTCTAGTTAACTAGTGACCGGTGTGCCGGGCTTTTCTCAACTGCCGTGAGAACATTTAGACGTTTAAATTTGTGGGGATATTTCTCTAGGAAGAGAGACGAGCGCCTGAGGAAGGTGGTTGAGGCCCGAGTGAAAGAAGAGCAGAGAGAGGAAGAGAAGAAGAAGAAAATAGAGCAGAAGATGGCGCAAATAGATGAGAAGAATGACAAGGTGAGCCGCTTGCTTCTGTCGTGCTTTCCAGTAGGGGGCGTTTCGCATGTGTACGGATTAAACGTGGCGTCTAGCTTCCCATACGACAGTGTTCAGTGTTGTCCTATTTTACTTTTAAGGTCTGTGATCTTGTGTTGCTATTATTTGAGACTCGGCAACTTGGTCCGTTGCCTGACGGCCGTTCCTCCCGCTGCTCCGAGCCGTGACACGTGGGATTTTAGGCTGTCGGAGATCATCTGGGTCGTCTTCACTCGGGTTTCGTGAGGTGGCGGGGCTGCTCCTACGATCCCTGAATTTTGCGAGGCCCAACATGCTCGAGCAACTCGTTGATTGCCGACTTAGCGAATCCTCCATTCAAGAATGCAAACATAATGAGACTACTTAATCCAAAAAAGAATGGAAGCTTACTGTTGCACTGGCTCTTTCAGTGAAGTCGCACTTAAGCTGTACTCTATTCAGTAGTTCTGCAAAAATGGCATAGACTGACCCGAATGAGAGCCACAGTTAGGGTTTTGGGTCAAAATTCCAAACAATTACTGGCATTAAATCATGAATATTTACTGGCTGCTTATGGATCTGAAAGTTCACCACTGAAAGCTCTGGTGATCCACCGCAGATGAGGGTGGAGCGAATTGCGGAGGAGAAGGCCAAGAAGAAGGTGGCCTCCAAGCGTCAAGAGGAGCTGGAGCTGCGGAAGAAGCTCCAGGAGGAGGAAGCTGCCAAGAAAAAGATGCAGCAGGTGAGGGGATGGGACTCCTCCGGCCCGTGCCGCCCTGATCTAATGGAGGGAGGAGTGCTGACTGGGCCTCCTGTGAATGGTGTCTCAGGAGGAGGAGAAAAGGCAGCAGGAGCTCCAGGCCAAGCGGCGGGCTGAGGAGGAGGAGCAGGAGCGAGCCCGCAGGCTCGCAGAGGCACGACGGGCCCAGGAGCTGCGGAGGGAGCAGGAGCGCCAGCGGGAGCAGGAGCAGCGGAGGGAGCTGGAGAAGGAGCGACTGCGGCGGGAGCAGGAGCAGCGGAGGGAGCTGGAGAAGGAGCGGCTGCGGCAGCAGCAGGCAGCTGCTGAAAGGTGCTACAAAGACCAGCCTCTGCCTTTAAACGCTGCCCAGTAGGGAGACGCAGAAGTATGTAGCCAGAAATTCTTCACCTGGCTCCTGCAAACAAACCCAGGGCCCTTGAGTTTACTCCGGCCGTCGTCCACAGGGAAAGGATGGAGCGGGAAAAAGCGGAACACCTGCGGCGGGAGCTGGAGCTGGCTGCGCGCGAGAAGGAGCGCAAGGACGCGGAGGAGAGGAGACGGAAGGTCTGCCCGCACTGCGGCTTGCCGCTCAGCTGCCCTTTTGAGACGCTCTGAGCCTTTGGGTTGTAATTCTCAATGTGTCCAACAGGAGGCGCAGGAAAGACAGAAGGCTGAGGAGGAAAAGGCAGCGTTGCAAAAGCAAGCTACTGCAGCAGCAGCCACTAAGAGCAAGGAGGAGCTACAGGTAGGGCGCGTGCTTATGGGCAGGCTCTCCTTCACATGTCTAATCCTCGTACGTTCTTTGAAATCCAGTCCAACCACTATATAGCAATTATTTCCTCCCATATGCTGGATTTGCTCTCCAGAAACACAACAATGGTAGCCAATAAATTTGTTTAGAATTCAGGAAAGTCCTCTGCTTGTTGGTAGTAGTATGGGTCCAGAGTATGATTAGTTTTATGAGTATTTCCTTAAATGCTTGTGCCCCTGTATGATGGAGGGTATATTTCATTGTTTCCCCCATATCGCTCTCCCACAGCAATCGCTGATCAAAACACCAGTTGGCAAAAGCACCGTCCTCAATGTGACTGTGGAGGTATGGTGCCCACTATCATTACTATGGTGATTTGCTCCATAGCGCCAGCTTCTCGTGGTGTTTAAGCCCAGGCGTGCTCTGAAATGTTTCATCTTGGAAAGGGGCTTAAGTGTTATAATGGAAGAATCTTAAGTGATGTGGATCAGAGCTTGGACTGACGGCTAATCTGAAGTTGTTGATCCACAGTGTTCCCCTCAGTCGTATGAGATCACCCCAAAGGGTGGAAATAAGCCAGTTGTTAACAGCAACCCTGAAGATTATGGGATGGATCAGAACAGTGACGACTCCACTGATGATGAATCGGCTCCTCGGAAACCCATCCCATCCTGGGCTGAGGGTGAGTTTCTCCAGCCTTTCCGCCTCTATTTGCTCTGCAGTAACATCAACAGTTTTTTTTTTTCCCCAGTACGGAACCTAAGAATCGCCTAGAAGGTGTTTTGCCCGATCATGCTGTAGAAATGCACTTTAAGTGTGTGACACCTGGTGGGTCACAGGACATAAAATAGAGAAGCAACAAGCTGGTAGCAATGAAGGCTGTTTAGGGGGAAGTCGATTCACAATTGTAAGAGGCTCGTTCGCTGATCTTCACTTGAAATGTTTGACTGATTTAGAGAACAAAAAGTAATTGTTTCTGGCTTAAATTTTTGGAAATTCCGAATTCAAACGGCCATGTAGAAGTTCACTACTTTTTATATACTGTACTGCCTTATCTTCCTGTAGACCTTGCATTGTGTGGTATACAGGAAGATAAGTGTAGCTTAAATGGGTGGATTTCATCAAGTGTCTTTTGCCTTTAAAGGCCCTTAAACGCGTCTCCTCTGTTTATGCATCGGAATTCATCACAGGCTACGCGGTTTCATGGCTTTAAGGATTTCATACGCATCACGCTTTCATGTGACCAGAGGAGATGCGTTAAACGGGACTGCGGACACTTGGGGACTCTCACCCTCGCCTGCTGTAATTTGTGTGCTTGCCTGGTTCCCCACCCTCTTTCAGGGCGGCAGCTGCAGCAGGCCATGATGCAGCAGTACTTCAACCCCGTGGATGTGAACTCCTACTTCGGAGAGATCGAGGATCCACAGCTGGAGCGGATATTTTACAAGAGCAAGCCCCGATATTTTAAACGCACCAGCTCCGCTGTCTGGCATTCACCTCCTCGGGGCGGAGCTACAGCCTTTTAAACTCTTCTGTTTGCACTGTCTGGTCTTTTTTGTTTTTCGTCTTGCTTCAGCTCTTATCTTGGTTTTCAGTTTTGTATCTCAAAAGTATTTGTGTTTTAGATGGGGGCAGAATATAGATTCTTTCTGAAATGTTAATTTTTTTCTCATAATAAAATGTTATGATATGTTATCCTGGTGCTTTTTGTGAATTCCTTTTAACTGTACAAATCGGGCTTCTTGCCTCCAAATTCCAAGTTCATTCTACCATGACGGTTATGTCAACAGGAAGTGGCCTGTCTGTCAATCAGTACACTGAGGTTTGCCCTACCTCACCTCTCATCGTTTGCGTTGAAACATCAATTGGTTCCCTAACTTAGTGGAAAAGCACATTTGTAAATATTTGCCTTAAGATCACTAGCTGGGTGCCAGAGTACTTTTTGATCTACTGGTTTTTAAGTAATTGCTTAGACATTGACAAGCTAATGTCTTCAAATGGACAGCCATGGACTTCACTAGAATGTGCTGAATGTGGAGTACTGAGTGGTTTCTTTGTCTTTCTGGGTTTTTCTTTTTTTTTAATAAATGCACTGCTGACATTTCAGTCATATTCAGTCCAAGGGATTTACAACACGAGTTGGTATCTGTTTGGTATCAGTCATGTCAATGAGGAAGTTTTTGTGTGAGTATCGATGCCTTTCATTCTGGGCAACTTCCAGTTTCTGCTTATGTGGTTTTATCTGTTTTGAATTCTCATCTGCACCCGGGAATTCAGGCCTGTCTCTCGCATATCCTTATTGCCTTTCACTTCTTTCGAACCAGGAACTAGCACTTTTCAAGAGGCTTGTCAGCCCACATTCACTGTAGCCCCCTGCAGACAATGGTACCTACAGTAACAGCATTTTTAGAATCCCTGACTTGAATCCCAGATGATGAATGTATCCTCATTTGGAAGTGAATTGGAGACACCTGGTTTTAAGAGCACATGGTTCTGAAGTTGGCTTCATTGAACATGTACTGTATACAAGGATGACAGATTAGGTTGCAAATTTTAATAGCTTCCAGTCTTGAGTTTTGATAGCGTCGTTTCTGAACCACAGCGCTACTGTCCTATTGTTTTATAGATGCTGTAACAAAAGCCTTTAAATGTAGCAAACCAAACCTGATTTCAAATGTTCAATTCACTTAAGTGGACTGGCAGCTTGGGGATTATGTAGTGTGTGTGTGAGACAGAGATTTGTATTTTTTACTCTTGCGTTTCCGCAGCAACCCTGTACATGACTCAACCATCATATGTCTGGAATGACTGCATGCCAGTATGAAATCGAATGGCACACTGCTTTAGGTATGGAATCTTCCAGACCACACTTCTGCATTTTTTTGTTGTCTGTGTTTGACTGTCACACTGGTTGTATTTGGGAGCCGGTGGTATACAGTGGTAGTCCAATTAGAAACTGAGAAAAAGGCAGCAAAGGTTTACATGAAAATTGAATTGGTGTAAAACAAAAAAAAAACGGCAGCATAGAATGAAATCCTGTATTAGAGGTCCTTTATAGGGTTCCAGATCCTGACCAGTCAGTCATACCTCTTAAGCTTCCTTTTTAAAAAAATAAATAAATAAAAGTAATTAGGTGAACCTATACCTCTAGATGCGGTTGTTGTTGCCATAGTTATGCATTTCCATATCGGCCAGGGGCTTCCATAGCTAGTGTACCCATTGTTACCCATCTAACTATCCCTAAGGTTTCCTCTAAGCGAACAAAGAAAAAAACACTGGACTGTAGGGACTAACAGCAATTTTGTGCTTAAAAAAATAAACACTTTTAGGACCTACCTGCCCCACTGAGTGTCTTGCCCATGCTTGGGTACAAGCCCACAAGTCACACATTTCCTGACTGCAAACAGGTCACTGGCTGGCTATAATGCACGCACACAAAGCATTCCATGTAGGCTAATGTAAGGGTAGCCCCAACACCAAAATGCAACATCCTTCAAGTTTCTGACCATAAAAGCCCTTGTCTGCTATAATTTTCTCTTTTTCATTTTTCTGTCCTTTTCTGAGCACTTGACGTTTTCACAAATATGTTTTTAACAAATTATTCCACCAGACTGTTTAAACATTTTTTGTATTATTCTTTTTTCTTCTCTCTTTCTTGTGTTTTTGTTTATATATAATATTTAGTTTGGAAAATGTAGGAAGGTAAATTGTATTTTTGTAAGTGCAAACACTGTATTTTTGTGTATTTTTTTATGCTTTCCTCAATAAAAATAAAAAAAAATAAAATATTTGAAAAAAAACAACAAAAAACATACCAGTCAAACATGAAGTAGTTTAGCCTTTCATCTTTCGGAATCATCTTTATTACATTCTATAAAAACTTACTATAATAATTACATTTTTTAGTAGGAAATGTAACCTTTAGGTAAGAAACACAATTCCCCAAGGGTGCGGATAGGAATTTTTTGCTAAAATCTGCATATTTAAGGTATAAAACAGGATTTATCAAGATATCATAAAACCAGGCCAACCTGTACTTTAACATAGAGGTGAATTTGTTCAAATGTATAGAATTTTATTAACAGAAAATGAACTGCAGAAATATAAAAATGTGGGCAGAATGATAGCCAATCAAACTGTAATTACACTCATACTGTTGTTTGTTAGTGTTTGGCTGCAGTCGGCCAACTTCAAGCATTTAATGTTTTACTCCACGCTCAGCTGTATCGTTGGCTACTTTCACTGAATGAATGAACGTTTTGGCTGTGTAGGAATCAACATCGGAACGCCACTGGTCGATGGGTAAGTTGAGCCGACTGCTGCTGCTCTTCAGTGCCCAAAACAGGGAGTGAGATACTTGTCCTTTTGATTTAGCCAGAAATTGTGTCAAACCTGGGAACACTGGCCTTTCCTGAGCTGATGTTCTCAGAAATTTGGCTGCGATATCCTGCTTTATTCTATTTGTGGCCAATGGATGGCTGCTAACAGTGTAAACGGTACAATCGCTTGTGTGAGGCACCATCGATGGCTGCTTAGCGTGGCCCGGACCTGTCTCGGACTTGCAACTTTTCTCAGAAATGATGGCATGCTGCCGTATTGATGAAGAAGTGGCAGGCGCCGTGCTGGTCTGGCTAAGCAACCATCATTACAACAGTAAAATGATGATTCAGTTTGGTTGGTTTCAAGAACTTTATGTTTTTTTGGACAATCTTACCCAACCGCAGCTATTCAGGCAAAATCTGAAAACCTCTAAACAAATGAAAGTCATAGTTACATAGTTTTTTAGTTTATGGTTAAGGTTTTTTTTTTTGTTTTTTATTCTCAAAGAATTTTAATATATATAGATACTTTTTATCATTTCTGTAATTTGTGAAATGGGGGGAGGGGACTGGCCAAATTAATCAGCACTGAATCTCTTCCACTCAAGGAGAGGCAGCCTTGGCTCACATGATAAACATAATCTTTGACCTTCCAGTAATGTTGCAACCACCCACAACGTATGTGTCACTGTACTTACTGAGGCATCATCCGGCATTTACAAACCCATAAGTCACATGGGATCCTTGCATGGCAGGAATTATCCACTGTTGCTTAAACTATGTACTTCACATTGACCTTTATCCTCTTTATAAATGAACAATAAAACCCTGAAACAAAACCTGAGAAAATGTTTCTTTTATTTAATCGTTTAGAACCATATTACAATAAGGAACTCATACATATATCCTTGTACATTTTTGAGGATTACCATGCGAATCCCTATACTGTTTTTAGATGATGTGCCTGCCATGTTGTGAATTGTACTTTACAAAAAAATGTAAAGCCTTAGTTAAATACGTGCACAAAACCCATCTTACTAAAGTCAGATTTTGACCGTATATACGTGATTAAAAAAAAGAGAATAATTTCAATATGTAAATATGAGTTTCATATTCCATTGTTTGGCACAGAAGCTAGGTGGTCAGCATGACTGTGTGTTTTTACTGTCCAGTGAATATGTGTCGAGTGTCTTGGCTGAAGCTGAATACTCTGCTTACTACTCATGATTCAAAAACACGTGAACTGGTGTCTGTATTTCTCAAGGTGTGATTCTGTGCCTGAGTGCCCTGCAACAGACTGACTTCCCATCCGTTCTGTCTATCGGATGCCCTGTTTCCCAGCGCGTTGGGTAAATGTTTATGGGAAATTGTTATTCAAGGATTCAAGGATGCTTTATCGTCATACCAGCACACCCCCATGTTCCGGTTAAATTAGGACCCAGGTCCCTTTTAACCACAGAGATAGCATAGTAGTATAGTATAAATATACATTTATACTGGGATTATGGGATGAAGCGATGATGCTGGCAGCAAACATCAATATAATGAAGCCAACTATAAAGAAACACTTTCTTGTTTGTCTTTTGTAAGCAACTAGGTAATCATCTCCAAGTAGTTTATTAGTATAACCCATTTACAATAGTAGTGTATTTGCGACCCTTACTGCATTCTTAAACCTGTTGTGTAAAGCATAGAATGTACCGCAACGAACAAGGTAGACAAAAAATC
>JAABNY020000008.1:13962099-13976673 GCA_015164015.2 Brevimyrus niger | reverse complement strand
CTCGCCTGTCGACGCAGCAAAAGGGAGCAGCCAAGGGGAGGGTTTGTGAGGGGGGTTGGAGGGAAACCCGTGGGGTCGGAAGGGGGTTTCCGAATCCCCCCCCCCCCCCCCGTCTGTATCAACCTGCCATGGGCAGAAATGCCACCATGTGTGCCTTCGTTTGTGCCCCATAGATGACGACTAGCCCGTTGTATCATATGGCTATGCAGGATGTGCCTGGTCAGCGTGGGGACCTCCGACCATTAGGGGGCGCTCTGCCACCTCTTCAGTGCCACTGGGGCGCTGGACAGGATGCAGGTGAACGTCTGTAAACTGCGTATCCCAGGCCAGCTACAGCTTTCTATAACGGCCGTTTGGGTTTTGCACTTAGAGACAGAGCCATTCCATGGCCATTATCCAGCATTGCATGATTAATATAGTAGTCTAGCAGTCTTTACATTGGGCAATATGTATGTACAAGTTATGTATTCATATTAGAGAAACATATTTCCTTATGCTGGACAAGTTCTTTTGTTTTAGTTTCCTGCCCCCCCCCAAAGCCGATCCTGTAGGTATAAACAGTAAAACAAGGTACTTGTGTATGTTTCATTATTCTCTTTTTTTTTTTATTATTTTGTTCATTCTGTCCGAAACTGTGTTTACTAGCAGAAGGTCCTTATCCACTGACTCCATGGTTCCAATCTGTTGAATTCTATGCAGGGTTGAATGTGGAAATGCGCAACTTAATTTAGTTACACAGAGAGGGAGGGAGGGATTGATGGATGGATTGATGGATGGATGGATGGATGGCAGCCAGGCAGGCACACGCACGCACCAGTGACACTGAAGAAGAACTGGGCTGGTTCAGTAAAAAAAAAAAAAATCCTACCCCATATATATTTTCACTAACCCAGAATGTATTTTTCAAGCATAAAGAACAATCTATAGCCATTATGCCTTACAATAACTTTCAACACATGGTAATTTATTATTTCCATATAATTTAATTTCCATAAACAACTTACTCATTCAGAGCACCACATGGTAAGATGGTCGGTAAACAGTCAATCCCTATCAGTCATCCAGCTGTCCAAAAACTTATACATCCCGTTATCACTTGCCGGTACGACAGGTCTATTAAAAATCTTTGCTCGTACTATTCTCCTATTGGGTTAATACTAAGTATAAGACGTTTAAAATGAATGCTAACACATTACCTTTGACGACCATACATGCAGTTTTTCACAAGCTAATAGTGTTAAATTTTTTGTACTCACCCTTAGTCTGAATTACTTTCATTTACTTGCTTTGACGGTTAGAATGTCTCAGTTTAGTAATTACTGTTGGAAATGTCAGACTACAGCGCTGCAATGTTTAAAGTCTTGCTTAATATATACCCATTAAAATGTACTTCATTTGACAATGGAAAAGTCAAAATGATGCCAATGGGGGAAATTGACGTAATGTATGATAAATGCAACCAAAGTATAAAATATGTGACAACAAAAAAAAAAAAGCTATACAATGTTAACTTTCTAATTAAGTGTAGCATTACTCAAATGGATAAATAAATACACATTCACATAAAGAACCAGTTAAGTTTGGAGACCTGCCTTTAATGCATGTGTCCCTATTTTAGCTGCGTTATTCACTTCATAGTAAAAGGCCTATAGGCAATGAAGTAATTTATCAAATATTGCAACAATCAACAGAACTGTTCATTATCTTAAAATATTCTCGGATGGTACATTCTTCAAAGTAGCCCCCTTTGCCTTGATTCCACTTTTTCGGACTCTTGGTATATGTCCAGATCATCCTTCACAGTACTCCATCTCTTTCCATGTTAACCTTGAGGTGCCCTTAAGGTCATGATCTTGTTGAAAAACGATCATCTAGGTGTGCCCATACTTCTGACTGGTACTGTTTATATTCTACGCTAGGGATGTTCAAAGTATCTTAAGCTAAGCATTCACCTATAACTAATGTATGCTCACATAAGTAACTCAGAAACAAGGATTGGTGGGATGATATTACTGGACTTTTGTCAATCTACAACATCTCTGGGTATTCAGCAGTTGCTCTACAGATCCCATGGGGACTGCTGGGCTATAATTTGAAATCCACTGTTCTGGATGATAGTCTTTTACATAATCTCCCACAGAAGAGTTGGTTAATAAAGGCTTACAGGTAAACTGTCATGATTGATTTGAGGTTTAAGGTTAAGTACAATCACAAATGTTACGGCCTATTGACTGACTAGAGTTGTGGTGAAACACTAACGCTTGGTCAGTGGTAGCCGCTGGTGTCACATGCCCCCCGCGGGGGTGTCATCTGCCTTGCCCCCCTGGGGCCACAGGCTGCCGCTCTGACAACATCCACCGAAAACAGGTTCAAAGTTCTTCATGAAAGACCTAGAGAATGTATAACGCATATTGTAATTTCAAGTAAGTTCATTTCAAGTACAGTCTTTTATGTAACCTTAAATTTTATGCTGACTCATCTTAAAAACATTGTGTCTTTGAAAATCGACCACAAATGATATGAAAAGAAAATATTTCCCAGCTCCGGCAGGACAAGGTGAATCAGTCATAGCTTACCTTCTGTAGCACGTGACCATCAACAGTGTCGCAAAAATGGCCACAGCCACAGTTGCCAGGGAAACCACTAGGGTCTGGACAGACGGCGCCTCAGGGCTCGCTATCTCTGAGAGACACAGACAGGAAGTAGGGATGGAATCCTCGGGCAGAGTGCGAGGAGTACGATTTGTTTGTGACCCCTGATGTAACCTCCCTTATCTATGGTCGCTACACAGAGATGTTTTATAGCAGATGCTGCGTCTCCTATGCTGTGGCTGGATGGCTGTGCCTTACCTGTGCAAGTGTAAGAGCCTTCTGTGTTGACACACTGCGCTTTGATGGAGCAGGGCGGCGGGTCCTGGGCACATTCATCTACATCTGAATCACAGGGTTGATGAATATCAGATTGTTTGCTTAGCAGACAGAGCAACACGTTTTGAGACGGCAAGGTCAGACAGTCCCTGTTAAGCTTCTCATTCACGGGGCCTAACGGAGACCCTGGGGAGCCCAAACCCAAAGTGACACTCAGGCATAGCATCAAACATGATTATATCACACCCCTTAGTTTCGCTCGGCAACCATTTATTCTGCAGGAAAAGTAACCTTATAAATCATTTTTATTTGTTCCTGACAAACCGAGATTAACCTACCTTTTAATGGCTCACTTACACCAAATTTCACCCTGTAACGCTACCTCAGAGGCTTTGCTTGGTAGGTTTACATAAAGTTGTATGATGGTGCAACTTAGTTTAGTTTTAGCATAAGAGTAAATATGGTCATTTGTTATACCACATTGTACTGTATGAGGTTATATATGTATAGCTAGATTATATTGCTCCCGTAAATATTGATTCAGAAATTAAGTTCACTTTGAGCATGTTGAATAATGTAATAACATTTTCACTTGCCAGCTTTTTTCGACAAATTACTAATATATCTTATGTTGAGTGGTCTCTCCTATTACTCAGGATTCATTCCAAGGTTATTGTCTCCTTTAGAATACGATCCCAGTTTACAGATGTTTTTTTTGAGTGCTTTACCTTGACAAGTAGGAGGAAGCTGACTCCATTGGTTCACGCTGGGGTCACATGTGATGGAGGATGGCCCAATAAGGGCATAGCCTGGCTGACACTGGTACATCTGGACGGAGCCACAGAGCAGAGAGAAGCCAAACTGCAGTCTGGGAATGGAACCGCATCTGGGGTCTGGCAGAAAAGAGAGGGATGAGCGGATGGATGTGAAGAATGAGAGGATGAAGGGAAGTAAACAGAAACATTGAAGCAGCCAGCAGGGAGTGGATTAGCAGAAGAGAATAAACTGTAGAGCAGGGTTCTTCAAATCTGGACCTCGGTTACAAATCTAGGCCTTGTTTTCAGTTCTCCCAGGTAGCCAGTTCAATAATCACTGATTCTGATTGGCCGGACGCACACCTGGCTCACAGGTAAAGGAAGGCTAGAAAACCAGCAGCAGCTTAGGCCTGGAGGACCGAGATTTGAATAGCACTGCTGTACAGTTTGTGCTTCATCTCCGAGTGTTCCAGTCACCCAGACCTGTGTCAGGCTCCCTCCAGGCTGAGAGATTCAGGGAGGGGACGAGGGGGTGCGAGCAGGGCACCATGTCTCCGGCGTGGGCAGTGTGGGCGAAGGGATCCAGGGGTACGTGGCCGAGCCGAGTGTTGTCACAGATGATACGGGACAGTGACACCCTTCGGAGCTCCGCTCTCTGGGCACCAGTGAAAACCTCCTCTCTCTCCCACCAGAATCTGCCAGGGAAGAAAAAATCCGCTCAATAATACTGAGCAAAGGTAATTTTACCGAGGATGCAGGGGGTGCAATTGCACCCCCTACTGGTCAGATGAGAAAAATTCTTGATCAATTAATGAAATTATATTGCAAAGTTAATTTTCGAAAATGAGGCGTGTGTCAGTTATTTCAATGTGTAATAATAATGTAAATGTATTTATAATTTTTTTTTACGAATTCATTTGGATGAATGACTGGTTAGGCTCACTCATTTTGCCTAAAAAAAATTAGCTCAATAGTACTGACCAAAGGTAATTTTACCAAGGATGCAGGGGTGCAATTACATCACCTACTGGCTCACTCATTTCGCCTTTAAGTTGGCTGGTAGCGAGTCTGAAAAGAATCTATGAAACGTCATTTTGGTCAGAACCTGAAAAGTGTGTGATTTTAGAGAAAGAATACAGAAACTGCATGGGTTTGTTGTGTAACAGCAGAGAAGCTTGTATTTCATGCCCTTGTCCTTTTGGATTATGGTTTTCTCTCCCCTTGGTTCTCCAGTTCCTTCCAATAGTTCAAACACATGCAGTTCCGGTGCCAGGGTGCACGAATAACTTGTACCCTGTACTGCACGGGTGTAGATGAAGATGCAGATACAGACAGGGGCCCCATAAAGGGGGGGGGGAGTTAGAATGATTCCAAGGGCCTCAGAGGATTTGGAATATTGGTCTGGGTTGGAGACCTAATACCTCTAGTGGCCCCCCTGGATTCGTACCGGTCTCCGTCTCTAAGGGCGCGAAACTGCTTTCCCAGAAGACAGCTGAGGAGCGGTCCCACACGGCCCCCAGGGAGGGGGGGCTCCGAGATGGCTCCCACCCACAGGTCAATGTTGTGTGGGGTCCCGTACAGGTGCAGCAGCTTCTGGGCCAGCTTGGCGCTGCCCAATATGGCTGCCAGCTCAGTGACGGTGGCCGGGATAGACAGGCCACACAGCTGCCTCCATGAGCTGTAACCTGGCAGGAGGAGGAGACGCGTGTGTCACGTGTGTGTGACGCGTGTGTGACGCGTGTGTGACGCGTGTGTGACGCGTGTGTGACACGTGTGTGACGCGTGTGTGATGCGTGTGTGACGTGTGTGTGACGCGTGTCTGATGCGTGTGTGATGCGTGTGTGACGTGTGTGTGATGCGCGTGTGACGTGTGTGTGTGTGACGTGTGTGTGACGCGTGTGTGACGCGTGTGTGACGTGTGTGTGACGTGTGTGTGACCGCCGCAGCGCGAATCAGAGATGCCGGAAGGGCTCGAGGTACCGGGCAGGCCGTGGTCCCGCCCCCGCTGCAGGTTGAGCGCCCCCAGGTCCAGTGGTAGCCCCCCCTGGGCCTGGAACAGCCGCTCTGTCAGCTCCTCCACCATCATCTGACCCGGCGTCTGCAGCTTGGCGGGGTAGAGCAGCAAGCCTCTGAGCACAGGGTCTATACCACCTGCAGAAGGGGGCAAAAGGGCAGGGGGTTGGGACTGGTCTCTGACTTAGGATGTTGCTGGGGATACTCTTTGTGTTACAAACCCGGAGACTCTTTATTAGACGTAATGCTCATTATATTCAGTGGAAAGGATGATTCCATCCAAGTTTTTTTTTTCTAAAACATTCTGTTCTTTGTTCTTTTCAAGACAGTCAAATCTGGCCTAGTCAGAAGTTAACAGCAGCAGTTTCACACATAAACACCAGAGGGTGCAATAGTGTGCATTTTCTGTGCCTTCCTCTCCTCTGCGGCAGTTCACCTGGAGATCAGCCGTTGATCTGTTTTCAAGGGTTAAACCATCGGCAACCTGTGCTTCATTACCAGGACACTGCAGTTAAATTGAAAAAAATTTGCATTTCCCAGCCTGGTTTCCCAACATTTTTGCTTCCACTCAACTCTGTGTAGACCACATTTCTGTCGAACGGGAGCTACAATGGAACAGCAATGTAGACTGTCTGTCAGGGAGCTAGGAAGGAGCAAAAACATGAACTGAATGGGGGTCTTCAGGACCGGTGTGGGAAACACTGAACTATGAGGGTGAAGTTAGCTGACGGTTGTTTGATGTTTTTCTTCTTTCTACACAGTTAAGAACTTCCAAACCACAAACGGAATGATTCTTCTGTGACTCACTGTCTCCTTCTCTGGTCTGGTGCAGAAAGTAGCGAGTTCCCAGACTTTCACTTAATAACGTAATTAATGAATCTCAGACACCAAACACCTCCTTGTTTATTCTTGATTGCTCAACATCTAGCATTTACGTTAATTGTCTTAGCTAAAGTTAATCATTGACTAGAACCATGCTCCTGTCTATGCTTTTTCATGATGTCATCGTTTATTTTCTGAGGGGAAAACCCTGCTGACCATCTACAGAAGGAAAATAAGCAAAGCAGTGACCAATCAGGAAGCAGATCCACAAAAAAGGAGAATTGTAACCTAACATCTCACAATTATTTCTTTTCACTCCAGCAAATATGAATATATTAATCTAGCGGCAGCAGCCTATATCCTTGTCTGCAGCAAACTGGATGAATATGCAGTGCAGTCCAAGATCATTTTTGTTTAATTTTTAATACTGTTTTCATATCTGACCTTTTATTATAGCGCAATAGTTTGTTTTTCCATTTCCAGTTACGATACTCTGAATCGCTAGAATACCCACATGGGTCTATTGGTCAGATTTGCTTGTGTAGATGAATTAGTGGGGGATAAAACTACCTTCTTGCACGATCCTCCAGGAGGCAAATAGTGAGAGGTGCAAGGGCAGATCGGGGTGGTGGGGGCTGGGGCGGTAGCCAGAGTCTAGCCTATTCACCACGGGCTGCACGGTCACGTGGGCGAAGCGGAAGGCTGCTGTGGCGAAGGCGTTGGCGATGCTGGGGTCTGTGTCAGGCTGGTAACCCTGGTAGGGTGAGAGGAGCTCCAGATGGGCCTTCTGCCCAAGCACACGGGGCAGGTAGTGGTCCCATGTCAACACCTGGACAGAAGGTGTCGGAGAACACACAGGAGTGACACCATTATGTTACATCACACTATACTGTACTATACTGTACTATACTATACTATACTATACTATACTATACTATACTATACTATACTACTTCTGCAATTGATCTGTGATCCATCTATGAATAACTATCACTTAATCCAATTAAGATACATGATTTATTTAATACACCCTGTGGTGTGTTGGCAACTGCCCGGGGTTAGTTCCTACCTTTATTATTCCATTATTCCTGGGATACGCTCTGGTCAACACCCCCCCCCCCTCCACCCCCCCACAACCCCAGTTGGGATTCAGCAGTTTCAGAACATGGATGAACGGATGGATTTATTTAACAAGGCCGAGCTGAATTCTGAGCTGAACTGTAGCACTGTGTATGTGAGGAAACCCACTCAAGAAAGATACTCTGAACTATGAACTAAATGAGTTATGGAGACACATGAGTTGTGCCCTCAACTTCTTCCAACAAATAATTGACAAGGAAAAAAGACAGAATTCAGAAGACCACAACTGAACAATTGAAGTACTTCACTGGCCACATGGATATAGACAGGACAGGATGGATGGAGAGGACAGAGTCAGGGAAAGGGGAAGGACCTGATGGACGGCACCCAGGATCTTGCGGGCCTCCTGGTACAGTGTCTCAGGACTCCAATGGGGGTTGAGGAGGTGCAGCTCCTGGGCCAGTCGGTTGTGCTCCCTCAGGAACAGGGTGTGGAGTGCGATCATTCCCAAGTGCTCATTGGCCCGTGAGTCTCCTAAGTGGCCACAGGGAGGCAGTGTAGCTGAGGTAACAACAGGTAACAATCCGATCTTAGTTGGGAGCAAATTTCCTTTCTATTGTTATCCATAAAACCTTCCGGATTTGTACCTACATGGAGAGGCTTAGAAAGTCTTAACACGCGTCTCCTTGTTCACTGTGTTGGACCTGGATCTGCATACACCTGCCATGTCGCACTCCGGGGACCACATTCCCATACCTGCCTGGAAGCAAGACGTGAAGTTGCCCAGGTCTGCAGAAGGTTCCAGATCAGTGGAGCGGAGCCCTTGGCGTGGGCCGCATGGGTCTGGACGGGAAGGCTGACGCGGCAGGTACGGCATGTAGGCAAGTCCCTGGTCAGCGTGCAGGAGGTTGTGGGCCAGCAGGCCGAAGGGGCTGGAGTGGTTACGGAGTGCAGAGGCCAGGGGGCCCGTGCTGCCGTACACCATGCTGGCGTCCACGAAGGAGGTGATGGCGTTGAGCTGCTCGCGGTGGCACAGCGGCAGCACCTGGCAGCTGGGGGCTGAGCGGAAAAAGGGCATGCAGCTTTGGGCAGAAGCACGAGGGTCTGAGGATGGGATCTAAGACGGGAGAATAAAGCCATAAAGAAGACGCTTGTATCTGGGAACGAATGATGATGGTACATTCCATCTGGATGCATTGATAATGGTACATTCCGCTCCAGTTATCGCTTGAAATGACCTAGGTTGAGTGTTAATACTTGAACTCAATTTGTGATTAACTTGACCCTTGTATGTATCAAACTTTATAAGAGATATATAATCCCAGTCAGGGCTGGACTGGGAGTAAAAATTGGCCTTGGACTTCCAAATATAAATTTTGTCTCCGATATGCATTAGCCCTCCCGGACTGGAGTTTGAGACCCCTGCTTTAGGGGCATGCTTTGAGCCTTTTTTGAACAGAGAGCACCATCTAGTGGGGTCAGAAAGTACAGCAGATGGTTCATGAAGTGTCATTTTGGCCATTATTAATACACATCTGCTGCGGGGAAACGGCTTGGAATGCCAGATAGCCAGTCCAGCCCTGAATTGATAATGTTAAATGACTGGAAGTGCATCGTTTTGAACTAGACACTGGGGAATGAGAGAATGACAGAGGTCGTAGAATCAAAGGAAGATAAAGGTAGGAAAAATGGGAAAGGGATGCAGATGAGACCTGTATGGGGAAGCATGGAGTGTCACGGTTGCAGGAGTGCGTGCAGTCGACTCCTGTGTGAAAGGCTGCTTTGCTTGGGGTCTGAGGGGTAAGGACCAGGTCATGATCAATCCACTGGCCCCATTCCACCAGCAGGTGGGACAGCGAGGAGTCTAATGATATGTCTTCATTTTGGGTGTACAGGATCTGCTGTGACACGGCGCGGACCTTGGGAAAGAGAGGCAACGGTAAATTCTGGTAAATTCCATGTAGTGTTAGCAATCTGACGGAATAAGCGACATCACCCCCTAGGTCCCTGCCAATAAAATGTTCCGAGCAAGGGGTGCGTGTGTGTGTGTGTGTGTGTGTGTATTGGGGAGGAATCGCATAGTCTAAAAATATGGGACAGATTGCATCCTGTATTGGCTCAAAATGGGACAGTATTTTATTTTTAAATATGGGGCGATGTCATTATATACGCGATGGATGGCAGTTCTAATGTTTAGCGCTGATACTACACAGATGGCGGGAGTGGATCATTTATTTCCAAAGTGGATGGCCACACAATATGAGCCCTGGGTAAATGTACAACTACTGCGGCTACTGCAGCTACATGCTAACATGACTACTGCTAGAAATACTGCTACGGGTGGGGGAAAAGGTGACGATCCCTTACTAAGCAGGGTTTACTAAAGAAATTGAACAAAATAGGGACAGCACAAAACAAAGAGGCACAAGGGGTTAAAAACAAACAGGGAAAACAAGAACAAACTACAAGTAACAGGAAAGCAGGGCAATACCAGGAACAAAACTAGGAGAACCAGCTGAGTAACACAAAGTAATCAGACAATGACTCACTAAGGAAAAGAACACAGACAGGTACTTAAATACAGACAACCGGGCTAATGAGGGGGCAGGTGTGGCACATGAAACAAAACAAACAATCAACAAGGACACAGGACAAGTGGCAACAGGCAGAACATTTAACAAGTACTGCCACAGATGATTGGGCAACAGGTAGAACTAATAACAAAGACAATCACTGAACTAAGAAGCTTAACAGACAAACTATAAATAGTAATCTGAGATTAGGAAACCTGAGCAAAGTAGAATAATCACAAAATCACGAAGGTACAAAACAGAAACCCAAACAACACAAGGAGGGCGAACCACAGCAAGGAATTAAGACTTGGGGACAGAAGACTAATACTATAAACAACAAAAACTCGAATAAGCCAAACATATCGGGTGAGGCTGCTTTTGAGCCGTAGCCTCAAACCCACAACCTGCTGGTTTCGTCTCCAAGCCACATGCTCAGCTCACTGCGCTATGTAGCAATCCCAGGAGCAAACAAAACACAAGGGCCGGAAGAAGCCATAGGGAGGAGGACAGGATGGCAAGTGTGAAGAGATGTCAGAAAGCAGACATAGTATGATGTTAGTCAGTGGGTGTATTGCTTAGTGCAACAGGTGCAGGAGAATGGGCAACACTGTCAGCCATGTAATGACCCACTGTCTTATATAACTCGTAATACAGTATACATGCATAATGTATATGTGATAGACTGCGACGTTATCAAGAAACACCCAAACTGACTTGCATTCAGTGGTCCTGGTCCCAAATGTGAACGCTATGCTGTATATTATCGATCAGTGTTTCTAAAATCAGTCCTCAGGGAGCCTCAGACTGTTCACGTTTCCCAATTCCCTGGGAGTTAGGAGAGAGCAAAAATGTGGACTGTCTAGGGGTCGGTTGGAGAAACACTGGTTGGTGACCTATAGCAGGGATGCGGGGACCCATGCTATATACGCTACGCTGGGCTAGTACTCACCGGGGGGAGGGTGAAATTATGGTAAACGTACTGGGGATCCCAGCCTCGCGGAACTGCCCTCCCATCCTGGTACTGTGGAGGCAGCCAGCGGGTGTAAGGGGTGTTTGCCGCCCCCCACAGAGGCTGCCGTCTGAGGAGAACAGAGACGTGCGCTTAGAGTACTGACGAGGCCCTCAGGGACGCTGCAGACTCTCTGTTAGCGGGGCGGCACACACCTGTTGTTACATTCCCCGCCGATGGTGCGATAGCGGTTTGACAAGCAGTCCGTCTTGCAGAGGGGGGGGCGCAGCTCGGCGGAGCAGCCTGTGGCGTGCAGCAGCTCTTCCATGTCCTCCCCGCTCAGCAGCTCTGGGGACGGCAGGCCTGTCACACCACAACCTCCCGAGAACCATCCTCACATGTCAACACACAGTTCGGCAGACAGGTGACAGTTGGGTGACTGTGTTTGGGGAGTCCCTGATCTATGGGTCTCGTCCAGTGACGTTCACACCCAAAGTGAGCATCCTCTGGGATCTCAGTACCAGTAGAGTTGTGCTGGGTCATGGTGTGGGTGTAGACCATCTCTCTGATTAAATCCACCGTGGTGTGCAGCAGCTCCGCCGCCTGTACGTGGGTTCTGGTCCGTGGCCCCGCATGTTTGAACTGGGACAACAGGTCACTGGGGCCGACGGAGCCCTCCGACAGGAGAACCTTCACCCTGGGCCATACAGAGAACAACACCAGTAACAAGCAAATAACAGATGCAAGGTCACATGACACAAGTGACACATAACAGAATATCCAGAATTTCTTCAGCGCCCTTATTGTTCAAAGCTAGCGGAGATGAGAACGTTTGTGTGAGAAAGCTGCGATAAGCAAGCAGAACCGTTTGCCACGCAGACTTGGCAGCGAGAAGCACGTTGGTCTAGAATGCTTTCCGTCCTTGCGGTTGGGCGGGGACTAGGTGGGTTACGCTGATGCCGAAAGCAGAAACATCAGCCAGGGTTCGGGGATAAGACGGCGGAGAAAAGAAAGAAGCGCGGAGCTCCTGTGTCATGGCAGGATATAGAAACGACTGAAGTGAGAAGAGTAGAGGTGCAGTGGTGTCACATGGTGCTACGGTAACTTGGGGCAAAAGAGAATAGATATTACAGAAAAGAGGAGACAGGTGAAAGTGATCAATAGAAATAACCACAGTTACCCATGTCTCACTCCCATGCTTCCCCAGCTCACAGTATGCCATGGAAATTATAAACCTCATCTCCTCTGCATTTTATAGGTCCTCTAAAAAATCCTGGTCCTACTAAAAGAATACTTGTACGACAAAAAGACAATATTCTACTCGTTTAATTGATCCACATTTTTTATTCAGATTCTGTACACGGGATATGTTTTTTTTACAGTGGGGCGTAGCACAATTTTATGCATGGGCTGATTTATTTTTAGCCAATTAAGTAATCTGTGCTCGAGGCAGGGATTACAAGCCCTAAGACTCACCTCTCCCTAGTACGGGCGTATGCAGCACTGGTTAGCTGAGCGGCTCTCCTAAGAGCTTCCTGTAAGAACTTTGAGCCAGGATAAACACCCCCTGCTGGGCACACAATGCACAACGCTTGTACACACAACACCGTTGCAGCACCATCACTTCGCACGCATCGCAAATTGTGCACTTACAATTTCTTTGTCAGCTATACACCATTTAGCCAAACACGCTATCGTGATGTCGCTGTTATTATCTAACTTTTATGAAGATTACTCCTTTTTAAGGGGAACGGAGAATACCTGAGGCGTTCTGGGATTTGGAATGGGGTGTAGCGGCAGGTAGTAGGGGGATGACCAATGAGAACGCCAGAGCGCATAAGGAAGAAGGTAGCTGGAAAAAACGACCGACATGCTATACCACAAATACACCATCAGGCTGAAAATACATCCGTAAAGAGACATGCTATACCACAAATACACCATCAGGCTGAAAATACATCCGTAAAGAGACATGCTATACCACAAATACACCATCAGGCTGAAAATACATCCGTAAAGAGACATGCTGCCAAAATACCTGCGACTGAAGCTAAGCAATATTTAATTTACAGATATTATATTTAATAAATCCAGTGACTTAATGCACCGCTGTCAGTAGCACGAATGTCAGTTATTAGTTCATAGCATTTGCCCATTAACCGTTAGTTCAAAACATCGCTGTGTTTGACAATTTGGTTAATTATCAATCTGAAGCATTTAGTTGACCTTTTTGGTCCCAATCTATTCAAGAGGCTGGACTAATAAGATACTGAGTCTTACCATACTGAGTCTTACCATACTGAGTCTCTTTCTGCCAGCTTCCTCGTCCCTCAAGAAAATTCATTAAGAATCTTCCAATCCAGAAGCAAAAGATTTTTTCGTACCAGAATGACTGTAAAGCTGTGTTTTAGTGCGATTTGTGTCATATGATGGGCTCCCTTAATAATGAACGAGATGGATGTCTGTGTGCGAGTGCCTTTTCTATACATATATAGCTATGTGTTTGCCTTTAACAGTATGTCTGCCTGTGTGTCAGGAGGGGAGCTCCGTGGTGCTCGCACGTCGATGCTAGTGCGAGACCTCTAACCCGCTGAGCGTCTGTGTCTCCTGCTCAACGAATCGGCTTTTGTACCTTGGCGGAGCCCACAGGTATGTGCAGAATCTACATCTCTGTCTGTGGTGACAAGTGTCTCACATCAAAACAGCAGTCACCCCCCCCCCTCCCCCTTACCCATGGCCTTTCATTTACAGACCCCCTCTCTCCTACCCTCCATGGAGAATGTGCGTGTTCACTGTCACTGTTTCATCAACAAATCTCTCTCATCATTTCTCCCAGAAAGCAGGTGCACCACTGAACACTCAGCTAACTTGCCCTCCGCCTTTTCCTCCCGCGCTAAATCTTTAACTCATTCTTACTCTGCAAAATGTAACTAGAGCCTGTAATTCAGCGGGAATAACAGGCGACGGGAGGTCGTTGTGCCACATTCTAGATCGTACCTTAGGCTTCCACTGGAAACTTCAAATACGATCCCTAACCTTCAGGATTCAGGCAGTGGAGAAGAGATCTGGCAGCTGGTCTGTCTAGCGAAGTTGTTTCTCCTCAGCATTGTTTATGACGATCTGAGTAGCTGAAGTGGCGGCGATTTGATCCTAGTAGTAAGATTGCATGACAATGAAGCAAGTAAAAATTGGCATAATGAGTGGGGGGACTGAAAGCATGACATCATAGTTCGGCCTGCTCTCCCCTGCAAGCTGGGCCGCTCCGCGTGCTCATGCCAGAACTGGAGATCTGATCGTCTGTCCGCCAGGGCTTTGAACGTCGGAAACAGGTGGGCAAGGGGGGAGTAAAAAAAATACAGAGGGCTCATGAAGGAGGGCGAATCGCAGGAGGACGCATGGTGAGAAATGGTCGTACTCTCCACATTACAGATAGTATTAAAGGGAGGGGTTGAGGGTAGTAGGGACTTACTTTGACTTTCATTGACATTGACCTCCTCCTCTCATTCTCCCTCTGC
>JAABNY020000008.1:13939979-13952093 GCA_015164015.2 Brevimyrus niger | reverse complement strand
CCAACATTGACTGTCCAAGGCAACATTCCATCCCTTAACCACATTGCCATCTAGTGCACATTTCCAGGTACTGTCAGCAGGTGAAGCATTTGACGAAAGCATTATGCTTCGCTTTGGGACTGTGTGGAAAGCCTGTGGCAAAATGAAGTGTGGGTGAACTGAAGGATGAATTCTACTCTAAATCAAAAATCTTAGACTGCAGTACTTTAAATCCAGTGGAAAAACGGAAACTTTTTTAACGAATTCATGTAATTATTTAATTGAGCTGGTGGTGAAATTTAACGAAATAATAAAACGGCCGAGGCGCCCCTGAGGAGAGCTTTGAAAACTGAGGCGGTGTTCCTCTATCTAACTAGATATCAGTAACTTTTTAGAAAACAGAAGAAATTACTACTAGTTTTGATTGTGCTACTCTTAATTTGCACATGTTCTAATGTTAAATTGTGTATTTTCTTCTAAACCAAAAGTACACTGCCTGCCCGGATGATCAGCTTTAAACATTTCTTTGGACTGCCTAAGACTTTTGCACATTACTGTATTTTACAATTTTGTGGCCATGTCATGCGACACTTAATATAAGTGTTTCGCCATTGCATTCAAAATAAGTTCATCTTTATTGCAAATTTCAAAAGGTTAACTTTGACCAAAATCAAGCGGCTGCCTTCCTTTATCGTACAAAGACACACGTGACTGGGAGACTGCAGTCACTTCCAGTAACGGTTTTGAAACCTTCCCAGATCTGTATGCAAATTTAAATGCAGGGGAGACCAAACCTTGGTGCCTGTTGGCAGAACACTTGAGAATACCTGGAGATGCATTAAGGGTTTTCCCCATAGTGACTTACTTCCTTTAATTTCAATTCAAATCCATTGACTGGCCTGTGACTAAGGAAGTTCCACAGCAGTTTGAGGCATTGAGGAAATGAGGATATTTTTTGATAGAGATATAAATGCTGCAATGAGCTGGTGCCCCATTCCTATCCCTCACTGTCCCCCCGCCTCGCTCCCCTAGCCTCTGGGATAGGCTCCAGATCCCCCGTCACCCTGAATATGACAAGCGGGTACAGAAAATGGATGGATGGATAGATGAAGTGTGACTGTGTGTGACCAGACATCAGTCAAAGAAAGTTCCAGCCACCACTTAATTTAGAAGGATACAGTCATTTATAAAGACTTGCAGTCTTCGGGTAAAAGTGTGCTGACATACAGACCTGCATTACATCACTCAAATTGTTCATTATCTCAACACTCTGTAAAAAAAAAACGCATAAATGTATTGGCTCAGCGTTATGATCCATATATGTTCTATATCTAAAAAAAATATGTGAATGTGTTTGTCACTAAATTTCAAGGTTACAGGTAAAGCTTGCAGACATTACATCCCAGCTCAAGAAAACGAGACAAAACATGATGCACCACATCACAGTGTCATATACAAATCTGACACGCCCATCTAAACCATAAAACTTTGGACACACTACAGAAAAAAATTAACAATGGAAAATGTGTAAACAAAAGCATGTATCTGACCATTTATAATGAATTCTTTGTAATGCAATAGCCCAATTTTTGTAGTGCACATTACATGCATATATTCATAGGGTTAATGTTATATCTCTATTAATAAAAGGCTAAATTATCTAGTCAGTTTCATACAAAAATGAGCCATGCAAACAAACTGCTAACTTAATGTGCTGTAGATGTTTTACTTAAACGTTTGACTAACTAACACGGGCATGTTAAGAACCAAGTGGTAAAAGCACGCTATGTTACTAATACAAAGATTAACTTATCATGGGGGTGCTAACTTGACAGTGTGTTAACTAATCCAGTGAGTTAACTAATCCAGGGGTCTCTAACTTAACCTGAGGGTTACTGACCACTAAAACAGGCTACTAAAGCTATTTGTTTGGCCAAAAGAGAAATGAGAGAGACAAAAAAAAAAGCAATATCAGTAATCCTGTAATCAGCATGCAGGGGGCTGGAGGTGAAGTTTGTCAGGTGGGGGGAAGTTTATCTGCGAGATTATTCCCAAGGTGAAGCCCTGGTTTTTAGAGCCATAGGCTGTAGTCTGCGATAACCTCTCTTAGGGGTAGTACAGGTTACTGGTATGAAATTTACATGAGAACCAGGTCTGTTCTCATGTTAACATGGAACAAAGTTATGGACATTGCCATCAGCTACATACTGGATTAACCAGTTCAGTTTTAAATCATCCTCACACGCATCAGGAAACGGAAAGCAGGCAATAGCACAACCAGTCTAACACGCCCACCTAGTTCATAAAATTCCGCCATAATCCACAGAGACAGGGGAAATGTCCAAATCCACCAAAACAATCCAGGCACATAAGCTATATAAAAACATGTGCCAGTTTGTAAGTCTGTCACCAAACACAGACAGAATGCTGGCTTCACACTGCAACCAGAACTCAGATGCTTCATCAAATTATGGTCGAGATCAGTCTAGTCAGCAAGTCGAAAACAGCTATTTTTTTTTTTTCCAGCTAAATTCAGCAGCTCCATTCCGTGCTTCATCCGTAACGGTTATGAAATTTCGGGCTTTCCCCAGAAAACTTCTTCCGTTGTTGCCTTATATGGAACTTGCAAACCCGGACCAGCCCCCCTGGATGAAAACCCTGGTTCCATGGATATAAGGAAAGCTACAGGTTTCAGATCAGGTATATCCTACACGGAGCATTTGACTGCACTGATAATCCTGCAAGTATTAGGTGAGTGAAGAACCTTTTGTATAGACTTGGGCTGAGGAATGATTAAAAAAGTAACTAATGAATTACAAAATTTGTAATAAATTTATCATGATTAAAAACATGATTAAAGACTAAAGCTTGTTATAATGTATATTTAAATGTAAAATCAACTGCCAAATTAATGTAGAATAATTACAAAGGATATTTCAGATATAACCATGTAGTAGGGCATGAATGACAAGAGTACAAAAAAAGTGTCTATGCAATCATTAATGATTTGTTATATGATATATGGTTGCCCCATAATGCACTATGCAATGATGTCATAAATTGTGTTATTTTAAATTAATCACATTTGATGTGTTAAGAAGTTCATTTTGACAGCCCTATTTTAGACACACGGCAGGTTAGCACACCTGACCCTCTGTAATGAAAGAGTGAAAACTACACATTTAACAGATAACCGTTTAAGGTTGAAACATTACAAATTAAATATTTTGCAGCTGTAACTGTTCATAAACAAATTATTGTACAAATGTTAGATAATACTGATACTTTAGTTATCTGGAAGACGCTATTAAATAATATTATTACTACCTTTCTTATACTTTTTGACTCAAATTCAAAAGAAGAAAAATGAAGCTGGTTCTGGCTGGACTGGTTCTGGTTCTGGTGGTGGGAACCCAGGCCCAATGGTACAAATATTCCAGAAAAGCAGTAAGATTCACCAAAGAAGTCATCCAAGGTAAAATGCTTCCTTATTTTAACTCTACTCTTCCATGTCGTTTTATTGTGTTAATTCTGCGGATAGCAGCTTTACCACAAATAGTTTACTGTCATAGCGAGAGCAGAGCAAAAAGCTACCAAGGAATCAGACTGAATGCTTAACAAAGGCCTGGATGTGGTTACTTTGAAACCAGAAATACACCTTGTCAAGATCTGTAGTTTATCGGTGTCTCTGTTTCATTCAAGGTTCGCGTGACATGTGGCGAGATTATAGAGACATGAAGGAGGCTGACTGGAAAGACTCTGACAAATACTTCCACAGTCGGGGCAACTATGACGCTGCCAGGAGGCGTCCTGGAGGGAGGTGGGCAACTGAAGTCCTCAGGTAGGACAACATCCGTCTCCATGACAATAGTGTTGGCCGGGGGCTTCCTGAATGCTGTTCATCCAAGGCTCCCTTTGCAATCGTACCGTTCCAGACATTCAAATCATTAATGTAGAGTTAATTCAGTGACATCAGATTATGTGGCAGAGGGTAGTTGCAACAGTGTTGCGTCTTCTGAGACCTGACCTTACAAATTAACGATTTAATTGAAGTTTACTTGCTTCACCAGCAAAAGCATAGTAGACAAAAGCAGTAAAAACTGACAAATGTATATTGTAGTATCTGTGTATAACTCTTATTTCCATCTCTCTGCCCACAGTGAGGTTCTGCAGTCATTTCTGGGCCGCAGTGGGCGTGGTGACAAAGACACTGCAGCAGCCCAGAAAGCCAATGGGTGGGCCCACAATGGGGGCGACCCAAAGCACTACAGACCTAAAGCCCTCTCCACAAAGTACTGAGGCGCAAGGCTCAGCAAAACCCTACAACTCCCAGCATTCCCTGCCACCCGACCGAACCCTTCTTTGGATTCTGCTACAAACTGTACCTGCCATTCACTTGACTGCTTATTAAAACCATACAGTTATGTTTTCTGCGAAGTCTAACGTATATTTCAGGATTTCTGTAGGAGTGCGTGCGCTTTTTAAATTTGTATGTGCTGTCCAGTATATATACACCAGCACATAATTCATTTACAAACGAGAGGAGGCACATCAAGCTTGTTTGCGGAGAACTTAACAAATAGGTCAGAGTTAGCTGGTGGCCAAAATTGTAGAAACACTGAGCATTTTTGGCATTACTGTGTAAAAATTACTACATGAATATTGGCGTTAATGTTTAAAACAATCAAAGAATTCAATAAGTAACTGGAGTAAAGTTTCAGTCTTTAAAAGTTGGGAGGATTTATACAATTTTGACCCCTGGTGCAAATTTGACTTCCATGGTTTGGTTTCCGAGTGAGACCAATAAAGCACTTAACAAGGACCGAAGGGGTTTAATGAGGAACAGACATTAAGATGCACATTTAGTAACAGAATGCATCTGCTGAAGCAGTCGTGTGTTTCACTCCAAAACTCATGGGCCGAACTCCAGGTAAACAAAGTAAAAACAACGTGCAGGACAGTGCAAGACTTTTAAAACGACAACCATAGCAACATCACTACTGTAAAGTGTACCTTTCCGATCAAGGTTAAAACCTTTGAAGAAATTCAATATTAATACTGCGGCTTTTCAATAGACCTCTATAATAAACATTAAATAATTATTTATAGTTACATAATTTAAATATGATGGTTCATCCTCTGTTCAGTAGGCCGTCACTGGACAGCCCCTCTTTGACGATTGGTCTTGACAAACTCAGATCGCCCCCCCCCCCCAAAGAGGAAGGAATAGTGCGGACTCTTTCCCCATTCTGGAGGGAGGGGTCAGGCTTGCTGGGACCAGAGGAATCGGTCACAGCGCTCCAGCATGGTGCGTATCAGGGCCCTGGAAAGAGAATGATGGGAGACTCACAGTTTGGTGCAACAACAGGCACATGCGGGCAATCAGCAGCAGGCACATGCGGGCAATCAGTAGCAGGCACATGTGGGCAATCAGCAGCAGGCCCGCATAGATATACGGTAAAAAGACAAGCTGCAAGCAGGTCATGGCCACATGGCTATTTGTTACTTTAATTATGAGGTCTTTGGTGACATATTAATGGAATCTTGACAGTAGGTGTACGACATCTGATGATGATGCCCTTCATGAAAAGTCCAACATTAAAAGGTAGAACATAAAAAACCATCCTAACAATGTTTTAGTGAGGAAACCGAGATTAACCTGCAGAGTACAAATTTAGGTCCTTTGCTTTTACAACTGCAGGCTTATTTTTTATTAGGTCACCTATTTCAACTATAACTGACCACAGGCTATAAATAGTCATCGAGTTACTTTAAGGATTACTGGCTTGCAAGTCATTGTTTTGCGTGGCAAACTTGATTTTCAAAGCTGCAATCTTATCATAAGTTAAAGAGGAAATTATGACTGCCGATTTATGACTGTTGTGGGAGTCCAGGATTCGGAAACAATCAATGGGGCCCAGAATGGCAGACGATGAGCGGAGCCTCTCACCTCTGTCTCTTCTCTGCGATCCTTAGCAGCTCGCAGACCACGCTGGAGTGGGGGCCCAGATCCACACGCACCCCCCAGCCCTGCAGCACGTCCAGGGCGCGGTCTGGCCCCACCACCCGGGCCAGCTGCAGCGCCAGGCTCTCGGGAGTGACGCGGCCGCTCTGGTCGCAGGAGCCGTTGGACGAGCCGCCGTCCTGGGCGCCTCGCGGGCCGGAATCGGGCTCTGAAGCGTCGCTGCGGCTCTGCGACAGCTGGATGAGCAGCTTCCATTCGTCTAGAGTCTCAGGCATCAGTCCTGATAGCCAGTGGGACAAAGAGGAAGAGTAAAGGGGTGTTGACACCCCCCCCCCCCACCCCACGCACGCGGTTTGAGGGGGCAGGATGGCCCCGCCCCTGACACCGAGTGCCTTCCCTCACCGTTCTTCTCCTGCAGCAGACTCATGTCATCCAGCCGGCAGACGGCGGCAAATGCCTGGGGTCTGTGACGCAGCTCACAGCACAGAGTCAGGTAACCCAGCCAGTAGCTGCAGAGTGAACACCCTGTTAGCATGGGGACTGCTGACTGCCAGGAGCTCAGTCCTTACGTCTCTCCTCCTGTCAGCTTCCCCTGAATCCAACAGGCCCAGCAGATTACTTTTACATTTACTTACTACAACATACAAGTGGGGTCAGAGAATAGGGACAGCCAGCATCCCTTAAGCACTTGGAATTTAGGGCTTTGTTCAAAGACTCAGCAGTGATATGACGAAGCTGCCAGTGATGGGATTTGAACCAAAAACCTTCTGGACGAGAGAGTAATCCCTAATCCACTATACAGTTATACATGACCCCAGTAGGTACTAGGGGTGCAGCGGTACAGGTATCCCACTGTGCGGTCCGTATCTCAGCTTTTGTGCCATGGTTTCGGTACATGTTTTGTGCGCAAAGAGAACAATGTTTTTTCTCCCAAAATAATATCTTTATTTTGCTTGTAAAAATAAAAAAACTGCGTCTTCACCCTGAACAAATTCCAGTATCACTGCTGTACTGAATAATATAACACCGTTCTTTCAAGTTATAAAATGGAAAACTCTCAAATGGTAAAATGCCTCATGTATAAAATTTTAACATACAAAATGTAAACAAAAAACACTTTAAAAAATGTTAGTGTTTTTTTAGCCTTGACTATTGGTACACATAATACAGTATACAATATTATACAGTGGTATAAAAAGAGTAGTAAACAATATCAAAAGAAAAAAGTCCTGCCATATGCAAACTGGAGGAAAATTCAGAAATAGCTAGTGCTTTGCCCATTTTACATAAATATAAGTATAGTTCTGGATAGGCTACATTCTGGATGTAAAGTGCGATATCAATTAGCCAATATGGGCACGAGCTGCTTATTCCTCTGCTATTGTGAAATTCTTCCGTAAGAAGATAAGCCTGTAAACATGGTCAGCTGCAAGGCGAGACCACTGCAGGTGTTATTTTCTTGTGTGTATCTGAAGTGGAGCAGTAGGTCTGTCCAAATGCATTTTCGATACAGTTGTTTTGCTAGCTTTTCGAGTCGCTCGACTGTCCTGTGTTGAGGAAGCGTTATATCAGGATGCTTATGCTGGAGACGCTTGGTCATATTACCGTTTCCTTTTGAGTACGGAGAATGTTTCAAGCGACGTTTGCAGACAGTTAAATTTCTGTGAGCCGTTTTCACTCCCTCGTCCTCGTATTTACTGTGACAGTGAAACTGAAATGATCTATGTGAAATGATCTATGTCCTATCTATCTAGGTGAACTGAAATGATCCCACACTGGAGATTTCAATGAACAGTAGCCTGTTAAGCAGCAAGCACCAATTATAAAAATGAATGGCAAAACCCGAAATCCTGCAGCCCATAAGGGCGTATTGGACCATGCAGGGCGGACCGAGCGGTTCAGTATTTCGCCGAGTACCGTTGCATCCCCAGTAGACACTGTTGTGTAATATTGGCGGGATACGAGATACTCTCACCCATGGGTTTTACACATCTCAGCCATCTTCTGCTTCGACGCAAAATCAGCTGGCAGGTGAATGAGAAGGGAGAGGAGACGCCCATATCCCCAGGTGAAGAGGTGCGATCGCCACCTGGAGCAGAGAGCGGAGGAATCATACTCCATGTGCATGCCGACTCTGCAGAGACACACAAAGCTGCATACAGCAGTCCAGCACCTGGGCTGCCCTTCTGGGGTCACTGTGTCTGCTAGGTGAGGGGCATCATGGGATAGCGCAAGCTCAAGCCAATCCTGG
Organism: Brevimyrus niger; assembly: GCA_015164015.2. Classification (NCBI taxonomy): domain Eukaryota; kingdom Metazoa; phylum Chordata; class Actinopteri; order Osteoglossiformes; family Mormyridae; genus Brevimyrus; species Brevimyrus niger. The sequence continues at coordinate 13,943,898 of JAABNY020000008.1, read as the reverse complement.
CGTAGCGACTCGGGCTGAAGAAGGGAACCTAAAAACGAAAGTCTGGAAAGAGAACAAAGGAGGCAGAAAGTCTTCAATTAGAAGACGGAATTCTCCTGAAAGACTTTATCAGGCTCCACCTAAACTAGTATGAACATTAATGACTTACAGCTTTTTCAAAATGCTCAGAAGCGATTGTACGTAATACAGATGCATTGACCAAGAGGATCCGTGGAAAGCTTCGACCCTCTGAAGACCTTGCCCCTACCTTTGATCCTCAGCCTGCGAATGGACCAAGTTATCCAGATATGCAAGGAAGTGGCTCTTCTGAGCCATAACCATGACATCACAGGGGATGACTTTGGGGTAGAACTGGGCGAAGGAACGTACTGCCGCCTCCCCATGCTTCTGGTACAGCCTGGGGCGAGGGGGGGGGGGTGCAGCATGTGACGTCAGGGCTGAGGGACGCCGAACGGGAGGAGACACACTCAGCGGAAGGGAGGGCCGTACCTCTGCAGGTGGGCAAGCAGGAAGGACGTCGTCCCGGGCTGGAGCTCCCTCAGGCTCCTCAGGGACCTCAGGAGGACTCCCTTCTCGATCACCTCCACCACCGCGCTGCAGCCGCTCAGCACTGCGTCAGACCCCCCGAGAAGTTAGTCCGCCTCTGATATAAAGTTAGTCCGCCCCTGATATAAAGCATTTCATAGACCGATATCATCTGTTTCTGGTGTAGAAATACAGGAACCCCCTGCCTAGGGGGGGCAGTTTACATCTGCAAGGTAAACGCAAAGGCCGGCAGAACAGGGTCACAGGTCAAAGCGCCAGTCAGGTTTGGGCCTACCCTGCAGGCCTGCCATGAAGGCCTTCCACACCGCCGGCTGGTCCCGGTACCGCAGCAGGCAGCACCGCCGCGTCCGCTCGGGGTCCAGTAGAAAGAAGTACCGTCGGAGAAACACGCAAGGGCCCATGGGCTCCTCCGCCCGCTCCTGAGGAGCGTTACCATGGAAACAGCCGAGGTCCAGGCAGAGAGAGGCCAGCTGGGTGAGGTCGGCCTGCAGGTCAGAGGGTATGGGCCTAGGTGGCTTCACACGCACTGGTTCTTGTTGGGTTGCGTTCACTTCAGTGTCTTCCATCAGTGTCGCCCCCAGCTTGGACTCCGCCCCAACCTGCTGCCCCTCCTCAGCCCCAACCTGCTGCCCCTCCTCAGCCGCAGCCAGCTTCCCCTCCGGCTCCTCGACTTCCCCAATCCCAACAGCGCTTTCCTCCGTCTGGCATCCTGGGGGGTCCTGCCCCCAGGCGTCTTCCTCGGGGTGATGTACATCAGAGGAATACTGTCCAGCAGGAGGGATCGCCTCTGGGCCCAGAATTTGTTCCAGCACTGAAAGCCACTTCCACAGAACCTCCCGCAGACAAGCCGGGTCCAGGAGAAGAAGCGGATCTTGAATCAGGATCCTAAAGTACCGAAGGAACAGAATGCAAATATGCGGCACAGTCTGACATTCCAAAAACCACACATACAAACCCTGAGGACTCGGGAAGGAATAATAAGAGACGTTTAGCATATAGCTGCTATTTAGGACCCGTGTTATACACCTTGAGAGGCCTTCAAACACAGTTAGCTTATATTCCTGTTCAACACTCACACTGCTTTCTGAGTTGCTCCTCTCAGCTCTTCCCAATCAGTGTCTGAAGTGGGTCGATCAGCGTCAGATCTGCACGACGAGCAGAGATCAAGGTGCCAGTCAAATTTTCTGTTCTCCATCGCCACCTAGTGGCAGTAGTGCTAGCTGACATCTCTAAACTACACTTTGGGTATGACTGAGAGCATGGTGCCTGTCTATGATGAGCTGTGGGTCCCCCACGTGATCCCGACCAGGAGAAGTGGTCAGAACATGGATGGATGGATTGGTGTAATTTCCCCACTGTGTTAAATACGGCAGATGGTGGTTACTGCCAGTACGCATGGGGGGGGGGGGGGGAAGGTGAAAACAAAGAGAAAAAAACGTGACAACCAGTGGGGAAGTTCTCTCCGGTGAGGCAATTACCACTTTAAGAGTCACTCAAAGTGAAAGACAGGTTAGTAATCTGTAACACTGTAACCTTGTTGCCCTGAGTAGACCAATCCGGACAATTTGTTATATTTATTACATATTTGCCATAATGATAGTTTGTGTATTCATGGGAATGTTTATGGGGCCTGAATGAAAAAAGTAGGGCTAAAAATTCTGAGATGCATGTTTATTTGCCGATAAAAACGTTCTTCCTCAGAAATGTACTTACTGAAAAAGATACAACCCCCCAATACTGTTATCAGCACACGTTTTTCTTAAAATTATGAAAAATTCAGAGAAAGACCCGAAATAGGACTGGCATCATCCCAGAACTCACACATGGTCTAGTTCTTCTGGAAACGATGCCATTTCAGCCGTGATGTCATTTTGCCCTACTTCTCTCTGATCGGGACGGGGCCAAAGGTCAGAGTTCATCTGGAGGGTGTTTATCCTCTCGGAGGTCTTCTTTACAAAGCTGGAAACACTGAGAATGAAAGAGCAAAAAAAAAAGAAACATCAAAAATCATATCCAAAAGAAGATTTAAAAAAAAAATCTCATCAGTTTGTGATCTTTGTTCCATTGCTCTCTCTAGCACTGAATTTAATATCACACACTGCACCACTGTACATGTGCCACGAACAATATAAACAGCAGTTATGGTCCCAATATGGCGATTTCCCTAATTCGTGTCTTGCGACATAAAAACAAGTGAAAGACAGCTTCACAATCACAATTCACAGTTAGCATCACAATCAACGTTACAAGCACACCGATTCACTGGCACCTGCACCCTGACCGTCTCGGGACAGAAAAAATATCTAAGCAGAAACATCAAGAAGAAAAAAAACAACGGGAAACGTTCAGAGACCAAGCCAAGCCTGAAACACTCAAACGACGCACGACAAAAGTATCATAAAGCGAAGAGCCACCTGTCATTAGACGACGCAGATTGTGAAACTCTGCAGGCACTGAAGCGCAGAACAACTTACATGATCATTCACTTGAGCGATTCATCCTAATGTTATGTGAATCCGCTGCCCTACCTAGTAACCAGCGCTGGGTGACAAGCTCACAACACAACCCTGATTTACTCGTGCTCAGGTTCCTCAATGCTTCTGAACAGGACTGAGACGTGAGGGACAGACATGAGTCGTTGGCCAGCCCCAGGCAGGAAGTGTTTGGTTATAGAAGCGAGCAGTAAAGCCCTCCCAAGAACAACAAAAAAAAACAACAAAGCCTTTTTTAAAAAAAATTTTTTTACTTGTATCAGTTTCACTTCTCTTTCTAAAAGCTGAGTTTCACTTAAAGTGGGAACTGGGAAAATTTATCTGGTGTACGGGGGACTCCACATGACCAGCTGTTTGAAAAATAAGCCATGTTCACTTACTAATACTCTGGAACTCAGTGACGTCCTTGATATTTAAAACTTCAATTCATCTGCGCCCGTGAGCGTCAGAAGTCAGATTTCTGAGCTTTTTTGTCTTTATTAATTGAATACATCTTGACTAATTTTCATCCGACACACAAACGCAGGGACGTGTCGACCTCTCCAACCTGTTCAATGACTATGCTGGTAGCTTGAATAAATACTTGTGCAGAACCCAATGCAAACTATGCGCCAACGACAATGATTTGACATGCGGGCTGCTTTTGTTCGGTCAGCTCACGAACCATGGCGTCTTTAGCCGCACAGTGACCACTTGAAACCAATGAGCATGGTTCATGCACGGATGTTTGGTGGCCAGGGCGGGATGGGGGACACTCACCTGTCTCGAACAGCTTGCAGGGCCACGCGGGGGGGTTTGGGGCGGAATGGGAGGGGCAGGTGAAACTGAAGGCCGGACTCGGAGCGTTCGGGCTCTGTGCGCTCGCTGGGCGGGGGATCGGT
>JAABNY020000008.1:13927072-13938471 GCA_015164015.2 Brevimyrus niger | reverse complement strand
TGGGGTCGTGAGGGGGGGAGGAGGGGGGGGGGGGGGCGTGGGGGGGGGGGGGGAGCGGACGTAGTCAGGGGGTAGATGGGAGGGGGGCTGGGGGGGTGTGGGGGGGGGGGGGGAGGGGTTTGAATTGAATATTTAGCAACATCAATTGACCAAGATAAGAAGGCACTCTAGCGGAAGGTAAATTAATCATATCCATTTTAAGCAAATAGACATACTAATTGATTTTCCTGTAACACTTTACTTAAGGCCATGTTATTAGTAATTTATATACACATTCATAATGCGTTTCATTGCATTCATAGAACACTATAAACATGACTACAAACATTTATTAAAAGGCATAACACATTGTAGCCATGTGATCATTATAGTTTATTATGCATTATGCAGACATTACTTTTGACGATACGCTCTGCAGAGTACCTCTGGGGTGAGGTCTTTGCAGACGTGCATGCACTGCGGTGCGGTGGTCTTACCCTGCAAGGGGCGATGGCGTGCTGGAACATGCAGCAGACAGAGGCGGCCAGGAGCCAGGCTTCCCTGCGTATCAGCCGGTCCACACAGCGCTCCGCAGACAGCAGGCTCAAGTGAGACAGGCGTCCATCGCCATGGAGACAGAAAAGCTCACTGCGGAAAACTGCAACCTCGATCAGGTCTGAAGGTCGGGGGGCAGACAGAGCGATTAGGGCACCGTAGGGAGGTAAACAGCAGTGATATAGCACTGAAATGACCGGGGCGGCGGCCAGTTGGACAGCTTTGCACCTTTAATTTCAGTCCAGAGTAGGACCTGGTCGCACTGAGGCGTGAAGATGTAGATCGCTGACCCAGTCCAGGTCAGCAGGTTCTGATCACTGCATAAAAACAACACCAGAGGTTTGAATGAAGAATACGAGGCATGAGAGGAAGCAGAGGAGGGGAAGGCCAGTCACACACAACATATTTGTGCAAGATTATCTCATTACATACAAGGCTTTATTCATCTTAAGGGAAATTACTGCTCCAAAGCACAGCTCTCACCATGGAAGATTAAAACAACAGACAGAGCTTCAAAGTACCAAAAATAAAATATAATATAATACAAGGAAGCAATAACAGGATATAAAATAAAGCAAAAACAGATGAGGTAAGAAAGTAGCTAAAGTGGGTGTGCATGTGTAAAAAGCCATAAAAATGTGCAAAATACACAATATATATATATAAATATTAATATAAATATAAATATTAATATATAAAAAAAGATTATTAATACTATTACTGTAAGTACAGCGTCCAAGAGAGACAAGATAAGCATTGAGAGACTAGCGCTGCCAGTACTTTATATGGCCAGATGTGACGTCCTCGTGGCCGATAATTACAAATAAGATACCTTAATAAGACACTGAAAGGGCAGAGGGACAAATAAGACACCTTAATAAGACACTGAAAGGGCAGAGGGACAAATAAGACACCTTAATAAGACACTGAAAGGGCAGAGGGACAAATAAGACACCTTAATAAGACACTGAAAGGGCAGAGGGGTATCACTCGGTGACGGACAGACAGTGGGGTCTGCAGGCAGCGTGCTGCTGCTGCTACGCTACCTGAGGTATAGCAGCCTGGGGAAAGCCATGGACTGGGGGCCCCGTGGAGCAGAGTGAAACTGCGGCTCACACCTGCAGGATATGAGGGGTGTAGGGGGGCAGGCGAGGAGCTGCTTGAACTGGTGCGTGCTCAGCACCTCCCCGCTGAAGCTGGCCTCCCACAGGCGGGAGCCCGGCCGCGCGCAGTACAAGAGGGCCGGCGTGCCGACTGGCGAGCCGCGTGCCGGCGGGAAGAAGCAGGCCCCATATTCCCCGTCCCGCTCCTTGTTCCCCACTTTCCAGAACTTCTCCCTACACAGGAAGAAAAGTCCATTGTCATTCGCCAACAGTCCTCAGTATGTCAGAGCTAGACAAGAGCGCTGAGCATTTCATGTTGTTCCTCAAATGTTTTTTTACAGTGAATAGCAGTACTTCTGGAGACTCATATGGTGTTGGAATGTGTACACCCCCTTGCTGCCTATTTTTTGGTACAGGCGGAGCTTCCACCACCCCCCCACCCCCATGCCATAATGGTTGGGTCCACAGAGTCCCGCCCACCTCTCTGTGTCGCACAAGTAGCAGCGGCTGAGTGAGGAAACCAGCAGACGACCGTCCTGGTAGCCCAGCTGCACCACTCTTGAGTCCAGGGTGGTGATGGTCTGGATGGGAAAGATGACGAACGCCGAGCCCTGCGGACATATACCCTGGTTACCATGGCAAACGGTGAGCCCTGCGGACATATACCCTGGTTACCATGGCAAACGGCGAGCCCTGCTGACATATACCCTGGTTACCATGACAAACGCCGAGCCCTGCGGACATATACCCTGGTTACCACGACGAACACCAAGCCCGGCAGACATATATTCTGGTTACCACGACGTACGCCGCGGGGGACATGAGCAGGGGTGTCACTAAATTCACTGCTAGTACTGACACTTTTGATTACATCAAGCAACAGCGAGAACACAGTGGACAGCAAGCCTTATCACCAGAGTAACTTTTCTGAAAAACTTTTATTCATTTATCTGACGCTTTATTCCAAAGCGATTTAAAGTAGGGGGTTACGTTATAAGGGTGTTCCCTGGGATTCAAACTCATTAGGCGCAATGCTCCACTTGTTGAGTTACAGGAGCTAACTAAACAACTAAGTATGCATACATTTTGAATCAAGGTTCAAAATTCAAAAAGCCTTAGTTGTCAAAATATCACCACAGTTATACATTACAGGTAAAAGCAGTTCCTCTCATTCACATATAAACCCAAAATCCCCCCATATATAACATCAATCAATTAAATGTGGTTCAGATGAAATCCTACACAGGCTTATGGGAATGTACCCAAAATGAGAACCTTCAGTAGTGCATATTCTCCGCGACGGCTGTCCCTCATCAGGCATTTTCGCGAATTTTTCCAAACGGAAAAGGTTAAGCGCATCAGGAAGATGCAATCATCACGTTTCAATGGCACTATGTAAAAGCACAGTGAGGTGAGTGATCACTTAAAAGGGGCCAAACAAATACGAAAGCTAAACCCAGTGCAGAAAAGGACAGCAGAAACATAACAAAACACATCAGTGAACCGTCAATAGGGCCAGATGCTATGACTCTTAGCCAAGTCATACCATCAGGAGCAAGTTTTGCGATCTCACTGCACTCTGTAAGAGCGCTGGCAGACAACCCATTTCAACAATAACCACTCTGCCCAAACAACAACAAACAACACAACACAAGGGCAATACAAATATAAATAGTCACACGTCAGTACAAACAATCATCCACTGGCAACACTGCAGATCCATCTTTGTGGGAGCTGAATTTAGGCTTTATCTATGCCATTGGTGCAAATCTCTGAGTTAGTAAACAGCTCTGCTTATCCACAGTGAGAATGAAGTGATCTGCCCCAGCCACACCTATGCCCAACTGCGCCACCAGCAGGCAATAGCAGTGAGCTGCAGTCTGGGATTCAATGCACAATAAGGAACAGTGTGACAGCATGTACAATGCGCAGGCAAGCAAAAAAATTATGAAATTATAAATTTTTTATGTACTTAGAACTGCAAACAATGTTCTTAATACACACTAAAGACCCTAGTTAAACCTCCATCAGTTCTCCAATCCCTTATCCTGTTTTTTTTTTTTTGGGGGGGGGTTGAGCAGAGGAAATCCCCAGCAGCGCAGTGTTCAAGGTTGGGGGGTGGGGTACACCCTGGATGTGAAGCCAATCCAACACAGGATACACCCCCACACACACACACCACAGGCAATCTTGGAATGGCAGACAGCCGACTGGGATGGTCCCTGTTGATAGTGTCTAGCTGGATAAGTAGATAGATGTGCAAGTCATCTGGGCAAAGATGTCAGCTGAGCAGCTAAAAAGCAGACTCTGGACCCACAGGGATTAGTCTCGGCTGGCTGATTCCCAGCAGCATCCGCCCGGCCGGCATGAAGGTACCTTGCCCAGCTTGGAGGATCCGGCCCGAACCGAGGACACCTTCCCGGCAGCGTCCCCCGCGAAGACGCGCAGCGCGGCCGTGTCCCAGCAGAGGGCAGTCACCGTCTGGCCCCGGTGCTCCCAGGAGGTGCAGGCCCGCTCAGGGCGCCCCCGCCGCTCCAGGTGCAGTTCCCACAGCACCACCAGGCCCTGACTGGGGGGGGGGGGGGTCATATGCCAGCAAGCAATGAGATAAGGACACACAATCATACACATCAGTCAAGATTCATGCGCACGCTCACTGTCCCCAAGAATTAGACAGCATTTAACAATCATGTGATTAATTATTAACATACCAGGCAATTATTACTTACTAGGCATTATGGGACAATTGCATCTTGTGTTCTACTTATTGGTTGGATATTATCTATCCGGCTTCTAACTGCTTATCCTTCCTGATCCAGGTCGTGTGGGGAGGCTTAGAGCCAATCCCTGAAGTACAGTATACCCCACACATGATTCCAGTCCACCACAGGGCACGTATATACACACGCACAGTCATACAGTACAGGAAGTTCTGAGACCACCAATCAGTCTAAACTGCAAGCTATGGGAGGAAACTGATGCGTGCTGTATATCATGGTTGAGGTCATTCCAGTACGCATTAATCAATTCCAGTCCAAATCAGGAAATGGAACTGGAGCTGGGATGGGGGGGGGGGGGGCGGAAGAAACTGGAATAGAATTTGAATTTCTGAAAGATATAAATTCCAACTCCAGTTCCATTTCCTGGACTGCAATTGATAAATGCATTCTGGATTGGCCACAACCCTTTTGCATATCATTTTTAAATGTATAAACTATAATCATTAATAAGAAGTTAATCACTGAGAACAAATAAATGATATAAAATGCAAAGAAAATATTACAAATATTTTTATTCGACTTTACCATGACTCAAAATCTGTGGAGTGAGTCTAGTACATAGGACTGCACAGCAGCTCATACTGGCCCAGTACAGCCATGGAGATGGAAGGGAGGAAAAACGGTATGGAATTTATGCGACGATGACCTCTGCTTGGTCAGAAATTCTTAAATTAGGGGACACAGACATTTTGTAACACATTTGCTACAAAGTGAAATAGTGAAAGATACATTTTCCATCTCTGGAATGTTCCGGGATACTGAAGGTGGGAAATATTGCATCCCAGCAACTAATTTGTTCCTTGCTCTTCAAGCTACAAGTCAAATTTAATAAGAGGAACATTGCGTTATTCCATGGCGCCAAGCACCCCAACACGAGGAATGAATACCTTTAGCGACTGACTGCAGAAGCCTGTAACTAGCAAATGGAATAGAATGCAGAACATACCTGTAAGCATCTTTTAGCCACAAAATCGCTATGAGTTTTTCCTTGCCGTGTACGACACTTGTGTGCCACCGTGTTCCTGTAAACTGCCCTACACTCCAACAGTCACTCGTTTTTCCAACAAAGAACGCACTGCTAACTAAATACATAGTGGGCGGATAAATGTATTACAGTGCAGGGCCAACGAGCTCCACACTGATACACGACAGCTCCTGAAAATGTGCTAAATGACTAGAGGAAAATGGCACAAGGTCTCTATACGATCTACAGTGTGTAAATACATTCATGGACATGCAGTGTTGGCCATTATAGGTCTAGAAACTACAAATCCAGACCAAGATTTTGTCTCTAACAACCAGTCAAGCATGAAGAGTCGCAGTCACAGAGTGCTCTACTGGTTAGTAGAAACAAAATCTTGGTCTGGAGAAGCATCCGGACCTGAAATCCGGACCTCAACACCGCAGAGACGCTCCAGTGGAGAGAGACAAGCCCCATTTACCTTGTAGCAACTGCAATAAAGTCTTCATCATGTGGGCAGCAAGCTACCTGGGTAATGAATCCCTCCTGCAGGAAGTGCCAAGATATTTATTGGTGAGACTGAAAAGCAGGGTTCAGTTCAGCATAGACTCTATGTACGCGGACAGGAGAGCCAGAGCACGGCCTGCGCTTTCGGAGGATTCCTGGAGCACCTTGTGTGTGAGGATTAAGCGTTGCTTCCAGCCATCTTTCTGGATAAGGTGGAGAGCCCCCGCTGAGGTTCCCAGCACCAACCACTTCTTGGAGACCGCCACGCAGGTGCACTGCAGGAGGGAAAGGCGGTTAAGCAGGGACGCGGGGGTGAGGAATGCTGGCGGGCGTGCCGGGATGGTCCAGCCGGCCGGGGGCCTAGGCTAAAGCCCGGCGATCCACTACCTTGATCCTGCTGGAGTCCAGGCGCAGAGCCGAGAGCAGGGGGTCCAAGCAGTCAAACTCCGCCAGCACATGTGTGCAGGACTCAGACAGCACAGGCAGCAGAGGCATGGTTAGCACGCCTCCCAGCTAAGCCGACCTGTTTGGGCACGTTAAGGAAGCGGTTGGTGGTAATGGAAGGGACAGGTCGGTCGTGGAGTGGAAATACACACCTCATGTCTGCAGCTAAGTAGAGTTAGATCAGAGCCATACATCTGTACCTGGAGCATCTTTGCCAGTAACAGACACAAACAGTGTGTAAACCCAGACGATCTAGTCCAGGGGTGGTCATTCTTATCCACAAGGGCCGTTGTGTATGCAGGTTTTTGGGATAACCTGTAGGTCAGCTGTTCAAACTCAGGTGTGGGGACGCTTCAGCCAATCAGTCCTCTAATTAGTAATATAATTAGGGAGTTGCAGCGAAAACCCGCATACACAGCGGCCCTTTTGCAGATAAGATTGGCCACCCCTGATCTACTCAATACCGCTCAGACAGCGTTGCACCACCCCCTCTCCCGCTGCCTGACATCACATGACTTCACGTATCCTCTCTAATTGTGAAAGCATGACTAGCAGCGACTGTTAGTTTACTACCAGGAAAAAGTGAGGTTTACCAAGCAAAAAAAAAATAAATTAAACGCATCACGGAGTTTATAGTAACTCACCGTCATGGAGTTACAAAAATTACATACCTGAAAAACAAGCCCATGTAGTGTAAAATTATAGTTCAGTGAACCAGTAACGTTACGTGGTACGACGTACAGGACCAGTACATTTAGCCATTGCACCATCAGAGCGGCTGTCAGTAAACATTCACATAGCAGCGCTCACAGGCGCCTCTAATCACGGACCATCTATGGCAGCAATTTTGGCAACGGTGAACTGGGATGGGAATGGTGGTAGCTGGATCGGGTGCTAATCCAGCAGACAGGCTGAACCACCAAGGGAGTGTGAGCATCACGGGATCCCAATCCAGTTCAATTTCCTATTCTGCAAGCCACATCCCTTACATTTAAAACGTTCACACTGCAAACTGTTAGTGCCCATTCCCGTCACTTAAGCAGTATTTCTTTATCTCATTTTAAATTAGAGTTACAGTACAAATCGATGCCGTAAAATAAAGCGGTGCAAACAACTAACCAGCGACACATTGTTTAAATACCGATGGTTCACCCATTATTAACTACAATTACACGATTTGTCCTCAAGTCAAATACTCTGGTATGCTGCCGATATGAAACAAAAGTGTGCTCCGTTGGAGCTACATAAGCGAAATCATGTACAGGTATCACTTTTGCTTTGGACAGTAGCATACTTGACCGTTTAGCAACACCTTTTAGCTACGGTTTAAATTTTAAAAAACAAACTCTTCAGTTATTAACCTACCTGTCATTGGCGAGCGGTCAATTCCCCAAAACTGTCATTTTCACGGTGCAACATCGAGTCCAGGGTTGCAGACGTTCATACTTTATTTAGTTAAAATAGTTTGTTTCCCCACTTCTCTACCGTGAAGATTTGACAGAAGTTGTGGGACGTTTCCGACTGGTCGGTACTACTTTACAGTCTAAAATCGCAGAGCGGTGCGGAGTGATACCTCCTCATAGTCTACTGTATGTTCTGGACTTTGCTCAAGGTCTTTGTTAATTACACATTTCAAACATGAAAAGACAATATCACATCCACTCAGATGTTCATTAAATAACACCCGTTTAGAATAATTCATATAAAAACGTATATCGTACATCGCCATCCACAAGTAGCGGACTGCATTTTGCGCTAGTGCCGTTGGCGCACGCACTGGAGATGCAGTTAGACTAAAGTGGGGCTTCGATGCTCCATTAGGCTATTGATTGCAACAGTAGATGCTCCGGGGAATACAGATTGCAGGAGTATCAAAAGACAAAAGATAACGTCATTATTATTTAAAGGCTTGCAGTTGTTCTGAATGTCCCTCCCACTGCACATATTTACAGGGACAACTGATGCAGGTCTACAACCTTCCAAACCAGATCACGACATCCAACCGTACATACACAGAGCTAACTGGTAAAAAATAAGCCTGGTATAAACATAAAGAACACTTAAGTCATGGCCTTCGTTTAAAAACATGTTGTGAAATACTAGCACAACCTGTGCCCTATTGCTGCTCCTATAAATTGTTCATATTATAAGATTTTTTTAAAACCAGTTTGAAGCGGCAAATGAAGGTGAAAATAGAGCAAGGAAATATTCTACAACAGAAAATAAGACTACTTGTTTAATCTCCTAAAATACTCACCCTTTCTGCACAGCAAAGGTTAAATAAAATCCAGCTGGCTCACCATGCAAAGCTACAAGATAAAATAAATAGTTCCTCAGCAGTTGTCAGTTAAATTTTGTGGTATATTTTTTTCCAGTATAATTATTGCAATCTTTTTTTTAGAGCAGTTCACATTTACAAAATTCATTTCCGTAACTAGGCTGTTGTTGCCCTAAACTGAATATAACATAGAGGATCTGACACAGAGTATATCTAGTATATTATACCCCAGCTGGGAGAAGCAATACAAGCAGGAAGAATAAAGATGGAAACTTGCTTTATAGGGTCCAAAAGTCTCATGAGACTCTCGGAAATTTCAAGTAATAAGTCACACAATTGCACTGCAGAAGCTGGTTTAACATTTTTCCCCACATAAAAGTTCTTTTCACCTCATATTGGGAGCACAATGTGGCCAATTGGCGGCTATGCCAAAGAGGAAATGCCAGAACTCTGGACATTAAACCTCCAGAACAACAACCTATAAACACTGCTTGCCGTCAAACTTGGCTACATGTCAGCTTTACAAACACCACCTTCACACACATACAATTTGTGCATATAGAGATATGAATATTCCATAATCACATGTGTAAACATGAAAAAAAGCAGTAGAAGTTTTGACACAGTTCATTGAATTCACCTGTGCATTACAGATTTTAGACCTTGTGGAGGTTTCCATCAGACCAAGGAAGGCGATACACTGATACATCTCTGGAGTTTTTCCTTCTCAAACTCATTTGTGCTCAGTTGGACCGAACTTGTTAAAACTGAAAAAAAAATTATCCTGTCTTTAAACTTATTCTGCATATCTTTATTAGACAGTTAAAATTAGACCATTTTAAGTGTAAATCAAATTACATTAAATTTAAACCTGTTTATTCTTGAGAATTTTTTCTTTGTCCAAATCTCAACACATCAAAAATGATAAGATTTCCCTTCATACTGGTAATTATTCATTCATACAGTATTAAGACAAAGCATAATAAAACATACTCACTGAGCCCTGCTGCTGGAAACTCATCCCAGCAACAGAACCCAAACAACTCAGTTCTACTATGAGAAATTTCAGTGCTGACATCAGGACACATTTATGAAACGATTTCTGGAACATTTGTATCAGATAATTTCTAAAACTACCCCCAAAACTCACATCATCTTCCTCCATGACATTTTGCAAAACAGAGTCATACTAAAACAAGAGTGGAATCCTGGGTGGTCCTAGATGAAAAGCCAAAAAAAAAAAGAAATCACTTTGTGGATCTAGCCAGTAGATGCTTGCAAATATACAGGATTAAATAAAAAAAAATATATATACGCTGGACTGCATTTACAGTGACTATGTTGAGTCAAAACAGGGTTTGGAGACTGTGGCTAACAGCTCACTCAAGTACAACCGTAAATGACAAGGCAAAGGAAATCTCACTTTTCCCCCTAAAAATGGGATTTGCATATTTGTTATATCATTTGATGAAAGCACTGCAAGCATGAAACGGCAGCAACCTTGGGTTGGTGCATATGTGCCAGACCATTCTACTTATGGTATGTTAATAGCAAGTTTGACATCAACCAGTGATGGAGATTAACATGACAACTTGAAAGTTTCAAAGGATAGCATGTTCACACAGGTAAACAGCGATACGAAAATGCTTCAACAGCAAGGCTATTGCACGAGTCATGGCACCGAAGGCAACTGACTAACAGCACTGGTGCCTGCAGAAACCTTCTCCTGAAGACAGACATCAAAGCCCCTTTTCATTCTGCTGTACTAAGGGCAAGGAAATTCAGCCAAGAGTTTACAGTCAGTTCATAGAGGGACAGACTTTTTCAGCGGCTTTAGCAAAAGAATAATTAACACTGAGTGCATTTGCCTTACATGTTTCTGAGCAGTAGAAACATCCAGATTGTAGCCACTAACGTATCTACAATAAAGCATAGTGGAGGTGGTACCACTTAAAACCACTAACCAATCCATGTATACAGTCAAAGAATCTCCAACGATGTCAATTCTGAGTCAATGAGATAGACAGATAGGAAAAATATTCCATTACCATCAGTCATTGGTTAAATGTTTGTCTTACTTAACACTGACCACCAGATACTGCTGGACCAGTAGACAGGCTCAGTTCTGTGACATTTCCCCAGTTAGACAGTGTGGGAAAGAGTGTAGATTGGAGACGGCTCGAGGGACACTTCAGTGCAAGTAACAAAACAGTGACATCTTGGCTTTGCTCAAGGAATCCCTCCATCTTGCTCTTGAGTGACACTGAAGCAAGCAGGTCTTCTCCAAGAAGGAACTTGCAGAGAAGTGAAAGAGCACTGTGAGAAAGGCAGAAGAAGACAGCGCACAGACCGGAGCCTCTGTCACTGATGGACATTCGGAGATCCCCACAGGCGGCGTCTGCGCATCCCAGACAGAGAGATATACCTGACAGACCACTGAAAGGGTGGGGGCCACAGCTCGGATCACACTACACATTCCTCTATTTGCTCCTGAACAAGTGCAAGCCTAACAAAACGGCTATTGTTAAGCCTACAGGTGCAGGTCTTGTGAAGCCAGTGCAGTGATGACCAAGTGACAGCTGTATAAGCGACAGCACAGGCTGAACTCATTTACAGTATTGCATCTTCCAAACATCTTTGCTTGTATTCCTCTTTTGTTGCACTGCATTATGGGTAAGTCTGACATACTCGGCAGCAGCTCAGTCCTTCAGCTTCTTTCACTCAGTACCTGAGGTGAGCCGCCACCCCCCCCCTCCCCCGCCCCCCCCCTCCTCCTCCCTTCTCTCCCCGCA
>JAABNY020000008.1:13911466-13926972 GCA_015164015.2 Brevimyrus niger | reverse complement strand
CATCATTGGCAAAGTCAGCATTAATGAATCCTCAACAACAGGCGTCCCACAGCCACTGGACCCCACCCTTTCCCCCCCACCCATGAGAATTTAAAAAAAAAACAACAAATAGATGAATATCGCCTGTGCTAATGTTCATCGGTGCCGACCAATCAAGAGTTGCCGTGGCACCCTCTAGTCGATGTCCCAGCCCCAATGCAGACCAAGTACGGGGCCCCTTGGTCCAGTGTGGATCACAGGGGGCCAGCAGGCCCAGGAGAGAGGTGGCTTGTCGCTTCTCTCTTGTCCGCCGTCCCCTGCTCCATCAGGTCTTTCTCAGCATCCGTCGTGTCTGCCAGGCGTGGAACTTGTTGTAGGCGGTTTGAAGCATCTCCTCCAGGTGGCCTGTAAGCTGCAGGAAATGTGTCCAAGAGAAAAGGGATCAAGGATATACTGCTAAACTAGGTTTAATAGGGTTTACAATAATTTACTAACAGTCTACCACAATAAGCAAAACATTAATTAGGCCAACCCATACTATCCAATGAAAAGCAGCACTTAAGCTCGGTTCACTAAGCACGTGTTACAAAACCTTCTGAGTTCCAGTAAGGTTAAACCTACAGAATCCCCTTCCAGCTGTGAGACGGGACACGGTCTTACATTAGTGCTCAAGTATTGCCGCTGGACCTTCTCCTGGAAAGGACAGAGCTTAGTGAGCTGGAACCTCTCGATGTTAGATCTCATCTTCACAACCTACGCAGAGAAGAGGGGGAGAAAAAAAAAAAAAAAGATTTAGGAAAAACCAAAAAGTGAAGTGAAACAGAAAAGGGGAGAGAGACAGAGAGAGAGAGAGAGAGAGAGAGAGAGAGACAGAGAGAGAGAGAGAGAGAGAGAGAGAGACCCACCTTCTCTTCTAGGAAGGGCGTGTTGACAGGGAAGCAGGACCAGAAGTGACGCAGCAGCTCCCCAGCAGCCACATACAGCTGCTTCAGCTCCGACTGCACCTCACTGGGCACCATCTCTGAAAAGGCAGCACGGTGGTTGGACTCTGTACATAATCATCTCCTATTAGAAGAAAAAATGTCCAAGGTTTGAATCTAGGGTTCCCGATTCCAGCGTTCCTCATACCAGTCTTCGGGGACCCTCAGGCAATCCACATTTTTTTGCTCCCTCCCAGTTCCCAGCCAGATCAAGAACACCGAAATACCTGTGAATGCTGGGAGGGAGCATAAATATGGATTGTCTGGGGACCCTAAAGACTGGGTTGAAAAACACTGCCCTAGTTAGTTCTGCGGCTGTGGATTTCCAGCTATTTCTAACTCAATTCCCCAGTAGCTAAAATTCAGCGGGTTATCTGTCCTATTCACAGTATGTACAGCAATTCACAGTATTTCCTTAACATATCCTTAACAGCTACCAAAAAGTAAGCTTGAATTAATATTGATGCAGATATTTAATAGATTAAAAGATTAAATGCATGCGGTCCTCAGTGGCTCACAAACACAGTAAGGAGAGACGTCATCGCCGAGCCCTAAGTGACAAGAACACCCAGAGGACGATTTGCGTCTGTTTGACAGAAGCTACACTGGGGAGTACCCACGGTTTATGGCCTGCTGTGTCCCGGCTTGCATAAGCACACCCCCAGGTGAGAGGGCGACGATTGCCGAGCTGGCCGTACTATTTGATATAACCTGCGACAGGAGAGGGAAAATATCAGCACACGTTGAAACCCGATTTCAGCTGAGCTACAATGGACTTGAAGTCAATCTCAGCTCTCTCCAGGTTGCTAATCAGTACCTGAGTAAGACTGGGCTTGTAACTGGCCATTTCATGCTGGATGACACTGACAGAGTTGATGATGTCCTGGCTTGTGCTGTAGTGCTGATTCTGGATGGGCACAGGGCCGTGAGAATACCTGCCGGCACAGGTCAAAATTCAGCAGGTCAGATGCGGGTGACTCTGTGCTCCAGCGGAAGCCTGGGCTGCCCCGGAATCTCCAACAGCAACGTCAACGTTTACTCCTGGGAACCAAAAACCGGCTACGGGAGAGACACCAACCTGTCAGATTTCTTCAGATTCAGGGCGACGGTCTTCTGTCCATCGCCTCTCTGTAGGTCCTCATACTCTATCGCCTCCTGCAGCTTCACCTGGGGAAACACCGTGTCTTTGAGATGCCGCCCGTGAGCCAAGGCTAATGTTCTCCCGCGTAACTGCAGAGGCGCCGCAGCGTGGAACATTCAGTCATCGCAGAAGCAGCAAAAACACGGCCTTATGGACGGACTCAGTGAGACAATTACAGGCTTATGGGACCGGCGTCTCTCAAGCCTGACAGAGGAGCCAAATCAGAAGCTAGACCCACATGTCATTACCTTCTTGATGGGCGGCTGAAAGAAGTCAGAGTCTCTGGAGTTACCATCGGTGCTGCTCGTCTCACTGGCCTGGTCACTGAAAGGGTCCCTGATAGGAGGGAGTCACAGGGGACGTGTGACTCTCCAATGTATATTACAGCTACCAGGATCATACATCACACACCTCCGGCAAACCCTGGCAAGCAGCAACCCGAGTTTCTGCTCCAGGTTTACAATTATAGTCAAGAGGTTACACAACCCTTGAAGTCTACTTTTGTCGCATTTGCTGTATGACAATGACAACACTGTGCCCACATGTGGATTAATCTGCAAAGTGAAAGCATCTACATTTAGAAAATTTCAAAATAACATTGCACCCCCCATGAAAAATCAGGGATGGGCCGATCCACATGTACATACATGTAAAGGTTGGTATGCAAAAATTTTAAAAAAGAAAAATGTATGTAGCCATACAAATGCACTGTATAGCTAAGTACTCCACAAATGTATGTATTGTACAAATGGCAAAGTCAAGCCCGCTTATAAAAACGTATGCCTTGCCACCAATTAAAACTAGAAAGGAAGTTTACCTTTTGAAGCAACACTGGACAAGCTGCTAAGGCAACTGCCGAACTTGCTTAAGCACAGATAGGGCCCAGACCATAGGGAGTAACTAACAGTCTAATGACAGCGTCTCGAAAACCAGACTGTGAGGATTATTACAAAATCTAGATACGCTATGCTGCTTGGTACCTACTCACAAATACCATCAGTAATTCACGACAGGGATGCTAAACTTACATATAAATGACTTAAAAGGTCCATTTAAAAGGCCTATACAGGTTGTAGACTTTCTCCACTGTCTTTTCGGTTCCCCTCCATTCACTCACTGTTTGCGCAGACCTGCAGCCAACACCATGGCACTGTGGTGGTTGAAGCGCTTGATGATGGCGGAATTGCTGTTCTCTTTTACAGATTTGCCAGTATTGGAGGTGGAGGGGGCAGGACCGTAACCCTGCAACAGATACGAATGTGGGTTTGTCTGCAGGATGCTCACACCCCCTAACGGTGTTTAGGAGAGAGCTGAAGGCGGCCCCCACCTCATCCAGCGTCTTGTCTTCCAGGGACACGAGATCGACCAGTGGGTTCTTGACACCTTGGACTACCATAGATTTTAAGCCTGGGGCACAAAAAAAAAACCTATGAAATGTATGTTTACCATACAGTACATTACACAGCCATTTCCAACCAGTGAACAGCTATAATGGATGTTTGACATAAACAGAGAACATGATGTGACCCACTGGCTCAATTCCCTGTACCAAACAATGCCAGCAGAGACAATGGATACCCTGCAGACCCGATCGCTAACCAAGCCATTACCCTTCTCATCCTGCTTTGCACACTCTGAAAAGAGGTCCTGCAGGCCAGTGCTGATTCGGTCCCGGTGAAAGTAATGGGACTGGAAGAACCGGGTCCAGAACTCCTTCTCCGTCAGGTTGTGTGGGACGTTCTCAGCATACTTCTGCTTCACTGCAATAAGAGAGGTTACAGTACAGGTTACAGTAAACAAACCAATGGCTCCCTCACACTGAGCTGGTACTCTGCTGGTTCGGACCAGATTGTAGGTAATAAATTTGCCTCTGGTCCCAAATGTGAGAATTTAAGCTGAGCAGAGAAACCAAAACATGATAAAATTACAAGACATCAAATGACCTCACAAACTCTTCCCTCTGGTGATTCGGAGAACAATCAAGGACAAGATTACAGGCAAGAAGCCAGAGCCACAGAGCAACTGACAAGAGGCGAAATTCAAAAGCAAAGGAGATATGACTCATGAAAATATAAATACGTTCGAAACCTTCAGGATGGCAACAGTCAGAAGAACAAAACCGTAAACCCCAGGCAACGACTCTTGGATATTAATCGGACCTTTCGGGCACTGTACCTGCAGGGTACGTTCTAAAGATGGACTCTATGATGTCTGAAGTGAGGTTGTATCTCAAACCGTTGCAGCCGTCTGTCTGAGGCCTGATGTCTGCCTGCAACCCACAGAGTCACAAATGTAGCCAGGGATGAATCAGGGCACCATTCGGCATTAAGGATCGCTGGAGTTTGTAATTCCGTTACTTTGTCTTTTGAGGGTGGGGTCTAGTCTCACGTCGTTGAGGCTTACCAAGAAAGCCGCAGAGATCCCGACCTCCTGCTTGCTGCTGGGGTGGTCTACAGAGTTCATGCTAAGGCGATTGGCCCAAAACTCCTCAGCACTAATCACTTGACTGACCACCAGGTCCTTGTACAGCTGGAACAGTACGGGGTCCTCCTGAAGCATTCTAGAAGGTCATCAGAAGACGCAACTTGTAAACAAACACATCCATGCCACGGGAGCACCCCTCACACCACTACGATATTATTGTTGAGCTGACAATAGACACAACTCAAAACATTTCATCTTATGGTAAACATAACCCTTATGAATAACCCGGACAACAGGTGGATTTAAAGTCAAAGATAATATTCTGTACACATAACATTAAATGTATCAGAGCTGTAAAATGTACTTTTCCCTGCAGTTACTTTTGCAGCTTCAATATGAAATGTTCATTACTTACATTTTGAACAAAAAGCTCTGGATAAGAATGTGTTTAGCTATTGAATTATTAAGGGATCAAACATGGCAAACGATATGAATCTACAGACAGGATGGTGCAGACACAGGGTCGCCGTGACGACGGACTGGGCCGCACCGGTTCTTCTCCTCCAGCTCCTTGTTAGCCTTCTTCTTGAATTTGGGCAGGAGCTGCTGCAGAAGGTCCTTGGCAGCGTCGCGGTCCCTCAGCGCTGTGCTCTCGCTGGCGAAGTGGAACGTGGTGCTCTCCCCGGTGTGAAGGACCAGCTGAAGCTGGATCTTGGCTTTGCCGTCGGGGCTGATCTTTTGACCTGTGCACGGTGGGCGACGGGGAGGTTTGGAGGACCGCGACACCTGTGGTCGGGCAAGTTACCGCGCACCCAATAGCTGCTGCATTCAGGACGCACATGCAAGATGGCGAAAGGTCCCTCAATAATGTTGCTTAAATTTAAGAGACCCTCATACTGATGAGGCAGGAGAAGCACAGGCGATTCCAACCCTCAGTCATCAATGGGTGTCGAACCTTCCCTTCTGGTCAAGTATAAAAATGTATAATTGAAGGAGCTACTGAATAAAAAAAACTTGTACAGTAACTAAAAGTAGATGATCAAGATTGGCTTAAAGCTATATGACATTAATTTGACTGAATTGCTCTTCAAGGATGGCATTCAATTCAGAAGCTCTAAAAATAATTTAAAAGGTCTAACTGCTCTTCAGTGACCTACTGAAGTATAGGAAAGTGTCATTAAAGACTTGCATCACAATGTCAGTACGCTGGGCAGGTCAGACCAGACATCTGTTCCGAAACCATGAACTCCAGTTTGTTCTGGATCATCCCCATTCATTCCCAAACTGGTCTGGGGGATATTATTCTTCTTCCCTATGACCCGGATCTGCCCCATGGCATCTACCCTGTGAGATGTGCTGGTAACCAACGTGTCAGCGTTCTTAGTCGATACCCAAGCCACACCAGCCAACTCCTACTCCTTAACTCAAATCTGCACAACCTTGCTCTGACAAAAATACTATATTATACCTAAAAACAACTAAATCTAGTGCAGTATTCCAATCATCTCTGAAAAAGTTGCAGCTATTCTGTGATTTATTCACAAAACAAGAACTTCTTATATGAAACACGAAGGACGTCCTCAAAACCGGAGTCGCGCAGCATTACCACGGTATCTGTCAATATCAAAATGTGCAGGATATTGCTCAGGCTGAGTGAAAGTTCAAGTGTTTATGCTCATTTTTACTTCATCTAATTAGCCATGGCTGTCTAAATTAACCGTTAATCTTCCAGCCACCCCTTCAATAAATGACAGAAGTCATTAGGGGAATAGGATCAAAACAAATTACTTGGAGGACATGTATATTTGCAAGATAAGACAAATAATATATATATATATCAATCAAAATTTAAATTACCTGAGTTATTTCACTTCATCATAATCATCATCATCTTAAATGACAGTAAACATATATTGAACTTCAGTTGAACTAAAATTATTAATATGAGTGGAAACACCTGAAAAAGTAATGTTTGTGTTAAATGGGATTTGAATTTAGTATTCAAATCTCAACAAGCTTGGCTGCAATATAAGCCAGAATAGACTGGGCCCCCAGCAGTGTGACTGGGAAACCACTACCTCATTCAACTAGGAAAACATGATGTTACTCAATAAGGGACATTGCAGGAATTCAGAAGGTTATTGCACTGCTGCTTACAGAAATACTACGATGTTAAGTTCTCCTTTACAAACTCTTAAACTTCTGTTCTTTGATTTGAAAAGAAATTTTGCATAAGCGATATCTTCCATTATACATTACTCTATCATAAATGGTCGCAACATGAAAGAAGGTATAGTGGACGTATCACAGAGAAACTATAACCTAATTCTACATGCGGGCTACAAAATGCAGGATGTACACAGATCAGGAGAGAGAAAGTGCAATTTTGCTTTGTTACATAGCAACAGAAAGAATACTATTCAATTTTAAAATTAACTTAATTAAAACCTCCACTCTGCTCTCACTGGTCATTGTGTTATTTTTAATCGTGCCTTAACGCAGTTATTGCTTTTAAACATGCCTCACATTCATAAAACACATGTAAATGCCCATCTGTGCTGGCAAATTCTACTGTACTGTAGTTGCAGTTGCAATGCATTTACAGCAGATGGAATTAGTCTGGTGGAAAAGTGTGTTAAACTGGCCGCTGCAGTGTTAATGCAGACCCGCAAGAGTGTGAAAGCGGGCTTTTCGAGAGCTGTACACCAAAAGAACAGAATGCAGGTCCATTTTGGTCACTGTGAACAAACGCATGTATGTCCGTGAGGAGGCAAGGAAGACTCACAGCGAATGTCCGCATACAGGTGGCTGACTGTGAAGCGATCTTTCCCCTCTGGGCCCCAGGCGATCCTCTCAGCCATCAGGTACAGGGTCCCGTCCTGCTTCCTCTGTCGCACTCTCTTCACCACCAGCAACACCTCCTCGGAAGAGGCCGCCATGGCTGGGCACAGAGACAGAGACAGGCTGACCGTCACCCACACGAGAGGCGCGACACCAGCGGCCGAGGCAGTTCTCCGATGATGAAGGATCCGAGCCGACGGATGTGGAGAGAGAGGCGCAGGCTGACTATGCAGCAGCTCACACTCTGACTGCCGCTAATCTGGCAACCTGCATGTGTCACGGAGTTGCCCTTTAGTAATGACAAATGTAACCAAATAGAAACGCGTGAAATCGTTTCTAACCATATCAATTAAGAAGCACACATTAGAATATAAAATTTAAATAACTAAATAAAATAAACCCAAAAATTCATTCATGAATTTGGTTCCTGTTCTTTGGCTACCCATCAAACCACGAAATAGCTGTCATTTATACAAAAGCACGCAAAAGCAAGACTATAAGATTATAACGGTGCAACTGCAAAACCTGTGAAGCACTAGAGTAATGCTAATCACTTGTACAACCGTAAGCTGCACAGGTAAAACACTGAATGGGTGTTTAATTTTAGCGCGTACAACAGCAAACACACCAAATCCCCAAAACAATATTCTTGTAACCAGGTTAAACGAAACTATGGGTCTACTACTGAAACCTATCAAGAGGCTACACCATGAAACGCTACTTAAATAAAGGAATGTATACTGTATTGGTGTCGTCAGTATTCTGAAGCAAAAAATGTGGCTTGTACTTGTCTGTTGCTAGAAATATCTTTTTGTTTATAATCACCAGTCAACGGCCAAGACTACACTGATTTATTTTTACATAATATGAAAGGGTACCAGTCTACCATAAATAGGATGCCGGTGCATCGGTTTCATATTGTACAATAAATCTACACTCATGGGACCACACAACATTTTATCAAATACCAACCTGGTAAAACAAGTAATAAAACATCAAGCTTCGCAACAGCTGGATATCATTAAAGGTCATGTTTTAAATGTCAGCTACAGAAATGCATGTCCAGCTAGTGAACATACCAATTATTCAACCAACAGTAAAAATGTAGTCTAATATTCACTCAGGATATTTGTATTCAATAACATCTACTTAATTAGCTCATTTCTTTGTAACTCTCAGACAGGCAGACTACTTCAAATCCTTTTATCTACTATGTTAATTATAGACAGACATTATCAACTAAGCTAGTCAGCTAGCTACTTAGCAAAAGAAAAGGGTCGTGCACTTGTGAGGGCTAGCAACCATAGCTACATATTCGATAGAAATCTCTCTGAATTATATTTACACATGCCTTACGTGACGGACTTATTCGTGTGAATATCGTGGTAATTGTTTTTGGGACAATAAGATGTTCTCAGCAAGACGGATAATTTACCGTTAATGTTCGTTATTATCAATGGAAACAAACGTGCAACTTCTCAAAAATCGCCACTTCGAACTCCTCCATCGGCACTCCGAACCGACTGTTACACTGAAATACATCCGGCGAGGAAACAATGGCTTTTCAATAAAGTGACCGTGAACATGTCTACGGGTGTTTAATATATAGAAAAAAACATTCGTGCCATTATACTGATAATGGATACTTAAAATTAAAATTTTCCAATATGGGTTCATTTGTTTCTTTAGGTTTACGTTGACGTTATTATGAACTTACTTGGTTTCTTTGACTTTCCTGATATTTTTTATTTACTTTATTTTCTCTCTAGCTTCCTAAGACGCCTAAGCTGCTATAATGTGAAATACGTTCTGAATTTACAGTATATAGAAACCTATACCATTTCGCATATCTCACAGATTTTTTTCTAGTGATATCAAGACAAAACTTCCTGAAACATGAAACTTCCTTTCCAAGTGGGTCGGGAAAGGGTTCATTACTCGAAGCTTCACTGCACGGTGCTCAGTAGCGGCACCTGCTGGTCAATGGGAAGCAGCAATTTGCAGGCGCTGTGTATCTAATCAGTCACTTATAATTTCGCATCTTATGAATAAAGACCATTAGAAACGCTAAATATGGTGCCTAAGCTTATACTAGTAAAAGAATAAATAGTACATCCAAAGAGGCTGTAATATTTTATATACATATTATATTATATGCATATTTTTTATGCATTTTTCATTGTCACACACATGTACTGCGGTGTTGTATTAGGGCCATTGTACATTAAATAAAATACTGAACGGGGGGAGGAGAGTAATTTCAAATTAATAAATAAATAGATTAAATTAATGTTGTAAATTTAGGAGAGAAAAACTGGACATTCTCTTGGCCCTAAATCTTTTAGAAAAACAAAAGCTGGGCATGCAAACAATATTATGGCAGCTGTTTGAACCAGCTTTTTTTCTGGCTTTAACTATTAGGTTACAGTTTTTATTAAGGGAAGTACTGCAGTGTTTTTCTTACAGTGACAAATATGGCTTCTGTAGTTCAGTGCCCTTACTCTAAGTATAGTATAGTAAGTATGGTATAGTATAATATTTATCCCAGTCTTGTGCAGTTAATAAAATCACAGTTGCTGACTTGACATTGATTAAATGCAATAAAAGCACATATCTCCATAATTAATTTGCCATACTTCTGTTGAAAAGACCACCACAACCACTCTAAAGAGTGTGTCACCTGTGTCATCTATGGCTTGATCTCCTTGTAGGGCACTCTTGAGGACTGTGACCCAGCAAAGGTCTCCATATAATCTTTGACAGAAAGTAGAGTACCATGTCTGTAACAGGATTACTAGGACCCAGGCCTGGAGGTGCTTTTCCTGGTGGCCAGGCCCTCTATGTAACCCTGGCAAGATTCAGGCCCAAACGGCAACACAGATCCATTTTGTGGACTCAATACCCACAACATAAAAGGTGGGGAACAGACGTAGTGAGAAGGCCCATGAGGTAGCTAACAATGGCAATAAATACTGGCTTTGAGAATGTGTAATGTTGCCTTTCTAATGGCGAAAGAGAGGAAGATAGAAATGTACTAGTTAGACATTGTTGCAACTCAAGTGGTGAATAGGTATTGCAAATATACATAGCAAATATAAAGACAATGTACATAGCAAATGTAATGTTCAATCGCAAGGGTATTCTTAAGTGTACGTGGCACCCTTGCTGCAACTACAATCCTCACCAGGAAAAGCGATATTAATGATGAAAACCACTATAATATAAAGGTATATTTGCTTCCCTTTAAGGACTATGAAAAGCAAGTCGATGTACAGGACTGTCGGCATAAACACAAGATACCACCTATTACTATAACTACGTCAAGTCTTTCCGGATTCAAATAGTATAATGAACAACACGCGCTCGCGCAGTGCGGTTGCTGCGCAAACGACGTAGAGAAACGTGCCCGCGTATCGTAAACCAGCCGTGGGCGTATCAGCTGACTGAGTAGGAAGGGTAGATGTTGTACTCTCCGAGTCTGACTGCGTATTTGGGTTCGTAATTAAAAAAACAAAAATAACATTTTAACGTTGTTTTACTGATAAGGACGGGAAGTGTGACAAATGGCTACAACGATCACTACCCAACGGGGTCAGGTACGTGTATATTTATTTGCGTTTCCACACCTACGCGGATTTTCGTAGCTCTCGCTTTTGCTTATTTTGCCCGAATTTCTGTTTATCTTATGAAGAGATGTGTATGAAATTCGAGGTGCTAAACCCGACTGGCGTTCACTAGCGTAGCAAAACTGAAAGGAGCTGGAAACTGTTGTTTTGTTTTATATTTAGCCGTAATAATTCCCATTCGATTTATACGTGTTTCGTGTGAAAATCTTTTTCTCAAAGCTCCGTGTAGTTGATTTAGCTAACTGGCTAGCCAGGCTGCTATTTTTGTTTTTGAGTCGATCTGGTTGAACTGCAAGTCTTGGTGACATTGGACACGTATGAGGATTCAAGTAGGGGCTTACAATGATAACTTTACATTAAGTTTTAAGAAATCAAGAGTGTCATGGCCGCGATATATTGTCAGATCAACCGCCTTAAGTGGAGTTTTTTTAGAGGCGTCGCGTGTTTAGCGGGTGATGATGAGACTGTCCGGCCCTCCGTGACACTGGCTTCCCTCTGCCGCTGTAAACGGCCGCTTCTTATGGGCTCTTATCTAATTTCTTCCTCACTTTTTAAAAATAGGAAATAAAGTGATGCAATACTTCCTACAGCAGAATTCTAGTTAGTCCTAATGCGTGATATTTTTTTCTAAAAGCTGAGCAGTTCGTGACTTTTTATGTATTAATTTGGCATTATGATAACGTATATGGAATTCATGGATATATGCAATTTTCACAGCAAGACTTAATACTTTTGGCCACGTATCAAAACGTATAAGCAATGGTGTGTGTCACATACATACCGAATCATATGACTGACTCACGATTAAGTGGTTTGGGAAATGGATGGATCGGTGGGTGATTGGGCTGTCTTGCTTGTTATTCTGCTTACTGGGAAATTCTGTAACCGTACAAACGCATATGAAATGGAATTGATGTGCTGTAACAGTTAGGATAGAAAGAAAACATACAAACTAAATGGACCATTCTTATGTTTGTTGTATCGCCGGGCTTTTCGTATTCGTAGCTTAAATATACAGTGGAGTCTTAAATGTGATATTTTATAATAGTATTACTGGTCATTAAACATCATGAATTCCTTTATTATTGTTACATTTTGCGTGCATTTGTATTAATGTTGAATTCTGCAGTTCTGATGCGCTGTATGTGATCTGATATGAGGGGACAAAGTCCCTGATATCCCTTCAGCCAATATTGTCACACGACCTTTGTTAGGTAGACGAAAATATTGACCGTCCATTTGGTTGCCTTTTCAGTCCTTATAGAAAGGACACCTCATTTTGTATTTCCTCAGTGTGGGCTGCCAGTCTGGTCCCTAGCTGACCCTGTTAGAAAGGGCACAGCTTTCCCAAATAGAGATGCTGTTCCCTAACCCCCCCCCCCCCCGGCATGGTTTAACCTGCTTTTCCTATGAGTAACAGTTTCCTAATAACTGTAACATTTCTGCGAAGGTCCTACAGATGTAAAAAACGGAATTTTCCCACATCCAGTCATGTAGATTGATATTGTTAATTTTCAGGAAATACCACACTTGATTTCTATATGCCCAGGTTTGTCTTCCTGTGGTTATGACAATGTGAAGACGCACGTTACACACGTGACTAATAAAGATGGCATGTACCTGCCCGCACTGCGATTACCGAAAGATTCCAAACAATAGTTCTTTTGTGTTTTTCTTTTCTAAAAAAAGCTGCTTTTTAAATTTTAGGAAACCTGAAAGTCTAGTTGCATTTTGTTTCTTGCGGGAGGAGGTCAGTAAGTGTGCATGTCGCTCAAGTCAAAAGAAGGTCCAGTATGGGTGGGGCTGAGCGCTCTTGCTTGCCAGTCCAAGCAACACATTTTTCTTTCAGCTTGCACAGCTTTGGAGGGAGCTGAGTCACCATCATGGGCTGTTCTTTCTGTTGCACACAGCTGCATTTGCTGGTTAAATCACTGTCCGTTTCAGCTTTTCTGTAGAATTGTGCTGGATCCCAGTTCGCGTCTATGGCTCTGCTGGGAGACGCTGGTGTGAATGTGGTATAAAATAATTCAATGTCTGATTTGTTGACATCGCTTAAGTGATGACGACGACTCCTAAGGACCAGGGTGGGGCTGACTTGGGAGTGCCTGAGAGAAATGTTAGAGAATAAAAAGTTGGCCAATACAAACATGTGATGCAATGAATAGTCATTCATCATAAGAGAGGGGTGGTAACTAAAGTAGGGAGATGGATTTTTCTGACCATTTTTTGTTTAGATAATTTGAAAAAGGTTCATGAATTGTATTTCGGGTTGTACTCTGATTGTGAAAGATGAGTTGATGAGTACTTGATGAGTTTGATGAGTACTGTTATAGCCAAGGCAGGGGTTTCCGTACGGGTAAGGAATCTGTAAAGATAACAGGACGTGCCCCCTCCATTCCACTTGCGTTCCCCCTGCCCAGGTGTACATTGGGGAGTTACCCCAGGACTTCCTGCGCATCACCCCGACCCAGCAGCAGCAGCAGGTCCAGATGGATGCTCAGGCCGCTCAGCAGCTCCAGTACGGTGGTGCCTTGGGGACTGTGGGCAGACTCAGCATCACCGTGGTACAGGTGGGGCTGTTTCTCGCTTCCTGTTTCAGTTTGCTTGGATTAAGCTCTCTGTGAGCGTATGTACATGCGGGTGCCAGTATTGAGACTGACTCCTTTTGGGTGTATATGCACATATCCGTATGTATGTAAACCTGTGTGTGCTACAGGCAATATAGTGCAAGTAAATTTTTTTTTTTTTTTGGCAAAAACGGTCATTTGAAAATTACATGTGATGTGTGTAATCCTGCCCTGCTTTGCATGTTCCTGATCTGCTTTTGAGTGGAACATCGAAGACTTTCACTGGTCACTGGCCCTGTGTCGCGCTACAGCATCCTGGAGGTGTCGGCAACTGCAGTGCGGCCTCCCCGCTAGGAATGGATGGCCGCTGTCTCCGGTCCTGGTTTACTGGCCACTGGGTCATTTTCCTATCCTCTTTGCGTCCAGGCCAAGCTGGCAAAGAACTATGGTATGACTAGGATGGACCCATATTGCCGGATCCGGCTCGGCTATGCGGTCTATGAGACGCCCACGGCTCACAATGGCGCTAAGAACCCGCGTTGGAACAAGGTCATTCAGTGCACTGTGCCCCCCGCTGTGGACTCGTTCTACCTGGAAATATTCGATGAGGTAAGGGGACACCATGCTTGTTGATGGAAATGATGTAAGGACAGATAGTTTAATGCTCTTGGGTCCTGAGATTCTGTTTCCGATGTCTAGAAGATGTTTGTGGAGCTAGATCCCCTCGAGCTCACCATTTTGCTAACAATTATAAACGACCTCTAGGTGGAACCTTGAGGCACCCCAGGTATGAAATAGCTTCTTTTTTAAATGGGCCCGGCTTGACCGTCTCCCCCCCCAGAGAGCCTTTTCCATGGACGACCGCATCGCGTGGACACACATCACCATTCCAGAGGGCCTACGGGAGGGGGGTGTGGTGGATGAGTGGTACAGTCTGAGTGGAAGGCAGGGTGACGACAAGGAAGGCATGATCAACCTCGTCATGTCCTTCGCCGTAAGTCCGCATGCATCTGTATAGGACCACAGTACTTACATGCAAGTAATTGCTACCAATTAATTATACAAATAGTCTTACACTTACTCTGTCTAGTACTATTACTATTGTAAGCTCTTGTCCTGTTAAGTAATTGAATACTAAATGAGCTGTTTCGCTTCACAGATGTTCATGTATATAATGATTTTTCTATTTGTTTATTGTCATCAGCCACAGAATCTCGTTTTGCTGTGTAGTCTAATCATTTTGCAGCACATTACACAGTTTTTTTACTTGCTGGTGACTTGTCGGTCGTAGGCTTTTTCCTGACGTGTTTTGCCGATGGCCCCGCCGAAGCCTAAACGATACACAGAAATAGTATCCTGACGTTTTTTGTTTTTTTTTTCCTTGCTGCATCCCCTGCCCCGTCAGTCTGTTCCAGCCGGCATGATGATGCCTCCGCAGCCGGTGGTCCTCATGCCCACGGTCTACCAGCAGGGCGTTGGATACGTGCCCATCGCAGGTGTGTGAGACCCCAGCGACGCATGACACACGCATGACTGCATAGGGCAGCCTGGGTCTGTATGCACAAGCATGGGCCTCCGGTGTTTCCGTGACTGTCGGCATGTGCAGAGAATGTCTACATGTGGCGGAGCGGGTTGTGATGGTCAATGCCTCAGTTTCCTACACTTGGTTGCACGTGCGCGCACGGTTGCGCAGTGGCATGCTGGTGTCACCAGTCCATGTGCGCTCGCTGGTCTAGGGATTGATCTTGTGGATGTGCACAACAGACGCTGCAAGTGTGCTGACGTGGTCTACAGTCTTACTCGGGTCTGGTGCTAATTCCTGGCGGTAGTTGTGCCGCGTCGCAGCCTCGCGGGCCGCGTCGGCCTCCTTGAGGCGGGATGTTTTTCTGTTCCCTGCGGGGCTCATCTCACACGTGTGCTGTGTTCGTCATCCCCACCCTGACACTTG
>JAABNY020000008.1:13897796-13911366 GCA_015164015.2 Brevimyrus niger | reverse complement strand
GCACCTGGTGATCAGACCTGAATCAGGCGGTGATCCTCCTGTTTAAAAGGTCAGGCTTCCTTTGCTTCAGTGGACATTGATGAGTGTCGGGCCCCCCCGATGAGTGTCGGGCCCCCCCGATGAGTGTCGGGCCCCCCCGCCTTGAACATGTTGCCGGGAGACATCGTACGGCAGCCAGTCCTGCTGGTGGTCGCTCACCACTGCCGTGGGACGGCCGACACTAGTGAGACTTGTGTTAGCTTGTGAAAAAACAAGCCAGTTTTAATGAGCATTTTGATGTTCAGAAAAATAAATGTAATTTGTATTGCATTATTACTGATTTGCGATTCAATTATGGAAGCGCAAGTACACCCAGGTTCATTCTCTCTGCCGCCTTTGTATGATCATTTATATGGATACGTTCCCTACCTTGGTTTCACTGTCAAAACAGCTGGTTAACGCTAGTGGAATTTGCTGCCTAGTCAATCTCTTGCTATTTTTTTTATGACAAGCTTCAACCAGTGAAAAAGACACTGGGAAAAAAATAATTCTTTTCAATGGTTTGGGTAGGGGGTTGGGGCAAGCTACTGCATGGGTATATACTTTCCAGAAGAGGTTCTGACTTGAAGGCGGAGCTTGTATGCCTGTCTGCATGCTTGCGGAAGTGCATCGCTGTGTGCATGGAGGGCTTGGCTAAGACTGTGAAGCCGCTGCTTCTGATCGACTAGGAAACAGGCTCCAGAAAACTTCTTTTTTTCTTTTTGCCTGCTGGTGAGCAGTACAGAGAGTGCAGCTTCCCAGGGCGTCCTGGAATGGGGCAGAAGGAGAAACGAGGACATGCGGGTGACCCCATGATTTCACTCTCTCTCTCCAGGAATGCCCGGTATATACAGCCAGGGGATGGTGCCTATGGCGATGCCTGCCGTGTCTGCGCCCACTCCGCAGGGCGCCCCCTGCAGCGAGGAGGACCTCAAGGCATTGCAGGACATGTTCCCCAACTTGGACAGGGAGGTTGTCCGCACTGTGTTGGAGGCCCAGCAGGGAAACAAGGACGCCGCCATCAACTCCCTACTGCAGATGGCTGAGGAACTGTAACAGCCTCCAAAGCACCGTCCTACTGCAGCCGGCTGTACATACTTCTACTGTATATGTGTACTTATGTGTACCTGCGTCCGTGTGTTTGATAATAATGTAGATGTATAAATACAGTTATATATATATATATATATATTTAAAAGGGTATCATTTATTTAATACATGCTAAAGGATCATTGGGTATGGGCTAGCAGGAGTAGGATGATGTCATGCTGTGGGGGTGGGGGGGGGGCGCCAAGATTTAGGCAACTCGGATTGCCACTGAACGGAACAACGGGAGCCGTCGTTCTCAGCCATTACGCAACACCGTCGCTGATGTAATAATGGTCTTTCCTACCACTGCAGTTGGTCTGTATCCTGTGTATAATCCGCTGACTGACCAAATATGTACGTCAGGCTTCATCACGGTCTGAGCTGAACTGTCGCTAACCGGAATGCATGGATGCTCCCGCTTCATTGTTACGGAGTGTGCGAATGTTGCAGTCTGCCAAAGGTTTTATTTGTTGTGTATTCACACGGTCTCAAAATATGATTTGGGGGGGGGGGATTGGCCCTGTTTTTAAGAGCGGTTAGTTTTTTTTTTGTGATTGTTGGTTTCTCTGCTGGCGCACTTCACTGTGATCGAGTTTTCTTTCTCCGCTGGATCAGCTGATGAGACCCCCTTGGAACAGACAGACTGCTACTGCCATTTCGTCTCTCCTTTTTCCTCAGTTGAATCACAAGAGCAATAAGCACACAGGTAATTTGGGGCTTCCTGTGCAGGAAATGAAAATTTAATAATCACCAAGTGGAGAAAGCCAAACGTAACCTTTTTTTTTCCGTTGGGGTTTGCAGGAGAAAGTACTGGATATCTTTTTTTTTTTTTTGTATGCTGTCTGTGTCCCGTGTGGGTTAATTTGCCACCGGTAACTGCGTTCACATTCTCAGCCATCAGCTAAAGGAGAAACTGAACCGGTTTGTTGATTCCGCTATTTGCCACTTGCGGAAATTGTGGAAAAATAACAGTTATTGCTGATACCCTGACTATGCTCATGCTCAAAATGATCAGATTTTCTTTTTTTTGTGTACCAGAGAAAGAAACTAGCTTAAGAACAAGAACAATGGAATATACAAAATGTTTGTACCGATGCCATTACCTTCAAGCCAGCTTTTGGAGGCTGACACTGTTTGTGTCACAGTTACAGACATGGTTCGCAAAAAAAGGAAGATGGCTCTAGTGTTATTGATCTAAGATGTATGGGGGGGTGACCAAATCTGACCTGTAATATGAGAAAGGGATCAAACAAGTTATTGGGATTAAATGTACTTTTATCTTGCTTTACTGTCTTTAAAATATCTCGTTCTCTTTTACTTTAAAAATCAATTGAGCAGATAAAGAATAAAGGTAAATGTTCCACCAAGATGGTTTTAATTATTTGTGTTTTTAATTAGGGTTGTATTTTGCTTATGTTTTCTGCATAGGATTTTTCGAATGTGGGGAGCATCTTATACTAGATAAGCAGTTTGAAGGAGGGTGGAAGCAGTAATTACAAGGCAATGATTACAATTAAGTAGAATGATATCGATTATCAGTTTCAATAGTAACATCAGCCATAACAATTATAAAGCTGATAAGAATAACTGGTGTAACCACCCATTGTATTTTAAAATTATTATTATTTTTGAAAAGGCACTTGAATGTGGAAGGTCGCTCTCCAGGGGAATGATGATGCCCCCCCAGCTTCCCATTCCTAGGTGCTGTATCGTGGTATGTGATGTGTGTGTGTGGGGGGGGGGGGGATGGATCCACATGTCGGCGTCAACGAATAACAGAAGCTGGCAACTCCATGGCTGCATCACTGAGCACAGCTTTGTTTGTTTCAGGAAGTGGCTCCTCAGCAAGATCACAGAAATATAATATTTTTAAGCCTACAAAGGCACCGCAAACCCACTCCACCTACTTACTCTAATGAAAATATACAGTGCAGGCAGCCAAACGTCTAACTGATTTTCACGTTGGTGTATTGGTGCACAACTGTTTCAGTTTAGCTATTTCAAAACCTCTTCTAAAATCACTATGGTATTTTTAGCAATCGTCCAATACACCAATCCATTTTTGACCACTACCCTACCTTGCTTGGCTAATCAATTCCTCATTGAGTTTTAACTAGTTAAGTGAATTGACTAATTGAGCTGGTTTTGAAATTCAACGGGTTCATGGAATGGGTGATGGTTGGCACTGGTGGTGCAGTGGTTGGCACTGGTGCCTCACACCTCTGGAACCGGGGGTTGAGTCTCTGTCATGGCTCCATGCGTGTGGAGTTTGCATGTTCTCCCTGTGTTCTCCTGGGGTTTCCTCCAGGTTCTCCAGTTTCCCCCCCACAAACCAAAATCATGCTGAGGGTAAATGGAGCTCTGTAGGTGTGAATATGTGATTGAATGGTGTGTGCGCCCTGTGATGGGTTGGCGCCCCATCCTGGGTGGTTCCCTGGCGTGTGCCCATCGCCTCCAGGATAGGTTCTGGACCCCCTGTGACCCTGAATAGGGTAAGTGGTTACAGAAAATGGATGGACGGAATGGCTGGGGTGCCCCTGAGGAGTGGTTTGGAAACCAAAGTGATGTATCAGTAACTTTTTGGAGAACAGGAGGAGTTCTTGTTTATGTGGATAAGTTTTATGCATAAGATTTGAGCTAAAGGGAATGGGGAACCTGCAGCATGAGAAAGGGATCAAACATGTAAATGGGATTAATTGGGCTTTTCTTTTGCTTTACTGTCTTTAAAATATCTTGTTCTCTTTTACTTTAAAATCAGTTGAGCAGATAAAGAATAAAGGTAAATGTTCCAGCAAAATTATTTTAATTATATTTAATCGGGGTTTTATTATGCTTATGCTTTATGCAAATATACACTTAATACCCAGATAGTCTTTGCTTACATAGACTTTTGCATGGTACTGTACTTGATTACATCTCTGCATTCAATGTTTTCCATTTTCTAATTACCGACATTGTGTCAGTAAGTCTTACTCTCCTCATTAAAGCAGCAGTATCTATCTCCGTCAACAAAGAATAAGGACAGATTGTGTAAGTCGACGTTTCTGCAATAGGCAGCCAAAAGAAATGAAGGAACACTAACTACAGGGAACATATGGGTGAATCCAATTTGCGTAACTAAACCCTGAAAGTGTGGCAATCTGCATAGCCAGGGAACGTTCATTTTGACATTTCAAATGTCTAGACGAAACAATTGACGCTTTAAAAGCTTTTTAACCTTGCTTCCAGAAAAATAAAAAAATAAAGAGACCATTCTGGTCCATTTTCCATTCTGTTATGTTCCAACAATTTAGCAACAATTGGAGATACAAAATTCAGACTGAATAATAAAAAGTCCAATCCTGACGACTTCCTTTTATGTAGCGACCACAATGAAGGCACTTCTTAATAATATAAAAGTCTGAGAGGTGACAGATACCTGCAAAGAGGGGCAGACTGATGTCTTGGTATTTTGTAACACACTATCTGTTGTACACGCTAAAACCTCAATCCGGGATTAAAGCAGTGGATAAATATAGATTGCAATCAGCCCACAGCTACACTGATGGCGATTCCGATGACCGCACCCAGAACAGGCTCTGCAGAACAAGCGGAAGACACACCTACACAAACAGTGTCAAGTTTTATTATAGACAGAAGTTGGTGGGATCTAGAGGTACAGCTCTCCAGTAATGTACCTTTAAAGAGTCTGTGGCTGTGGGTTTGGGAATCAGCAGAATCTATAAACAATATCACAAAATATTCCCATTGGGAACATATGCTGACATCAGTGGTTTCCTCTGCAGTTCTTGGGCAATCTCCCTGAGAGAAACACTTCTTGCTACCGTCGTCAGCTGGCATGAGTTAACAGCCACTAAGTAAAGTGCAGATCACCCCGAGGTTTATGCTCCTCTATCCACACAGGATACATGGTTTCCATGTGGTGCCTGTGTAAGGCGTAATTACGTTTATGTGTGACAATACCTACTGCATGTGTTTGCATTAGAAACCAGTAACAGCATTACTGGATGTGTCTGTTCACACCACACTGCATTTATATGTATTAAAGCAAAACAAAATGACCAGGCAGTACAGGTCAAATAATGTAAGCCCATAAAGCCAGTTCTGTTTGAATGGTCATATGTAGTTGTTATTACAGCTAACATGTCTGAAAGCCCTCTTACATAAACATACACAGACTGTGATCGCATAAAAGAAAGAACTTTTGTATTTTGTGCTAACATTGACAGCTTTCTACAGCCAAGAAGAATTCAAACTCTTTATTCTAAAAAATATATAAAGGTATATTTACGGGCCACACTGTTTGTTCGCTGTCCATATCTAAACATTGAATTGAAAACCAACAAAATATCCAAGAAAAAGGTGCCTAAAAATTATACCTCTCTTCACTTTCAGTTAAAGTTCAATTTTAATTAAAAAAAATAAATATCTGAGGCCATTAAATAGTGTCAACAACCATGCTTTGAAAGAGACTGATTTTACTCAAACCAGCGTTTAACAACATCGCCTCCTTCCATGAAAGTGTGTCCCCTTTTCGTCGGGGCATGAATCTATCCTTTCTCGTTTTTTCAGACAGCTTCACACATGGCAGTGTTTCAGGGCACGCTGGCCTGGTCAGTGTTCTTTCGTCACCCCTGTATCCGCATTCGGGTTCGGCTCGGCCCGGCCCACAAGAAAGTCCCCGCCCAGCCCCTCCTGCTCGAGGCCGTGCCATGCTCACTGTCGCGCTCGAGCGAAGGCGTCCCGTAGCCACGTGGAATCCTCGTAGAGCCGGGGATCACCCAGGTACTCCGCCGTGCGTTTGTAGAAGTAGTAGTACAGCACAGCCACTGTGCATAAACAATGACATCAATAAAACACGAATGCACTGCATACTGCAAACACGCCGTCATTAATAAAGACTTTGATAACATGCTAAAATGCAGAAGTGTTAAAGACGCAAGTGTTTGGGCTACATAGTGTATGCATAGATGTAGAAAGTGACAGGCTTACAGTCCGCACTTTTGCCAACCAAGGTAATTGTGACTGTATACTCCACCAGATTCAACTTCTGCCGTGACTGCTCATTACATTGACGAAATATGATGGTGTGAATTTCACACAGAGCAAACCACATAGTCTGAAACCTATGCGAGGGAGCACAAGGCATTAGGAAGGGGACACCTAAACAGGAAGCCAGTCCATCGCAAAGCGCAAAACACCCAGCAAGTGCATTTAGGAGACACCAGCTATATCCACCAAGTAATAGGTGACATCCCAAGGAAACGCGGAGAGAATATGCAAACAAAACACACAACCA
Source organism: Brevimyrus niger (assembly GCA_015164015.2). NCBI lineage: Eukaryota > Metazoa > Chordata > Actinopteri > Osteoglossiformes > Mormyridae > Brevimyrus > Brevimyrus niger. The sequence goes on along the minus strand of JAABNY020000008.1, from coordinate 13,904,960 downwards.
AGGCGGGAAGGGATTTCTTGAAGGAATTCAAACAGCCGTGTGACCCCGCCAATGCGATCCATGCGCTGCCTTTCTGTGTCACATGACAGCCATTCCAGCGCAATACAGCCAGTAACATGCATGCATTGTGTGCCTGTGTAAAGAGGTCAATGTGTGAGATGTAATGCATTGTAAGACGCAGCAGTATTACTTACACAATCGCTGGAAGACGAACAGCACCTGTAGCCCGTCTGTCCAAACGAAGCGATTTGAGTCCAGCCAGCGTAAATTCTATTCAAAATTAACATAGAAAATACAGGACAGAAACGATGTGAAACGAAAGTTGGCTTGATCAAAAAATTGAACAACAGAATTATTCCATTTAGTTGGCAATGAATGCATGTTGTTGTGTGTTTCCCATTTCAATATCATGTCTACTACCCACACCATTTTTAATATCCTACAAACATGAATGCACCCCTCTCCTATAATATATGCTCGCAAATTTGGAACATAGCCTGAACACACCCACACACAGACAAAAGAGAACAGCAGCAGTTCCCCCAAACGGCAAACCAATAAGTCCCGCTGGCACAGCCTAGATGGTTTCCGGTACCATGATCCAGCAGTGGAAGGAGATGCTGAGGCTCAGGTAGAGGGCAGACAGCAGCAGCAGGGCCCGGAAGCGCTCCAGCAGCAGTGAAACCAGGCCCACCTGGAACACGTAGGTGTTGAACATCATGAGCAGAATGATGATCACGTTGAACAGGATGGCGATGTCCTGGATGCTGAAACACGGAAGAGCGGAGGGACCATGAGCCACGAGGAAGCAGGATTAGCCAAGACATTCTACCCAACTATACCGTCTCAGTCAAAATGTAGCCAAAACTTAAATCCTCTGAAGGTCTTTGTCAGTAGTAAAGGCTGGTTCATACTTTCCTGCATGCGTCCATGCGGACTATTATGACACGTTTTATATCATCGTGTGCCTCTGTGGACAAACGCATGTTGTGCGCATGTGCAAAGTGGGTGGCTTAACCGGAGAAGTGTGAACCTTCCCTTGTCCGCGCACCCTGTGCGGATGCGCGAGTGTTGTGCGTGTGCAGAGAGGCATGAGCCAGCCTTAACAGTCTAAAGGACACCAATCAAATAACCGCAACAATGACACAATAACAAACAGAGGGTGAAGGTTACAGACACAGTTGAAGTGCACAGGCTAACAGAGGGATAAAGAAGATTAACATATTATACAGATTGCATTGTCAAAGCTCACTCAAAGCCCTACAATACACATCTAACTCTAGCAGAAGCCCATTTTTCACCCTGTTAACACCCCGATAGCTTTTTCTCAGGCACTGTCAGCTTGAAAAGGCCAACAATGTCAGTGCCAGAGCTTGGGCGACACCAATAATGAATGCATCCAAGGCGACACCTTCAGGAAATCATAAACCATCGGGAACTCACTTGAAAAAGAAAGCAGTAGTTTTTGTGGGTTTATCTTCATGTAAAACACGAGACTCTCATGGGGTCATTCATAGGAATGAAAACTGGTTATTTAAGCCGTCCATGGCCACTAGCCCTGACCCCAATGGTCAGATGGATCAGGGCCTGTAATGCTGTACGTCAACATCAGCATCGACTCGCTACCTTGTGCTAGTACCTTCCACCCACACTGCCTCTCTTTGCTACCCCTAACACAGCCTGGTGACATTCAGTATCCAAAAGCAAACTGAGTGACAGGCTAACACCTTATAAATACAGAAAGCAACATCCAAGTTAAGCCAAGGATTGCCATCTTATTCTGACCCTTTTGTCCAACAGAGCCTGTTTCTACATTTCCAACACTGCAAATGTCTGCTGTTAATGTGGATACAATGCAAAGATACAGGTCCAGAACTAATACCATTAACTCATATCAACAGTGACATAGATTCTGTTTTAATGATCATTTCCACATCTATATTAATGTCACGATTAATACATCTAGTCTTGCTTACCCCCAAGTTAGGCAGGGGGAGAATGAAACCCACCTGAGCAAGGATGTAACAGAACCAGAAATCAGAGTAAATTTACCTATTCACTGGACAGTCACCTAAAACCGCTCCCCCGCTTCCACCCTTTCGGCCCCCTGCAGACTCACATGAAGAGCACTAGCTGAATGACAGGCGCGGCCCTCAACAGCTCGCTAAAGGAGTTGACGAAGAGGTCATAGGCCAGCAGAGCCAGCTGGATCAGCAGCACCAGCGAGTAGTTGTTGGTCTGAAGCATCTCTGCACCGAGCTGGGCTCTCCAGCTAAGGCCGCATGCCAGCACGTCACTGGGGATCCAGAAGCAGCTGCTGGGGAAAGTTCATAGGTTTCAGCACCAGTTGCTTCTCAGAACATAAATGGATGCATAATCGTACCTGGTCTAATATGAGTGGGGCTGGCCTTGTGGGGTGAAGGGGGGGGGGGTGGATAGGGCAAAGGCCAATCCATAATGATACAGAGTCAAATAGACATATTCTTATGCTCCAGCTTCAGTCGAGAACACTAGGCGTGTATGTGCATGATTGTATGTATGTGTGTATGTGTATTTGTGAGTGTGTGATGCCAGGCAAATGACACTCACCAGCTTGGTATCAGCCATAACAAAAGAATTAGGATGTCGGCTTTAGGACCATGGAGAAGCTAAAAGAGGGAAAATATCAAAGTGCCTGCTGTTCATAATGACAAAACTGTAAAGTACGTTTATGTCTGGATGTAGCCGACCATAATCTCTTTAATAGAAATTGCAGGATCTAAAATCTTCCACTTAAAAAGCATGTAAGTACTAATAAAAAAAAGGATAAGCATACAGATGAACGGAACCTGTGACTGGCCTCAAGTTTTCCATATAGAAATACTGCAGAAACCAAAAAGTAAAGGTGAAAGGAAACAAGCAACAATTCTTGCACCAGCTTTTCATATCCACTTACTTTCAGCTTACAAGGTCCTTCCAGGAGTACTTCGCGTTTTATTTAATGTCGCTTTGAAGAAAAGAAAAAAAAACCTAATGTCAGGACAACACCGCGTCAGCAGCACATCTCTCACAGTAAGATCAGTGAAATCACAGCTCCATTGAACTAGAAGACTAGGAGTGGTCCTCCTACTTAGCGTGGCATGGGATACAGTGGTAATTAACCAGTTACTACAGATGGTAAGTACAAATAACAGGAACGGAACAGTGTTAGGAGGCGCACATGGACAGCGCGAAAGGGATTATGCCCAGCTGCACCGACTAACAAGCCACAAATACTTCTGAAGAAGCATTAGACAAATTCAAAAATGGTATGATAATCCGATTGTAGGACAACGGCTCAATAACTCATATTTGATAAGGTACTCGGAGTCGGAACACATTTTCAATTTCCAAACAAATACGCTACATAAATATTTATTGAATCACTAAAGCTAGTGTTAACAGTCTACTATGTTAGGTATAGTTTACGAAGAGATATTTGTTAATTTTATCTACATTAATAGTAGCTAGCTATGTCCGGACAGTGAAAATAAACAAATGAAAGCTAAGGTGACTTGCTGCCAACAAAGCCGATGACACAGAACAGGTTATAGAATAGAGTTTAAAGCCTATAATAATGCTATAGTTGTTCAAAAATCTACATACCATAAATGTTTACCTTAAGTGTGGCTTTCATTTAGTGCTTTGTGTTTTGTAGTTAATGGTCCCCGCATGACCGTCGCCCACCGTTAGCTCGCGGCGTCCTCCTCCAGGGCTCCGCCCAACGTCTCCATAGAAACGAGGCTTATCCGCTGCCGTAATCCTCATAGAAAGCGCTCAGAAATCCCTGTAGTATTACGCTGATACTTATGTATTGACCACAAATTAAGTCTTAATTACATATAGATGTCATGTAAATTCATAAATGATGCTGGGATTGGTCCAGATTCCCCGCGACCCTGATGGATAAAGCGGTATAGATAATTGATGGATGGATGGATGGATGGATGAATGAATTGTGACGCATGTTTTATCTCAAGAAATTACTATATTTGTTATTCGTTTGTATATGTTAATTCTGTAAACCTTTCTGAACTACTGAAGGAGCAAGTCATGAATAATACACGTTAAATACTGATATCATATTTGTTCATCATTAGTGAATCATAATGCAACTTTTATCCCAATTACTATATTTATACATCTGTTAATTTTGTAAACTACTTAAGGTACTACGAAGGAACTGCTGAAGGAACAAGTAATGAATAACACAAGTGAAACGTTGTTCATCAATGAATCGTGACGTATATTTTCTCAAGTAACAAATCTATTTGCTCAATATCTGTTCATGAATTATAGCTACTACTACTTCGGTAGTAACTGAGTTATTACTAAGTCTAAGTTTGTGGTCCGTCAAGTGCTACCCATTAATTATAAGAAATATAGGACGGTACGTGACCATAATATTGTGATTTGTAAAATTACAGTAACATTATTTTGAAATCATTTGGTAACCAATTTATATACAAGAGTCGATGGTTCAATAAAGTAAGAAATGATAGAAAATGCGGATCTTCCAATAAAACTGACAATACCTTAGAATATTTTTAAAAACTGAACTTAAACGTGAAATACATGAAAGTTTGAAAAACTTTCTATGCGCATATGTACCCTACATTACGGCAACGCTTGTGTGACGCCAGTGCTTATGCGTTCAGCTCCGGGTAGAAGCATACTTTTAAAGCGCCGTTCCAAATCACAATCGTTTAGTCTTATTAATGTCTATGCGAAACGGTAGTTTCCTATGTGGGGTGAATTTTGTAGCACCTTTGGTCTATAGGGCGGTATAATCAACTAACCTTTGCTTAACCCTTGAGTATATAAGAAAAATACTACCACCTAGTGGGAACAAATAGTGATTAAAAACTTGTTTCATATGTTAAGGGATTATCATGAAAGCTATTTGTTTTCATTCTCCATTATTTCAACGGTGTCTTCCTAAACTATAAAACCAACACTGTAAACTAGTCTATAGTTAGTGCAGTTTCGTGTCTAGTTATTTATTTAGGTTCTACCGTTTTCTTAAAGGGCTTTTACTATTGTATGGTACATTAAACAATGTACGTCAGCACGAAGTAACACCTGCATAAGGAGCATGAAGGAGACGGCGGCGGACAGACAGACGAGCGTCTGAAAGGCACCTGCTGCAGACACGCCGTCACGCCGACGGTCAGTATGGTGCGCTTTGGTTTTTGGGCTGGTTTGCTTTTCATTTAACAGACATTCCTTCACTTAAACGACTCGTTTCTTTTTTCTAATGAGAAAGCAATCCGGAACTACGCGTTGAATCGGGTGAGGACGTCGTCCGAAGTTATTTGTCCAGTAGTTTTAGACGGGAGTGGGTATTTTCATTGGGTTGTACTTAGACGGGCAAAATACCTCTACTTACCTGTCCGATATTCATAATTAGTAATATAGTTTGGCCTATTTAAAATTTGGTAACAGTGGTCATTTTGAATTTTACCTATTTGCTTTTTTTTGGAGAATGAGAACATGTGTGTCAAATTAATTAAAATCTAGTGGTTCCTTTTACACATTATGTCTGAACGCTATATAAAAATGCTTAAAATTTAAATATCGTTTGAGTTGCATGTTTCAGGGGGGATCTAAAATGCGTTTTTGAATGTAGTAGAAGTTTAACTTGGAAAAACAGAGGCGTTACACGCAGACATTAAACATTAAACAATGTTATTTGGGTTAAAAGTTATTTGCTCCGGGAATTGCATCTGAATAGAAAACAGAAATTGCTGTATTTATTAAATTACTGTCCTGGTTTAGTAGCTACTCTAAAACTCAATTATGTTCCTACAATGCACAATCCAAATACCCATTTACTGGCAAAGGTAACTTATACCGTATAGAGCTGCAAAATAATAATAATAATAATAATAATTATTATTATTATTAGCTTATTACGTTACGCACCGGAGCACTGACCAGAATAAATAAGTCAACGGATAGATATAAAGTAGTATAATATATCAGCCAAATCATTGATCAGCCCTAACTTGTCATTCATTTTCATGTGCATAAACAAAGCAAATAATTTGCTCACCTCACTCAGAATTTCTCTCGCACACTCAGCACGGTTTGGGTTTGTAGCTTTTAATATCCAAACGAAGAGGCCTGTCGCATTTTAGGTAGAACCTGACTTTTCATATCCACTTACTTTCAGCTTGCAATGTCCTTCCAGGATTACTTCGCGTTTTATTTATTGGCGCTGAAACATTAGATGATGATTCTTAATAAAGCCTTAAAATTTACGGTTGGGGCAGAGGGGACTGGATAAGAGTGAGATTAGCGCTGGCAGACGTGTCGTATTTAATGCCTGATGTGCTTCATGCATCAGTAATGGTCAATGTATGTCACTCCACACGTGTCATGGAATCCATTAGATGTAAGAACTGATGTTTTTAGGCCTTCATAATTAATGGCCAATGCTTGTAACTTGTCATGCGTAATGTCACATGCATAGTGATCAGTGTGTGTGACTCGTATGTAATGGTTGACGTGCCATTCGTTTGGTCATTTGTCCCATTGTTGTGCTGTTTATATGCTTTCCGGTGTTTGCTGGTCTGGCTTTTTTTTTTTAATGCAAATGACTTTTGTATGCAAAAAACGTTTCTCTCTTTCCACTCGCATCTCCGACTTTGTGCACCTTAGACTTGGGCTGGGCACTTCACCAAACGACTTCGGTTATCCTTTTGGCTTTCAACGATCATCAATACAAAATTATCGATATAAAACAATAATTGTGCCGCATTTTACTTTGTGTCTTATTTGAATGAGACTTGGATTTCAAGGAAACGGAATACAGGTTAGACACACCAGGGCAAGCAGAGAGAAAAAAAAAACGGCAAAAAATAAATTGTGATGGTAATGAGTTTTATAAGGAACCGAATAACAATAAAATAACAGAGAATAGCAATCCAGCTGCTATTCCTGCTTGGACCTCCAATAATATGAACTATGGTGTTCCTAAACTTCTTGTTATTCCAGCTGACTCGCTGAGGTCATTCTCAAATGCTAAACAAATTTACCACTGTACTCAGCGTTTCCATTACCCAGTAGGCAGGGTGCTGTTAGTCCATCACTTTAAAGCTATACACGCTTGTGTACCTTATACACGCTTGTGTACCCTGTACA
>JAABNY020000008.1:13883092-13895081 GCA_015164015.2 Brevimyrus niger | reverse complement strand
TTACAAAGGTTTAATTGGCATCTTTATTTCAAACGACCCGACCGACCGCGACCCGAATATCATAAAAAATATTTTTGTCATTTCGGGTCAACCCGCGCATCACTGTTGAAGGTGCAACAAACATGACCTTGGTTCCACTGTGTCCATTTATCAGCGTCTCTCGAATTACTGTGATTTATATCTGGTACGACCATGAGTAGTGGTGCTACTCACTCGGGGTCTGTCAGTTTCTCAAACAAGTATTTCACAAGTATCTCATCAGCTCTTCCTGAGTATCTCCACCTGTGTGTGTGTGTGTGTGTGTGTGTGTTCCATGCACTCATTTGTATGCAGGTATATTTTGTTTATGTAGGCCCTTTCCAAGCCTTGGGCACCATTAAAGGACTGACTGACGTTCCTCCTGTGGGCTAATTCATTTCCTCAATGGGGTCTCGTTACCCGTTTTCTTGCGCCGATCTTGCCGTCTCCCCTGGCATGACTTCCCTGGTTGTTGGTTCCTCCTGGATATCTGCATGGAACACCGAGTTCATGAGCTCGGAGCCTCCTGGGCAGGCGTCCCAGCTCTCCCTATATGAGCTCCCCGGAGTCCCACCCCCATCCAGCAGTATGGCCCCACTCATTTTTAATGACCAGAGTGCTGTTCTCTCCTGCCACTTACCTGAAGTGACTGCCTTTTCTTTACATGTTGTAAAGAACATGGACTGGTTCCTCCTAACTTTATATTGAAACCTACTTTTTTAAAGAGTTTAAGAGAGGCTGTGGGCCTACTGATTCAGTTCAGCTAGGAGTCCATAAAGGGGAACCCTCACAGCTAAAGGGAACTACAGTGATCTCCCTCGGAGTCTGAATGTTAGGCGGCACATGCACACCAGGCTTTGGTTTTAAATGTACATGTTGGTCTTCCTGAGAACCCACCACTGATTTTTCTTTTCCCACTGCAGAGGATGTTGTTTTTGCTCATATCTCTGATGCATGACACACTGAGTCCTGTTCATTCTGTAAAAGGACATTTTGGATTTTGGAGCATATGTGTGTGTGGGGGGGGTAATTGTTTTTTTTACCATCCCAACATTTAATTTACGTTTTAAAAAATATATATGGCCAGCTGTGCTATTAAATGTATCTGGCTCCTATGACAACTTAATTTCCCTCTGGGGATTAATAAAGATCTGTCTCTGTCTCTCCATCCTTATCTATATAATCTTTCATCGTTGCATTTAACATGCTGTTATGTCTTTATGGAAGCTTCCTACCACTGCCAATGCAGTTCAGGACACAGGAGTTGTTCTTTTAGCTTTTAACCTTGGGCAGCAGGCTTGGAATATGGTTTCCCTGATTTGATAAGGTATTTTTAGAACACTTTTGGAAATACTCTTTGAGACCAAGATAAGCTCTAAAAAGCTTTGTTTTTAAAAATGTATCGATATATTTATTCTGTACATTTGTGTTGGAGACATTTTGTAAATGAATCGAAAACACTGGAGCGGAGTTTACCCACTGCTGTCTGACACCAGGTTGGAAATTGAGATCCAGTGAGAAAAACATAATCATGTATTTGCGTATTTTATGGTTGCAAGACCCCCTGTGTCTGTCTTTCTCTCTGTCCTTGATACTTTTTTTTTTTAACTGGCGCGTCTTCCCGTCCTTCCCCCAGCAGCGATGTCCGGCTGGCTGGTTGACGGCGAGGTGTTTGTAGGGGAGGCCCGGGGTGAGGTGTCCCCGTGCAGCCCCCGGCAGCGGGCGTGCGCGCTTCCGAGGCCGCGTCGTGGCCGGAGGGACGCGGCGCCGCTCAGCCCCTTGGAGGAGGCGCGGGCGTCGGGGACGCTGCAGCGGGAGGTGCTGGGAAAGGCGACGGAGCTTTTCCTGCTCTGTGATAAGGAAAGAAAGGGGATCATCACCCAAAGAGACATGCTGGTGAGCAGCTTCCCGTCCCTCACTGTCTGTATTTCAGTCTTGGCACTATATTCTTCTATGTGGTGTATTTTCTCCGTTGTATATTTAATGATCCATTTTTGTGTGTGTTCTTGTTTTAGTCTGTCTCAGTATTTTGTATCTTGCCTGTATGCCTGCTCACGTTATCGTTTGTCTCATTTTGTTTCTCTGGGATGGGTGTCTCCATCTCGTCCCGCGCATCTGACTTTTTCCTCTTCCTTTAACTCTTTAGCAGTTACAAGGAGAACTTCCCCTGACCCCCGAGCAGCTGGAGTCCGTTTTTGAGAGCCTGGACCGGGAACGAAACGGGTTCCTGACACCTGTGGAATTCCGGAAGGGCCTGGGTGAGCTGCCTCTTTCATCAGGCCAACGTTAGATACGGGGGTTGCCTCGTGCGTTCTGGCGTCTGAGCTGAGGTCCGCGTACCTAATTTCCAGGGGAGTTGGTGTTGGAACCTGAAGCAGAGGTGGAGGAGGAGGAGGAGGAGGTGGAAGTGCGGAGGGTGCAGAGGGTGGACCCAAGTGAGCAGAGATTCACCCAGACCCTGGTGGAGCTGGGAGTGGAGACTCTGCTGAAAGAGTGAGTCCCGCGTGTTTGTTTCTGCGGCTCAGTTTGATTTCACAAAAACCGGATACATAACTCTACAGATTCTCTATGTGGCGCAGCTGATAAAACAGGAAGCTTTGGCGTCTGTTGACAGGAAGTCCGTGTTCACAGCTCTAAAAACACACAGCCTGCACCATGACTAACCTGGCTGTCGTCGCTTTAGTCGTTCGAGCCGTGATGCGCTTGAGTGCAGCACCACCGCTAAGGAGCTCCTCTCTGTGCCGTGCTCCGCAGCGGCCAGTGGGAGGCGCATGTCCTGTGGCGTAGCCTCCGACGGGACCATCCTGAGCTGCTCTGTGTCCTGGAGGAGCTTCTGTCCCATGCAGTGTCTCAGATGAGGGATGCGCTGAAGGAGAGGGACAGCTTAGAGCACGCTCTGCGCAGGTCTGTCTGCCCGCCTGCCTCTCTCTCTCTCTCTCTCTCTCTCTCGTGGAAATCTTACATGGTTTTGTCGACCTGTCTCCTCCTCGCCTTCTGTGTCCGGTCGTCTCACGTCTCCTCCATCACCCCGCTCCTCAGACGGGAGCTGGATCATGACCAGGTGGTACGCGCCATATACGAAGAAATGGAAAACCAGGTCAGAGAGGAGAAGGAGAAGCGGCACGCTGAGGTACGTCGTCGCACGGGCCGTGTCCTTCACTGACGGGAGACTGTTATACCGTTATAATTATCGGTATTGTAAGTCGTCCTTGATAACGGTTCCAGGACAGCGTGAGGGAGAGCGGCCGCTGCCAGCAGCTCCGGGAGCAGCTAAGGATACGAGAGCAGGAACTGGAACTTGCAGCTGCTAAACAGAAAGAGGTAAACCAGCAGGGGGCGATAGTATAGGTAGATTTAATGGAGGCTATATAAATAAAATACATGCGGCATTAGATACTCAGAATTAATGCAAACTGTGTTGTATTCTGCAGTCACTGCAGACCAGTCATTGGTCAGGAAGTGTACGCGCCTTGTGCATGTCGTCTACGCGCCTTGTGCGTGTCACTCGGACCCAAGCTGATTATGTGTGATGAGTGACTCTGTCTCTCCAGCTGGAGAACATGGTGAGGACGCTGAGCTCTGAACAGATGGAGACTCAGGAGCATAACCAGGAGGTCCAGTACCTCAACCAGCAGCTGCAGGAACAGCTGGAGTCCAGCAGGGCGGAGCTAGAGAGTGTGATGGGCCAACTCCAGCAGCTCCAGAGCTCCTCCATCCATGAGCAGAGGGGGCGTGAGGGGTGAGAGGGAGGCGAACTGCTGGGGGCGTGTGTGTGTGTGTGTGTGCGCGTGCGTGTGTGTACATCATTTGGTAGTTATGCAATTGGAACTTAAATGTACAAACACATATTTGATCATCGAAATTTACATCTTTGATGAATAACACAAAGCTTTATGAAATATAACTTTACATGTATATAATGTCTTTGTTGTTTATATCGTGTCTAGTTGTAGTTTGTATAGAGATTTTTGTATTTTTTTTTAATTCACGTCTAATAAGGAAATAGAGTTTGATTGATCTGTCTGCCACCCTGTCCAGGGATGTGCTCAAGGTGTCCACGAACATGCAGAAGGAGAAACTGAGCCTGGTGAGACAGTTAGAGCTGCTTCGGTAGGTGGCCCCTCCGTTTGGCCCCATATTCTGGATAAGCTGCGTCCTCCTCTGGTAGAACTACCAGAGTGCTACGTACTTCGGTCAGTGTGAGACGACCTTGATGAATGACTGACAAAGCCAAGGTGTGTCCAGCTCAGGAGAGAGGGCATGTGACTTATTACTGTTTGTTTTGCTGTCTTTGCTCCCAACAGTAGATTCCATTTCTGTTAATAAGTAGGCCAGATGTAAGTGGGAATCGAGCTAAACTAAGTCTGATTATTGCTAAGTGCCGAAAAGAAGGATCTGAATGGTCTGCTTGGTATAAGTCTGCTTAAACCCTCCATGTCTGTCCATATCTTCATATCCCCTTGTACTAATTAAAAATTCTTCAGCTAATTTTCCCCAGACATGCTTCCTTTCATGTACTTTATGATGTAAAAGACCAATTTCTTTTTCACAGGGAGATGAACAAGAGGTTGCGTGACGAGAAGGATGTCCGTCAGTCTCACGGAGGGGTCTCTTACAGAGGTTCTTTCCACACGCTGACCCCGCTTCCACAGTGCAGCTGGGAAAAAGGTCACCCCCTCTGGCTGCACACATCCCCTCCCTACTGGCCTTATCCGCCACCAATGAAGTAGAGGACCATACCATTCTCAAGGCTGTGAAGGGGTGTTCCGTTGTGTGTGAACTGTATTCTTGCTGTTGGAATTTGGTCTGCAATCAGACAACAGGGTTAGTGAATCATGTAGAGCAGCAGTAGGTAAAGACAGATACGCTCTTTTTCTTGACACAGGATACAGACGTATTCAAAATATTTGTAAAGCTTGAAGTATATTAAAGGCAATAATGTTGGAGCTAATGATGATATTTTTGTAAAAAAATTTTTTTTTTGCTGGAAAAGGACTGGTTAGTCTTTTAGGGAAATTAATGTCACTTGTTATAGGACTGAAATTTCTTATAAAAAAAAATAAATAAAAATGTTAACTGAGTTTTGAAGAACTGATTGAAGACTATCAAGCTAAAAATCAATCCAGTGACGACCCCCAGCTGAGGTGAACCAGAGTAAGCTTGACTAGGTTTACTTGGTTCTGGTCCACTCTAAGTACTGCTTCTTCCCCGTTATCAAACACATCCAATGTAATCAGTGCGATTGTGGTTAAAACTTAAAGGTGTATTTATTCTATGTCAGTGTGCATCTCTAGGTTCAGCTGTCAGATATGGAATATGATCCATGTGAATTTTATGGACTTGCACAGATTGAGAAGGTTAGAGAGGGTTTTTCTGTGCTTAATGGCCTTAAAATGACCCCCCCCCCCGCCTTTATTATTCAATGAATGAGAAGTGTGTAGACTTAGGGATGTTATGAAATCAGCTTCGATTGTGTGTTCCTTTTATATCGACTTAAAGGTTATTTGTGTATCAGCTCCTACATCACTTCCCAGAATGTGTTTTGGCTAATTTTGTGATAACTGTTACTTATTGGTAATATCTGAAATCGTTGCCATGAATATAACCTATAACCCAAAGTCTGCACATGCAGGGGGAAAAAAATTTAAATGTGAAACGTTTCTGAAATGTATGTTGTTCAGCCTTAAATGGTGCTTAGTACACCATCCTTCATGTCTAGGTTCTGTAGTCAGGCTCTAATGGGTACGTCTCTGACTGATCGCTTATCAAGCAGTCATCTTGCTGGATATCTTATACCTCAGTGTGCTCACAGAAGCTGGAAATGTGTGAATACTTTGAATTTAATGAGCTGTTGGAATCTGAGTTTTTCATGCCCTTCATAAGCTGTGGTTCCACTATAAACTTCAAAATGCTACCAGTGCCCTGTTCCAGCCATCTTTCTTTACTCCTTGCTCAGTGAATCTAAACCCAAGTCCCCAAGAATCACGGCTCATTTTTTGTTGCCAGTGTCAATTTCTAACAGGATTTTTTTGTTGTTGTTGTGGATAATTGTTTTAATGATTGTCTTTAAGAATTGATTTGACCTTGAGTCTTCATTTCATTAGAACAAAGCAGAGCTGATGGCAAAGGCGAGATTCCTGCCCCCAGTTCTGGTTCATTTGATTCTTTCCTGGGGTTTCTGAAGTGCTTACTGAGGTCAACTGATGTAAAACCCAAGACTGTTCCAATGATCTATGCAAGCTTGAGGTGGCAGCATCTGTCCATATTTGAATGTACATCCATATGTATGTCGTTAATTGTGTTTGTATTTTCATTTCACTGTGCACAGAAGTTCAATTCCGAAAGTGTGTTCACAAACCAAGCATACAATTACAAATGCAGCAGACTTGGTGTTTTGATGTTTGGTGTTTAAGTGTCATTTATAAAGCCATATTTTGCTGTGGAACTTTGGTTACAACGGAATAAATAGCCTGGACTGATTGTGACTCATGAATACATTTCATGTATTTTTCATTTGTGTCTCATAAAATTATGAAAATCTCCTCCCCATAAAACAACGGACACTCGTGTACTTACCCAGTAGCAACCCTAAATTAGACATGTTCCATCTGGTGTATGTTTGTATCATAAATACAGTGCTCATTACTTACAAAGCTCGGACACACTCTGTCGAGAGTGTGATTGCGCCATCAACCTCCTAAAGGGGGCACCGCTTCCAAAGAGCTGCCTGTATCCCCTATGCTTTCAAGAGGAGGAGACCATGGAGACTCATATACAAGAGGGACTCCAACAAGGTATAATTCGTCCTTCTCCATCCCCAGTTTCAGCCAGATTCTTCTTGAAGAAGGATGGAGGACTCCGCCCTTGCATCGACTATCGAGCCCTCAACGCCTTCTCCATGAAAAGACAAGAACTCTCCCATTGAACCCGTCGAACAACTTAGAAGGGCCACAGTTATCACTAAACTAGCCCTCTGTAGCACCTATAATCTTGTGCAAATTCGCCAAGGCCAAGAGTGGAAGACCTCCTTCACCAATACAGGCCAGTATGAGTATTGGGTGATGCCTTATGGGTTAGCTAATAGCCCTTCTATCATCCAGGCCTTCATGTTTGCCATGTTTCAGGACACGGTGAATTGGTTTGTGGTCATCGACATTGATGACATCCTGATTTGCTCAGATGCATTGCAGTAGAGTGTTCATTACGCATACATACCACTAAGGAAGTTTGTTCCAGCAGACTAGTGGATTTGAGTTATAAGTCACAGAGACTTTATTCTGGATTTTTCACTTATTTCAAAACCCCCTTATGAAGCACATAGCATGGTGTGACCAGTGTTTTTGCTTCTTTTGTCTAACTGTTTCAACTTACCCCAGCATGTATTACAACATACCCCGGTAGTATGAAGGTCTCCGGCTTGGTGATGCAGCCACCCTGTAAAAGCAGACATCACCTTTCAAGCATGGCGTTCTGTGTATTGAACCAACTCGAGCTCTTCGCATCTCTGTACTCACATTAACTGCCATACAGCTGTTCAGTTATACCGTACATCAAGTGTTTGGAACTCGGACACAATCTCAGCTTTTAAGTCAAGGCTTAAGATTTACCTCTTTTTAGTCAGTCTTTTGGATAATAAAATCCCCTTTCCTAAGGTGAATAGGAAATGGGGGGGGGGGGGTGAAAGGGGGAATTGGTGCTGTCATCCTGTCACTTTCGCCGATCACTTAAGCTGTTGACAGTAGTTTTGCTTGATGCCAAAACCCCTGGAAACCCTCATGTCTGTGCTTCCTTCTTCCCTCCATCTCTCCCTTTTAGCCAGGCTGCCACAGTTACTTTAGTACTGCTGGGGGTTAGGTTAGGTTTAGGTTAGGTGTAGGGTTAGGTTAGGTGTAGGATTAGGTTAGGTGTAAGGCAATAACTCTCTTCTTGTTCTTCTCTTTTCTGAACTGAACACCAAGCTGACACTTCACCGCTTGAACCCTCACCTGGACTCCTTGGCGATCATTGTCTGGAGCCAACTGGGACTTTTAAACCATATGGACTTGAACTCCAATTTAATACTCCAATTTAATTGTCTGGGGAAAACCATATGGACTTGAACTTCCAATTTAATACTGAACCAACTTTAGCTTAATGTTACTGAGAGGATCTTAGCATGCGGCCGAAGCAACAACACCTTCAGACTATTTTTATATCTTCACTTCCTTAAAATGATAAATTACGTTTTTGTGTTTTGCGGCTCTCCCAAATCAACCTCGCCGGCTCAGCTCGCCTGCTTCCCCGCTCGCCTGCTTGCCGACACAACGGTCGTGACACACAGCACTTAAACTATGGTAGGAGGGAGAAAGGGGGATGAAGAGAGGGCGGGATTGAAGTAGAAATGGGGAGGGTGAAAGGATGGCGAGAAAGAGGACGGAGACGGGAGGAGAATGAAAGAATCAAAGCATGGATTCAGAAGAAAAAATAAACAAAATCATGGCTATTTGGGTGATGTTTGCCATAGCAACCATTTACAGATGATTGATGTTGATGTTTTTAAGTAAGGGGAATGATCAAATGCATGTAAGAGAATGGTTCTCATCTAAATCAATCAGTGCTCAGCTTTATGACCACAACAGATGTTCATCTGATCTCCAGAACTGGATGGTCGTGGAAATATTTGCATGTGGAATAAACCACATCTCCCTGCCTTTGGTCACATGCCTGGGGTTTTGACTAGCAAATGAGGACCGCCGCCTGGCCTGGGCTCTCCTGCTGAAGCTGTGAAGCTGCCAGTGCTGTTCTCATTCATACTGTAACCGTGAGTAAATTGCCACTGTGTTCTTATCGATTCAGGAAGCTGGCTACCCTCGAGATGGGCCGCACAACAAACGATTGGGAGACACAGATGTTCTTGCAATGTTCTCAGGTTATCCTGCGTTCTTGGCTTAAGTAGGGAACATAAGAGCAGTGAAAATGTAAATTAAAAGGTCAGAAATGACTCTTGACCTGAACGCTGTGCTAGATGAGAACCTCATCGTCTCAGAATCTGTTACAGGTCCAGAAAAATCCCATCTCCAGTAAATCCTGCTGATCCACACAGGTTTGTAGATGGATGCTCTGGATTCCTTCCATAGTGCAACTTGCCTGGTTCCTATGAACTGGTCTCACTAATTAGTTATATTTGATTAAGTTGCTGTTGTAATGTGCATACTTTTTACATGTTTTTTGTTCGATTTCTCATTATTGAAGACACACAGTTATTCTTTACTATGACATGTCTGAACTTTCATATAGGCCTACTCATGTCCAGGTTTGGGAGTAACGCGTTACAAAAGTAACAAATTACTGTAATGCATTGCTTTTTGCTGTAACGCGGTAATGTAGGGCATTACAGAATTTTTTTTTTTTACTCGGTATGAATGTCAGTAACGTGCATCACAATGCATTTTTAACCCGGAATGAAGTGATGTTTTTTTCATACAAATTTGCCAAAATCCATAAAGGTCGGACCAAGTCTTTTCCCGGCTGCTCCAAACGTTCAAATTCTAGTGTATTGACCGTGATCACAGAGCCGTGTTACTCATATCATATCATATAATAAATAATATAAATAAAAACAATAACATACCTTTTTAAACCTGGATACCTTATAAAATACTTCCAACATGCTTAATAAAAGCGCTTAATAAAATGTATTTTCACAATTAGATCAACAATACTTTAAAGCAAGTAAAAGCAATATTTAAAAAAAAAAAATCAAAAAGATTTAATGCGTGGCATATAAAGTAGGGTACAGCAAGTAACACCTGACTAGGGGTATTTTCCGCCGTTATAAAAACTTCCAACATTCCGTGCTGAAGATCACTTATTATGAAACATTTGCAGCCAGCAACATTTACTTATGTCGGAGTGAAAAATTAAACGCATTTGGTGAAGTACGTGTTACAAAGAGTTCATTTTCTGCTTTTTGAAATTAAATGCGCGGCTCCGTCCGCTTGTCGGCGACACACATCCGCAGCGCTGTAAGGGGCTGAATGACGGTGCGGCGGGTGGGGTTTGCCGGACACTTTCCCCGTGCGGCTGCAAAGGACACCGAGCAAGAAAAAGTGATTGCGGGGACAAGGGGAAAGGTAAAGAGGACGATTTTCACCTTCCGGAACAAAAAGAATTACCCTAAGTCGCGTGGACTACGAGTAATTATATTTCAGCAGCAGGTAAACGAGTAGTTTTTATGGCAGATTACCAAAAGTATTGTTGGCTGCTTATAGGAAAGATACGTAGGTTGTATCAACAAAAAAGAGCGATTTGCCACTTGGTCTTTCTTTAGATATCACTTTCTAGAAACCACAAGTAGATACTTTTAAAGAGTGCACAGTACACTTAAAAAATGCTTTTCCGCATTCATTCTGCGCCATGTTATTTCTATAGCATGTTCGTGATGTTGGTCCTGGTATTTGTGCCTTTCGGCGATGTGTATTTAAGTTATACACCACGTTAATCAGTGGCTATAATTTCCATTACTGTAATTGGTTTGTATGCGCTATGGCGTGTTGAGCTGACAAACTGTGTATGTGTTTACTTTTGCGTGATAATGATGCAAGTTGAATACAGATCGCTAATGATCTGCACCCCTATGTATTATTTTATTGTTTTGTGGCTCTTCCCAAATATGCTAAAAGTCAATTTGGTGTTTTACTACCGAAAAGAACCACTCGAAACACTGACCGCGTTGGGAAAGGAGGCTGCCCAGATTTTTATATTAATTACGATGTCGGATAGTTTTTCATTTTGCAGTTCAGATTACACGAAATATTTTTTTCACCCATTGCTTTACAAGCTCTGACTGCAGGGTTTCGGCATTCACATCACCACAGAGAATAGTCTGTAATGTAAATAAATTCGTTTTTGCCGTATCGATTCCCATGCCGAGTCGTGGGAATACTCCTTATATATCGCTGTTCTTTTATAAAATACTTATCTACTTAATCTTGAGGGGGTTCGTGTCGTTTCATGAAAGCTTAAGTTAGTCATCTGGTCATTGATGAAATTGTGCCCCTAAGACAAAGTTTTATAGGTGTTATGTTACCTGCAATTTCCTTATGGATTAACGAAGTGTCTGTCTGTCTAGTCTGCCTCACTATATATGTTCTTTATTTTATGGACATACTTTCCATCCATTGATCCATTTTCTGCACCTGCTTGTCTCTAGCTTGTAATCTATAAATTATATGCAAGCATATCTCTGCCTTCATTGCTACAGACACAGCAGCTCGTGTGGTAGAGATGTAAGCCTATCACTGAAATCTACAGTGTGCTTTTCCGTGCTTCTTTAAGACGTTTAAAACTTCCTTTTGTTCAACTGGTGGTTAAATGAAATGTCCTGTGTGTTGTCAGTATAGGTTTGTTTAAGATGCAGTGCTGATTATGAGGCTTTGTTTGGACTGGATTGACAGTCTCTTGTGAGTGGGGGGTCAGGCTCCGATCAGTGTGGACAGATGGGTGACAGGCCTCGGGGCCTAAACCGTGGCATTGTTGCCATGGTAACTGCAGAGGTGTGCTATGGGGCAAGACTTTGCTCCACAAGGGGAGTTGTAAAGTTAAATTAAACAACATCATCTTTCATCCATAATTTAAGGAACAGCCTCCCCCCTCCCCCATTCATTGATTCTTTCTTCTCCGGAGGGGGGCAGTTTGAGGAGTGGGTCATTACTCATTGGCTGGAAACTGGGAGGGGGGGAGGGGGGGATGGGCACTATCTGCCAAGGAAGTCAGGGGGGGGGGATGCTGAGAAGGTGTGTATTATCTTAATGGACTGCTACCACTGCGGCAAGGGTGGGGGCAGGATGAGCGGAGGGCAAGTTTGGACTCGATGGCTGCAGACTGATTCAGAGCAGGATACCGGGTGGAATCACTGCAGTGATTACGCAGGGAATAAGTGCTGTGCTGTGTGTGTGCAGTGATTACACAGGGAATAAGTGCTGTGCTGTGT
>JAABNY020000008.1:13870831-13882757 GCA_015164015.2 Brevimyrus niger | reverse complement strand
GGGGGGGGAGTTGCTTTGTAGTTGCTGCCAGCTGTCTGCCGCCAGGTGATGGGCTGTCTGGGGAGAAAATAATCAGACAGGAGGAATGAATGACTTCAGAGAGTCTGTCCAGAGTATGTCGTGCTACCCGTCTGGCTTGCCCCTGTTTCAAATCCACTTCTCTGGATGTTCCCTTCATGAATGAGGACCGCCTGTTAAAGACTTGTGGATAAAACAGGGCCTCGAACGGGATTAAATACACGATATTGCCAAAAGTATTGGGACAACCCTCCAAAACATTGAATTCCGGTGTTCGAATCACTTCCAAAGCGACCTATGCATGCAGACTGCTTCTAAAAACATTTGTGAAAGAATGTGTCGCTATCAGGAGCTCAGTGAGTTCAAGCGTGGTACCGTGATAGGATGCCACCTGGGCAATAAGTCCATTCGTGAAATTTTATCGCGGCTAAATATTCCACAGTCAACTTAGTGGTATTATAACAAAGTGAAAGCAAGTGGGAACTCAGCCACAAAGTGGTAGGCCATATAAAATCAGTGAGTGGGGACAACGCATGCTGAGGCACACAGTGTGCAGAAGTTCCAGTGAAAGCAACTCTTAATGTTGCATTCAAAGCCATTTTGGACGTGCTTCCAACTTTGTGGGAACAGTTTGGGGAGGGCCTCTTCCTGTTCCAACACTGCGCATGAGTTTACAAAGCAAGGTCCATAAGGACATGGATGAGCGAGTCTAGCGTGGAGGAACTTGACTGGCCTCCATAGAGCCCTGACCTCAGCCCGACAGAACACCTTTGGGACGAATTAGAGCGGAGACTGTGAGCCCGGCCTTCTCATTCGACATCAGTGCCTGACCTCACAAATGCTCGCCTGGAAGAATGGTAAAAAAAAATCCCACAAAACACACTCCTAAACCTTGTGGTCAGCCTGCCCAGAGAAGCTGTTATAGCCGCGAAGGGTGGGCGAACTCCGTATTAAAGCCTATATATTAAGATTGGAATGTCATTAAAATTCACATGTGTGTACCAGCAGCCATCCCAATACTTTCGCCAATATAGTGTTAATTCATTGTGGCTGCCCTGGAACCACGTCCCAGCTGAGTTTTTACAGAGATGCGGAGCTGGACCTTGGAAAAGTTGTTGATGTTGCTGTGGATGTTGTTGTTTACCGTCCTTTGCCCGTTCTCTCTCAGGATGGGGGCGTACGATGAGAAGAAGGAAACGTGTGGGACCATCTGTCTCAAGTACCTGCTCTTCACATTCAACTTCCTGTTCTGGGTGAGATTCTGTCAGCTTGTGTATAACCCAAAGCGCCGTCCGTGGTGTATAACCAGTAACGTGACGGTTTTGTGTTCTCCTAGCTGGCAGGAGGTGCCGTCATGGCTGTTGGGATATGGACCCTGGTGGAGAAGAGCGACTACATCAGCTTGCTGCAGTCCAGCACTTACGCAGCTTCCGCGTACATTCTGGTCCTGGCAGGGGTGATCGTCATGGTTACAGGGTTCCTGGGTTGCTGTGCCACTTTCAAGGAGCAGCGAAACCTCCTGAGAGTGGTGAGGGTTTTTTATTTCCACTGATATGTCAAACTTTAACTAGAGTAACAAACTTGGACCAAAATCTGGAGTGGATATCTACAAAAATACTGTCTGGGTCTGTTACTGTCGATGGAGAAATGTTTTTTTTTAGCCCTAGAGGCGTACTCTCCCATTGTTTGACATTTTCTGCCTGTTTCAGTGGACGAGCTTAATGACATCATAGCTCAGCATTGCTGGTTTTCAGTTTCTGTCAATCAAACTAATGCAGTTTCTCAAGCTCACCCTTAGGGATCCCCAGACAGCACCCCCCCCCTCCCACCAGGTGCTAGCACACCTGAACCAAACAATAAAGCAACCAAGGGCACTGAATGTCTGGTACATGTGTACCGGGAACTAGGCTGAGAAACCTAGTCAAAGTTTCCGACGCATTTGCAAATTCAGACATGCTGAAAGGCATGGATCATAGTTGTCAGGCAATGAAACTGATATCAAGCTGGGGAAATTCAGGGTCTATGAAATTCAGACACACAGCTATGTTCCCAAAGCCCCTACGAAATGCCAGGAGAACCCAGACTCGCTTTAGCAGTGGTAGCCTAATGGTTAGGGAAGTGTGCTTGTGGTTGAAAGGTTTCTGGTTCACATCCCCAACCAGCAAAGTACCGCTGAGGCACCCTGACCAGGGTGCGTCTTGTAGCCTGTACACCACAGGTTACACCAGCATGGAGAAGCGGGGAAGCAAACATAGACTTGCGTGGCAAGCTGCATCCTGACTGGCTGCGCAGGAGACGAGGGCTGGGCTTGTGTGCTGGCAGCAAGGGGAAGGAGGACTGGTGGGTTGCCGGGGAATGTTTGTTTTTTGCTTCCCGGTGGATGAACTGAGTCACCATTTTTGTGAATCACCGTTTCCTTACCCTGACGGGGGGGGGGGGGGGGGGGGGGTCCACTGTATAGTGGGTAGCAAGAGATGCACATTTACACCTTAGTCATAAGAAGCACAGGGCAGGGCTTTAGCTGGACCTGACTGACTGCGCATGTGTCTTTCATGTGCACGCACACACACACACACACACACACGCATATGTACACACGCACACGCACACACACACAGCAGTATTCTCAGGATGCTGGGCCTTTTGTGTCTCTCTTAGGGATACTTATGTTGGCTTTTTCCACTTCCTTTACTTTTTTACTGAGCTGAATTTCTAAATTTGGATTTTGTCCTGTTTGTTCTCCATCTCCCACCACATTCCAAACTGTTCAGGGCTTGTGGGGACACACACACACACACATACATACACACACACACACACACACATACATACACACACACGCGCATGCAAACATACCATCTCATGCAATTAGATATTCAGAGATGGGGGAGGCGAACTGTCTGACATTCAGTGACACTTTCATGAGGGTTCTGTCTCTCTCTCTCTCTCTCTCTCTCTCTCTCTTTCTCTCTCTCTCTCGCTCTCTCTCTCTCTCTCTCTCTTAGAGATGCATAGTTGTGTAGAGACAGAAACCCGACATTTGCATACGTATAGGTTCATAGCATGTTTCTCTGACAAACGCACGACACTCTCATAATCTGCCGTCACGTGATGCAAACTGGATGCCAACCTGTAGCATTTGCTACTGTACCTCTCCAACCGCATGAGGCCGATGCACTCTCCTCACCCCCCTCGGCCTAATGTTCTTCAGGTTTCCCACAAAGGTGTCAGATTCTCGATTGTGGAGCAGTAGACACACGACGCATGAGTGTAAATGGAGACGCACGGAGGAGGCCGGTCATCAGCGTCAATGGCTCCCTCAGTCCTAGAGCAGGGATGTGGCACAGCTCCTTATACACAGGGTTTCCCACCCCGGTCCTCAGGGACCCCCAGACAGTCCATGTTTTTTGCTCCATTCCTGCTCCCTGCCGGACAGTCATGTGAGCCGGGAGGGAGGAAAAATGTGGACTGTCTGAGGGTCCCTGAGGACCGCCGCCTTATGCCTCTTGGTCTGATCGTTCACGTCCCACTTTTGCTCTTTCTACGGAGTTTGAATATCTGAATGGGTTTTCTGTGGGGGCTCCCCAATCCAAAGGCAGGCTGTTGGCCTTCTATAAATTACTCTTAGTGTGTGATGAGTGTGTGTGTGTGTGTTTGTGCTCTGAGGTGGATTGGGATCCTTCCAGGGTGAACACTCTGCTTCCAGCAATAGGCTTTAGCTCCTTTCTTGACTTGGACAGGAAGCGGTTTTAGGGTTTAAGGTAGATGGATAGATATAGTAGGAGGGTAACATCACAGAGTGAGGTCTTTATCTAGGACTTGGATGGTTGCCAGACATATGGGGCTTCACTGTTAGAACTGAGTCTTACAGTTGGGTCTGTAATGTGTTTCCTGGCCTTGTTCTGTGGAAGAGACAATGGTGTATTATAACTGCAGTTCTTCACTCACTTTGTAATGGCCTTTAGTTGAGTTGGTAATGCGGTGGGTGTAGATAATGTGGTCTTATTTGTTGTCACGTCCCACTAGATGTCCCAGTGCGTAAAGAGCTGACTCAGTACACTCACTCTGTAATGTGGACACACTGGGTTTATGTGTTTTTATGCTGCTGTAATTGTTTTCAGGGATACTAGCTGACTGCTGTTTGTTTGGTTGAGTAATACATGTTTGGCTCGTTCAGAAACGCTCTAGTTAATGTACATTCTTTGTTTTCAGATACGTTGCATAAACAAGGCTTATGATATTTGCTTATATTACACTTTTTTTATCTAATCTCCCAGTGCTCATCTAGTCCTGGTCTGTAATTATGTATATTGTATATAATCTAGCACCGATGCATTGGAATGACCATTTAATCAGCAACAAATTAAAAAACAAAGATTCAAAGTAGTGCTGTTCTGTGTTAGTAATGTCTCGCTTTATGTCACATTTACTTAGCTGGTGCTATCGTCCAAAGCAAAGTACCGCAAATAGCACCTTATATTAGATAACACGCAGATTGTTAGTCCTGAACTTCTGCATCCTGAATCCATAAAAATGTCCATTTAAACATGTGGTCGGGTGCATCTAGGGGCTCCGGAAATATTGAATTCTTCAGCACTGTCTCGACTGGCAGCGAAAAATTAAGGAAATGAACCCTTGTGTGCATAGACTTATTTCACTTGTTATTAGTCAGGTTTAATTAAGAAGCCCATTTACTCTCCTATATACTCCTGGCCCATTATCGTCCCATGGGAACCCTCCGGTCTTTTCATACTGTCGGCTGACTAGTTGTAGACCTTAATATCAGTACCCTCCTCTGGGTGGGCCGGGCCCACTTAACATTCCACTTGCGTGACCTTTGACCCTTGAGGCACCAGCGAGTCACGAGCTTCCTGCTGCTCAGTGACTGTAGATGAGATCACATTCCCTCACCCGTCAGCTGGAGTTTTTTTCTCACACACTGTCACACAGAATTCACATTACATGTTTGTAGCTGTAGAGTTTTTACCGGAAAGTATTGTTTGTTTGATTTTTTTTAAACAACTAATTCTATTATGGTGCCAAAGTTGGCAAATTTATTCTCCTTTGTAATGTAATGTCTGGCCACCAGCCCCGTTTTGTTCTGCCAGTGAGGTACTGCCTGGTAGACCAGTTTACAGGGTGTATCTCTAAGTGCCTTGATTTGGACAGTGAGTCACATGAAAAGTATGAGCTATGAGGAAGGGAGATCTGTAACTTGATCCTAGTTTATGCGCAGAAAACTCAGGGGTGAGGAGTGTAGTATGTGGGGAGGGGGCCAGGGTGTTACTCCTAGCTAAAACTAACACCGCTATCCCCCCTCCCTAGCAGCTGATGGATCGACCTGGCGCCCTCCCTTAGGCCGTACTTGTGGTGCGTTCGTTTTTCTCTCGGAACTCGTAAATTCCGGGTTGAGTGACATCACGTCCATCAGTCTCCCGTTCCAGCTACCCACACCTCGGAACAAACATGGCTGCCTCCGTGAACACGCTGCTGTGTGTTGCTGCTTTATATTTTAGCAGATTTGGAGCAAGATTATTTTTTCTGAGAGACGAACAAACAAGATACACAAACTAGTCAAATCACATTGAAAGCTTTATAAAATATTTTAGCACATTCATAGCAATGTTCTTATTTCGAGTGGCAAGCAAACTACGAACAAACCAAAGGCACTAACAAGTCTGGTAAAAATATAATATTGCACGATAGGATACTGTTTGCGGTCATGATAGGATACTGTTTACGGTCATATGTTTTTCACGTGCAATTACATTTATAAAGATTAATAAATTTAACAAAATAAACTTTTTTAAAGATTTATAAAATAGAATTACTGTTGAGTGTGTAACCCACCATGTTGAAATTATGTCACAGGGGAAACTTGGACAAGAAAATTCTTTCCGACATCAGTGTCATAAAAGAGGCGTATGTCTGACGGGAAGTGACGTTTTTTTGAGATGTTTTCATCCGAGTTCCGACTCTTCCGAACGCACTATCACACTTGGCCCGGTTGCCTCACGCCATGCCCAAGCATGTTTGTCCCCCCTCCCCACACCCCCTGCTGGTCCGTGCTCACATTGCACTTAGCCTTGAGGGCCGGACTTTTTGTGTGTTGTATCCAGTTGTTCCTGGATACTCTCATCAGCCCAGATTTCCAGCAAACACTGCACCTCTGCCATAATCCACAGTGATCCCCTCGCTGCTACCTGATCTGTACAGCCTACCTGATTTGTCCCTTCCTTCTTCGGTTCGTGTATAGTGTACACCTGTGCATGTGTGTGCCAGTCGCATCATTGTCTGTGTTCAGTGCCTGGGCAAGGTTCATGATCACAGGCCAACTGAACTGTGTCCTGGCACACTTCTCCAAGCGGGTCCAGACACAGTACAGAACTATCACATTAGTCAAACAAACTGGACTTTGGGTGTCAAACGTGCATGGGCACAGTACGGATTGCCTAACGTGACTACACCCATATTTGTGCGGGTGGAGCTGTGCGTACCTGCATACTCGTGCGGGTGGAGCTGTGCGTACCTTCATACTCGTGCGGGTGGAGCTGTGCGTACCCTCATACTCGTGCGGGTGGAGCTGTGCGTACCTTCATACTCGTGCAGGTGGAGCTGTGCGTACCTTCATACACGTGCGGGTGGAGCTGTGTGTACCTCCATACTTGTGCGGGTGGAGCTGTGCGTACCTTCATACTCGTGCGGGTGGAGCTGTGCGTACCTTCATACACGTGCGGGTGGAGCTGTGCGTACCTCCATACTTGTGCGGGTGGAGCTGTGCGTACCTCCATACTCGTGCTGGTGGAGCTGTGCGTACCTCCATACTCGTGCGGGTGGAGCTGTGCGTACCTCCTTACTCGTGCGGGTGGAGCTGTGCGTACCTCCTTACTCGCGCGGGTGGAGCTGTGCGTACCTCCATACTCGCGCGGGTGGAGCTGTGCATACCTCCTTACTCGTGCGGGTGGAGCTGTGCATACCTCCTTACTCGTGCGAGTGGAGCTGTGCGTACCTCCTTACTCGCGCGGGTGGAGCTGTGCGTACCTCCATACTTGTCAGTTAGTGGAGTCGCTCGGCTTCTCCACCAGTATCAGGCTACAAGTGGGGATCAGTATGGTGAAGAGCTTGATGCCAAAAAAGTTCTACTTTTTGGTTGTAAAAGAAGTTGGTTAAAAGTTTGCGATGTGAGCTCTGGTCTGAATCAACATCCATTCATTCAGTCATGGTCTGGCTGTTTGTTGTCACATTTGAAGTTCATGCACTGGGCATCTAAATACATAGAATGTGGATGACTTTTCAGGGTGACGTTTGACATTTCATTTGTGCAGATGTGTCACAGAATGCCATTACATACACGCATAAATACATGCATCCATGCATCCATACACACACACACACACACACACAAATATATACAGAGCCGTACACATATCTTTGTGGGGACCATCCATTAATTTCTATGAGCAAAACCCAAATCCCAACAATGACAACCCTCTAACCAGCCCTAACCTTAACCATGAGTAACCAAACTAAATGCAGGACTTTTGGCATTTTTAGTTTTTTGATTGCAGTAACAAATTAAAAAAAAAATTCCCCTTTTGGGGACTGAAAATAGGGTCTCCATGTCAAAATAACAGGTTTTTATCACATTATGGGGACAATTGGTCCCTACGATGTAATGTATACCTGGACCACACACACACACACACACACACACTGCCTGGATTATGTCGTCTCCTCTGTCTGTGTACCAGCGGGCAGGTGACTGCACTATGAATAAACCTCTTGTTCTAAATCCCCCTGGTTCAGAGAGCTTTATGGTAAGATGGTTGGCACCTGGTTTTATTTGGTCAGGCCAGAATGTTCCGTTCACACTGTGTCGTAAGCAATTGCTTGCTTTAGATTTAGATTCACAGACAAGAAGAAGTTCTTTGATATGCTTTCTCTAGTAGTGTAGCTGGAATGCAGCTGGAAATAACTTGTTTTACCGACTGCCAGTCTTTGGCCCATCCTTTAGGAAAGATGTTGGCTAGTAATCTGTTAATTGGAAGAGGTTTTCTGGAGCATGTTAGTAAGGTCCCCACATTCTTATCTGAGATCAAAGAAACGTGAAATCCAGAGAAACCTGGTCCAGTGCGGCCCCATGTGGGTGCAGGTTTTTGGGACGGGTCCCCGGGACTGGAGTTCAGAACCACTGCTTTAGTATTGGCTGGTCGAAAGGTCATCCCAAAGACCCTCACCCACACTGGCCCTCTACAGTTCAGGTTCCCCAACTCTGCATTACGGGATAAGTATATATCGGAACAGGTGTGCATTGTAGAGGCGCATGGGCTTGTTGGTGGCAGTGAAGGGCAGTCTGCGTCCCGCAGGATTTCACACTGAATGGAGTCATTTACCTGAAAATAACTCCTGCGACTCACCCTTGGTATTCCTAGTCGATGTGTTCATGTGTCCACCTCTTTTTTTAGAGGTTACTCACTGACCAGTCAGATGGCACGATACCCAACGCCGGCCTCAGAATGACTGCTAACGGAGGTGTCAGTCGCCTTTTGATGATGACCTCCTCTAAGTGGCATTGGGCCAGTAGTCGGTACCCAGGTTCTGCGTTGGGTGGTTTCCCCCTCGTTTCCATGCCAGTGTGTGTTATGCTACTATATGCAAGCTACTGTTCATGTTTTGTTTTTGTCGTACGTATTTGCCGCTGTTTTCGGTCACTAGGTAGACCTGCTGCTTTGTTATTTCTTAGCATGCGAGCTGCCATTGAAGGATATTTCTCTTTCTCTCATACCCACAGTATTTTGTCCTCTTGCTGTGTATTTTCCTGCTTGAGATCCTTGCTGGAATCCTGGCCTACATCTACTACCAGCAGGTGACGATTCATTCCAGTTCCTACGTGACTTTCCAGTTCCACCTAATAAAACCACTCGATGTGTGTGTCTGGTTGTGGGCTGGTAATATGATTTTCACAAACCTGGATTCCTAAATGCTCCATAGGAAGACTAATCTTGTGTTGAAGGCATGAACAGAATTCTATTAACTGCTCTGCTGTCTCATGTTTACCATTAATAGCAAATGATCTTAAAGTACCAAATATAGTGTACTTGTAACTATAATCGTTTTTGATGTTTCTTAATTAGTTTTTAGGCACTGTGAATATAATTGAAACCTTCCAGTTTTTTTGAGCTAAGTGCGCCCCCTTGTGGGTACATTGTCATACATCAGTCAACTCTGAACTCAATAGTACAGAATTATATAAAAAAGATTTAAACTGTATTCAGATAAATTTACTAATTTGCTGATGTACCTGCTGCTCCTGTCATGACAATGATGTCACCACACACACATATTTCCTTTAGGAAAACACAAATATTATGTTACCTTGTGTTTTCTATTATCATTTCCTTTCCTTTACATTTCCTCCCTGTTTTAACCTTCCTCTTCCTCTTCTGCATGCATACAGTGTTTCCCTTTCTGCTACCAGGTAAACCTTCCCTGGCTTTTGTTTCTCTCAATTACTTTACTGTTCTTTCTCAATTAAAAAAAATGCTTTATCCGCACTGACCGAATGAAAACAAATATAATTACTGATAACCAATTTCATTAAAAAGCAATAAAAAAAGAAGTGTCTTGTTAAAAATGAGAATTTCTACTTGTATGCATGGCTGCAATAAAACAGCTAACATGTTACTACACAGCTGACTGTATTTATCCTTCTGCACAGCTGAATGAGGAACTGAAGCAAAACCTTAAGGAAACTATGGTACAGAAGTACAAGCAGCCCGGAGAGGAACGGATCACCAAGGCTGTGGACAAGCTGCAGCAGGAGGTGAGGCACTAAGGCACTGAGGCACTGAGGCACTAAGGCACGCAAACTGGCAAAGTGATATGTGGGCAGTGACCAGGGCAAGGATTATCTGGGATGGCACTGTTCATATCTCCTGACGGTCTTTCCGTATTAATCTAATGTTATTTTTTTTGGTTTGCGATGCTCCTATTACTGCTAGATGCCTGTTTTTAATATAAAACACCCCCCTCCCCTGCACATTAAAACTTTTCAAACATCTACTTTAGGCTCTGTAGAAATTGATGTGAACAGTGTAATCTTTGCATATTTTATTACTATTTGGTCATAGATGCTGTACATAGATTATAGTGAATCAAACATTATACATGTGTTCCATAGTTTTTATGTTATGCAGAACATTATATGTGTGTTCCATTGTTTATTATGGCAAACACACATAAGCAAAATAGCCATGATGTACTGAATGCGTTTATTTCCTTTTTCTGAATCCATGCTTTGATCTTCTTATTCTTCTGTATATTTTTAATCCTCTTTCTCTCTACCTCCATCCTCCTTCTTGCCATCCTTTTTCCTTTAACCCCCCCCCTCCCCATTCCCATCCTCCTCCCTTCTCTTCATCCCACTTGCTCTCTCCTCCCACAGTTTAAGTGCTGTGGCAGCAACAGCTCTGCTGACTGGAGGGAAAGCGCCTGGATCCTGTCATCTCAGTCCGAAGGCAGGATAGTTCCGGATAGCTGCTGCAAGACCATTACCAACCACTGTGGGCAGAGAGACCACCCCTCCAACATTTACAAGGTGGAGGTGAGGCAGAGCGAGCCTATTGGCTGGTGTCTCTAACCATCCACTATGTAGTTTGAGGGGACAAAGCACACACCAGCATGCACAATACACCGTAAACCGGATTTAAAATTTGCCAACTGTTTGTGGTGTCGAACTGAAGTTTCAAAATGTTTGCAGGAGTAAAGGGTTGATGTATAACTGACTAATTCGTGAGAAAACTACCCATGGCTGATCACTGATATATCATTTTTTCATATTTACTTCTTGAAGTGTCTTCTTTGTGAAAGAGACGCACCGCTGAAATAAATTATTCCCAAAGTGACCTGTACGTTTAATTATAATTTAATTATTAATAATTCTGGCTAAAGGTGCAACTTGTATCGTCACACTTATATTCTTGAAAGTACTAATATGTTTATACTGCCAATCATAAGTGTCCCACAAATTTCATATGTACTTCCTTTTTTAAAATGTATAAACTGCAGCCTGGAAAGTTTATGCACAGGGGATTGTGTGCACAAGGGCGATAGGCACCTATGACTGCATCATCACAGCTTGCCATTTGGGAACAGTCAAGGATCAAACAGAAATCACATAGAAACATATATAATACCTATATGATACAGCCATTTGAACAGCTGTATGGCAGTTAATGTGTGTAGAGAGATATGAAGAGCTTGAGTTGGTTGGATACACAGAACGCCATGCTTGAAAGGCGATGTCTGCTTTTGCAGGGTGGCTGCATCACCAAGCTGGAGAACTTCATACTGGAACATCTGAAGATCATTGGGGCAGTGGGCATTGGGATTGCCTGTGTTCAGGTCGGCTGAAAACTACCGTGGTGTCACCTTTCTCCCTCGCCTGAATAAATGAACGCACCATCCCCATAAACGTGCGCGCTTTTGCGGCACAGCTAGGCAATGAGAAAAGGCTGGCAGTTTGATATGCGTCGCCGTCTCTCCTTCATGCTTTCAGGTCGTGGGAATGGTCTTCACGTGCTGCCTGTACCGCAGTCTGAAAGCGGAGCCGTACTGAGAGCCCCGAGAAGGTCGTCTTTCTGCTGTGCCTCCATAACCACTGTATGGCCTAATGACCGGCACTGCGTCCTCCCTCTGTTTGTTTGTATATGTGCCACGTAAATCAGGGGAGAGAGAGAGAGATGCAGTCCCTTTAAGGAGCGTAAGACATAAGGTCATGCAAACAAGACTGTTCTGTGATCCCTTTCTTTCCCCTCCTCCCCTCCCCCCCCCCCCCCCCTCCCCCCTCCTCTCCTCCCCGCGCCCCCCCCTCTCCCCCCCTCCTCCCTCCTCTCCTCCCTCCCCCCAA
>JAABNY020000008.1:13825486-13849933 GCA_015164015.2 Brevimyrus niger | reverse complement strand
TTTTTTCATGGAGCGAGGATCAAGTGAGGAGGGAGCGAGGAGCGGAAAATGGTAAACCCAGAGCGGAGCTGGAGCGGTATGATTATGAAATGCTCTGAGCGCGGAGCGGAAATTCTTGCCGCTCCACTCCACTCACATACTCCGATCCTGACCTGTCTAGAGAGAGAGATGCATAATTAATTGAGTCTAGATAACCCATCAGCTTCTGAATGTAATAATCTACCTTTAATTGACAGGTTCCTTTGCAGTCTTGAATCCATTTTCAATAACGTGGGTAAAGTTTAAATGACATAGTGCTTTTTGTTCTTTTATAAGTATTATTCGTAAGTAAGCAATCTGGTCCTTTGGTATTACAAGCCGACGTAGCAGCAGACTCAAGTCATGAGTTCACATTTTCTGATATTTAGGCAGAATGTAAAAGTCATTGTATTGTAAAAGGTATACTAGTGATCTTATATTATTTGCAATATGTCATTTTCTCTGAAAGCCTAATTGTGAACTATCTACAGTAGAATACAAATCAACTTTAATTCTGCTAGCAAAACAGATTCAAATACTTTATAGTTATTGTTTAGAATGGTCATTGGATGCCAAGTTTCCAAACTCTAGTTGTTACGTTCTGGAATTAGAGTGATGATGTCCTGAGTCATGCAAGATTCCATTTCTACACTTCCTGTAAAAACATTGAGCACAAAGGGTGATAAATCTTCTGCAAACAAATTTGTAGAATTCAGGATTCAAGCCATCAGGTCCCGGTCTTTCATTAATTTTAAGGTTCTTGATTGATTCCAACACTTCTTGGGAGATGATTATAGTAAGAGCCCCATCTTACTGTGATTGATGGAAAAAAAGGAGTCCACTGTATCCTCACAGTACCTAGACATACAGAAACTGCTGTAAAAATTGGAACAGAAGGATGCTAATTGTTTAGGATCTTTAACGATTCTTTCAATTTCAGTTGATTAATTGTATTTGCTACAATAGATCTCTAGGTGGGGAAAAAAAAGACAGTTTTGCCCCCCCCCCATCATTACTAATTCACTTACTGCAACCATTTGCTCCCTCCCGGCTCCCAGGGAGCAAGAACATGGACTGACTGTAGGTTTGTGAAATGCTGAACTAAAGACGTGTAACTGCAAAAATAAAATACACATACTATGTAGACAAACTTTCCAAGAAACACACGAACAGGGGCAGAAGAATTTAATCAGACAAACTGATAAATGCCACTGGCATTACATACAAAATGATTCTGGACAGACTTTAGAAACGGTTCTAGCCACAACAGCTGGGTCTTGGGGGGGGGGGGCAGCAGGAGTTTTGGTCCCTCAGTGATAAGGTGCACTCTTCTGGCCTCTAAGAAGATTCTGGGGGCTGTAGTTTGACCCGAGTCCCACTGTCCATACTGGTCCAGGGAGGTAATGGGAGGGGAAGTGGCCGCTCGGCACTCCCAGTCGCTCTTCAGCCTGACGAAGGAGGCCAAGGCCAAGGTCAGCACCCCAGCAAGGAGCACCTCACTCTCCATTCTTCACATCCATCATCTTCTCCTGAAGATACAAGAGGAAAAAGTAAGATTCTGTGCATAATAAGATGGGATCATTTTGAAATGATCACTCAAAACAAGTAACAGATCAGATTCTCAACATGTTCCACTAAACTTAATATCATGGCAGGTCATTTATATAAAGTCTATACAGACATTTGAACCAGTATCACCACATGCTATCCTATCAGTACATTTTGGTGGGGTTACACCGATTTCCCTCGTCAATTACCATTTAGGCCAGGGGTGGCCAATCTTATCGGCAAAGGGCCGCTACGTGTGGTGGATTTTCGCTGCAACTCCCTAAATATATTGCTAATTAGAGGACTGATTGGCTGAGGAGTCCTCACATCTGGGTGTGAGCAGCTGACCTGAAGGTTACCCCAAAAACCCCCCCCCCACACACACCCTTCGCGGTTAAGATTGCCCACCGCTGATTTAGGCAAAGGGTTTGCCTGTATTAATTCCAGCTTTTTCCATACGTGAAGCAGTTTTGTACATGAAGTCTTCTGCACACAGTTTGAAGGATTAGTGCAGCCCTATTCATGGCCGTACCTTGATCATACTCTCCAGCTTGACAGCATCAGCTGCAAACTTGCGGATGCCATCAGACAGCTTCTCTACAGCCATTCGGTCCTCGTTGTGCAGCCAGCGGAAGTCCTTCTCGTCCAAATTAATCTTCTCCAGCTCACACGCTTTTGCTGATGGGAAACGAGAGCAGTCGGATCAACCCCAACTACCAGGGTGTCTTATGGATAGAGCAGCCCAATATAGACCAGCACGTTTGCCGTTATGAAGTTTTAGCTGGAAAGATCTTGTCGTTTAGTCCGCCGCTTATATAGTTGGTTATGCAAGGTTGGATTATTCAGCTACAGACAGCATTTTCAGAACAAAACAAGGGATCAAACTTTCCAAATCAGCATTACTTCATCGCCCCTTCAGCATCCCCATTATACAATAAGGACACGAGAAAGAAGCCAAAATTTACATTAAAAACAAAAATAGGGTAAGGAAGCCTCAAGTTTGTGGTATCAGACCAGACCAAAATTCCTTTCAAAGTAAAATATCAGGTACTTGCATAAAGGTGTTGAAAATGAGTGTAATTAAATTCCTATAGGGCAAATAGCCAGCTTTGGGGCGGAGTATGACCTAACCACTCCCCCCACAACAGATCGTTTTCATGTATGGCATATACCCATGATGCAGTGGTATCCAGGTCCTCACCTCCCTGTGCTGTGAGGGTGGGCACAACTGAGCTGTGGTCTTTGCTCAGCTCTGCCAGCAGGCCAGGAGAGATTGTCAGCAAGTCGCAACCTGCCAGGGCCTTCACTTCCCCCGAGTTGCGGAAGGATGCGCCCATAACCACAGTTGGGTAGTCAAACTTCTTGTAGTAATTGTAGATCTTTGTCACACTCAGCACACCTGTTCGTAAGGAAAGGTACATGTAAGCCGCAAGGGTGAACAGCAGCTCTAGTCAAATGCTCTGGAAGTGAAAAAGCACGTTCGGATTATACGGTCCGACAAACTTGCATTTGTGCAGGACCATTGTCAGCTAGTACTGAAGAGGACGCATGTTGCAAGTCTTGCCACAAGCCGAACGGGAAGCTCGACTTGCATTGGGAAACGAACCACGGCTGCATCCTCATTCAAATGACGGTTCGCGGGGAGAAACGGCTTCCGCAGCCTTGGCCGATTACCTGGATCTTCACTGGCTTCGTAAGCCTTTTTATCCGTGTTCTCCTTGTACCAGTCCAGGATGCGGCCCACGAAGGGAGAGATGAGGGTGACGTGGGCTTCGGCACAAGCCACAGCCTGGGCGAATGAGAAGAGCAGCGTCATGTTGCAGTGGACTCCATGCTTCTCCTCCAGCTCCCTGCAGATCAAATCAGAAGTGCGTTCGTTTCCTTATACGGTTAATTCGCCATTACTCCGAATGAATCATCCATCCTCCCAGCACATCCTGGTCAGGCCTGTGATAAGGTAGGGTGACCAGATAATCCATGTCAGGGAGGACACCAAGCTAGGACAGGTATTGTAAATTACCATTTTAAATTAAAAGGCCCTGGATTTCACTTGAGCACTGACTTCTTGCCGTGTGCCGATTGGTCAGCCTCCTATAATCGTGCACGTGTCACTAATGTTGATGTGAAACAGCTGGATGAGACTTTCAAATCAAGGAAACAAGCCAGTCAAAGCACAAGACGAGCTGAACTATTTAGCTGAGCACAGGAAGGAGCCATTCAATCTGAAAGTGGTTTGTAAAACCCGAAGTAGCTCAGAGTGTCCTCCCTGACATGGATTATCGGGTCACCCTAGATAAGAGCCTGGAGACTTGGGTAACAAAGCACAAAGCTGAGCCACACCCTGGACAGGTGAATGAAACATGGAAGGATAAGTTAAGTGCACGGCTGTCAAGCGGGTATGGAGTTTCCAGTGACAATGACTGAGGCTACATTAGAAGAACCCAAAAGCACACCTGCCGGCCTGGATCCCCTCCCAGGTGGAAGACAGCTTGATCAGCACCCGCTCCTTGCTCACTCCTGCCGCCTCATACAGAGCGATGAGCCTCAGTGCGCGAGACACCATTGCATTCTTGTCGAATGACAGCCTAGAGGGCAGCACAATGTCAATGATCGGTCAGCATTCACGTGGGGCAAGGAGTTGCAACTCCTAGAGGATTAGAAAGCAGCTCCCAGCCCAGTCCTCCTGGACCTCTAGATAGTCTGTTTTTCCTGGGAGCTGGTAGGGAGCAAAAACGGACCGTCTAGGGGTTCTCAAGACCCAGGTTCAGAAACACGGTGCCAGTGATGTATACAAGACCATCCGTTTTGAGACAAGATCAAGACCCATGCAACACAAGACTAAGTCGAGACCAAGACCAGATCAATTCAATCAGAATTTAAATTCTGTTTTTGGTAGAGTACACCCATATTCAGGCTACATTTTCTTGTCAATCACACGCTACATAGAGGGGGATTGTTTTCTGAGGGATAAGCAGTGTTGAGACAGACTGGGTTCAGCGCTCTCAAGAGCAAGACAGGATCTTGAGAACTACAACTCTGCACTGTGCTAAAGGATTGCAGGCAGTTTTCTAGCTATTGCTCAAGTCAAAACAGTTCATACAGATAAGTCTTTAACAAAAACTGGCAAGTTAAGGAGAGTTTCAATAACTATCAAACTGGGATTTCACAGTAAAAATCGATTCAAAGGCGAGCGCTCAGCTTGAATATGGAACATTATAGAGATTTCAGACTGATATTTACTGATCCACAGACTTGAAAGGAAAAGTTGGTCAGTTGGGGTACCTGGCATCAACCTCTGTAGACACCCTCCCTGGGATTTTTTTCAGGATCTCCAGACCAAAGCTCACAAACAGCTTGTCCATGGTATTTGTCACCTGTTCCTCTTCACTCCTACGATCATGGTACACAATCTATTAACCCGAAGTGTAACGGCAGAAAAATAAATCATTCAGTCCCAGTGAAGCAGACGCCTTACCCTCCATTGGCGATTCCATATTTAATGGCCTGGTCCAATAAATGCTTGTAGGTGGGCATCTTTGCAGCAGCCAGGATAAGGGAGGGGTTTGTTGTGGCATCCTGTGGCTTGTACTCTTCGATGGCTGTTGGAAACATTGGTAGATACTGAAGATGAAATTGTAACATTTCAACTGTCATTCCAGTAATTCAGCAAAACCCATACAGATAAAAACACAAGGAGCAGACCCAATGGAAACCATGCGAGGATGAAGCTGGGACTAAGGCTGGGCAATGTTCAGATGTGAAGAGATTCCAGTACTGGTACACAATGGTCCCCCCTCCCCCCAGTACTTTAATGAAAAATATTTTAAAACTGAAATCATAAGTCTGTTTATCCATCACCAACTGCTTAACCCCAACCAGGGTCGGGGGGACCAGAGCCCATCTTGGGAACCAACCCTGGGCAGGTACCAACACACCACAGGGTGCACACTTGCACAACCAACCAATTATGGGGCCAAAACAGAGTCACCAATCAACCCCCACCTCCCCTCTAAGCCATCCAGCACAATGCAGGGATGACGTTTCATGGTCTTATGCTCTTACCATAACATTCTTTAACTATGGGAATTCTGTCTCTTAATGAGTCAGATCATTTGGCTTGGCTCAGCATTAAGAGCCGGTTCTTTCGTCTCCAACGGCTCTTCATTTAGTAACACTTCCGGCTTTTGCAATTCATCCAAATTCAGCAAGGTTTTCAGTCATGATTGGAATACGTAAATGTACATCATTTACAATTCAATGCAATACTAAGCCATACAACTTCCAGAACATTTTACAGTGTTTGGTATAAATTTGAATGTAAAAAAACCATCACGTGTGCATTGAATGTTTTATTTATATTAAATGCTGTAAATTGGCATTTTGCCACAAACACTAAACGCTGTTCATATGGTCCTTGTGTATAAATGTTACAATTCTAATGTTACTGTGGTGTCCATATAGAAATAAATGAAAACCTATCAAACACACAAACCATTCCAAAGTCACCCACAAAGGGAACATGGCGTGCCACATAAATGTATATTATACATGCAGAAGAGCAGCATCAGTGCATGGAGGGCCCAGGGCTGAGCAGCATGGCGAAAACATCATCCCGTTTCTTCTCTCAGATGGAAGCCAGCAACCGCCACATCACGAGTGTACTGGACCCTCCCACCCAGATGCATCTCAATTACCAAAGTTTAGCACAGACTGATTTAACGCGAATTGGATTTCAGTTGTACGGACATAATTCCGTCAGTACCCTGATGAGTACAAACGTCTGTACTGAAAGTCCTCAAATTTGCAAAAAGATTAGGTTTGCTCATGGTGGCTTTTGCGTCAAGGTGGAAAAAGTAGCAAGTCTAATTTGCAAAACGGCAATAAAAAACAGAACTAGTAGGTGCACAGGACATGATTAGTTCACACAAAGTCCAGTCCATGTTGAGGTATGAGACCAGGATCTTAATCTTGCAGCACAATAAATGGCGAGTAATGGCGTGACACACATTAATGGAAGCACGCCTTTCGCAATTTCACTTTGGTGACTCACTGAAAATTCACTTATTTGCATAAAACTGATTCCTCCCTCGGTGCAAATAAGCAAATCATTTAAAGAAAAGGGGCAGTGACTCAGCAAAATTATAACTTGCTTATTGACACGGGATTTTCTGCAACGACTGCAGTACTCCAAATTAAAAATCAAGTAGAAATAAATACAGCTTGGCTAGCCTTACTGCACTTTCAAATCTGACAGATGTTCTCATTACTAGATCATTGTTAATGGATGGTCAAAACCCCATGAAAAGCTGGGAACCCAGTCTAGTTTCTAATAGCTCTAAGCAGCTCAGCAGGGGCAGTCAGGCCACACTGCTGGACCAGTAAGCACTGAGGGGGCAGCAAGCAGGAGAGAATGTCAGCTGGTGGCACCAGACAGCTCCACCCACGAAGGGTCTGCCTGTACACAGTAGTCAGAGTACCACCTCGCTACCAGATCATTTAACATCTTCACTGGCACACTAAGAATGCAGAAAAACATACTAAATTGCTATAATTTCAGCAAAATCTTGGGGACTATACTGGCAGTAATTTGAGACTTATTAGGGGGTCATAAATTCTCAGTTGTGCTCATGATAACGTTGTTGAGTATTAACTTAATCTTGGCTGGCAATGGGGGGCGGGACACACAAAGCAGGAACTTCATTTTTTTTTTTTTTTTTTAAATGTCCTTTTAACAAATGCACCGCACTTGTGTAACGGGGGGAATTTCACAACAAGGCTAAATAAAAATTGCTAAACCTCAGTACTTGCAGCCGATAGACGTGGGGAGGAAAGAGAAAAAAAAAATCAGGCTCAAACATAAATCAGACACCATTTAATATTAACACACACTGTCCCTTTAAAGCACCGTTAAATATGAAAACTACATGACGGGTATAATAGCCAATGTCTTAGCAGAGCTACAGGAAACGGCAATCACGTGCTCCCCATCTGACAGCAGGAGCGATTCGTCTATAACTGGAGGAAATACGCTTCCAAAAGAAAATCCAGGCAAAGTTGCATGAAAGCCTCGCCAGGCATCGGACGAAATAAAAGTTTCGAAATTTTACCACCTGCGCCTAGTGTGGTTAATTAAATGCGTGCGACCTTCGAAAAAGCATCTACAAAGTCAATCAAAAACCATTGTAACGTATACATGTACAAAAGCTCTAAAAGTGCCGTCAGAAGTTCTAGCAGAGAGACTGAAACACTGGATTCGAAAGGCGGTTATCCGGCATAAGGAATCTGCATACTGAGGAACACGTCCCCCCCCCCCCCAGATGAGTAGACGTCTATACAAGCCTCACTATACATTACCACGTGTAGACCAGGCATGTCATTCTCTGATTTTCATCGTACACAATGCCCCTTAAGAACCTCGTGTTGAGCATCAGATCATCCAAAAAAAGTATGGCAAGTTACAGGAATAACACATGCATGTCACATAAACACCAAGAAAAACCGGACAGCACATTTTAACATAAATCGATTCTATCGAGAGATTCACATGAGGACCACGCCTACAGTCACAGCCACACAGAGTATACACGCCTCACGATAAGGTGCGACGACATTATCAGGCCGATCAAAATGATAGCAAGGCCGAGAAATCCCAATGCCTAGGGGTAGCAAAGGAGAAAGGCCCGAGTCCGAGAAGCAAGCTGCCTTATTCCCAAGTACCTAAAAGAACAAACAACTGTTATAATATGCTCCAAGTATGATGAATGCACAGCTTTAGAGGAAGCGGCACCATTCGATCGAAAAGGCCCGAGCACGAGTTATCGGTCGTTTACCATTAAAATCGCCGGTGTCCGCTACGACCACAGTGTACTTCTTCAGCTGGTCTAGCGCAGACTCCATCTTCTGCCGTTTCTCTGGAGCGACTGGGACTGACATGACTGGCGGCGAGCTCGAGCCCTTTTTATACCGGAGTGCGTGAGACCGAGCGCAGCTTCGAATCCGCGAGAAAGCCGAGAGCGCGGTCCGTAGCGGCGGCGGCGCGCTTCTGCGTGGGCGGAGTCGCATAAAGAGAATGTCTGTGCAGCCAACTGGGAAACGAGCTCTCACCATCAGATCGCCCACACCTACTGATTCTGGCCAATCGGCAGCAGACTTCACTCATTGAAGCATTCTGCAAAGTAAATACTTCTCCGTTGCTAATATTAATTTCTGTTCAGATTAACTTTATTTCGTTTTTGCCTAGAAAACACTAAATAGATTTTGGCTATATATTTGGACGACGGATCTTAGCTTGTTTGGCTCCACCCAGACCTTACACTATAAAATTTCCAATATGTATTATTTACCAAGTCCGTGACTTGCACTGTAAGCATGACACCGAGTTTTACGACGTATAGTACCTCCCATTTTAGATAACTGAGAATATTTCATGTACTAGGGGATTTTTTTACCGCTTTCCTATATGCTTTTGGTATTTGGTAAATTTTTATTTGAGGAGAAACTTAAATGATATGCGTATTGCAAAGGGTAGTATTATACAGATTAAATTCTTCAGGCGGATTTCTTGTTTTATACCCATTTATGAGTTTTGATATCTCACTAGAGCTATTCAGCTTAAAAACCTCCATCAAGGGACCTACAGCGAAACCTTTTCGGGAACTTGAACTAACAACATATATTTAGTCAATGAAGCCACCGTGAATGGAATATTATCTTCCTCCTGTTTACTGTGCCCGAAAAATATACGAACCCCGTAGAAAATGGCTTTAGTATCGCCACTAGATGTCAGTATTACTGCGCGATTTGGTTCAAACTGAAATGTTGCGCCGCGTGTTGTATTTTTCTCAAATCCTTGCATTTGTCAGAGGAGGGTGGTTACACGATGGCAAGCAGGGAGGGAAAGTCTTCCGTCTGTTGTTTACTTAACTGAATGGTTTAGAAACTAAAACATTTTCCTTGGATACCCCTAATTCTGTGGATAACAAGCAGTAAAAGAAGGATTTGAACAGGTGGAGGGAGACACGTATAGGTAAGGATATATACAGTATATATATGTTTTTTTTTTTATTTAAATAAAAACAAAGCAAACCCACAAAAATGTAGCATGCCAAAAATAATTACGATGCCATGCACACTGCTTCCATTTCGCCTTGCTTTTACTAGCAAGCCTGTCGTGGTGTAAAGTTATTGTACATCACTAATAATACTCACGAACAGATTTAAAAGTGCGCTACAATGTTGATGTAAAAGATGGGCAACCATCATCCATCAGTACCACTCAGCAAAGTTCCGTATCATTATTCTTGAACCAGGTTACAATTCTGATATAGGACAGTAGAACGGAGGTAAAAAAAAAGAACTGAAAACGAGGGACCAGCGACAATTTAAAATACATTTTATGTAACAATGATAATATGGTGGATAGGTATTAGTCACAATTCATTGAGGCTGAGCTGGTTTTAAGTGGAATTCATACATTATTTTATATAAAAATATTTCATTTAAAAATAAAATCAGAGTGTATAGCGTTTTCTGGTCTTAATGATCCGAATATGAAT
This sequence comes from Brevimyrus niger, assembly GCA_015164015.2. Classification (NCBI taxonomy): domain Eukaryota; kingdom Metazoa; phylum Chordata; class Actinopteri; order Osteoglossiformes; family Mormyridae; genus Brevimyrus; species Brevimyrus niger. Next base: position 13,839,812 of record JAABNY020000008.1, on the reverse strand, counting down.
TTATCCGCATATTGGTGTAACTGTGTACTTTGTTGTATTTTATTTCTTTGTTAAAGTTTATTTATTTAGACTGTTGCCACATTGAACAACGTATATACACTTGATCCATTTCACAGCCACGTGTGAATTTACGCATATTTTTGTCCACATCTTTAGGCAACTAGGGAAGTGATTTTTTTTTTTGGAATATCACTTTCATCTGGAAGTTGAGTGGAGTGGCGCGAAAGAAAGGTGTCTTTGTGTATGTACCTGAATATGAAAGGAGGAGAGATTGGGCGAGATGGAGGAAGTCGCAAGAACATTTCAACATTCCTTCGAGTAGTGCAGGAAATTTTCGGGAAACAGTTTTTTTTTTCTTCTTCTTGAAAGACTCATACATGACTTTTACTGGTCTTTGACACGCCCTCAGTGGGAATAACACATCACATATTGTAGAGCCCTGTGAAAGGGACTGGTAACCACTAAGGGGCAGTGTGTTGCACTACAGCAAAATGTCAGCGTGTGGAGACCACATTGCTGGGCTCAGCTTCGTTTCTGACAAAATCTTCATGCCTACTAAGCCTGCTGAATATTTTGTTTGTGAAGTATATGAAACCCTATTTATGTAAAATGAAACATTTAAACATTAAAGTTAGTCGATATACATAATTATTAGCTAAGTAATGATGATTAAGGTGTTGCAGATTAAAAAAAAAGAACAACTGAATACTAATTTATATTTTTCTCATACCTTTGGATGACTGCTCATGAGGGAATGAAGTGTCAGTATTTTATGCAATGTCCTTTTTTTTTCCAAGCCATTAAATGTGTTCTGCAAGTTGATCCATTTGTACTCGGAACCTTAACACAGTATATCTATGTTCAGATTTTCTTGTTACATAGCTAGCTGTATTTAAGATTAGTTTCCACCTAAGTCTTGAAGCTGGAATCTGCAGTTGATCAGTTTCAGGGTTTTTTTTTCAGAGTCACACAAAGCTGGCTTCTGTACTGACTTTGTGATGTTTTTTTTTTGTCCTGAAGAAGGATGGTGGTCAGTTTCTTTTCCTCTAATTGTTGTTGTTGTAACCTCGCGTGGTTTTACAGCTGAATATAGGTGTGGTTTTGGCACTTACCATAACAACAGGAGCTGCGAGGCCAACTTAGTATTTTGGACACACATTTGAAGCTAAGGAGTTTTTCAGAAAATAAATGACTTAAATGAGCGCTTCAGTTGCGTTTACAGTGCGTGTTTAGCCAGGGTAAAAACTGCAGCGTCCGCTTACACACCCTGAAATGTCCAGCTGTTTACACCTACAGTTCATACCTATAACTTGAGAGCTCTAAACCGGACACCACCCCGATCCACAAGAACCCACAGAAAAAAGAGGGATTGAAGAAATGATGCGGCTGAGAAGAGAGAAGCGAAGGGAGCTTTATTATTCTGGTAAAGAAGAAAAATCAGTTTAATTGCCATATCAAATTGTGGTCATCTGCCATATCATCATCATCATCATCATCGTTATAATTTTCTGACGCTTTCCTTCGTGAGTCTTGCAGTGGCAGCACGGTGAGCACTTTAAACCAGGCGTATTTCTCCAAGCCTCACGCCGTCGCGGAGATACATACGCTGTTTTGCGGGGTCTTCCCGCGGCCTTCACCCAGTGAGACACGCCTGGGATAGTTCCCGTGGGACCCGTCCAGGTGGCATCGTTTTAAGTCTCCAGAACCACATCAGCTGACTTCTCTCTACCCGTAGGGTGTCGTAGCTCTATTTCGAGGTCCCTCCAGATCTCCGACCTTCTCACCCCATCACGCAGATTGTATCCAGCAATCCGGCAGAGAAACTTTATTCCAGCTGTTTGCACTCACAACTTTTTTTTTCCCCAGTCATTACCCACGGCCCATGACCTTAGATGAGGGTAAGGACATAGATTGACTGGTAAATCCCGAGTCTCATCTTACAACTTAATTGCTGCTTTACTGCCACAGACCTCTACAGTTACCAAACCGATCCACCTGTCAGCCTCCTGTTCCCTCTAACTATCACTCAGGAACAAGATCCCAAGGTACTTAAACTCCTTCACTAAGGGCACACCGGCTCCCCCCTCCCACGAAAGGAGCAATTCAGTCATTTCCAAGAGAGTACAGTGACCTTGGATCTGGAGGTGCTGTTTCTCATCCCTGCGGCTTTACGCTTGGATCGAAGTGCTTGCAGCAGGTCCCAGTCAAACAAGGCAAACGCGTGATATTGTCTGCAGATATCGGCAACGTCACGCCTGGCTTCCCGTACCAGACATGCCCGCAGATGCAACTGCGGCTTAGTGTCCTGTCTGTGAAAATCACAGAAGAGTGAAGGCAGGCCGTGCACTTGATTGAGGCCAAGATCCAATCGAAATGCATTCAGTTTTGTGGCAAGGATGTGGGCACAACCTATCAGTTGGGTACAACAACCTTGGTCTGGATTTGAGCTCCGTGGGCCGGAAACCTCCACCTCTGCTCTGTCCGTATTGAGACATGGACTGAACTGCATGCAGTAGTGGCCTGAAGCTCCACATGACATGAGGCAGGGAAACCTTGGAGGGACCGAAGGGGCTGAAATAAACAGGCAGGGCAATGAAATTAGCCAGACACTCTGTTCAGTTCAACATTGAAATTTAGAGAAACGCTAATTCATATGACATTGCCAATGCATTTCTTGCATAGTTTTGTAAGTTTGACCGGGGGGGGACAAAATGTGAAAGGAATAATAAGGAATAAGGAATATGAATTATTAATATTAAACGGTATAGAATTATTTCCTGGTCCCATTTTATAGGGCCTTTAAAGCACAAAGGACTATTAAAATCCAAAAAGCACCATTTGCCATCAATGACCTTGAACTCCCATTAGAATTCAGCTGGGTCTCTTGTCAGTGCTGCTCTTTTTTCAGGGTTCTCTTCTGGGCTTCTGCCGAAAAGGGCGCGCAATAAGAATTAACATAAAACTGTCAAGCGTTAATTTAATTTAAACACACTTCTGTCGAAAACCTCTCGCTTACATTCCAGACAAGGTGTTTTAAATAGCAGTGTTGTGGTTGCTTTTAGAAAGAAATACTCTTCTATTCTGCCAGTTAAAAGCTCCCTTACATTCTCCTTAGTGGACCACAGAGTCTCTCCAGCAGCACAGAACGCTGCATGGGATTGGTTAGTATACAGGAAAAAAAAAACGTTTTCACTTGCCTTTTAGATTTTTAGTTTTTTATAGATTTTTTTTCTTATTATTTTTTTTTGTTGCTTTCAGAATGCTGCGGGACAGATATTTCTTTTGAAAAAGCAACAACTAAGGTAAGCCGTCCAGGTGAAAATGATTTTGCGGGCAACTTCTTGCACTCTTTGATAGGCTAAATGCTTGTCAGAGTTGAGAAAATATGCGGATATTGACGGAAGGTGTTTCCGTTACGCTGGACGTTTTAATGGATTCGCCCTGTAACAGAATGCCTTGAAAGCCTGATGGATCTGCAAATTAGCAGGCGGGTTGGCTGCAGGAGGTCATGGCTGGGTCTGCTGGAGTGTTGAATTCACTGGTGTAGCTGCGAAGGGGGAACATGCTGGATTTTAACAGGCAGCACGTCTTCACAGAATGTCTTTGTGTCTTTGTTACAGGTATAGAATCAGATTTTGACCAAATATAGGATCTGCTGTAAAAACACAGAACTACAGGAAGAGAACGAAACAGGCAAACCTTGTGCTCAAAATAATCATGACTGAGAGACAGGTGAAGCCTAGATACACAAAACCCGGTACCCAAACCCATATACTAGTCCTGTGACCCTTTATTGGATAAACAGTACTGCAAGTACTGTAATCTGTTAGAAGCAGGTAAAACACCTGTCATTTCAGTTACAGTAGCAAAGATTTGCTAGCATGGTAGTTCGGTTTCTTTCTGGTTTTGGTAATTTTATAATTAACGTGCTTGTTATATTCTGCCTTGCGTCCATTATTTCCTGGATAGTCTCCCCGCGACCCGATATTAGACGAGCGGCATAGAAAGGGAATGTTTGTTATATGACTTTACAATCATACTTATTAGTAACGCTGTTAGCATTTATTATGTCATTTTTTAGATGTTGCTTTGACATTGCTGCTTGTTAAACTGTTAGACAGTCCATGAACTCATGACATCCATCACTCCATCACTGCTGACAATCATTAATTATCTTTTGGTTATTGCACTCATCCTAATTAAATTGTGACGGTTTTAGAAGAATTTGAGAATTTAATATTGGGCTATATGTGCTGTTAAACGGAATCCTTTTACCCTCTTCCACTCAACAATGAAACGTTGTCATTACTTATAAACATTTTATATAGTTTTCACTTTCGCTTTATCTTCCTCTCTAAACGTAAGTGCAAATGTATTGCTGTTTAACAGAAGCGTATATTTCCATGTGACCCTTTGCTCTTTTGTCTAACTACAGCCCATTAGCGATTTATGCTGTTGCCACACAGCCTTTCAGGCCTCCGGGACACAGCCAAGCGGCATGTCTTTTTCGTAGCCTTGGTGTGAAGTATGACAATGTGGCAGCAATCGCAATGGTACCGTGTTAATCACACCTGCCGTTTGATGGAATTGACGGGGACGGAAATACTGCATAATTCGGGCGTTAATTGTTTGTGATGTGATGTAATGGCACTCTAAATTCGGCTGCTCTGAGCTCAGCATCTTAAAAACGCTTCTCGAAAACACGACACGTGTAGTACACATGTCCAGCCACAAGGTGGAAACAGAGCCCCGGTAGCACAGTTTTTAAAAATGAAATCAGTAAGAAAATGAGGACATTTCTGTCCCTAATCTCACATCCCTCCTTTGTTGCTGCAGAGGTAACCCATTCCTTCCATGCTCTTCTGTGCCCTTACTTGTGGGACCTCAGCCGGGGTCCACGTTCGCCTCACCAATCCGCCGTACCACCCTACTGCTTCGAGCTACTTTTCTGCAGCTGGACAGGGTCCAGTTAATTAGCGTCTGAATAACCTCAAACCTCTGCGATGCCCTTCATCCTTTTAGTATTCCTGCAGCTCTCTGGGCAAAAATGAGGTTTTACGCCAAGCTAGGCCTTGGGAGGGATGCGGACGTTCAAATTGCTTCTAAATAATTGTTTCACTGAAGACTAGAATGCACCCTTTTTAACGCTGAAACAGTGGCTAGGTGACCTTCTTGGCAAGCAGCTGAAATATCTCAGTGTCCAATCTACAGTTCAACTGATAGCGGCTGGTGAGATCAGCAAGTACATTGTCCTGTGCAGAATGACGCATGCGCATGCACGATAGCCTGCGCGCAGATGGGGCCATAAACCTGAGAGTGCATTCATTTGGTTGCGCAACAGGTTCGCTTGTACCTTGAGCCCGACGTCGTCGAGCCCCCCCTTGATGATTTAACACCCCGGGGGAGAATTTGTGTGGGTGATGAAGTTCCTTCCTGAGGAAGTTCCTTCTGCACAGAAGCAAGTCACTTACTAGCTATGGAGAAAAACAGGGTACTTTCAGTGTTTAATTACATTTAATGACAAAGAGTTGCTGTAGCTTATCTGTGCAAAGACAGGTGACAGGATATTTGGCCTTAAAGCAAAGGACTAAAAAACAGGGTACTGATTTAAATATTTGCATGGGAACATTACATGGTTTTGGAAGTTAGTGAAGTTAGTATAGTGCAATATCGAGCATAAAGTTTAAATTTACATGTACACGCCATAATTATACACCTCACAGGCTAAAATCAGAAGAGGAATGTTGAGCGTTTTGAGTTTCCTTCAAGCACATTTTTCGTGTTATTTTGCTATGCCCTGATACTGTATAGAGGCACCTGCAAGTAACACGCCATTTACTTTGTAATTCCCCCCCACCACCAACACAAAAGTAACGTTTAAGCACCTGAAGCGCTGAAGGCTTCGAAGCTTTCAAGGTGTTCGATGGAGGAAGACCACTTAAAGTAGGAAGATCAACAGATCCTTGAAAAGGGGGAAAACCATCACGTTGATAATCCAGGGAGAGGATGAACGAGGTCTGGGGGATTTTCCAACGGTATTGAGGCTGGATCGCTTAGATCTTGATAGTGAAACGTTTTTCAGGAATCCCAGAGGTCTCTATAATAGAAATAGATGTAAATGAATACGAGCTCAAGATAACACATAAAAAATATACGGCTCTGAAGTTTTATGTGGCAGGATCAAAATATATGTGTAAGGTCATTAGGGTATAAGTAGAAAACTACCGTCCAACGCCAGAAAGAGGTTTCAGCAACTCTGGCCTGACTCGGGTTTAACACTTTAAACCGAATCTGTCTAATGGGCTCGTCTAATTCCCGACGAAAAAATAGGCCGTGGGTTCTCTTACAAATTAGTCCCCGCATATTTTTTTTTTTAATTGGCACCTTCTCTGGTATTTGCTACTCCCCTCCTTGCGTTTCCGTTACGTGCCTCTGCCTGGTGACACAGACTAGAGGGCATGCAGATGGGTCCCTGGGTGTCTGTACGCCAAGCAGCCACCCCGAGGAGCCCTTACTCAAAGTAATGGCAGCAATCTGCTCCCTTCGCTGCCCGATCTAATAAGGCCGATTAAAAAATCGCGGCGCGTTACAAAAAAGTGCACAATTAGTGAGTCCCGCTGGGATGTTTACAGTTTGTTCGTGCAACTTATAGCAAGTAAAGCAGGTTCATTTTGCGGTAAGTGGTGGGTAAGTTCGGGGATGGACTACTACAGATTTTTAAAATTAGCCGTCCTCTCTGCCTCTGACTGAATATTTGATCTGACTTCTGTAAATCAAGTTCCTTAATCTTAGTCTAAAGAACCGACAAGCTGAAAGTCTCTGACTGTGAATCTTTATACTCAACTGGTTGAAACAAAATCTTGGTCTGGATTTGTACTTTCTGAACCAGAACTTTATACATCTGCAGAGAATCCTGCTGGGCACTGACAGGGAACCGGAGCGCTGGTTTTAATGTCCCGGTTTGATTACCTCTGAAGCCTTGTCTAGGTTTGCAATATCGGCTAAGATAACTGTCTCTCCAGGCCAAACAGGCTTTACCTCTGAAGCCTGCCTATGTTTGGGAAATCGGCTACCCTAGGTGACAGGGAATATTCCCAGAACTTCAGCCCATGTTATTTGAAGGTCTTCTCAAAATTGGCGGAGGACATTCTTATTGTAACATTAATAAAATGTTATTTCTATGCTTTACATTTTAACAAGGGCTCTCTCAAGGTCATTGCAATAACATTAGTGCTTGAACATCTTTCTAATACAATTAATGTTGAAAAATTTTATTTTATTATAAAATATTGTTTTATAGAAGTGCTGTATGCCTATATTGCAAATACACTAGCTTGCCTCGAACCTGTGATTTTACCGGCTACTCTGTCATGCCATTGTTGTGGTTATGCGTCATTATTCATAGTTGTCGAAGTAGTAGTTGTAGTAGTGGGATAATGTTCTGGGCAATATCAGGTAATCAGGACACTTTGAATGTTTCCATACCTTAATCACAACATTCAGTAAATGTTCCTCAAATGAAAGTGTTAGTGGAGAATTCAGGTATCTGGCCATGGATGGTCAGTGGGATGCAATGTGGCCTCTCCTTCAGACCCACGGGATTTTGAATCCTGCTGCAGCTATATGTGTGTCCTTGTCAGAAATGGACGATTCCGGTCCAGAAAATCAAAATCCAGACCGGGATTTTGTTTCAGCCAATCCGTTGAGCATAAAGAGTTACAGAAAAAAAAATCTTGGTCAGGGTTTTTACTTTTATAGACCTGAAATGTTCACCTCTGCTCCCTGGTCACTAATGCAGTCCCTGACCTGGTCCTCAGGGACCTCCAGATAGTCCAGGTGTTTTGCTCCCTCCCAGCTTCCTGGGCACTGCAAGGTGGCTGACTGTGACTGTGACTGTGACTAAGACTGTGACTGTGACCCCAAGCTTGCCTTCACCTGCATATGTGTCTTATGGAGAGTGAGATGGGTTAAAGTGAAAAGGGAACGTACCCACGAGGATTAGTGAAGAATTACTATTTTGTTCTAAAGCTGGGGAAAGAAAATCCAAGTTCCAAGACATTTTAATGCTAAGAGATTTAAAAAAAACAAAAACAAAACTTTTTTTTTTTTACTAGCTAAATCTCATCTTTTAGCTAACAGTAGACAGCAATCTTGCGGCCATCAAGAATGATTCTCCGGTAGAAACATAGGAGTCTGTATAGGCCTCACTGTAAAGTTATATAAATAACAGAGCAGATATGAAGGTGTGATGACAGTGTTAGGTGCAGTGGCCTCACATCCACAACCAGCGTTTAGGGTTTTGATTCTTGCCCTCAGGTCTGTGTGTGGAACCTTTGCACTGCACCTTCGCTCGATTTCCTCCCCAATCCCAGTCACATACGGTTAACTGAACTGGTGCCTCTAAACTGCCCACAGTGGGCGAATGCGGATGGGTGCCACGTGGTGGGCTGGCATCCCATCCAGGGGGTCGCCTGCCTCGTGCTTCACGAGAGCGGCTCCAGGATCATTCCGGCATGGAAAGCAGATGGATGGATGGTCGATTCCAAGAAAATAAGCACCTGTATGAAGAATCTGTGTCCAAGCAACCGCAGAAACGGCAGTTTTGATGAAAGCGAAACGCAGGGGAGCAGGGGGGACAGGGGCCCGCAGCCACCGCAGGGAGAGCTGGGCAGGATGGAACTGATACTGAGGCCCAACCCCAGAGGGAAAAGGTCGTCAGAGATCCTGAATTTCAATCAAGGTGTTAAGGTGAAAGGTCCATCATAAGTTCCTCTCTGAGAATTAAGATGAAATAGATGGACTGCAGTCACGCAAATGGCTTAATTAAGAAGGAGATATGATGCTCGCACAAGGGCAGTAATGCTGGCGGTTCCAAAAAACAATGTAGCAGCATTTCACCCCGAAGTAGACAAACCCTGCTGAGGAGTTTAGCTCTGCAGTGCTGCAGGTATGATAATTGGCCCACATATCGAGGTTTAAAGCTGCAGTACAGCGATGATGGAGGATCCAGCCCATCTGTACTCAGTCAGGAGCGCAGTGAGCACGCCGAGACAAACGGGTTCGGCCACGCCTCGATCTGCGAGGAGCCGCGGCGACTCTCTCATCAGCCTGACGGCAAAGGCGGCTCGGCGGCGGGGACTGGTGTCGTGACGCGTCCCGGTTCTGCGGCTGCACGTGGATCAGCGTCAGAGTTGCGCCGCCGCCGCCCCGCTTCCGCATGACTTCTGAAAACTGTTTTAATGAAAGGCTTATGAAAGCATATTTGGGTTTGTGATTAAGGTAGCGCAGTAGCGCAGCTCCACAGAAATGATTTTGCTGTAACCTTCGATTCGCTCTGACCTCTGTGCGCCGGATTCGCACAGCTCACAGGCGCATGGGTGCTGTTTGCACAGCTACTCTATTTTGTGAGGATCTCAATGGCGCAGGTTTGATTTTCTGTATTGGTAATGACCAAATCAGCCCCCAAAATCCCCTGAAACACGTGGCACTCCAACTGTATTGTTAAACACAAGTCCCCGCTGTCCGTATTCAACTGTCCATATTGAGAGATCTTCTAAAACTGAGTACGTTTGCACATTTAATCATGATCATTGCCTCTACAGTGGGATTGCGCATGCATTTGCGCATGCATTTGCGAAAGAATTTGTGCATGCACAATGTGTGTGCAGGCAACAGCCATGCACCTCGACACGGCATGTGTGAAGCGTGTGTCTGTGCAATTTGCGTGCGCGTGTGTGTGTGTGTGTCTCATATGAACGTGCCTCCTGTCTCCCGTATACGGAGGTCTAAACCCCGTGGGGTAGGTCCTGCCTGCACTGCGTGGGGGGGGGTTTGCGGGAAAAGTGGCTAGAGAGAGGATCGGATGTGGGAACATGTCTCTGTGCTCCTCAGAATGAAGAATGAGGGAGAGGGAGAGAGGGAGAGATAGAAAGAGGGAGAGAGAGGCAATGCTGCACTGGTGTTAACTAAAGCCCTGGTTTCATTGTGTGCACCAGAGAGAGTGAGGGAGACGGGGGGAGGGAGAAATACGGGTAGGAGATTAGATAGCATTGGTTCATCAGCACAGGGGGGTGTGGCTAGCCATTCAATGAGTACCCCTATCCCCCGCCCCATTAGGATTGGGAATAGTTATCATGTGAGATGAGGGGAGGGGGACTTTTGAGTGTGTGTGTGTGTGTGTGTGTGCGCGCGTGTGCATACATTTGAGCGGGCGTGTGTGTGTGAGACAGCAGGGAGGGGGAGCTCCAGGCATTCAGATAGGTCTACTCCAACACTGCAGTCTTTTCTCTCCTGTGAGGAAGCTGACTACATAGCCAACTCATTCTCTGTGGCCCTGACCCTGCCCAGGAGCCCATCCACACCTGCGTGTGGAGCGTAAGGAGGAGGAGGACGAGGAAGAGGGCATCCGTCCCCAGCAGGCTCGCCGGCGGGACTGGATCGGACCGTACCTGCATTAAGGGGGGGGTGGAGATTGTAGGACTGAAGCTACAGGAAAAGTGGAGGCAGGAGCTAGCAAGGGGACAGGGAGAAGGAGAGAGAGAGGGAGAGAGAGAGAGCAAGACAGCGGAGAAACAAACAGGTTTTAGAGGAGGTAGGAGATCTCGGCGAGCGGCTGCAGAATTGCACACGCCTCTGCCTTTATGTTTCCAGCGTCTTAATTTCCATTTTCGCTTGATTAACCTCCCTTCCTCTCTCCTCATCCCTTGCCGCTCTGAAGCTCACTGATTCCGCCGCCCCTGGACAAACTTTGTGTCCCCAGAGGGGTGTGGAGCCTCTGAAGGGAGGCAGTGCCAGCTGCTGGAGTGAGGACAGTGTGAGCGAGGAGGTGGGCGGGGTCTGGCTCCCTCTCGCCGCCGCCTCCGAGGGAGGATCCGAGGGAGGCGCGAAGTCCGTCGGCCAGCACCGGTGGAGACCCGCGGGGATTGATAGCTGCCGAAATGTGGAGGTCCTCCCGTTGGCGTGACAGGGAGGAAGTACAAGGAAGTCAGATTCAGACTGGAATGGCATGAGGTCGAAGGCTGAAGAATCTGGCAAATAATGTTTAAACTAACCTAGGGATTTGCTTGAAACCAGTGTTGCTGTTGGCTGAGACGGATCAAGTAGTTTGTAAGGACCCGCTGACTCTTGTTGCGACTGGCACAGTGGCGATCAGCAATTGTGTTCCGGGGGCCCGGACTGGCATAGGGTTGCGTGACACGCCGAAAATGATCTGACATAGCTGGGGTGTCTGTCACTTAGCGGTTGGACCCCAGTTAGCCTTTGGCTGAAGGTGCGCCGTTGGGGACCAGGGCTGGGCTCTGCTAGAGGGAGCGAGGCCCGGTGGCCCTGGCCTTGTAGGGTCGGCAGAGGTTCCTGGAGGAACTCTCCTAGAGTAGGGGCTTTGGCCCCCCCGACCCGGCCGACCCCATGAGGCGCTCCAGCACTGACGAGTCCCCCTACCGCCGCAGCCCATCCCTGGACAGCAAGCCTGGCTCCTCCCCCCCAAACTCTGGCTTCCACCGCTATGGCAGCGAATACGAGTACAGCAGCCGGCCCTTCTGCTTCGGGCTCCGCACGGCCCCGGGGCCCCAGGCGGCCAAAAGCGGCTATGGCTCCACCAAGGGCAAGAAGTATGTGGTGTTTTACCTGGACTTGTCATTCATTTTCCTTCTAGAGCTCCGTCGCTGCAGGATGGCGGAGGGCTGCCTGAGGGCCCTGCGCTATGGCATGGTCTTGTTCAACTTGCTCTTCTGGGTGAGTACCAGCCTTCCTCACTGTCATGGCTCAGACCACCCAGGGTCTTCAACCCTCCCCACCCTGACCACCTTAATGCTCCTCACCATCTTCAGTAACCACACCATGGCTAATCAGGAATGTGTGTGTGTGTGTGTGTGAGTGTGTGTGTGAGTGTGTGTGTGTGTGTGTGTGTGTGCGCATGGGTCGCTGCACAAAAATGTGCCAGGTCACAGATGAATGGGCACACCTGGGTCCGCCTCTGAGGATGAGTTTCAGTGTGTGTGTCTGTGTAGGTGTGGATATATATAAGTATGTGTGTGTTTGTATCAGAGTTTCCAGTGTGTTTGCATGTATGTGTGGACCTCTGCTGCTTCCCGAACTTGACGATATGCATGAGAGACTGTGACAGACTGAACGCCGAGTGCACTGGAACGGAGCGGAACTCGCTGACGACAGAAGAGTCCAACTTCCCGATTCCCACACGCCGGGAATCTAGAGCCAGATATTACTTGTTCGTTTGAAACTGGTGGCATATGAAATGTGACGGCACTCAAAGGGCTGCCGGCTGCCAGGGAACCTTCTGGTTCTGTGCGTCTGGTCGTGATGGAAATTACCTCCTCGGCGAGAATTTTTCGGTTGAAATCTGATTTCTGCACAGGTTAAGCATAAACTAGTAACCATATTGCAGCATGAACGTAAGCTTACTTCACTCTCTTTAACCTTTTTAACGTATTAACTACTACCTCTTGCCCAAATTTATTTTTGATGGCAGAGATGGTTAATGCCCGTGTACAGTTGTCAAAAACCATCTATGCGTTATTAATAATCCGTTTTAACTGTAATATTACATTTGTGGATGTGCAGCCTGCCACTTTAACCCAGCTCAGGCTCCCGTATTTCAGGATAATCTCTGACCTCCTAGCTTAACTGAATTAGTCATTATTTATTCTCCACTCAGGGCCCTGTGGTGCTTAGCTAGTGCTGGATTGAGACTGGCAGGTTCACCACTGTAGTTATTTCCTGTAGCCGCTGTACTGCCAGTCACAGCTGGCGGGTGATATAACTCGTGGCCGTGATATAAGCTGCAGAGCGCAGGAGAGGAGGCTCGCTAGTCGACGGCATCCTGAAGTCCCACAATTCATCCATTATTCATTGCTTTGCGGGATATTGAGAATGTAGGTTTATATGTTAGGAAAGTGGTTAAAAAGTGAGACTATCTGGGTATTAATTTCACTGCGGGTGCTCCCCCCCCGCCCCAGAAAAGAAAAAAAACATCCCCCCACAACAATATGCATCAGCATTAACATAATATTATTAAGGTAATGCGCTCAAAATCGAATTACACGGGCAAAGCCTTCCGCCGTATTAAAGGTGTACGCCTCTATTAACGTGCGGTTTGTGTGCCAGCCGGTGCCCCTCGCTGCATGCTGATTTTGCGGCATCCTGTTGTTAAATGTTTCTTCATGCTTCAGACAGGGTCTGCCACTGATATTATCTGCGTGGCTGTGTGAACGGCAGGCGTGCCCGTCTCACTGACTGCATCTTGCTTGCCGTTTTGGATGTTAACATCTCCGCCTGTCTGCTTCACCTGCTTCCCTTACTGCCGGATGTTAATGAGCTTCTGTGCTTCTGACATTGTTGGTGTCTGTTTGCTCTCTAAAGATCCCATCTGTACACTAGTGTCTATTTGCAAGGTTTTTTTTTCTTTTTTTAACCTCTGTTTCGATAATCTGTCCCTTAGAGCAGAGAGGCAGAGAGACTGAATTGTGTATACATGCAGTAAATCTCATCGTAGTAGCAGTTACACCACAAAAAAACTGCAGATAGCGACAAATAATTTATTTTTCACTTTGGCAGGTTTGGGCTGTTGGGGGGGGGGAGGGGGGGGCAGAAGGATGTAGCTGATGAGAGGCTAAAGCCAAAAGCCATCAAGTGTGCTGGCGGCTTTGATGGCAGCCAAATCTGCATGGAAGACTCCGGAACCTCATAATGGACCAGACCCAGACCCATCAGACACAGTCTATCCGATGGCCAATTTATCAGTGGTGCAAAGCTCTGTTCCTGGCTATTGAATGCAAAACGTGTCTAAACTATGCGGATAGAATATCTGGGTGCGGAATAATTTGCTTGTAAATATTCAATTTGGCCTTTCACTGGGGCTGATCTAACAATCAGTAAAAAATTAATTTATACCTCGAGTCTCAAATTCAAAACCTGAGGCTGCTGCATAGGTTATTGCAGCAAACTGTGGTCAATAAGACATTATTTCCAGTGATAGGAAGACAGGAGTTCACCCTTTTTCAATTTGGTGGTTCTAAATAACATAAAAAAAACACATCGTCTGGACCTAACTACCGGTAATTTTTAAAATTACTCAAATTTAGCCCCCGATGACGGACAACACAACACAACGGATTTCACTATGTCATTATTTATTCAGCATAAAAGACACCAGCATGCAGAAGTCATGTGGGAAAAGAGCTAAGTATTCCCCGTCATGTGGGAAAAGAGTTAAGTATTCCCCGTCATTTGGAAAAAGAGCTAAGTATTCCCCGTCATGTGGGAAAAGAGCTAAGTATTCCCCGTCATGTGGGAAAAGAGCTAAGTATTC
>JAABNY020000008.1:13792093-13803749 GCA_015164015.2 Brevimyrus niger | reverse complement strand
AGAGAGGCTGATACTGAGGCGGGCAGTGCGGCCCGGGAGAGAGGCTGATACTGAGGCGGGCAGTGCGGCCCGGGAGACAGGCTGATACCGAGGCGGGCAGTGCGGCCCAGGAGTGAGGCTGATACCGAGGCGGGCAGTGCGGCCCGGGAGAGAGGCTGATACTGAGGCAGGCATGCAGCGCAGCCCGGGAGAGAGGCTGATACTGAGGCAGGCATGCAGCGCGGCCCGGGAGAGAGGCTGATACTGAGGCGGCCACAACAAAAGATTGATTTATTACGAGGAATGAATGAAAACTCCATCCCAGTTCCTATTCCCCTGGAGATATAATTTGTTTGAGGGAGGGGGATACATTTTGACAGTCCACATTTCCATTGGTCCACTGGGAGAATGCCCTGATACGCCAGATGGCCAGTCCAGCCATGTTTAGCAGTGTCCCGATTGGGGCATCAAAGACCTCTGTTTCACAATTTACATTTGTGTTTTTTTTAGCAGACAATTTTATTCAAAGTGAGACACATTTGACAGAGCAGGGTCATCCAGTTCCTGGAGTAACTGGGGTTAGGGTCTTGATCAAGGGCCCAAGGGTTTATATACATGTATATTGTGTTAAAATAATACACTGGTCTCATTCCATGTGCTGATGATGTTGTTTTTCTTTCACCATAATTTAATTTATGAATTCTGAAGATTTCAATCGATAGCAAACAGTGTCCATAAATTCATTGAGTCCTACCACCTTGAAGCATTTGGAAACAATGGAGTTGTCTGATTATGTCACTGAAATTTACTTACAATTACTTTTCCATCTGACAGCTGAGTCTGTGCAGACCATCTCTCCCGGGGCTCCAACGATCGGAGATTAAATAAATCAGAAATAGTTTTCTGCACAATATCCCCATACCTCCCACTCTATAACACACTGTCAACAATAGCTGCACGTTGCTTGAAAAGAATATGTAAGGCCACTCTACATCGCAATCGGTTATTTTCAGTCCCAAGTGAAAATATAACCTGCATTATTTTGAAACAGGTGCAAAGGTATTAACAGATACAGACTATATGCAGTTGGTAGTCTAGTCATGTCTTGCACTCACCAAAGGCCTCTGTTTCCTTTACACGTCAGCCCTGCCTTTGATTTTCTATCCATCAAATGATATATACATTTTCCAAAAGTGTATCCAGTGAAGGCTCGTAGAGGCAGAGCCGCAGTGGAGGGCACCGGTCATGGTCACGCCCTGGATGGGATGCTAGCTCACTGCATTACATGAGGACATGCAGGCAATCGCAAGCACTGAAGGCAAACAAGGGATGCTAATTCAACTAACTGCACATCTCTGGACCGCGGTAGGAGCCAGGATACAGGGGGGGGGGGGGGGGGGCAGAAACCAGCCGGGGGGTGTCCGCTGTCAGTGCTACCCTGTGCCTCACCACACTGCCTCCCTTTGAATTTAAAAAGAAGAAAATATTTTAATTTTAAACTCCGGTGCATAGGGCAGGCTTATTACTGATTCAGTTTTTTTTCCCCCCTCTCTTCAGAAATGAAAATTAAAGTAGGAAACAGATTTTAGATTAAATCTGTGTATAATTTCCTCGTGACACTCGTGCATGGCAAACAAGGAGGGACCCGGTCCATCTGCTCATACCTGAAACATTCGACATTAATTTAATAGGAAACTCACAGGATTGCTGACGGTACTAATTAAACCACAGCTCATTAAAGTCATTAAATAAGCACCTTAAGAAGCAATCAAGTATTTGTTTATTCACGAGTAGTTATTTCTTAATATAAGCATAAAAATATTTCTTGAGAATGTATTAAAAATAAGCACTTAAATATAAAGACTACAATATGTGGTTGGCACTTTTTTTTATTGCTTATGCTAATTAAAACATTTTTATTAGACGTGGTGGTTATGATAATTAAAAATCATGCCTAGGCATCGTTTTTTTGATCGTTGTGTGTGTCGATTTTATCGTGTCCCTGTTTGTGAGCATCTGTTTCAATCCCTCACGTTCTGTGTTTGCGTGCTCTTCAACCGCGGGTGTGAATAATGTGTGTGCGTGTTCCCCCTATGCCCCTGATTGATGCGTGCGCGTGTTCCCCCTTGCCCCTGATTGATGCGTGCGCGTGTTCGCTTCACCCACAGCCCTGCTATGAGCGTGTGAAGGGTTGGCTGCAGGAGAACCTGGTGGCCTTGTGGATCTTTGCCTTGTGCACAGCCCTGACACAGGTATGACCGAACAGTTCTGACAGACACAAGAAACTTCTACGTACACATGAACCGTACCTATAAGCAGTAGCGTCGCTTCGAGTCAGACCAGCTCCTGATGATGTTCGGTATGTTCCTGCCCGCAGATCCTGGGTCTGGTCTTCTCCATGACCATGTTCTGCCAGGCAGAGAAAACGAACACCTTCTACGCCTAGATCTCCCAGAGTGCTCATGGATGGGGGGGCCATGCTGGGATATGGGTGACCCACGAAGGGAAACGCCACATCAAGTGGACTTTTCTGTAAAGGCTCATTTCACGTCCTCTGTGGTGCTTTTTTGGGTTCTCTTCCTCAGAATGGCATCCATATGTCAGTCAGCTTCTGCTGTTAAAGAATCACGATAACTTAAAGTGATGCTGAGATGATATGGGCCTTCATTTCATTACACGAACAAAGCAAAATCACTGTTGAGTTCAACATAGCTAACTAGGTTGAGCTCACTTGTTTTCGGATGTTAAGGATTTTGTCTGGGGTCCAACAGAAGTTATATTAATATTTAAATAAATGTGAATACCCAAACTCAATGCTGGTGTAATTTTACAGATAGCATAGAGGAGAAATCATATCAATATTAAATCCAGGTTACTGAACATCCAGATCTTTATAGGCTGACATTTACAGGTCCATGCCAAGAGTTAAAATTAATGAGCAATGCTTAACATACTATTTTCTCACAAACTGAAATGACCGAAGTGAATAATTCAGTCTCAATTATATCACCTGATTAAAATGAGCTGTCCATTAAAATACCATTTTATAACCGAAAGATGTCTTTGTGACCTCTCAGTTAGGTAATCAAACCTCTAGCTGAATATTGGACTCACCCAGTAAAGATAATCGTCCTTCATCAAGACATGCGTATTTTGTCTGTAAGTGCCATTTATTTTACCATCGGATCATCCAACTGGAACAGAACCGTGAGCTCACACACTGCACTTTCACTGCATTTTTTGCCATAATACACTGGGATGGTTGATGTGGCAGAACCAGACAGGTGTTTTGCGGCAGTAGGTTGGTTCAGGCAGATGGGAGAGAAGTTTGAAAGGTAAACCTCTGTAACTATCCCGCATGGGCCATTAAACCGATTAAAATGCATAACAGGAAAACGTGACTAAAATCTTATTAGAGAACTACAGCTTGTACAATATGTAAATATGCTTCTAATAAGGGTGTTACTTTGTACCTGGTACTACGCTTATCGTCCCAAGTTTTGGACAGAACCTAAAGTGGCGTAGCACATCGACTGTCAGGTCCGCAACGTCTGAAATGGGCAATGCTGACATCCCCAGACTTGCATGTACATAAGGGCTGCCAGTCCCCCATGAATAGCTGTTACAGCTTCAAGAAGACACTGGCGGCACTGAACCAGACGCAATTGTCGCGGCGTATTTAGCCGTTCTTTCAGTGATGCAGGCAGCTAAGGCTGCGGGCGACGTGAAAGGCGGTCCCAAGGCGACAAAGAAGGCATGGGCTGCGATAGGCAAGGGAGTTTAAGTCTAGACCTGCAAGGCCAAACAGACGCACAAGACAAGGTGCATTTGTGGGGGTAGATGATTGGTCAGCATCCTATGCTGTGCTAGAGAGCCTGGTAGCAGACAGTCCTTCAGATTTCAGAATAATTCTAAAGCAGAGCCTGTTTTATTGAAATAGCAGGTGCGGTATGACCCAGATGACTTCAGTCTGCATCTGAGCCACAGCGATAACCTACACAGCACTTCTGGACCTGAGCTGGACACTCCAGTTTTTAATCTTTTAATTTTTAATTGTAAACATGGTAATCCTGGATGGAGGATTTCCACCACGTTTGCTTGGCATTTAAGGAAAAACTCTCTCCACAAAACACGGGAAAGGGACAAACATTAGATGACCCGTGTTGCGCAAACCTCCAGGTCATGACCACCATAGCTAAGATGGGTGACGTCTGGCCCTGTAAACCATGTAAATGTGCAGATTCCCTTGTTGAGGAGTTGGTGGAGTTTTTCCAACAGGCCCGTGGCAGACCATTGTTCGGTTGATGAAGCGGCATGCATATGTTACACAGGCTGCTGGAGGGCCAAGCACACAACACTGTTATCGTCCATGACTTCTGTACACGGATTTACGCTCCTCCCTCCCTCCACATCTCCCTTTCTTCAGTCTGCTAATAACTCACTCCTGTTTCGATCAAAATATAGATGTAGTTTATAGCATGGATGTGCTTTCTATTAGTGAGAGGTGTTAACAGGCCCTATGTCATTTTGCAGCTTCTACAGTAACAACAGCTCCGCTTCGCTACATAACTATATTCCATTCATGCACAATTCATGTGACATTATGCAGCTGAATAGTACTGAAATGAATTGTAGCAATGGGACATCATTGGGTTTTTTAACCCCAAGCCCTACTTCAATTACTGTCATTATTACGCAGATGTGTAAATAAATGATGAGATACAATGGCATTACATAGTAATTGCCATGGTTTTAGAGGCAAATTGGGTACAACAGGATGTGACTGAGTGGCCTGTCTGCGGCGTATAAACATTTTTTAAATCCCCTTTCCTGCTACACTTATTGAAGATTATTTCATGATTTTATACTGATTATGATTAAGCTGTTTGTATATATTAGTAAAACACTGAGGGTGTAATACCAAAAAAAAACACATTTTACTGTTAAAAAGCACACCACAACCCTTTGTCTTGAAGATCAGCTCACAAACCACTTGTATACTTACTAAACTCTCATAATCCCCATAGGCCCTATTGTTTCCAACACTCTGGGTGAAGAAGACAATACAATACTTTAGCCTCTTCTGGGTGATGCCAGTTTGACTCTTTGCTTTGGTTCACAGTCTTTTTGTCCCATGTAAAATTTGATTCTCTTCCACGTGATTGTTTCCCGACCCAAACACACCACACAGTCCACCATGGAGGTTCATCAGCCCTGGTTCTGGGAATCCATAACCAAGCTCACTTTACTTATCACCTCCTATTGTCACATTAATTGCCCAGAACAATAGGTGTCTAATTCTCCAACAATAGGTGAATAACAGATAACACATAAACCAGATGGATAGGAGAAGGGCAGGACCAGGGCTGCCGACCGGTGATGTAGCACACTGTAGCTCTTTTGATGTGTGTACACATGTAAATCAGGAAGAAAAAAAAAAACGCAAACGGCTGGATGTTTCTAGAAAAGAGATTTTGCGTGAGAAAAAAAAAATTAAATTTGTACCATCTTCTCAAAATCTTTACTAAACTGGGACTGAAAAAATGTAAACATATTTATGTAAACAAAACCTTATTAAAGTATAAATAAATTAAAAAAAATAAAATTCTTACTACCTGTGTGGCAAGCAAATCCTTTCTAGGTTTTTGGATGACTGGGAGAAATCAGACACAGTTACTCAGCAGATCCACACAGAATCAATGGCTGAGCTCTGGCCACTGGCCAATCGGGGGCTGTGCACAGAGCTAGCACACACGCACACGCACACGCACGCACACACGCACACGCACACGCACGCACACACGCACACACACACACAGCTTACAGCTTACAGCTTTCAGTAGTACAGTTTGGGGAGCGACCTGTCCTTTAAGTAATGATATTTATTGACATGCTGAAGGAAGATCAATTGATTGACTTGACCCAAGTTGTGACGTCTTGCATCCACTCTCTGTAGGTAAAATCAGACCAGAGCAGAAGGTGTTGGTACATTGTCCTCATTGTCCTTGTCCATCTTCTGTCACAAGAGGTCATAGAAATAGTCCAGCCCTTGTCCCAGTTCCCACATTGAAATTCCAGTCCCCAACTCTGATGCCAAGGAGATTCGCAGCTGGATGAACTAAAAGCAGAGAAATAAATGGTTTTATCTGAGCAGGGGGGGTGGAAGTAGTACAAGGGGGGGGAAAAAACAGAGACATGGCCAAAACACGGAGGTAGTGGGAGGAGGGCACAAAAACACACACAAGGTCAGACCGGCTGGTGACACATTCCGTGGTCACATGCTCACCTTCAGCGACGGGTAGTAGACTGCATGCTTATCCGAGCTCCCCCTGGGATTCCGGAGAGAAACATTTTTGTGAACTTCACCCAAGCCAATTTTTTTTTTGCCTTAATCTTTATATTTTATCTTCATCTTTTTTTCTTAACCCCAGTCAGCTCAGGTCGCGAAGCCGAACAGACCAGCATATTCTAGCATATTCTAGCATATTCCCCTTCAGTGTCGCCCCAGTTCTGATCGTATTTTTACGCGGCAAATCATTCTCCGTCCGTTTTCCATAGTTGTTTATCCTCTGAAGGGCGACGACGAGCCGGCAGGCGGGACACGGGGAGAACGTGCAAACTGCACACAAACAGACCTCAGGAGGAAACAGAGACCACTACCCTGCAGGAGTGGGTCACAGTGCTGCCCACTGAACCAATAATAGCAGTAACAATAACACCCATAATACTACCATTAATAATAGTAATAATGACATCCATAATACTACCATTAATAATAGTAATAATGACATCCATACTACCAGTAATAATAGTAATAATAACACCCATAATACTACCAATAATAGTAGCAATAATAACACCCATAATACTGCCAATAATAGTAACAATAACACCCATAATACTACCAATAATAATAGTAACAATGACACCCATAATACTACCATTAATAATCAGACGGAAATGCAGGAGAGCAGAGCGGCTCAGTGCCTGATGCCTCCTGGGGAGGAGGTTCTATTCTCTCCTCTGTTCCAGTCCCACCTCCACACAGTGCGTGTGGAGCAGCTTCTCCCTGTGTCACATGGTCTCCTCCAGGTAATCTGGTTTCTTCTTGTAGCGCATGGACATGCAGTTTGCCTGACTGGGCTCTCCGAGCTACCTAATAATTCAAGATTGTGTGTGTGTGTGTGTGTGTGTGTGTGTGTGTGTGTGTGTGCCTTGTGATCTACCAGCATCTGGTCCAGATTAAACCTCAGACTTGTCCCCAGAGCTACCACCTCTCCCCCCCACCAAACCTGACAAAGTGGCTTGAAGATGAATGGAGATGGATGGATGGAGAGATGAAAGGGAATTTCCGTTCTCATTTTCATTGTACGCATTTCTCATGTTGACTGAAATCCCCTTCGATTAAATGATGCCCCCCCACCTACATGTAATTACTGTAAGGTGTGTAATGAGCATCTTCATGGACCGTTTCCCTGATTCTGAATAACCCACAGAGTATTTATCCAGCATTTAGATCAGTGGTTTTCATACCTGACCATGGAAACCCTGTACTGGGGGGCTGGGGTTGCTCACATCACTTTATCTGCACAGAAGCACGAGCAAAACCCAGCAGGTTGGCACTAAAAACCACTGATTTAGGCTCTGCACTGTAAAAAATCCAGTGGTACTGGGGAAACAGGGCTCCACGCTCGTGTTTGGCAGGGGGTGGGCGGGGGTTCTACTCTACAGTTTAGGAAAAATCAACAGAAGATGTAATTAACACACATGCAGTGACGATTGCTACACGGGTGTCTCTTGCTGACATCAATGAGGCGAGTAAGATCTCTCCGGCTGCCATTTTGTGCAAACTTAAGGTCACATTTCTCTGCAAGCGCTAAGCTACAGTGATATACCTGTGCAGGAAGAATGAGGCCACCTTAAGCACCCCATCAGCAATGTTCTGTGAAGGACAGAAATGCTTATATCCACCGAGCCGCCATAACTCACTTCTGACAAGGCGTCCCACGGCTCCCATGTGCCCCCGGTGGCGGCGTGAGGGACAGCGGAACAGCCAGCGTCGTCCACGGGCCCCGGGCCTTTACAGCGCCGAGCCGCTCTTAGAATTTACCCATCCACTCAGCTAGCAATAAGCTAAGCTGCCACTTTACCCAACACATCTTTCATATATTTTCTAATTTTATATCACGTCTCCCCAAAAGGATAACGCGAGCTTGGCTTTGTTACTATCTGTTCAATTGGCCCCGATACGATGGGTGGTGATCTAATGACCCTTCGTACCACGGCGCTGTTGAATTCTCGAATCTGATTGGTCAGAAGGGTGTTTGTTAATTCCATTAATCGCGCATGCAGTGCCAGCCAGGTGAATCACATCAAAAGCGCTATTACAATCTTTAGCAGAACACGATTAAAAATTAATAGAAACTAAAACTGAGAAAAAAAAAAAGAATAACGTAGGTCTTTATGTACAAACCTGTAAGCTAAATGTGCAATAACAGAAGAATAAAGGCTGATTCATACTTTTGTATAGAATCTATGGCATCATTAGCTGGCTTTGCTAGAAAATATCCAGACACCTGGAGTGACATTTCTGCTCCGGCACAGGCTACGCGGCTCCGGCACAGGCTACGGCACAGGCTACGCGGCTCCGGCACAGGCTACGGCACAGGTTACGGCACAGGCTACGCGGCTCCGGCGCAGGCTACGCGACTACGCCGTTGCCGACTTCATAAGCAGGTTATTGCTGCACTTGGCGCAGCTGCTTCTTTGCCTCCGCAGCCGTGCGTTTATAAATGTATAATGCGAGGCTTGGAGTGCAGTACCCTTACGAGGCACGTCTGCTCTAAAGGCCTGAAAAGACGAGGCAAACCTCTTGTAGCTGAAGTAGTGTTCCCCCGACTGCTCATCCCACACCAGCTTCGGCTTCAGCTCCCTCAGAAGCTCGACGTACCTGCAGAGAAACCCAAGAGGAGGCGATTGGACACAACTATACCGAGGCAAAACATATCTGCATGCTCCGAGTCAATGAGAAATCGTTTTAAATAATCGTGATCGGAGCATTCACCAAAATAGTCACGATTTTCGTTTTTTTTGCTGTAACTGAGCAGCCCGAGCGGACGGTTAAAACACTCAGAAGTCATTCGTCTGTTTCAGTAGTGTTAGTGTAGTGAGTTTTGCCTTTGTAGGGCAGTACAGGTTATGGCTCATCAGCAAATATATTGTTATATGGTGCGCAGTGTACCAATATGTTGCACGGTTTATGCATTATACAGGCTGTTCCATTTCATTTTATTGATACATCCTCCAGCCGCTATTATACACATCAATGGTGCATTCCTGTGTACATAATTCTTTTAAGGTAAGTGATCCATGGGTAAAAGCGAAAATTATTGGTTCATTTCATGCACGTATCATGAGCCTTTCAGAATTTTTCCTTTTATTGCTATTAGCTGCAATCTTTCATTTTCTGCGAAGGCCTCTGGAAATAAGGAGACTCAACTCGAGGCGTAAGACGGAGTTCTTGGATCTGACCCCTTTCAGGCTTTTTTTTGTCTAGGTTTATAGCAGAGCTAAAATCGACGGAGCTGCTCCAGCGCACTTCCTGACGAAAAGATGGCAGGGCTGCCCTGCTATTTCACAGAGAGGAGCTGAATAAACACACACAGTTAGCTGCGAATTCATCCATTCCACTCCCCTCGGAGATTTCATCAGGCGCTCAGCCATACATCAGAGGGCCGTTTTGTCCCCTCTGATCGTTCGAAACCCAGACTCGTATGAATGCTAAACGTCTGGCCATCTTCTCGCTAACGAGAATGGGGGTGAAAAAAAAAAAAATGCTCATCTGAGATGCCTGCAGGGCAGAAAGTGAAAGGAGAAGGAAGGAGGCATATCATGGAAGGGTTCTGTGGTAAATTGATTATTTTAGTTTGTGATTTGCGGCAAATGGAGGATTAAAGCAGTAATGAATCAGTCAGTAACAGTTTTGCACACACACATATACATATTTATATATACGCTAAATATACACATATACATATACACACACACACATATACATATTTATATATACGCTAAATATACACATATACATATACACTCACACATATGCGCGCACGTACATGTAGGGTAAACATATCCTTATGGGGACCGCTCATTAATTTCAATGGGACAAATGCTAATGCTAACTATGACAACCTTAACCCCTACCCTGCCCTAACCATAAGTAACCTAATGAATTACAAGAGTTTTTGCATTTTTAGTTTTTTCATAGCAGTCACCGATTTTTATAAAATAGAATTTTCCCTTATGGGGACCAGGAAATGTCACCATAAGGGAAAAAAAAATGGATATATATCACGTTATGGGGACATTGTGTCCCCATAAGGATAGGTAAACCTGTTCGCGCGCACACACCCACACACACACACACACACACACACAGACTAAGAAAACTGTTAGCACATTATTTTATGCAGAATCCAAACCAATTTCTTTGCCTCCTTTCCTTAATCATCAACCCCAATATTCACCAACGTGTTTACAACAGTATGTTCTGGGAGCATCACAAATCATGCAGATGCTGCTTTAAATATGATTCAGACCGTGACTCTCACACCTGAAACGTCACACACGGCTGTCAAAGAGAAGAGCGAACGGAGCTGAACGGGCCAGGAGGGTCAAGGCAGTGGGTGCGAATTTCATGGAGGAGATTTTAATTACAGGCATTTATACCTGAGGGCCACGTTTGGGCGACTCATCATGCAAGCAATCACAGCAAAGCCAGTGAAAAGGTGTGAGGTGACTGAATATGGACTTTAAAGACAGCCTGAGGGACACAGGGACGCGGAACCCATCCTCTACCGGGGTTTATTCATGTCTGCGGGACACAGGGACGCGGAGCCCATCCTCTACCGGGGCTTATTCATGTCCGCTTTTCAGTGTCTTCACGTACTGAGCTCCACCCTGTAACCCACAGCAGTATTATTTGTCTAAACTCAATGTTTTATGCTGTAGATAATAAATGATTAAATACATCAAAGTAAATGAGGAAATAATCAAATTCACAATATACTCGAATGTATACATTTCCTTAATGCTTTTTGATTTATATTTATTTTTGATTAACTCTTACATTAATTCAGATGTCAAATGCTTTTGTTTTAATCTTATGCATCATTTTCACAATGTATTCAGTTTTCATTTTTCCCCAGTGTTATTTATTTATTGAGTCTTCTACTTAATCATTCTCTTTAATAATGAACCATTCATTTTGTTTTATTCGGACTGCTTTGATCCTCCATTCCTGTTCGGTCAGTAATTTTTTTTTTTTTAAAAGCTGGGTATTCTCGGCTCTCGTCCGTCTATCGTACCATGTGCAGACGGCTGGTTTAAATTCACATCGGAACCCGGAGCTGCTGCGCCATTCACACCGTGATGTAAAGTGATTTTCCTGCCTACGCAGAGAGCAAAAATGGTGACATCACTCTGCCTGATACTGGTGCAATTTCTGTGTGCATGGAAATGGCAGCAACGTGTCTGGTGGGCAGCAACATAAGAACATAAGAAATTCCCAAACGGGAGGAGGCCATTCGGCCCATCGGGCTCGTTTGGGGAGAACTTAACTAATAGCTCAGAGTTGTTAAAATCTTATCTAGCTCTGATTTAAAGGAACCCAGGG
>JAABNY020000008.1:13742468-13754847 GCA_015164015.2 Brevimyrus niger | reverse complement strand
TGATGTCATTGTAGTATCAGTGATGTCTCATTGACGTGTCAGATATCGGGTGTGGGTGGGATTGATGGGCCCAGCTTCGACCAGGTTATTCACCGGTTTATCACTCTCTAACTCCTCCTCTGGCAGTGACCACATCCTGCACATTTTGAGCTGCGCTGTGGGAATGATGAAGCGCCGCTTATGGAGCTCAGTTGCCGCTGAGTCATGAGAGTTATGTCATTGGCGACAGGCGAAGCGGACGTGGTGGCGATGCACGTGGAGGCACTGACCAGGGCAGGAGTGAAGGCCAGGGACATAGCCGTCATTGCACCCTATAACCTGCAGGTGGAGCACTCGAGCAGCCATGCGGTTTACATTTCGCCGTCGTGTGTTTTTCTGCACTGAGACGCACTTTTTTCTTTTTCTCTCTCTCTCTCCGAAGGTGGAACTTCTTAGGCAGAGACTCTCGCAGAAGCATCCCGAGATGGAGATCAAGTCTGTGGATGGCTTCCAGGGGCGGGAGAAGGAGGCCGTGGTACTTTCATTGGTCAGATCTAACAGGAAAGGTAGGATAGAATTGTTCCTGGGTTTAGTAGACCTGGGGGCTGCCTTCAACGATCCAGTCAAACAAGTATAAATCCAGGCTGTTACCCTGGATAAAATGACCAGGACTGGTGTCCGCTTTGACCGTCAGATGCATTCTGTGGTCCCCTGCAACTTGTCAATCCAGCGTAATGGACAGATGTGCGATTCTGTCTAATACAGTCATTAAGCCAGTGAGCTTCTCTCCAGCACTTGTTCATCCTATTTCTATTTTTCTGGTCTCTTCAGGAGAAGTGGGTTTCCTGGCTGAGGACAGGAGGATCAACGTGGCGGTGACCCGCGCGCGGCGGCACCTGGCCGTGGTCTGCGACTCGCAGACCGTGCGGCACCACGCCTTCCTGCGCTCGCTCGTGGACTACTTGACGGAGCACGGGGAGGTCCGGACGGCTTTCGAGTACCTGGAGCACGCCGTGCCGCAGAACTACAGCCGGGACCAGCAGGCCGGTCGGAATAAGGAGGCCCGGACGCAGGGAAAGAAGAGGGAGACGGAGAGGAGGAAAGTGCCTGAGAAGAGGAGCCCGGCGGTGGAGAGACCACCGAGCTCCTGCGCTGGAAGCGACAGGGTCTCCCGTCCCACCCTGGAGGGGCAGACAAAGATCCGGGAAGAAGAACTCAAAGAGCAGCTCCTGGGGTTCGTGGAGGACCCAGAAAGGAGCCGCCTGGACTTCCCCGCATCACTCAGTGCCCGTGATCGCCTGCTGGTGCACCAGATTGCAGAGGAGCTGGGCCTGAGCCACAAGAGTGCGGGCACGGGGAGGGAGCGGCGTATCACTGTCACACGGGCGACCCATAAGGAGAAGGAGGAGGAGGAGGAACCAGCAGAGGTCACGCCCCCGGAACCACCGCAGGCTGACCCCGAGGAGCATCTTCAGAAGGAGAACCGGGCAGCCAACCAGGTAGACCTGAAGACCCTGCACCTGGAGCGCATGAAGCGAGAGCAGGCCAAGAGGGAGGAGAAGGCCAAGCAGCCGAAGGATCCAGAAGTAGCAGCTCAGAGTAAGGCCTGTAAGAAGGCCAAGCATGTAAATAAAGGTAATTAGTTCATTGGGTCAGAGCTGTTCTGGACAGGAATGGGATGTAGACATGGACTTAGAGGTTAAGTGCTGTAATGAGCTTGAGGCTAACGATGTTTCCCCCCCCCCCCCCAAGGAAAGAGCAGCATCAAAACAGTGGTACCCCCCGACGAGGACGACTTTGACGCGCTCATCGACGCCGTGGTGAAGGCTGAGAGCGTCTGTGGCTTCGGGAAGTGCAAAGTCGGCGTGCAGACCCTGGGCCAGCTCTGCCCCTTCTGCAGCCGGCGCTACTGCCTGAGTCATCACATCCCAGAGGTAGGGGCCGCGCCCAGGAGCTCGGGGGTCCCTGCGTCGTTGTGACCCCTGGACTCGGTCAGGTGACAGTGAGCAGCAAGACCTCCGTAAGTGACGGCACACTGGGATTGGTCCAAGCAGCAGAGGTCGATTTCGTTTTTCCGGAAACCCTGGTTTGGTACTAATGGAAAAAGGGGAAAAGAGGGGAGGAAAGAGCAAAGACTGTTACATGGCATACAGGCACGTTACCCCCCCCCCCCCCCCCACAGAACTCCAAACCTCAATCTCCTGAGAGAGCATCAGCAACCACAACATCAGATCCTGATAACATAGAAATGTGCTAAATACCTCATCTGTTGGGACAACTAGCCGTGCATGGGAGTCATCTGGTAGTGAGTGCTTAGACATTCCTTTTGTTTTCAGTAGGTAAAAGGCAGATTAGTGGGTGATACCCAGAGTGGTAGTGGGTGTTAGAGGTGGCCAATAAATCAATTGTATCGATTAATTTGAATTTACAGTTCAGGAAATCGATTGTATTACTTATTTTACACGCGAGCGCCAAAAGCGGAACTAATGCGACGCACCGTTCTTCACGGGTAAATTAGCGCGGCGCACCCAAACACCGTAGCGGATTCACAAACAACACGGCAACGGTTCAGTTTTCCGCCATCGAACACAGACCAAACAAAGTCTTTGTTGCAAAGTCTCTTTAAAAACTGTCGCAACCAAAGGAAGCCGCGCGACAAATTTATTCCAGCACCTAAAGCAGAGGCACACAGCGGAGTGGGAGAAGTGCGGCTCCCAGCGAAATGAAAATACCTGCAGCACCAGCACAACATCTAAAGTTAAGCAAGCAACAGTCCCTGACACGTTTTCGAACGGTGTTCCATATGATAAGAATGGGGCACGATGGAAGGCGGTAACAAACGCCGTCGCGATGTACATTGTAAAAGACACGGTGCCCATATATACTGTGAAAAAGCCGGGATTCATTAACATGCTAAAAGTTTTTACAAGTTTCTAAAAGTGTTTACAATGACGTCATCTGCCGTCTCACTTACAGACATCTTTTTTGGCTTGTCAGATTGCACTTTAACTCTAAGTTAACTCATAAGTTAAAATGTGTTTTGAACCATTTATTTGTCCTCTGTAGTTTGATTTTGAGTGGGGCAGGGAAAATGGATTAAAATCGAAAAATTAGATTTATTGTGGGGAAAAAAATCTGAGATTTTATTTTTAGGACATATCGCTCAGCTCTAGTGGATGGTGGTAATTTGAGTGATTCCCCCCCCCCGTCACACAGGTGCATGGCTGCGGGGGCCAGGCCAAGGCTGAGACCCGGAGGAGAATAAGCAGAGAAGGGGTTCTGTATGCGGGCAGCGGCCCCAAGGACAAATCCATGGAGCCCAGCAAAAAGGCCTACCTCCAGAGGAAGCTGGACTCCAAGCTGAAAGACCTCGCAAATCAGCGGAAAACCAAGCCAAGAGAAAAGGAGCAATGAATTATTTATTCTAAATTATGTGAAATTGTGAAAATAATGATAATGGTAAGAAAAATCATCTGAAATAAATATATCTACTATACAGACTTATGTAGTATGATGCTGTCTGCCCCCTACCAGGATCTGACTGATGATCAGTACTGCATTGCACATTGGACACTGTTTATATACAAATTCTATTCTCTATACATTTACAGTTGTGTGTCCTTGAATAATTATGTACTAATTGATTTGCAGATTTCAGGCAATACTTTTCCATTTTTGCCAGTATTGGCTCTTTGGCTTTTTTTCTCTATTTTTTTCTCCATTGAAGCTACAAAGGCCCCCTGGATGAGGCCTTTGAGTGGCTGTTGCTTCCCTGAGCTGATGCTGTTTGCGTTTCTCGTCCCAGGAGACGCAGTGTTGCTCCCCAGCATCAACAAAATAATTAGCTGAGATATTCTGCAATCATCGCAGGATTTGTGTTATGCCAATGACAAAGCGCGGCATAATTTTTGAAGGAGGTATTAAGATAAAAATGCATCGTTAAAACGAAGTGAAATGCGGTCGGTATGTAAAGATGAATATTGATGAAGGAAGATTCTTAACAGTCACGCACTGTCTTCCTCAATCATCGTGCTCCAGTCTCCAGTGAAAGATCTTAACTTGTGATTTTTCCATGTTCCCGTCCAAATTAGGAATAATTGCTAAGTACTTTAAAATATCTGATAGTATTTCTGAGAATCTTTGATCTGGACCTTAGAAGTGATCACCGTGTCTCCTTAACATTTTAATTTGGCCTTTGAATTTGCATCCTTTCATTTTCCACGGCAACTGATCCAGTGTTCATGAGGTACGGTTCTGTCCCCGGAAGTAAAGGCCATGAAGCTGGGGACCCTCTGCACATGATGGCAGCAATGCCCAGCCAGAAGCTCTTAACGCAGTG
This sequence comes from Brevimyrus niger, assembly GCA_015164015.2. Taxonomy (NCBI): domain Eukaryota; kingdom Metazoa; phylum Chordata; class Actinopteri; order Osteoglossiformes; family Mormyridae; genus Brevimyrus; species Brevimyrus niger. The sequence continues at coordinate 13,750,529 of JAABNY020000008.1, read as the reverse complement.
TTTCCCGAACCGGTCCTCGGGGGGGCCCCCCCAGAGTCCACATTTGTGCTCCCTCCCAGTTCCTAATAGTTGGGTGGGAGCAAAAAATGAGGAGTGCAGACAGCTCTTCCGTTGTGCTGAAGAAGCATTTAGACGTCTTAACCTGCATACGTCGCCACTTTCATCTTGTCAGGATAATCAGCGGCCCCAATGCGTCTCGGCAGGGCCCAGACGCTGCACAGATAGCATTGTGAGCCGCTGATCGATACCTGCAACTGAGGAAAGACTAATGACGGGGGGTGCTGTCTGTGTTTGCCAGGATTCAACCATAGCTTCTGGTGTTCCTGTGTGAAGGGGCAATAGCACAGATTGTGGGTGGAATTAGGAGTTATCCCTGAGATAAACTAGACCTAATAATATCCACAGGCCGGTCTTTTCTTCCTGTATTCCAGGGGATATAAAGATATTTCCCATGCAATTGTTAGATTCTTCATAAAAGCGATTGCCTTCGCCAGCTACCTGTAGGTGCCCGTCTGGATCCAAACTATTTTAATTCTCCAGAACTATGTATTAATTTCCTTTTCATTCCTTATTGTAGCTCTAGTTACTGTCACCAATAATAAGAGTGAATCCTTTTTTCTTCAGATATGTTGATGCATTTATGTAATTGGTTGTATTGCTGTATGAATTTCCACTATGTAGGCAGGCAGGTGCGTTTCCTTGTATCAACGCCATCTGAATCACGTGGCCAGGTGTCCACAGACACATGATATTACTAAACTAATAGTACGTCATGCTGTTATTAAAACAGTGATTATCATCTATTCTGACTGACGGGTCACTGAAAGCAGTGATAACTGCCTAGTATCATGTTCAAGGTATTATGAACCAAACCAGACATGAGCTTGATGGGCCATCAAGTTGACTTCAACTCCCAGTGACTGCACAGACGCCGTGTTCCTCCAGGGGCCTCCAGCTTCTTCAAGGCGTGTGCATTGTTGTACCGACTCTTTCCATCCATCTTGCCGCCAGTTATTTCTCCATCTTTCACTTTCCCCAAGCGTTTGTGCTTTAAGTGGAAAACCACACGCTTGATTTAATCTGGAAAGTGATTGTGTCCAGACGGTCCAGGCATTTCTGTTGAAAGTCCATTAATATACTTCTAGTCCTGCGTCTTCATTGTCTAACTTTCTCCAAGTATAGTTACAGTGTGTAGCTACACTGACCACCCTCATGCTCAGTCTCTCAACATATTTTATGCAAACACTGTAGACATTCTTTATAAGTATGAAATGCTATAATTCCAACAAAGGCTTTGATCCAACCAAACCATATGCATGTCCAACATATAAATACCACCCCCCCAGGTGCTTCCATAGATTTACAGGCATGTCATTACACCATGTCCCAGCTCTGTCCCACCACTCCTGTCTTCCCTGTTACTGGAAGCTCAGCTTAAAACACTGCTCCAGAGGACTGTGTCTTATTTTCTTGGGTTTTGCTCGACACATGATATAGTCCAAGGCAGCCATACTATTGATTGTATGTCACAGAGATGCAACCATTAATCCTTCTGCAAGCATCATGTCCTTTGGTAAAAAGGCACCAGCTGCTTGAAAATACAAAAAAAATACATGTAAATGAACATAGTAACTTATTCATATAGCCTGATTTATCTTGTTTTTACGGGTCACTATTATAACAATGTACAACCTGTACTGCTGCATACCGCAAAAGCCCCAGGTCCCAACAGCCCATTTAGCACATGAATCATTAGGACGTGCTTTTTCTGTCCTATTTCCTTGAAACAGTGCTTGGTAAACCAGGACGGCGAACTCTTGGTTTACTCATAATGAATTCATCATTCATTTTTATTCATAACATTACATGGGTGGCGCCTTCGAATCAGGATGTATTTCTTAATGTTTTGCAGACGTCGAAAAAAAAAAACAGATGCAGATGGGATTAAATTGGCATGAATTAACAGGTCCCGTGTGTATATATATATAAAAATAATACAGAACATTTACGCCGGATCTTCAACCTAACTTGCTTTTTGTGTGAGATGCATTATGAAAAAGGGGACATTTACGTGACAGTGTAACGTCCTGTAGAAAGTGACCCGACCCTGAAGTGGAGCCTCCCCGACTGATCGCACAAAGCGCAGCGCCTCAACATCCACACAAGGCGCACGTCTGCCGGGCGTCTTTACGGCACTATTCCCTGCGAGCCGCCTCCTTGCCACGGAGGGTCTTCTCCTCCGCAGTATAGCGACAGATACGCCTCGGATAGTCCTTCTCTTTACGACGGGATTGAACCCTAAGTGCTGCGCCGGCGCTCAGCCCCCCGCCGCACACGCCCGAGTCGCAGAAACGCCGCCTATGCCCAGGTGCCGTCATTCTCCTCCCACCGCTCAGCGACGCGATACTAGGTGACCCGCTTCGAGAGCGGCAGAAGGCTGCAGTGTCCCTTCCGCTGCTCCTCCTCCTTCTCCTTTTCCCTTCCTCAGCCCTGTTATATACATCTGAATCCCCGCCGGCCCCTGATCTCCCGACCGAAGCCTGGGAATCATGCCCTGTCCGGCGATGCTTCTGGTCGTCTTCTCCACCGTCTCGGTGCTGCATTCCGCCCGGGCGCAGAACGGTAAGACTCTCCACCACACCGCAGTCGAACCCTGGGGCTCGGTGGATCGACACGGCGACTATCCTGCCCTGAGTGCCGTATCCGATGGGGGACGGGTTGCGGCTGTATAAAATGAACGGACAAAACGTTTCATTAACACCCTTACGGCCGGGAATCGGCTGCAATGCAAATGCCGTCGCTCGGTGTGTAATTGGGATTATGTTAACCGGCTGCATACATCGGATGTCTTTTTTACCCTTTATTTCAGTAGATACCATCTTTTTTTTGCACTCATGAAATACATTCCTTTTTGTTCTTGGGAAAGGGAAGAGAAATAAAAAAAACCTAGCGATGATAAATGCTTGTGGGATAAAGGTAAACTTATTAATGTGTTATTCGCTGGCTAATGCCGCAGGCGCCACTTCGTTATAAATTAGCCCACGTTTGGTTTTTAACTGCGCGTTGGCGTTTTTATATTAATGTTTGATCCTAAATACATAGTTGTGAGAAACATTAGCCCGCAGTTTGGAGCCTGTCGGTGATGCGGCTGCGTGGGTGTCGTGCGAGGCTGCGGGTCGAGGTGTGCTTTTGAGGGACAGAGTGTGTGTGCGCGTGTGCGTGTGCGCGCGCGTGCGTGTGTGTGTTTGCCGGCTGTCAAACTCGAGCGGAACCCCGAGGGCGCCCTGGATGCGGGGCATTTGGTGGCCCGGTTGTCCTTAGTTCACGGCAGAGGCGGGACCATGTTGCACCGTTGCAGCCTCCACAGGAAATTGTGTAACTCGTGTGGCTGATTGCAACTAATACATTAATCATCATATGATAACGCATAATAATTCGAGTAATTATATCTGGGTAAACAGTTTCAAACATCTTATTAAATGGCTTTTAAGATTTCTGTCCAATATGTTATATGTATTGTTTCATATTGTTTATACTGTGTTCAGAAATGATGAGGTTGCTGTCTCGGCTTTTCTGTCAGCGTAATTTTTTAAGTTGACCAGAAATGGTTAGTTTGAGCAGGTTTCATGGGCTTGTTATCGAAAGGCAATGATACAGCGGTGAATAATGAAAGCATAATTTGCACTGCTGTAATGTAAACTCGAGGGTCATTTTTACATAATGTTTAGCGTGCATCCTTTCACAAGGTCGTGCAAATGCACAAGGAATCGCAGTAAGTTTCGGCAGCCCCGACAAAGGTTGTTTGCTGCCGGTAATTCTGGAGTCTATGCTGAGCCGCTAATGAAATCCCGTAACTATGCGTGTTCTTGCTGACTGGGCTTTTAATCTGGTTACTGGAAAATAATTCCAAATACCGCAGGAGTACCGCCATTCAGTCTGCCGTTCAGCAAGAAAACGGCAGATCCCTGTCTAGGAGTGAAGAAGCTCGATACGTGTTGACAGTAGGGATGGCGCGCTGCAGTGGGCCCCGCCACACGCTTACAGGAGCCACACGCCTTACATGCGAAGCTGCTCCACGGCGGGGAACCGCGCGCACATGGTGGAAATGTCACAGAGACAGATAGCGCTGCGGAAAACATGTTACGGGAACCCACTCCGGGAGTACGTATCTGAGGGAACACTGTTAGGACATTTATGGCACTATTAGTGGCCAGAGAGTTGGAACAAAGAAGTAAACAAGATGTTGTTTTTTTTTTTAAAGATTTTATTAGGGATAAAGCATCTAAAATGAAAATCGATTTTGTTCTAAAATGCACATTCTTAACAGGGTATGTTTAACACCATACTTTAAGTTACAGCTGTTTAATACTTCAGTGGACCAGTAAACTTGAAGAGTCTCTGGCATGATAGTGTACATATATCTTCTGTCTTGATCTGTATAGCTGTCTGTCTGTCTGTATGTGATACATATGGAAGTGTGTGTGTGTGTGGGGGGGGGGGGAGGTGTTCTGTAAGATGATTCTCTGGTAGCTTGTCATTCCAGCCCAGATTGTAGTGGGGGTGTTGTGTGGGATATTACATTGATTTCTGAACAAGGGTAAAGCCATGAGTAAGCGTACATTAATGAAAATCTAATGAAAGGCATTAAAAAGCAAGGCCCGTGTTTGTGCCGGCTCCGCGCAGCTGCCAAGGGTATCCTTGATGTTCAGTGAGTGGACATGTATTTAAATCTGATTTCTGTTCCCTCACTACAGTCCAGAAACAAGGAAGCGGTCATTTTATTCAGCCGTTCAGTAAGGGCCAGGGCCGTGGAGTTCCGTTTGCCTGCAGCCAGCTTGAAGGCTCACGTGACTTATGCTAGTAATTTCACAAGCGGCTCGTTAATGTGGAGAGGAATTTGGAGGGCTTTGCTAAGAGACTTTATTATTATATTACAGGGGGGAAAAAACAAGCCGGATTGGAGGAAGGTCTGGGGGGGGGGGGGTTAAGCTTGTTATACCACCAAATCTATTTCATTCTTCCTCCAATCCCGTGTTTTATAAAAAATGTTAACCATGGTCCATTATAGATTGGTTGGTTAATTGTAAGACAGTTTTGTAGTAACACTCACGTCGTACTGTTCTTAACTCTAGGTCTTGGATCTTGTCTGGGTGGGGGTTACTTTCTCTGTTACTTTGTTCTACCTTTTTACCTTGTGGTGGAATCTGAGCCCTGCTTTCCGAAGCCTGTAGATATGCAGTATTGTACAGAGCTTAACGAAAGCCTTTAATTATTTCTTTTCCATTCCAAATCACATGGTTAAGTCATTAGTGACCCTAAGGAAGGAATAATGCACTTTTGAAATGTGGTATCAGGCTTTGGACCTCTGCCTGGTAATCAATATCCCCTTGTATGGGAATACATTACTGTCCATGGCACTGAAGAGTTGTGCCCCGAGTTGTGACAGTAACGCGAGTGCAGAGGAACCCGGGAGAGCCATGATTTCAAATTGAAATCTGCAGTCTGTAATTACTTTGTGCTGCGGCATGAATCGATGTTGCATATCTCGTTATTAATAACACGTGGTGTTTGTTTCATCTTTTGAAAATTTACCGCCACACATAACATTGCATGGCGCCATCTAACTCTTATTTGACGTTAATCCCTTCATTTTACTTGGTGCATTGCTGCTGTTATGTGTGTTCTAACGTAGTGCATGCCCTGCTTTTACACTAAATCAGAGTAGGGGCCATGTTCTAAGACTCAACAATATACCGATTGAGATGTCTTTTGACATTTAAAAGGCATTTTTTTTTTTTTCTTCGGTGCAGTGCAATTCAGAATTTCTAAGTAAAAACCTCGCATGGTTACTTCTGTGTTATTCTGGTTGTGAGAAAACAGGAAGTGTGTAGCTTAGCTTCAACCACATCATCCAATTAAGGCCTCCTTGGCATGGAACCTAATGCGTACTATGCATGGTATACTTTCCACTGTTCTCGAGTTCCAGGACTGTGCACCAGCCCCTAACTGTGTCTGGATGCTGAGCCTGGATGCTGAGCCTGTGCCGCAGCTCTGAGTGCTGATGATGTGAATTGGATGGGGGGGGGTCATTTGTCTTAATTGATTTCTTGTGCGGCTCATTATTTGAATGACCTCTGGAATTAAAGGTTGCCTCACGATGCAAGCCCCTGGTTTGCCATTTCCCTTGGCTTCTGGTGAATTAACGGAGTGGCTTGCCTGCGTCTTGTCTGGGGGCCGAATTGCTTTTGCAGGCGTCTGCTACAGGACGGTGGATGCATATATCTTTGCTTTATGTAAGGATGCAGAGATCGTACTGGGTTTGGGACAGCACCAACCCCAACCCCCTCCCTCCGATTTTGTCTGTGCTGGTAGAGATGGGCAGCATCCCGTCCATGCAACAGACATCTTCTGCGATGCGCTTTCTCATTCTGTCGGCCAGTTCTATATTTAGAGCCGAGATGCAGTGCAGGAACCAGGGGCCTTTGCCGTCCTTCTCCTGTATGGGGCATTAGAATCGCTGTTTTGTGGAATTCTTCGGCGGGTGGGCAGGAAAGGTACTCGCGTGTTTCCAGGAAGAGATGGGACTTCGCTCATCCGGGAGCTGGGACTTTGGGCCTGCATCCCTCCCCAGCGTAACCTCAGTTAAAAAGTCGCACAGTCAACGGATTCTTCGCTTTTGGCTCAAAAAAACAAAACAATTGTTCTGAAGCAGCATGACAGGGATTTCCGGAAGGTTCTGGCAGCTTTCGGACTGGGGGGGGCCGAGGGTCGCCAGCTTTTGTCAGAGGCTTGATCGCAGGATCTCTGGCCTCTGATGGTTGAACGGCCTCAGGTCGTAGTTGAGTCTCGGAGCCACGTAATGCTCCATCCTCCAAGTTACAAAGGTTTCTGTAAAGTTATGATCTGCCATTGACGGAAAAATCTCATTTAAATGAACAAAAATGATCACAGGTTTTCTATTTGTTTGTCTAAGGGTGTTTTTCCACCGCACCAGGTACTGTATGTTTGGTACTTCATGAAAGTACCAAAAGTACGGTACTTCGAGGTGTTGGTTTTCCACTGGTATAGCAACTGGTACCAGCGCCGAATGACATCACAGCGCGAGGCGGGATATTTTGTACTGAATTAAAAAAACGGCGGTAGTATATTTTACAACTTGGCAATATTAATACCAACATGGTATGCACATACAATTCTTACATCGCTAGTCAGCTATATTAAAATAAGGCTTTTTCTTACTTTCAATTCTGTGCAGACATTACAGTGTGGGGGTTAAAGTTTTGCGAAAAACATTACTGTTACTCTGTCATAGGAAAAAAAAACTTGGCAATCTGTGCGATTATAATAATTATTCCTTTTATAGATTCTTGTGTCTTTAGTAATGAGTTTAAAGTTTGCTTCCTCTGCTCTTGCACGAGTGCTGCATACGTTCCCTGAGACAATGATAATCATTCTCATCCTTGCCGTTCAATTCACTCGAAGACTCGGTTTCGTGAACACGCCGATATTTATGACAACAGAATCACATCACTATATTTACGAGAAAATCACATGTATGGACACAGACATTTGGATGCATTTTTACTCTGAGAGAGACTCACACCCATTAGAAAAATCGGGACGTTTTCCGGATTCCCAGCGTGCTGCGCGATACGATTTACGTCCCTGTGAGGAGCCTCCTGCCAGGCCTGTGCTGTGGCAAGACCGGGTCAGACAGATCCGTGACACAGCAGGCAGATGCTAGGCCAAGTGAGCAGACTGAGGACTTCTTGGAAAGAGGAGGAGTGATTAACTCGCTGTATGTGGGACTGGGGTTGTCATGGTCCACATCTGATGGAATAAGGCCTTGGCTCCCTCGGGCCCTGGCGGACGGATGCCGCAGGTTCCTGAAAGGCCTCGATACGCTCCCCACAGGTTCCTGAAAGGCCTCGATACGCTCCCCGCAGGTTCCTGAAAGGCCTCGATACGCTCCCCGCAGGTTCCTGAAAGGCCTCGATACGCTCCCCGCAGGTTCCCGAAAGGCCTCGATACGCTCCCCGCAGGTTCCCGAAAGGCCTCGAT
>JAABNY020000008.1:13711495-13727497 GCA_015164015.2 Brevimyrus niger | reverse complement strand
TGACGACGATCATGAAAAGCCGGATGTGAAAGTGAAATGTCCTCATCGTGTGTCATCTGGTGCACTTCAGGAACAGCCTGCTAGTTGCCCGCTAGTTGGACCCACACCTCTTGGAGCTATTGCCCGTTGACTCTGGCTCATGTTGTTTCCTCCTTAGCCGCTCCCGACATAACCGGTCACAAGAGGAGCGACAATAAGAATGAGGGACAGAGCGCGCTGCTGTACTGCAAGTCTGTGGGTTACCCCTATCCTGTGTGGACTTGGCGCAAGCTGGAGGGGGGAATCTTAATGGTGTGTGACCGTTGCAGCTCCCAGTGAGGCTCGAGGCTTTTGGGTTTTATTCGGGCCAGTTCAGTTCAACTTTATTGTCACTACAGTCAAAGGTCCAGAAAGTACAAATCCAGGCCAAGGTTTTGTTTCAACCAACCAGTAGAGCACTCTGTGACTGTGACTCTTTATGCTCAACTGGTTGGTTGAAACAAACCCTTGGTCTGGATTTCTACTTTCCATCTCTGATTATAGTATACAGAGGTACACACAGAAGAAAAAGTGTCTTGTGATTCTTAGAACTGGTGTAACCAGTTTAAAAAAGAATAACAGAATATAACACTACAATAGCAGAATAGCAAACAATAACATAATAAAGTACAGAATAAAGCGTGTACTGTATGTATATAAAACTTCATATAAATAAGACCATACTGTATATCTTCAAGTACGAAATGTGCTATATCTTAATATATTGGATAGATATTGTAAGCGAATACACATGGAATTCTGTAAATAACCGTAAGAGATGATGAGCAAAACAGCAATTATGTATTTAATGAGGATGTTGTAGGTGGAATGATGGCCCCTCTGCAGGAGTTTAACGTTTTCCTTTGAGTCACCGTTCACTTTCCTTCCTCCTTTCCCCCGCAGGATATCGAGAACTCCAGTGGTCGCTTTTTCATCAACAACAAGGACAACTATTCAGAGCTGCAGATCACGCACCTAGACATCGCCACGGACCCGGGCGAGTACCGCTGTAACGCCACCAACATCATCGGCACGGCCTCCATGGCCTGCATCCTGCGGGTGCGCAGTCACCTGGCCCCCCTCTGGCCCTTCCTGGGCGTCCTGGCCGAGATCATCATCCTGGTGATCATCATTGTCGTCTACGAGAAGCGCAAGCGGCCGGACGAGGTGCCCGACGGTAAGCGGCCCCCGTTAGCTTCTCGCTTCCCGCCCCGCGCCTCGAGTCGGACATTTCTTGCTGCGGTTCGTGCGGTGCCCAGGCGGCGTGGGTGTGTATCACGAAAGTGCCTTTCCACGTTTAACCTCAGATGTAATCCTGGCTCCGAGATACATCTCCGGCTTTCTGTAAGGTAACCGTAAGCGCGGACGCCGTTTCTCCGAGGATCACCATCCCTCGATGGTGCGTTGTCACGGAGTCGAACCCTACTGAGGGGAATCTCACAGTCTCCATCTCACCTGTTAATATTAATAAGCAATGTGATTCCTTGCTGACGGCAGGAGTGGCCTGCTGTGAATTATTCATTGCTGTGTAAAGGCAGAGCGTCGGGCCTGCGGGGAGTTCTGTACGTCTCTGGTGTTGAGGGTCACCGCGCACGGGTTCCATCTGCCCGTCATGGTCACATGCTGCAGAAGCTTCCCCTGATTCCCAGAGGAGAAGGCTGGGCTTAGCTAAATACAAACTGTTTTTCAGAACGTGTTTCGTGCAGGGAAGCAGAGTTAGTTGGAAACCCTTTCGGCTTTGGAATAAGACTTCAGGCACATCAGGCTGAAACATGATTAAGGACTGACAGAATATGGACTGAAAGTACAGGATTACTTATGTAGGGTGTTTATGTAGAAACAATGAATAAAAGTTAAAAGTTATACAAAAGGTATCGATTATAATGAAAAATCAACAGATTACATCGTAATATAGGCATGAAAAAAGTGTGTAAATAGTAGGGTAAAATACGTATGTAAGACCGTAAGAGTGCTTCCCCTTTGAAAAATCAGCCGTCATTTTGTAAACAATATTGAAGACATGAGGAACATGCCTAAGTAGACTGTTTCCGCACGAAGTACGTACCCAAATGTTTTAAAACTGAAAGCAGTAATAAAAATGTGCCCTGCACAGCACATACAATTCTTTTTTTCTCCAGAAAATGGCACTTGTGCTCGGACAACTGAAATCAGAAAAACACGCTTGTCCGACAGTAAATTTACCCGTGTCGGACGAGTCGGGCGTTGGATTTCCGCACCCCTGCGTTGTGGCTATGAGAAAGTAATGCTTTTTTTAACCTAGATGTCCCAGGTGGAATGAATTCACGATGGTGATCTGAGTATTGGAAAAAAACAAAGATTAGTTGTATTATTTGAGGTTTGGCTTAGAAAGAAAGAAAGAAACAAAGAAAAAAAAGAAAAAGAATGAATGTCTATCTTTGTGCCCTTGATTTAATTTTTATGTGGCATTAGTGTTTGTTGACTCTGCTTGGGTAAAAAAATGAATAATCACTGTTTGTCCTTTAATTGTCATAATGCTGCAAAACTAATCATGATTTATTTACCACTTTTTTTGCTATCCTTCAGGTAAGTGAATAAGAAGAGCCTTCTACAGGGCAGTATTTTTTAAAAGTGTAATTTTAAAATTGCCATCTTAAACTGCATTATTAATTCCCAGACATTACTTATCCCTAAGAAGCACCGAACACAAACAGCTTGTAACTCCTTGCTGTTTATATGTTTGGAAAGCTGTTATCAGTGCACTGAGCAGGAAGTGGCAAGCACTCACAGGTCCCAGTTTTCAGTCCCTACTGTGACCTAAGTAACATCACAGTAGCGTCATTAAGTTCATTAGCAGACTTTTTTATGCAGAGAGACTTTGGCAGCTCACAGTTCACACCCTGCATATTTTTTATCAACGCAGTTAAGCTGAATTTAGGGTAGAGAATGTATAGTGCGGAATCAAAAGCGTATGCAGTAACCCTTGATCACATGTCCAAGTTTTTAATCCACTAAAAGCCCAGCGAATAAACGTTAAACGTACATACTTATAAACCCGTAATGTGCGACTCGTCATCCCTGTGTCCCTGAAAGCCACGCCGTGCCCTTTGTCCTCCTGGAGGCTGGTTAGCATTTTCATACCGCTCTACCTGAACTTGTTACGGAAACACTGTAGCTGTGGAGGGCCTGAATGGAGTTGAAGAGGCCGCAGAGCTCGAATGATGCCTGAAGGACCTCTGTGAGGTTTTAATGACACGCTGCAGCTTCGCATTCCTCTTGTGTTCTGCACGTTGTCGCCCTGCCGCCGTCTGCGGCTGTAGTTAACAGGCATCCCCACGCGCATCCCGGACATCCTGCCCGCCCTGATCTGAGGGCCTGGCGTTTCTCGTTCAGTCACAAGGAATATGACCAGACAGCAAGAGGAGGGCGGGTGTGTTTTTTTTTTTTTTTTGACACGATGGGTTACTATGATTTCTCCTTTCCCCCCCATCCCCACCTTTTCCAATCTGCATCGTAACCTAAAATGGGTGGTAAGTGTGAGATCCCGTCGCATGCCTCTGCAGTTTGTCTTCCAATCAGCTGCTGCTTCTCTATAGTCCATCCAGACCATGATGTTTATTTGGATATAAAAATGAAAAAATTATGTGTCTTATGCTGTTGATTGTGTGTTAAACCTCATACTTTTCCATACACTCATGGCTGGTTCTGGACATAAAGCCTCCCATCTCAAAGTCTGAATATCCCTCCCATTTGCTTCATTTAAATTCCAGTATTTTATTTTTTATTTTTTGTTTGTGATGTGGTTTTTTTTTCTTCCCTGAGATGGTTCTGGGAGGTCAGAATTCACTTTTTACCAGGCTGGTTGTTGAGCATATTGAAAATTACTGTACTGTTTAACACAGGCTTTATTATTTTGCTTGCTTAGAAATCAGATGACGGATAAATCACACAAGACCAAAAACCTAAGGCAGTCTGATACGAAGGCACATCTTTAGACCGTGGCAAATTTCAGACCACGACAAGGTGTCATGCCGATTGGCAAATCTACTTGGATGAGGTATGAGAGGAATTAGGGCAGCCTGAACCATGCTCTGTTCACTGCACAGTCGAGGAGTGGACATTAACTATAGCAGGTAATGTCTACCAAAGAATGGACTGTCATCTACCATAGGATGGAACATCTACCAAGGCAAAATATGTCAACTATCATAGGAGGGAACAGAACGTATTAAAGGAAGGAATGTCTACCGTAACAGGGAGTGTCATCTACCATACTGGGCAACATCAGCTTATGGGGTGACGGGGTGCTCTACCATGAGATCTAAAACAAGGGTTTTCGACCCGTGCTCTTGAAAGTCATAGGCTCTGCTTAGTCATGCTTAATTTCTCTATTTCAGTTTTTAATTAGTGTTTTAGTTGTCAGTCAAGTGGAAACTGAGACACCTCTTAAAGCTGCAGAAATCAGGCCCCCAAGGACCATGGTCAGGTACCCTGTTCTCAGATGATGTTTTTGTTGCATTCGGCTTTTTGCATGTGTCTACAAACAGCCTCGAGCTCAGTTGGCCCTGCCTGCAGTGATGCACTGTGGTTCACACAGGGTGCATGTGTTTGGGGAGAGGAGTAGTTTAAGACTAAGAGGAAATTATGTCCCCGTGGGGTCTTGTCAACAGAGCTGGAGATATAAACACATATCTGAAGACTGTGTCTAGACTGTTCTAATCCTTGTTTTAATATATTATGTATGTACAGTTATGGGTCTTTTCTTTCTCATGTGGTTCTTGAACCACAAGAACAAAGATGGCGAACAGCCAGAGATCCGCTCTGAATCGTTGCTTTTTACACCACAGCTGCTTCCCTGTGTTGTGTTTCGTTTCCATAACTGAAACTCGTTTAACACAGCCTCGTTTGCTGCTACTAAATTATCTTTACAATGCAGTTTTCTTTTTGTTATACCGAGTGATTCATCTTCAAGATTTTGTGGGTGTGTTCATTTTGTTTCCCGGGTCCGTCATGCGTGCGTATGTGTTTGCTCTGGTTTCTGATTTTGATCTTGTCAGACATGCTGTTCCCTATTTCTTTGCCTGGCCAGTGGTGCCCTGTCAGCTGCTGTGACCTCGCTGGCATGGTGGCATGGTGGGATTCCTGGTCTCTGCCTTAGGCCATCCCTGCCTCTGGACCACTGCTGTTCTGCACCTTTCCCTCCATGCCCTTTGAACACCACTGGAATCCCGCTATCCTCAGACCTCAGGCTGCTGCAAACCAAAACACCCCCCGCCTGGCTACCCTGGCTTGCAGATCTGCACCCATAACCCGCTAACATGACCTTTACGGCAGATGGGTGCCAGAGTCTGTAGCCTACAGATACAGTCACCTGTCACGTTAATGCTTTATTTATGTAAAGTTTATTTAAAATCATTTGGCTCGCGAAGCCCCACAAACACCTGGATCCTGCATATCCGGTAGCAAATTAACTCTAAATTAGCTCATCTCTGCTAAATGCACTCAGTTCGGTCAGTTATGGACAATTAGCAAGATCCAATTAGCAGCATGACCATTTCACCTGAAAGGCCACGTGCTTTGCTGAGGCCTGGAAGCTGAAGTCAGCAGGATTCCATGCTCGAGGTGTTTGTTCACGGCCAACTCTCCTACGGCTGAACGGCAGAGACTTGGGGTGGAAATGAACAGGATCATTGTAATCCTGAGTTATCCTAAGGAAGGGAGGATGCCGCGAATCCCCATCCACCGCAGCATGAAGCGCTGCCCATTGTCAGTGTTCAGTACAGTCATGTAACAGCCACGCATTGCTTTTCTTTAATGAAATCGCATTAGCTTAATTTAAGAGAACAAAACTAACACATTTAAAAAAGATCCCAGTACTGGCATAATATCTGTGTGCAGAGTGTTGCTTTAACTGGTTAGTCTGATGATGTCTAACTTGGTTTCTTTCGTATTTTTTCTTCCTCCTTCGCCCTTCCTCCTGAAGATGACGAGCCAGCTGGACCAATGTAAGAATCACATTTAATGAACGTTCTTTTCAGAGATGCTCATAGTCAGATTCATGATGAGCGACTGCTTCAGAGCTTGTTTGATGGCTGCATCAAGCCTTCTCTTCTGGAAGGCGATTCCATGAAAACAGATCGGCCTTGTTCATCGCCCTAGGCAGCGTCTCAGTGAAATGCTCAGTTACATCAGCTCGTACGCTTCAAGATCCAGATACAAGCAATAGAAGTTAGGCCCTGAAACCCTTGGTAGGTGGGTTAAGAATGGACCGACAGTTAATACCTAGTTTGACCCAACGGCAAATAGATTGTGTGTAATTGACAGCGCTCGATAGCCCCTGGTACCAGACTCATTCTCCACATCACTGCACCCAAAAGATGACAGCATCACTTATGTCAAGGTGTCAATGTATGTGTGCGCCCTGCGATGGGTTGGCGCCCCATCCTGGGTCATTCCCCGCCTTGCACCTGTAGCTTCCAGGTCCCCACAACACTGCATTGGATAAGCGGGTATAGAAGATGGATGGATGGGGGAAAAAGTATTAAATCTGGGAAAAGTACAAGTTTATGTTAAGTATATGCAGGTAGCGCACAGGTTATGGACAAAATCCATTCCCTAATTTGGTCTTTAAGTCAAATTTGTAAAGTCAGAAAAAAATAATACTACAGTGCATAATAACAATAAAAGTTATACCGTAACTAAAAGTAACTACAGGTGGTACTCTTCTGTGCCCGGAGCTGATGAACAGCTGAAGCCACACAGTGTTTTCATGAGTGTCACAGAGTTGCACTTAACCCGGATTTTTTATATAATGCGCTTTATGGCAGAGTCTGTTAGAAAGTATGAGTTGTCTGTAAGTTGGACGCTCCTGACCTGGGCACTGCGTGCAAACAGCAGATTGGGTGTGTTGTTGTGTATTTACACCCATGTGATATTTTGGAAACACTATAAGCACCGAATAGAGGTCCTGTTCTGTCCTCCCACTGGAGCCTGCCAGGGTGCCTTGTGTGGCTCGTTTATTTATGAGGCTTGTGCCCTGGCAGCCTCCGTCCTGCATGTGGCAGCTGTCAGAGGCAGGGATGTCGCTCGTGTCCTTGGGAGCCAATGGCCTGAGGTGACTGTGCCAACGCTCTCCTCCTACCAGGAAAACCAACTCCACAAACAACCATAAGGACAAGAACCTACGTCAGAGGACCACCAACTGAGCAGACTGGCGCCCCCCCCGAGTGAGTACTGCGGGGGCTCGTGGGGAAAGGCACCTTGGAGCACGCATGCGCATTCACCCTGTACCCCCCCCACCCCCCCGGCACCAGCCGCAGCAGATCACTTCTCAGGTCGCAGGGCTCTCTGCTCTTTTTCCTTTTCAGACGACCGAAAGCATCTCCTGACCGCAGGAAGGTAACTGAGGAAGCATCGACTGGTTGTTTTTAGCAAAGCATATATGGGCTCGTTACCAGGGCAACTATATAGCATCAAGACATTGACAGAGGACAACAAAATGGGTCATAAGCATGCCTTGCTGAGTCTTCTGGGGCAGCGGGAGTGTAGATGACTGAGTCCTTCATGAAGGTGTACACTTTTGTGCTGTGTGCTGTTGATTGGTGTTGCTTTTTTTTAATTTATTCTCCTTTCCCCTCAGGCAGAGAGTATTTTTCATTTTACAATAACTGTCTAATGCATGCAAAAGTCTCACCTTACTGTACAACTTTTTTTTTTTTCTCTCGGATGGCTTTGCATCCAACTGAATCGTTTGTATTTTTTAAACTCTTTAAAACTTACTTTCGAAAAGAAACCGGCAAAAAAAAAAATACATATACCTACATATATATCGTTCCACTGCATAAAATTTGATAGAAGTGTCAAATCTTAAAAGATAATTTAAGGTTAAGTTACAACATAAGGATGTCACCATGTCCAGTATTTAACCAAGAGAAAATATGAAAATATTTATTACTGTAATATTTATCCAACTTAAGAAGAAAAAAAATTCTATGTTTTACTATTTTCTATAGTTAGATGTCCTGTATATGTTGCAATGGAGTGTTAAAAATTACAGATTATAGCAAAAATGTATAAACTTCATTTTGTAATGCACATTCCTTACTTCATTTAATTTAATGGAAATATTTACCGTACAGCATGGCTACTATCCTATGCAATATTATTCCTATAGAGATACAGAACCTTGAGGTGAGAGATGTTAGGATTGTCTCATGACAGTGGAGCTTTAATGTTGTGGGATAAACTTTATACCGAGCTGGTGTAACAGACCGCACTGCTGTAGCTGCATGACTCCTTTGAAGTACAGTACCCATGTTTGTTGCAGTGCTGCTGGGCCTTTGGGAGGGAGGAAGACAGAGAGGGGGGGGGGGGGGGGGTGACTTATCATTTAGGAAACATGTGAAGCGGAACATTTTTAAGAAATAAAAGCCTCTGAACATATGACGTCTGGTACTTTCTGAACGGGCTGGTTAAACGTCCAGCAGGCGGACCGCAGCGCTCGGACACCAGGTGGAGCTGTCGCGCGCCGCCAATGAGGCGTCCGTCCTGCTGCCCCGCTCTCAGTCATGGGCGGGCCAGCCCCGCCAGCTCAGCCTCCACCTGCTCCACCCAGGCGGGGAAGCTGCAGTCGAGCAGACACAGGCGGAGCAGGGGCCCCAGGCTGCCAGTGGGCAGGGCCTGCTGGCGATACGCCAGGGGCAGGGAGACTCCCGCCTGGCCCAGGAAGCACTGCGGAGACAAGCAGGTGACACCAGCGTGCTGAGCTCACGTGCCGCTCCGACGGGAGGCGGCGACGGCGCCTGAACATGGTGGCTACGCCACGCAGGGAACCGCTAACCATACCTGGTTCCTGTAGCCCCATGTCTGGTGAATTTGAGATTAAACACAAGACATTCAAGTTTTCTCACTGATTCACACATAAACCGTTTTAGTCAGACCTGGATATAGGGCTCAGCTATTACCATTATTCAGCTTCCACACGGTTACATTTTAACACCGCTGGCTCCCTTGGTTTGCCAGCAGGGGTCAGTGTTTCAGAAAGCATGGACCCCCCCCCTCCATTTATTCCACTCCCCAAGCAGAAACTGGGTGTCTGAGCACTCTGCGGTACCTGGGCAAGCCGTTGGACGGACAGGGAGCTTTCGGATTCTTCGGGCTTCGAGGTTCCTGCTGGCTGCTCGGCACAAGCCTGTGATGTGAAGCCGAATGAGTGTGACAACCCCAGACTCCAGCTAGCCGAGCAACTGAACACCTTCTGTATAGATATGTACAGAATATATCATATAAAATACAATATAAAATGCAATTATTTACTTCAAACAAATAATAACCATCCATCTTCCAATTGTTTGGACAGTTGCAAGGGGGTCTGGATCCCATCCAAGTACCATTTAAAACCATATTCTATTCCAATATAAAAACAGTACTCAATTTAAAAGGCAAATCAGGCATACAGATTTTAGAAATTAAATTTCTTTGCAATTGTCATAGTCTGTCACCAGGTTATATATTATACTTGTTTTATATTATGGATGTTTGTTAATAATATACATTAACTGCACCTTCATAATGCCTTCATGGTTCAGTATTCATAATGTATTCATAATGCATTACTAGAACATTCATAAGCAGCATGTAAATATACCTTAACAGATTATATATATAGTACATCAGTAACAATCATGTTAAAAGACTACAATGCTTTTATGATCATTAACTTCATTTAACAAACATTATATGATAATTTTTATTTATTAATGTTTATTAATGAATATTAAGGCTGTTAAAGTGTACTTACATGCTGCTTATGAATGTCCTATGAACGCATTATAACGGTGCAGTTAATGTGATGCGTTACCACGCGTTTTGTACACAATATGCATTTCAGCGTTAAAAGGTACAGTACAGTGTAAAGTGCGGTGAACACACTGTATTCTTAATTTCCAGTACTGCAGATTTTTTCATCTGGGCTATTTCACGTAGCACCAGACCAGTATTATGACGCCAGAAAGTAAACAGCTCCATCTAGTGGACACCAAGAGATCTTGACCTTGAGAAAGTGGAGCTGGGCGGAGAACTACTTCGAATTTAATTATAACACAGTAGTCACAAGAGAATGCTACTTTGAATTAAGTAGTCTCTAATATAAGAATATAAATAACTTGTCAGGTTAGAATACTACGGAGATGAACATTAAAAGCCCTTAACGCAGGAACATTACAAAGTAATGAAAAGCATGGTTGTCACACATTTTAAAGGTTTGGGGTTGAATCCCACTGTGTGGCTGTGTGTGTGGATTCCTCCCACACCCCAAGGACATGCAGTTAGGCTAACTGGCATCTCCAAACTGCCCAGAGTGTGACCGTGCCCTGTGATGGACTGGCATCCTACCCACAGTGTATCCCAGCTCTGTGCACTATTCTCTCTATGACTAATGGACGCATTATTACATGCGAATTTCATTATTCCCTCTTAATCGTGTGACAGTCACATAGGTGGTGCCCGTACCAGTTAACCAAACTGAAATGGCACGGAGGCTCAAGGCCGAGTCGTACCCCTGGCTGCTGCAGGCTGGGCCGTGGTTCTGGTTGGGCCCGTGGGCCGGTCAGGGCGCCGCCGTTGGGCACGGGTCCATCGTCCACCGGGACGTGCTGCTTCAGGCAGGCGACAGCTGAGCTGCACAGCTCCAGGGCCTCCTCCCGACTGGCGCCCGCAAACTGCACCTGGAAGACGCGGCCCTCCCCCTGCGGGCACACGGGCATGTCACCCCAGAGCCGCTGGAGGGACGCCGCTGGGAACCCGTTGGTTCTCCAGACGGCTGATAAGTGGGTACAGAATGAAGAAACCAATGCGATGCAAGGGCACCTCCTCCTACAACACCTCCTCCTGCACCTCCTCCTACAACACCTCCTCCTGCACCACCTCCTACAACACCCCCTCCTGCAACACGCGAGCTGTACTGTGCCAGTGCAAGATTCAGAGCAGATAAAGCCGTTTGGGGAGAAATATGGCAAAAACTGATCAAGGGAATATGATGAAAACATCAGTTCTTGTGATATTTCATGTTATTTTTGGATAATAAATTATGAATGATGACGGACAGGTTGCGGGATGATGGCTGAAGACATGGAAGCCCAGATGGGACCCGCAGCAGAAGCCTTGAGTAAAATGCTCAAAATAACTCGTTCCAGTTAAATATGCAGCTGTAAAAACAGGTATAAAATGTAAGCCATATCAGATCCAGTTATTAAGGAGGGGCGTGTCCTCTTAGTGCAGTGAGAGTCCCTTTGAGTGCACTGGATTCCTCTAGCAGACATGCACTTGCTAATCGGTGTCTCTGAGTTGCTCATACTGGCATTATTGTGCATGTGTGAGTGTCTGGGTATCTGTGCCCTACAATGAACTGGCATTCCACCCGGGGGGGGGGCCCGAGCCTTGAGAGAGGCGCCCTTTGACCCTGAGAGCAAGCAGTGCTTGAAACAGTCCTCACAATGCATGCCCAGCAAATCACCAACACAACGTGTGCAATAGAAATGGTGATCAGTGGTCATTGTTAACACAGCACACAGTGCACAACCACGAGATGTGTCCTCTGCATTTAACCCATATGTGACTGTCGTGACATAGCAGGGGGCAGCTAATTCAGCGCCCGGGGAGCAGTGCTTGGGGACGGTACCTTGCTCAGGGTACCTCAGTGGTGACTTGCTGGTGGGGGATTCGAACCTGCAGTCTTTCGATTACAAGTGCGCTTCCCTAACCATAAAGCCATCACTGGCCAAAACTTCCACCCTAGATGGGACTCAAACTCACAACCCTTGGCTTAGGAGGCCAGTTCCTTATCCATTAGGCCACTGGGGCAACCTTAATATAAGGATATAACGATATATATTGATATATACTATGTATATATCAGTATATATATTTCAGTATGTATAATATATATATATATACATACACATACACACACACACACAGATATAAGGATCTGCAAGATCCAGACTGAGATCAGCTGGTTTGGTGCTGCTTTGAGACCCGGAAAAGCTAAAAACAATGATTTGCGAGACAGGGATGGCTGGAGGGTGGGATGACGGCCGGCCGTCACGGTGCCGTCCCCATAGAGAATGCTGCGAGCAGTGACTCAGCACTCGCTTGCCGTTAAAGGGGCAACCCCACCAAAATGAATATGCCGCATGTGCAGCAAATGAGAACAATTAGGAGAGTCCCTGGCAGGCTCTGGAGTGATAGAGGTAAACGTTTCTGAAATGCATTTATTTATCTGAGCGTCAGGCTTCACTTAGTTTGGCGGCTTTGCCTCCCTAAGAAAACCCAGGGTATCAACGCATATCTTTAGAATAACGAAAGCTGCCACCACAGAACGTAAAGCAACATTGACGTAAGCAGAGTCGGACAATTTCCCTCACAGTGAAGCGAGGTGCCCTTTTGGTCACAGTTTGAACTCCGTTCATCAGATGCCGACACTTACAGGTTGCTTAGTTTTCGTTCCAGTCTTTATTCCAAAAATCGATGGCATTACAAAAGCCAAAGATGAACTCGTAAAACAGGGGGGAGAAAAAATGCGCTTGGCAAACTTTAGTTTTCTTGCTGGAGAACAACTGCGGCCATTAAAAAGATCGATGGCGTCCTCAGGCAGACCATGATCAATGACATGTAACGGCGTGGGGTGCAGTGAAGCGAATAAGCAAAAAGAAAAAACGTGGAGAAACAAGAAAACACAACTAAAAAAAAAACTTCACAGATCAATTACTTGAAGGATGAAATGAATGGTTCATTGTCTGAAAAGGATGCAGTAAGGCAGAGTGCTTTTGGAAAAGAGACCTTCCTGACTGGCCCTGAAGACACACTTTTCTGGTGCCCTTTGAAGATCACTGTATCCCCAAATATAGAGCATCATTTCAATATTTTTGCCCCTCTTTACCCCCTACCCAGTAAACAAAACAATAAAAGTTGCAGCAATAACAAAGGCAGAACACCGTAACTGCATGTCGGACCAAAATTGAACCAAATCAGGTGTCTTAGGCTGTGTTTTATCTCATGACTCAATAACTAACTGCAGCTATGCTCAATTTTGAAGAAAACACTATCATTTTCCAAGCTGCTACATGTACGGGTGGAGAGTCAAAAAGTTTTTAAGCCCATATCCGCCGTTTTAGCGTCAGCTTAGTTACTATGTTTTGCCTTAGCGGGGTAGCCCTGAGAGTGCCTATTTGCACTGATGTTCCCATCTTAGCCCTTACTGGCGCCTGGGTAGCTCCTGAATGACAGCCCTTACTGTACCAGCGGTGCACTCCCCCTGCTTTACACTCAGCTGTCCATGACACCCCCCCCGCACTTAAAAAATACTTGCTGGGAAGCATCAGGGAGCAGAACAGGCGGGGATTTGTCACACCGCGGCGGCGCACAGGGGAGCCGCTGCTGAGCGGAGGGGCAGGAGCTGCCTGCAGCCCACGGGAGCCTGCTGGGTCCCTGGGGGGGGGCCCTTCTGTAGCAGTCATTGCAGATAACCTCGACCACTTAATCCCACCCCCCCCACAATCAGCGGGTGGACGGGCTCAGACGCAGACAGAGCTCTCGGAGATATTTTAAAGACTCAGGCCATCTGAGACAGTGATTCTCCTGCATTTCTGTCTTATGTATGTATAAAATAAAACGTTTGTTTGTATGCATGTATAAAATACCGATGCAAATGCTACCGGTAATATTTCATGATGACTTCTATCACACACAGAAGACTGGAATGGAGCCTGTAAGAAATTGATTATTCATATTATTGCTGTTGAGAAAAAGGCAATGAGCAGGTTGACGGGGACATGAACAGGCCCAACGTCCAGTAGGGCCACATGTGCAAACAGACCATCAGAGCGCAGCGGCGAGCAAGTCCACTACGCAGGGACGGGGAGGATGGCCCGGGCCGGGCCTGGTACTGACCTTGGCCGTCATCCGAAACAGCAAGACATCTGTCTTCCGCAGCACCTTCAGGAAGCTGGATGCGCTGAGTAAGGAGAGACCCTCCTGAGGGAGAAACGGTCCTCAGGTGAGCTTCTCAGTGCCCAAACCAGCATCTCCCCTCGTTCCCGTTCTTTTCAAATTGATTTAGTGACAAATATTTTTTTGCCTATTTAGTTGCACAAAATCAAACATATAAACAAGATGTCCCATCTGCCCTTAGCCACAGAAAATGTGTGGCGGTAACAATATTGAACAGCTTGTAACACAGTAATTTAACTGGCTTTCAGGTGGTGTGACACAAATACATCCAGCAGGGGGCTCCACCACCTCAGCTAAATATATAAAAAGGCAGCAGCAGAGCTATACCTTTCTAAACCAACATATATGATGCGTTGGAATATTATCTGTAATAAAACTGTGTATAGTTAAGTATTATTCAGCTGACTGACTCTTTGGACCACAGTTCATGTAGAAGAATTGTATCAGGCTAATTTGTTGGGTATATATGAATCTCGACCAAACACATCTCTCTGATACCATAATAATCTTTATCTTAATCTAGGTGTTAGTCAGTGCGCCAACTAATGACAAAAGAACAGCATTCAACCAATTCATATTCTGAAAACAGTTACAAATATACATGACACTCTAGAAAAGAAAGTCTAAAAAGCAAACAAGATGGTGAATAAAACAGTGTCAAAAGACAATGCATACTCAAGAGCAGAATATTAGCACAGAAACATGCTGGGTTTATGGTCAATGCTTCTAGTATGTCCCTTAATGGGCCATTTTGTTATGAAAGGTGCACTAACAATAGGGACATTTACAAGGGCAGAAAATATCTTTCCTTCTATGGTATGAAACCAGATTAAATATGTAAACTGTGTTGTGAGAGTTTCAACACGCTGGCCCTCCCTGTGTTGCAGATAAGTCCTAAAAAAGTGCTGTGCTAATTCTGTCCGTCGGCAATGAAATTGAGAGATGTAGCAGGCTGTTTGGCTGACGAATTTGACTGGGTGCAGCAGGGATCTCTCCTGGCATGCCTGGCACGTTAGGGGAGACCGAGATACTTTAGGGCCGTTACGTTTATGCAGCGTCCCCTCGCGGGACGAGGCCATCCCGGCAATGCAATGCATAACAAACACAGCGCTCACATATTTTAGTGGCTTGTTCAGACGACTGCATGGTCAATAACCAGCACTGAAAAGCACGTTAGCCTGCGCTCAGAATTTATGGCATGCCGTTACTTCAGATTTATATGCAATGGCTTATGCGAATCACTGGTCAAACCTAGTTTACTGCCTTTTTTTTAATCCTCACTGCCACCAATACAGCTAAGGAATAAATCACAGAATGGATCACGGAGTAGGACCCTTTCTTTGTATCAGATTTCTTACACAAACATTACATCACAGAATTTTGGGACTCAAAACTGCATAACCCCCCCACCACCCAAGGAGATGTTTCTGAGAGGATCAGATAATTTTTCATTAGATACTAAATATCATATCACGAATAACATGACATTTTAAAAACTACAGGACTGTAAGTCACTACTGGCTGGGGGAAACACTTCAGTCTGTTGTGTAATGATAGTCTCTCCTAATCCTTCTCGGCTTTTCCCCTGAGAAATCCCTCAAGATACTGAACAGTCTATGGAGACGTGGCCATGCGAAGACCATCCTCCAGGGCAGCGTCCTGCTGGTAGCAAGAGACAGTAAGACAGCAAGAGACTGTGTCTATAATAGTGAATGCAGACATTGCAGGAGACTTTTCCTCTCCTAAACCCTTTGGCTCTATTAACTATTATTAAGATTCAGGACACATTTCTGTTGTAAACCGGCACCACGGTATGAAGTCCTGGTTCACTGCCTAGCCAGGCACCATGTCTGTCAGCACTGGCTAGCAAGTCCGCTGGAAACGCAAACTCACTACAACAGCTGTCCTGGCTCTGTTCTCATCTATTGTCGGTCATAAATCGGAAGCACTCAGCTGTGCAGAAGATGGAGGGGAGGGGGGGGGCGGGGGGGGCTGACG
>JAABNY020000008.1:13634497-13646612 GCA_015164015.2 Brevimyrus niger | reverse complement strand
GAGATGGAGGGAGAATCCAGAGTCTGGGAGATGGAGGGAGAATCCAGAGTCAGGGAGATGGAGGGAGAATCCAGAATTAGGGAGATGGAGAGGGATCCAGAGTCAGGGAGATGGAGGGAGAATCCAGAGTCAGGGAGCCGCTTTAAAGCGTGGAAATGCCAGATTATGCTCCATTTACATAATGCAGCGAAGGAAAACAAACACTCTGGGAAGTTCACTGCTCTGTTTGCTGTCTTCTTCCCCACTACGCCTCCAAGAGATGTTCACAGATGACGGTTTGATTGGTATCTTCCAGTTAACTGTATCCACCGCGGAAAGCAAGACGACCAATGGGGCTTTAATTGAATTCACAGCTGAAGGAGACATGGTGCCTTATTTCATTACACGTGTGCTGCTCTCTGCTCTCTGCTTTCTATGGGCAATTAGATGCCATGTGGCACCAACATTAGGCCTGGTTTTTATGTTTACATAACTGCTGTAATGTCTCCCACCTGACTCTTAGCTAAAACAGGGTGCTGTGAAGGTACATTTGTCAATAGGGATGATTAATCATCTGTGAGACACACAGACAGTTTAGAGCAACCTTGAAAGTCACAGTGCAAGGTCAGGCGGAAGGGCGGGGGGGGGGGAGGGGTTAGGGGCCTTGCTCTGGGGCCTGATGATGACATTCATGTGACAGTCCTGGGATTTGAACTGCCAACCTTCTGGTGACAGACGCAGAGCCCTGACCTGCTGAGCTGCACACAGCCTCCCCAACGCGGCTAAATAACAGCATCACAATAAGAAATAAGTAATTCAATGATAGCAATGACAGCAGCATCAGTAATAGCTTAGGTCTGTTTCCCGTACAGAGATCTGCCTGCTGACACGGGGCCGGAGGACGGCCAGCGTGAGGGCGGACACCTACTGCCGGCTCTACTCGCTCTCCGTGGACAACTTCAACGAGGTGCTGGAGGAGTACCCCATGATGCGGCGAGCCTTCGAGACCGTGGCGCTGGACCGGCTAGACCGCATAGGTGAGGGCTTGGTGTCCCGAATAAGGTCTGGGGTGCAGGGCCCGCCGTGGATGGGCCACCCGGCTGTGTAAGCGGTGGACGTGTCCTAGAGGCTGGCGTGCCAGTCGTCGTCCCCCCCCCCCCCGGCCCCCAAACGGCGCGCCCCGCACAGCCCGGGCAACATCTGGCTGTGGAACGGCTGCCAAGGGATTGACATTTCGGGCTTTCGCTGGGAGCCATTTTGAGTCAAAGTCTCCTGAAAACGAGGTTATTATTCCTGGTGCTGAGCAGCAGATCCCTCCATGGCGGATGGACCAAAAATGGGTCTGTCACCAAAACTGTTAACTCTCCTGACCTTCTGTAGTGGAAAAGAATTTCTTTTTAAATTAATAATTAAAAAGTGGGCCTGCTCTATTTCTGTGATTTTAGTCCCCCCCCCCCCAGATGAATCCACGTTGTCATCAACTGCTGATTTTGTACCCTTTGACCTCTCGGATTTGAGCTGCTTTGAGCCCCATAAATAAATTGTGTTTGCCTTTCTGAACTCTTCTGTATAATGAACTCATTTAAACAACGGCCGCTCCGATAATTAATCCGAACCTTAATAGGCTGAGGCAATCCGATGACCACTCACCAGATGAACTGGGGGTCCACTGAGGTCAGAGGTCAATTACTGGTCTGCGGAGATGATCTGTTTGTAATCTGTCAGTAAATCGATAATTCAGTTCTATCTGTTATTATGTAACTTTAATTCTTTCATTCAGACCAGGTTGTACTTATATTTACAAGATGTTTCAAGGCAGCAATATTTGCTGTTAATTTTTATGAATTCAAGTGACAGAGGAAGTGCAGTTTTGTGTCTGTTCATCTCTGTGTCTGTGGGCGATTGGTACGTTTGGCAGCACCCCTCCCCCACGCTCAGAATGGTTCAGCCCTTGTAACTCATCTGTAGAGTCTCTGCACATTATGGATGCCCTCTCTTCGGCGTGCTGCTGGACCTTGTCGTTCTCTGTTTGTTTTGAGGTGACTCCCATCTCCGGCTGAGCAATCAGCCCGTAGCCAAAATGCAGGTGCCTCTTTGGTGTCGACTGGCCGCCATGTGCATCACCTCATTCCTCCCCAAACCAAATTCATTTGGGTTTTTATCCGACCGATGTTTACAGGCAGAGCTGCCTGCCATGCACTTGACAACCCAGAAAGGAAATAGACCCATTTCTGCCTCTTTTTCCATATGCTGTATGTATTATACAAAGCAATGTTTCTGTCTCTGCAAATACTGTAGACATATTTTACCAACAATGGCTAAAATCTGACATTTTATACTTGCCTTTTAAAACAATGAGTTTACAGCGTGGTAATTCAGAGGTGTCCTCCTACACTGTCTGGTGTTTGATCCTCAGTTTTTCATGAATCCTTTGTGCCTTGAAATGATGGATTGTGGTTTAGGTTATAACATTTTCACTGTACATTTTATGAGGCTGCTAGCTGCAGGTTTCGATAAGCAACCAGAAGGAGAACAAAACTGCGTTTTTATGTAGCAATAATTAAATGTAGCATTTATTTTGGACTTTTATGGCACCATACAGATCGGCTGGAATGAGCTCCTCTTCCCCTTTAGCAAACATCGCCTCCTCGACACCCGTGGGCTTGGCTTTGGTTTTGCTGTTTGCGTGACGCTTTTTTCAGGGACGCCAGTGAAACCAAACAGGCCTTTCAGAATGACTCCCGGCCCCATTGGCTCTTCCTGATCCCTGAACACGTTCAGGTGATACAGTCAATTAGGTAGAAGGGTCCTTAAATGACGGAATGACCGTGAGTTTGCCAGTGTGACTTTCAGGTGGGCTTCTGCTGTTTGTACCTTTAAGAGGTGTGTTGGACCTAAAAGGTTCGGTGAAACCACCACCGTCGTCCAGATTTTGTACTTTTCATCTCACTATTTATGCGCAATTTAAACTGAAATAAAATGAGTAACATTTAAGGCCGTGTTTTCCATAATTTATTAACACATACGTATCAGATAATGCATTTATAGCGTCTTATAAATGGTGACCTTCTCACTCTCCATGGCCTTCCAGGGAAGAAGAACTCGATCCTTCAGCACAAAGTGCAGCACGATCTCAGCTCAGGCATGTTCAACTACCAGGAGAACGAGATCATCCAGCAGATCGTGCAGCACGACCGGGAGATGGCCCACACCGCCCACCTGCTGCAGTCGGGCCCGCCCCCCGCCCCACCCTCGCCCACGCCCGTCATATGGGCCCCGCTCATCCAGGCTCCCCTCCAGGCGGCAGCCGCCACCACCTCCGTCGCCATCGCGCTGACTCACCACCCCCACCTGCCTACCTCCATCTTCCGTCCTCCCGCATCCGTTCTGGGCTCCATGAAGGACCCGTCCAGCCGCCCCAAGAGGTTTGGCCCGTCGGTGGCCCGCTCCTCTGGCTCCCCCAGCTCAGCCGTCGGCTCACAGCCTGGCACGCCCCCTCCCTGGTCGCGGACCAACACGGACGTCCCCCTGCTGGCTTCCCTTCGGGGCCAGCATCCAGCGTCAGGCCCCGGGTCCCAAACAAGGTCCCAGAGGTCTGGCTCCATCTCCCTGGGACGCTTCTCTGTGTCCAGTTCCCCATCTTTCAGCACGGCACAGCTCCATCTCCCGCCCACCCAGCAGCTGGCCGCTCGGGGGAGCCAGCATTCACTGACAGGCCTCTTCCAGCAGGGGGCGCTGGGGGACGCTATGGGTGGGGCTGTAGGGGGATCTGCAAAAGGGCTTACTGTGGAAGTTACTGGGGGTGCCTCAGGGGGATTTACAGGCGCAGATGTTACAGGTGGGGTATTAGGGGCAGATATTGGGGGCATCTTGGGAAGGATTACAGGTGGTATAACAGGGGTAGACACCGGGGGGGCCTCAGGTAGATTTATTGGTGGGGTTTTAGGGGCAGATACTGGAGGAGGTACTGGGGTTGGCATTAGGGGGGCAACAGGAGGACTTAGCAGCTCGCCGGCCCCCCACACAAGCCCCCTGAGCTGCAGCTCGGCCAGCCTCCTCCAGGCCCAGCTCCAGCCCCCGCCCCGCCGGCCCTCCCAGGCTGGCTCCCTCAAGCAGTGTACGGTGGGGGGCAGGACCTCTGGAAGCGGGGGGCTCTTCCCGGAGCCCTCATCGGGCTCACCGTCGCCCAGCAGGACCTTTCCGGGGCCAGCAGCCGGCGAGTCGCCGCCAGCCGTGCCGCGGCGGGGTCTGGCCGCGCAGACGACAAGCTCGCCGCCGCTGCCCCCGGAACGCTCTCCCCTAGCCTCCCTAATCCAGTATGGCTCCCCCTGCTGCACGCCCTTGGCGCCCAGCCCCGCCTCCCAGAGCCCCGTCTCCGGCCGGACCTTCCCTTTCCTGGAGCCTTCCAGCACTTTCAGCTCCCGCAGCTCGCTGCCCCAGCCGCAGACGCCCACCTGCGGGGCCCCGCCCTCGGCCTTCGATTCGCCCCAGGGCCGCTTCTCCCAGGACCTGAGACTCATCTCCACCTCGCACCCCAGCCTCTCCCAGGGTGCCGCCTGGGCCGTCAGCGCATCGCCGCCGCGTCCGCCGCCCCTCCGGGACCTGGGGTCGTGCTTCTCGCCGTTCTCCTCCCCCACGCTGGCCAGCAGGCCCCGCAGTGCCCTCCCCAGTCACATGACTCTCTCCAGGCAGCCCTCCCCGACGGGTTTGCCCCAGACTCCATCTGCGGGGTCGTCACCCACGCTGCTGCCTCACAAAGACCTCGCCACTGACCTGGAACCAGTTCGCTCCAAACTCCCGTCCAACTTGTGAAATAGAGTCACGCCCTTCCTTCCTCTCTGGACTGACAGAAACTATTCTGTCCTGTGATATTTTCCTTTTTTTTCTTTAATCCCCAGGATCCACTGTGTTTCAAGCGTCATCATTTCCCTCCTCATGATATAACTGTGGTTTAAAAGACAGGTTGACGGGGGGTGAATTAGAGTTCTAGATCAAAATGTAGTTTAGCCTTTGTGTCCTTTGCTTCTCGAGCAGAGGATTAAGGAAACTTTGTGCCCAGTGGGTGTGGGAGCCATGAGGAACAGGGTATATATTTTCTGAACTATGCCAAGTGATCATCTTCTCCTCTGTTGGTCATACGGAGGAGAGGTCATGGTGATTCTCCACGCGGGTCCAGTTCTGCAGGTGCTTTCTGCTCTGACCCCCGCATGCTTAAGAGGCCCCTATAAAAAAAAAATAGTTTTTATAGACCTGAGACATGTTTCTGGGATGCAAACATGTCCCCTGGAGTGTTCAGGTGGGGCCGACCCTGCTCTCAGTCAGATTCTGTTTTACCGAGATGCTTTTTACCCAACGCTTTCCAAGGTGGAGCGAACGGCTCCACATCTAAAGAAAACCAAAATAATTCCTTTAGCGATCATTCCAGATGTTTTCTTATTTTCAGCATTTTTTTTTTTTTTTTACTTATGATATGATTTCTGCTGCGGAGAGTCACAGATCTGTGAGTGCAGAATATGCTAAAAACGTCACGTTTTTTGTGACTGGCTGACTGTGCTGCTCTCCTGGCGAATCACTGAACTTTCAAGAAGTCTTCCGAGTACAGGTAGCAGGGAAAGAGGCGGGACTTTGTGTTTGCCGTTGTGTGTGTGTCTGTGCGGGGTGGGGGGGGCTGAGTGGGCACATAGCTGTGGGGGGGCTAACCTTGGGTTTTTTTTCCACTAGAGAGTCAGTGTCTCACCAGAGCTTCTCTCCTACTGTACTGTATGTGTCTCTTTCCCCTGTCTTCTCAGAAAGGTTCATAGATTCCAGCCCAAATCCAGTCAGGGATTGCAAAGGAAATTATACCTTACAATAGGCAATAAGGAGTTAAATTAAAGATGAGCCGGATGTTTAGCGTACAGCCCCGTGCTTTGCATGGCCGAATGACTGCTGAGTAAATGCATTCATTCATATTCATATTATTGATGTCCTTTAGCGTAAAGTTCCGTGTTCCTCTTTTCAGAAGCTGATGAGTGTTCTGCTGGGTCCAGAGATTGTGGTTACAGGGTGGCCTAACTAGCCGTGGAAATAAACAGCCAATGGAATGCGTTACCGTATGCTATTTATTGGTGACTATAGCTGTCAGTCATTAATATGACAAAAGGAAGTCCCGGTCAAGCTGCCCCCCTCTTCCTGTCTGTCAGCTTCAGGATCTCTCGCTGCGTTGGATTCTCAGCTGGCAACTCAATCTCCCAGACTTAATTGGAGCAGACAGGCGCTCACCTTCCCTGCATGCTTTGCCCCTTTTGGGCCTGCACTGGCTTGTTGACAGCGTTCGGTCGTCGCGTAACAAGCAGACTCGACAGCCTCCGACACAATCACCCCGTCACTGCCGCTCTGTGCAGGGCTCTTGCTGTATCTTTCAGGCGCCTTTTTCAAGAACCCATCGGTTTGCTTTTGGCAGAATCTTCCAGCAGGTTCTGTCCCCCCCACCACCACCACCCCCACCTCTCCGAGACAGATACACACCCCATCTGTCCCTGAGATCCCATCAAGCAGGATGTTGCTAATACTGGAGCTCAGTGGTCAGCTGGGGAAAAGGCAGACTGGACGGTGGCCCCTAGAGGTTCCTTTATTTACCGGATTGACGGTAACAGCTGGATTTAGGGAAACGTACAGCATCTGAAAGCCATCTCTGTTGTGGCAGACGGCTGCATCCATGGCACCCGGGCAGGTGCGTGTCCAGGAAGCCTAAAGGGTGACGCGTCGCCTATAGCGATTGTGACAGTAACGGTTCAGACTGGGCCGCCACTGAGCCATAAAGACACCCGTGACGGTATTCTGGACATTGCCGCCTGTCGCCATTTTAAGAAAAGAAATCCTATTTTCTTCTGAAACCAATCCTGTTTTCTCTGACCCATATTTGGCCGAAGGTATCCAGCAGATTATTTTTTTTTTACCTGCTTACATTTCCTGTTCTGCGGCTTTTTAACAACTTGTGTCTGACGGCAGTGAGTCGCAGCCCGGAACGTTCCATCAGGGTCCGCGTGGCAGCTGACAGCTAAACCGCCGCAGTCTGCAGAGTACAGACCCGTCCCTGGGATGGAAAGGGGGCCGAGGCAGAGCAGCGTGGTCTAGAGGGCTCCCGTCAGCGGCTGTCCGGCGATGTTGGCGTCTTCATTGATTTCACCTCTTCCATTCCATGGGGAAGAAGCTAAAACCGGCGTTTGCCACTGACAATGCTGGAAGTGAGAGGTGGGTTAAATGTGCTCTGGCAATCGTTACATGGCTGAATGCAGCCAGATGCCAACACTACGAGTGGGAGGAACTCAATGAGATGGTCAGTCAACCTGAGACCCTCCAGGAACCCACAGATCATTGGTTTAACCCACTTCCCATCTGTCATGTTACCTGCTCCTCTTGTGGTAAATCACACAGGATTGGGGTGAATCCGACGGATAATCTACCCCCCATCGTAGTTCGGGAAAGTTCCAGTCTCCCGTCACTGTTTATCAAAGGCCACCTATTGGGATTGGAGAAAGGGGATTTTCAGGGGCACGCGCGCTAGGGGGCGCTCATGAGAAAGGTCGCGGTTGGCATGCGTGATGGTAACTTTAATTTAGATTAAATTAAATATAAATTTAGAGAAGGGGGCGGGGGTAATTCAGCAGAATTTTTTTTCCGGGGCTCAGCCACGCCTTTGCAGGTTAAGTATCGACTGACAGTGTGGGGTTTATAAGTTTGGCTTGATGGCGGTGGGGTATACGCACCTCAGCGTGACCCAGGTCCTGATGCAGGTTTATGTAAACAAGGCCAAGCTCGACAGGGTGAAAAGCCAGCACTGGCAGAGATACATCCATCATCCAATGAACAACATTCAATCCTGTATGTACATGTTTAAGTACTTAAACATGCTCAACATGAGGCATTATGTCACAGCTGGGCCCATGAAATGTTCAGATATGTTTGCTAACAAGTTAACTGCCAGGTTCACATTTCGAACAGGGGGGTCTATTAAGGATATGGCCCGTGACTGTAAGGATATTAGGTCAGATCCCAGGAAGGGTTCAGATGATGCTTAATCTGATTCGCTCCAGTATGTATAAATATGCAGCTGTATAGATGGGGGGGAAAAAAAATCTCGCTTCCTTACATAGTGACAGCTAACTAAATCTAGTAATTACATACAGACTGAGCGAACAATGTAATGTTATTAAGAACATCAAAAGGATGCCTGGATTATTATGTGAGTGAGATTTGAAGGGGGGTGGTCCTTAATTGCAGAAGCCTTTATAGGGCTTAAACGAGATGTGTACTGGTTTGGGGTTCAGTCATTATGTTGTATTCAGGCAGAGGTCAGCCATACCATGGGGCTCCTCTGTATTTCACATCAATCATTGTCGTACACCAATACTCCTGCGATGAGTTGAAAAGACCATGGAGATATAAAGGCCTTCTTCCGGAAAGGTCATCACATGCAGTTTATTTTAGCCCGAAACAGAATTATACATGCAAATACTGACCGCAGACCTAAATGATTCCCGGCAGTGGGGGCCCCCACATTTGCACTCATTGCCTAACTGGTACTTTGCAGATGGGTGGAGCACCAGTCTGAC
This sequence comes from Brevimyrus niger, assembly GCA_015164015.2. Lineage (NCBI taxonomy): Eukaryota > Metazoa > Chordata > Actinopteri > Osteoglossiformes > Mormyridae > Brevimyrus > Brevimyrus niger. Next base: position 13,638,039 of record JAABNY020000008.1, on the reverse strand, counting down.
TCATTCTTGTCTCCGTCCAGCGGGCCGCAAATGTCATTGCGCTCCGTCTGAGAAATACGGACAACTGGAATATCTCATATTGAGTCGCATTTCTATAGCTGCAACCCCATCCGCCCCCCCCAACGCATGGACCCACTGCCTCTCCTTACTGGCAGGCAGTGTGAGTCAGCCCACTTACTTTCACTAATGTGATTCTGTGAATATGCAGAACCTTGTGACGGTCTAACCTGGACAATTTAGTCTTCCAGCTCCTGCTGTAGTAGCACTGGACATTATTCAGGGATTCTCCGGGTGAACGGGCTTCACTGTGACAGTGCGTTTGGCCTGGTAGCAACAGTAGCATTGTCAGCAGAGGTCTCAAACCTAAATGTGGATCCTAAACTTATCTCCACCAGATAAGTGAAAAAAAACAAAACAACTGGCCATCTGCCTGGCTGCCTAATATATCTATCGCCCCCGCCCCATACCAAACACCCAACAACCAGTTCAAGACTATGTAGCACCATCAAAGATAAGCCCTTGTAGGGTTTTTTTTTTCTTGCGTATGTGTGCGGTGAGGGAATAACTCCAACTGATTTTCGAAGGACAGGAAGTCGCCGTGTCACTTCCTCTTACTCGAACTGTCAGCGGCAAACAGTTAGCGACAGTCACCACTTCTCGTTTGACAGAGCGGGCCTATGTTAAGACAGAGGCCACGAAGGCCCTGCCAAGAGGACCAGGGTCAGGGAGGTCAATCCAGCTGTGTCCCGCCTGAACCCGGGGTCCCCACCCCGGGGACACACCATTCATCAGGTCACAGGTACACGATTCGACATCCCCTCGGTGACGAGGGAGCTTTTTGTGAACGGAGATAAGAGGCTCCTCATTGATTGGCGTCGCTGATACCCATCAGACTTTCGAAGGCGCTTTGTCACCTGTGACAGGAAGGTCCTGCTTGAGGTGTGCGGTTCTTTTAGAGAAGGTCCCCGTCGCAGGGTGTCACTGCTGATAAGACAGCCGGCATCGACACGCACCGCCTTCGACAGAAAGCGTCTCTCCAAGGGAGCCCAACTTCTGAAAGTGCCCTCCGTCACTCATCCCACCCCATGCTTTCCGGAATTCTCCATCCCGTTGTGTCGCGGCGACGCCATGTTTTTGCGAAAGCTGGACTCCAATGCAGTTTGTTTGTTTGTTTCTCGGACACTGAAGGTGTGCCCCCCCACACACAGATGCTGGGCGTGTATGTCGGCCATTAATGACCATCACTCAAGGTGGCGTTTCTTTCCTAGGCTCTATTTGATATTTATTTTTCATGATTTTATCACTGTTGAAATAGAAAGGGATGATCACTGAAATGTGTACAGATGTCTTTGTCACTCTTACGTTTATGACTATTGTGTTTTTTTTGTTAACAATTAGCCTTGAATAATCTATCTTTTAATGAATACTGGAGTGAGACAGAATGTAATGTAGTCACTTCATTCTGAAATTTTATTTGCCATTTTATAATCTGAATGGGTGTCCAGAGGCTATTGCACAGACTTTATTCAGAAGGGAAACAGTATTTTTTTTTTGGACACTTCACTTTCAGTTTAATGGGTATATATATATATATATTTTTTTTATAATTTTTTTTGTCTGTGTTAAACAGGAAACTCTGGGAAATAGCAATAAGTGACGTGTGTGTGGGGAGCCGTCGTGGCCCACAAGCATATGGGCCGGAAGTCCGTCGGTAAGACATACCATGAGCGGATCGAGGTTGGTTGTTGATAAGCACACACACTGGATAATATAACAAGGTATGAAATAAAATCTAAGAGCATCCGTGGGCTCTGTTGCATTGTTTTGCGAGATGCCGTTCCTCAAAGCTGCGGGTCGGAGGCTGGGAGACCAGCCCGGCCCTCTGTGGCGTTTACGGATAATGCCTGGGCACTGCCCGATCTTGTTTCTTCGTATTTCCACACACGGGTGGAACTCATTTATCTGTATTCCAGGATCCTCGACTGTGGCCTGATTTTTAATGTACCTCAGTAACAGGGCCGGCGGCGGGGGCTGCTCGTTTGATCTCTCAGGCATGAAGGGCCACAGAGACACATGGCGCAGTAACATGAGCCACAAACACGCGCACGCATACACACACGCGCATGCATGCATGCAGGCAGGCAGGCCTTACGGCGCTGCACATTAAAATGATGAACTGCACTGTAGCAGACAGCTACAAACACAAACAGATGTAAACAATAAAGATTGACGTATGCTTGTGTGTGTGTGTTGTGTGTGTGTGTGTGTGTATGTGTGGGTGTGTGTGTGTGTGTGTGTGTGGATGGGTGGGGGTGGGGGGGGGGGGTCTCCAACTGGGAGGAACACAAACATAAATTTCATGTTTTGACGCATAAATACCACATTAGTTTTGTGGAAAATCATCTCATATTCCAACCTAAAACTATTCTGCGTTATTCCTAAATGGATCCGGCAGGTAAAAAAATGCTCTAACGGTTATCTCTCAAATGTGAATTTTGGGAGGAATGATTGGGGCGACGCTGCTGTGTTGAAAATGCGACGCCAAGCATTACTGCAGAGGCATAAAATGCAGCTGAAGGCGATACAGGCTTCCTTTGGGATGCAGGGTGTCTGAGGACTGATGCGCTATGTATGTTTTTACTCCTTATATCACTTAATTAGTTGTGTCTGGGGGGGGGGGGGGGGGGCAGACCCCCTTCACCCCAACCAAAAAAAAAGTCAGAAAGAAGCAATGCAAAAGGACCAAAAAGCCAAAAAAAAAAATCCCCCATCTTTATTTAGAAAAAAGAATTATAGCGGGTGCAAAAAAAAATCATAAAAACTTTAGGGCGCCCCACAAAAACAAGCAATGCAGCCAACTGACGACTGAACGTTTACTGGAAACCAAAGCCATCGTTTTACTGCTGCTGCGGAAGTTGCAACTGAATGAACCACGGGAAAAATCGCAACAATAAATTCAGCTTATTCAAAAATCTGTGACAAAAACTGTGACGCTTAATGCGGTGTGACGCTCGATTTCGTGCAGCGTGATACTTCACCGGTGCCAAGCGTGTGATAGAGGCACATTGAAGCATGCCTCACGTGCTTCATTACTTCAGTGGGCACCCAGGAAACGCGGGATGTTAATGCGGCGTTATGGTATACAAGGGATATTTATATATTCAAGCTGAAGCACCCCCACGACAGCAGGGAGCGATCTGTGGGAGCGCGTTCGCTCCTCGCGCACTCAGCTGGGTCCCGCCTGTCTTTTCCTCTGTCTCCCTAAAGCCGGCCTTTCTCTGTCTCCCTAATGCCCCCTTTTCAGCTGTGGGGATGAAACTCCTTTAGTGCTTGTCGGGTCGGGCTCAGGAATAATTAATCCCCCTTTATTGCCCTGTGAAATCGGGACTTGAGGGATCTGCTCCAGACAGAGTTTCCTTTTTAAAACGCTCGATTAAATGCTTAGTATACGGTAGGTTCCTCGCCACCTCCCCCCCCCCTGGCGCCACGACGCTCTCCCTCCACATCCACCCACCTGTAGCTCGCCTTCGCCCCGCGCTCCC
>JAABNY020000008.1:13476149-13499594 GCA_015164015.2 Brevimyrus niger | reverse complement strand
CGCAGATACGTAGTTGGGATTATTAGTCAAGCCCTATAAATAGGCATGGTGGTACAGCAGGCTACACTGATTGGTCTTACAGCAACTCTGGACATAACGGCCTGTGTTCCAGGTCCCTTAAAGTCCATTATAACGGGAGGTCAACAGACGCAGGAAGAGGAACAGCAACGTTTCTACTTCACTTCTGCATTATTTTCGGCCTGTCAGTATGGCAGTAAAGGCGTTTCCCCGACCGAAAGTTGCGCAACAGATGTCAGCTGAAACGGTTATGTGACTTTTTAAAACGCAATGCCTGTAACAGTGTCGAGCCCTTTATATGAAACGAGCCTGTCGGCAGGAGCCGGTAAGAACAGCTGGTGGAGGATACGGAGGAGAAGCTGACCCGAGGACAGGAGCAGGACGCTGTGCCGGGTTCCGTCTGCCGCCGTCACGCTGTCCGCCTCTATGCGCGTGTACCGGAGCCTGCTGATGACCAGAGGCCCGTCACCCACGGGCTTCACCCATTCCTCCATCTCCAACGGCCCCATCATCATTTTCAGGACGTCCCGTGGAAGATTCATGCTGTCGCTAACGCACTGGGTGACACAGGACGGGAGAGTCATCGCCTGACACATGCGCTTTTCGTCGATTGAACTCCCTGCCGACCCACCTGGTACTATTAAGTGTTGTTGTTGCCTAATAAGGGAAATGAGGGCTTTAAGGTGACATCACGTGTGTTGCGGTGGGTTCACACCATCCCAACACTTAATGTATAGAAAAGGCTAAACTGAAACACTTTTTGTCATGGATTTCAGAGAAATATATTTTACAAGTGCCACTCTACATCCTCAATAAACATGCATATGTAATTTTTAAGTGTAAGAAGGAGCACCAAGACTCAAGATTGCAGTCATGTGACCGTGATTTTTTTCTCCCCCCACCCTCCAGGAGAACATTTAGACGTATGTGTTTGTTTTCCTGCGTTCAGTGTAGACCTGTCCCACCATGTCATAAACCACGCGTCCCCACCTAAAAACCTGTTTATTTTTGGTTGGTGAAACCATGCTAAGCCTAAATATTTATGCATGTAGGGTTTGTGACTAAACGTATTACAGAGTAGCATCAGCGTCGACTTCCGTACCGTCCCGGGCCTTGGATCCGGAACCGGGCCGGATTGTCCTCTGAAGGCGGATGTTGTGAAGACACGGTCGATGTCGCCCAAGGTGTAAATACACACTGCCGACATGTTCCTGCGAGACGCGAAAATTGTCAGAATCCATTTGCCTCTATTGTAAGTTCCATTTGTATTTACCTGTGATATTTGACAATTTTGCGTAATGCATAATTATTTCCAAACTGGTTCTTACATATCATGCAAAGGCTCAGAGCCCCCATCCTTTGGAAGATGCTCGGAGTGACACCTTTGTGGTCCATGCTGTCCCCTCTCAATCAGAAGGAGTAGCTGCTCTATTTGTTGGTTACGGCAGTTTTTTCATCACAGTGCTCATAACCAAATTGTGACACGGCCTCAACACGTCTCACCACCTCCCACCTACCACCAAAAGTGTGACACTACTTCCAGTGAAGCCAACAGCTCTGATGTCAATCACCTCAGCTCACTTCCTTTAAGGGTTTTGCTACACACTGCAATTTACATCTATTTTCTGTTTGCAACACTGAGGATTTTATCACGGTGTGAGGTAACTCCCCATGTACTTCGTTTTTGCATTCGGCCTTCAAGTTGCCCAAGGGACAAATCCACACCCTTCCAATCATTGCTTCTAAACAGGTGCTTCCTGTCAAGCGACACACATTACTGAGAAGTGTTTCTGCAGTGTGCGAACCGCTGCCTCGGGTCACATGACGTGCGACGCTAGGAGACACACGGGTGGTGTCCTGACCCACAGACAGCACAGAAGCCGTACCAGCCGTTGCTGAAGAGTGCGTACACCCGGCTCTCATTCCATCTCTCTGCATGTAGGATGGTCACGTCCACCAGTTTGCTGAAGTACAGCTTTCTGTCAGGGATGCCGCATGAGAGCCGGGCTCTCAGATGGGACGTCCAGGACTTCTGCAGGCAATTTTTCGGGCCTCCCCGGTCCACCTAGCACAGGCCACAGGTAAACAGGGTCAGTGTTTCCCGATTCTGGTCCTGGGTGACCCCCGGACAGCTGGGAGGAAGCAAAAATGTGGACCAGATGGGGGGTCCCTGAAGACCACACCGTTTATCAGTGAGTGTCTCCTTGGGGCCCAGGAAGGGACAGTAATTGTCTCTGTGTAAGCAGGGAAACTCTGGCCACCCCGAACCAATGGGCTCACAGAGCACAAACACGGCCCAGTCCATCATAAATAAACAGCCCTTAGATATCCTGTTTGTTATCTACAAGGTGAACATCTGCAGTGTTTTAGTAATGAAACCATGACTTCCAATTGCAGCTCCTGAGCCTTTGATCCAAAAAGATCCAAAAGAAACATCCATTTCTTGGAATCAGTAACCGGTTTAACTAATACTACAACACTTGGTGTGGTATGGTATGGTAATGACTAACAACACCAATTTCCAACTAATACAGTACATGGTAATTCATAAAACCCACATGAACCCAGCATAAGACGTATAAGACAATGACTTTTGCTCACACTCACATCAAATACCCAAGATAAGTTATCTCCCCACCGCTCTGTGCTTCTATTCAACACTTTTGGCAAAAAGTGGTAAATAAAATCAATTCATAATAAAATAATAAACGAACCCATGTACACAAGGACTCTTGGTTCTCATTCCCATTTTCTCACCTTCAGTGATGAAGAACCCAGAAACCAAAATGCCATCTTTAGTTCATTTAAGGCGGTGGGAGGTAGGGGGGGGGGGACACTTACTTTGCAAACCTGTGTGACAAGAGGGACCCAGAGCTCAGCCTCCCGCGACGGGTCCGGATTCTTCTCCCACATGAAGGCGTACACCTTGTCCTGCAGCTTGTCCTCTCTGGGTCCGCTCCATGCCAGTGCTACGTACTTCGAGTCTGATGAGGCCCGAAGCAGAAAGGCTTGTCTTTAATAACCTATCACCCAATGGTGGATCCTCAAGCAGCGCCTGCATGTGTACGTTTACCAGGAAGTTCCATCCATCCTGCAACAATTTATCCTGGACAAGGTCACAACAACAGAGCCCATCCCCAGGCAACGCAGGGCACAAGGCTGGGGTAGGAGGCAGGTCGTCATCAAGCTCCAAACCCACTGAAAAACGCCTCCCACACAAATACACCATGAAGTTCCCTAGTAAAATCCCAATCATGCGACAAACAATAAAATTACTTCTGTTTTCATACGTGACAAAAGCTGCCTGTAATAGGACCGAAACCACCCCAAATTAACCCTAAGGTTCAGCAGAAACAATAGAATGACTGTGACCTTTAAACTAACTGCTGTAACTGATGTACTACCAACTACAGCTAGGCATCGGAATCATTGTACATAGAGACCCCCCCTTTTCTACCTTGGGTGTTTTCTTGATTTGACCAGATGCTGCCCATTTTTCCGTCATTCCAACGACGAATTCCAATCTTGCCACCCGACTTCTCATAACTGGCAGTGGTGTACAGTTCTTCCTCTAAAACGTGCAGAGGAAACCCGAGACATCATTGTGGGTCCCCAAACAGGCTATCACTGTGATTCCCACGAAGTTTTGCTTCATTGCAATTAAAATGCAAAAGAGAACAAATAATGTGTACTTTTATAATACAGGATCCCTTCAACATACGTAAAATAAAAACCGCTACCCCGGTAGCCAGCATGTGCAATTATTATTTCTCTTATAAAATAATTAAAATCTGATCATTGGCATTGCCTTTGATTCTCAATATTATTGTAGACCACTGGTCTCAAACTCCAGTCCAGCTAAGCTACACAGGGCTCCAGCCCGCCAGGACTGCAGTTTGACACCCGTGCTTTAAGCAATAAGATTTCGGGTTTGATATCAGTGTTGTCAATGTTGGATTTTCTTTTAAGGGTGTCTTTTACTTTTGTGCTGGTTCTTCTTGGTCAATATCAATGAAGGCAACCTGATATCTGGGTGTTGACAACTCGATTCTTACTGGCCCCGCCTCCAACATTCTGGTCGATAGACGACCGTACCGAACATGAGCCCACTGTCACACCCCCGTTCGTGCCGATCCCCCTGTGCTACGCCCCCTCGTTAACCTCATGTGGATTCCCAGTGTTTAACAGCTGCTTCTGGTTGTTGTCATGATTCCAGTGTATTTAGTCCACGTTTCTGTTTGTTTCTCCAGTCCGGCCATTGACGTTATCTGTGCCTTGGAGTGTGTTGCCACAGCGATAAAGCCCCTTTTATTCGCCTGCACGGTTTCCTGTTTCCCCGTTGGATCGTGACAGCTGTGGTCTGGACGTGCAGAAAAGAGTTCATGTTGCTCGCGGCCACCCCAGGGAAGCATTTTTAGAAGCCAATTTACCAATAAACAGCGACGGTGCTTGCTCATCCGCGCCAAACGGGGCGATTCCTTGGGCAGGTAAAGGTTCACTGCTGTTGGTCAGCTTCGTAGACTGTTGCGGGAAACAAAAACATTCAGACGAACCAAGACTAACAGTAGGAGAATAAATCAGTGAGAGAAAGCACCTGGCATACCACAGTACAGCACAGCGGTCTTCCGTGGGTTCCACAAACAAAGAGGCGCTGTGCTTTTGGATGTCTGTGCATTAAGGTGACATTGAATGTCAAGGGGATCTGCAATTAGACACAATAGAATCAGTGTGGCTAAACATGACCAAGAAAATCCCATAGTTCCGTGTCTTTTTTTCTAGATGCAGTTTTTTTTTTTCTTAGAGATAAGCAAATAAATCGGTCTGCAAGGTAAAAAGACTTTAAAATTGTGCGCAGAAGCTGATGCAAAACTCCAGGAGAAAAGTCTGAAGGCCAGTATTACAGCTTTCTAATCTATCCTACCTCCGACCGGCGGTTGTTCTGGAAATCGATGAGGATGAGTTTGCCGTCGCCGCCAACGTACAGGGAGGTGTCAGTAGGCCCCTGAAGAAGCTCTACCCGGCTGTGATGACCCCCCAGGAAGTAGAATGAGGTGTCATCTGTGAAAGCACAAAGGAAATGGCCCTCAAGGAGAACCTACCCAGCAGCCTGAATCTTTACAAGCATAAGAAAGACGACTTACTGCTGGACTTTTGACTGGCCATGACCTCTGAGCGCTTCAGTTCTTCAGGTGCAGAGGGAGAGAGCGAACGAGAGCAGCTTAATCACTCTTCAAAAACGCCGCGCGCATTTAGCACAGAGACGCTCAATTCACAGCCAGTCGCACCTCACTCCACTAAACTTTTTTTCGAGTCGCTTCAGCCGGTCAAAAGCAGTTAACGGCAAAAAAAAATAATCGAGCTTGTGGAAGCAAGACAGTGTAAACAAGATACCAGAATAATTTACATATCTGGAAAAAAACTGTAAAAAGTGACTGTAAAAGATTTCAGGGTTTCCATGCATGTGGCGTGACACGTTTTAAGACTCTCGCATACATGTAAATGAGTGTGCAAACTTACTCTACATACCAGCATAATTCTTTACACCGGCCAACCCTAATCAAGTGCGGAAGCCACGTCCACGAGAGAGATCCGTATACTGGCTTATTTGACTTAGAATGAACGTCTTTATTTATAAAATCAAATTAAAATAAAATACGGTGTCCTGGTGGATGGCGCACAACCCTGCTTCTACACATATTTCATAACGTGACAGTGAACATTAAAAAGCAAAAAAAAAAAAAAACTGTTTCTGTTTATTTATGCTATTCAGCTTTGTGGTGAATTTCCTCGTTACTGTCTGGGAGGGGGAGGGGGTCTTGTTTTCTTTTCCATAAAACGTGAAATTTGTCCATATATCGGTAGGCCTACGTGTTTCCTATCTGAAACTGACTGTGGCACTGACATATAGGATTCTGTCATACCGTCCAGAGGTTACACAGCGGTATCTTTTAACCTTTTTAATAGGGACCTTTCCGAGGGGGAGATTCAGTGCAAAATTACATGAGAATGCTACAGTAAAAGTTGCTCAAATTTGGTGGAGATGTAGCCTAGGCCTTTGCCTTTCAGGGGGTACCAGAATATACCGTGTTGTATACACCAATGTTTGTACCTTATGGGATAATCCTGAGAAATGAGCTGTCCCACCTGGATCATAACATAAAATTACATGGATTTCAAAGTGCATTCTTTTAAATGGTATATTAAATCTGACCAGATTTGTTTAGGAAATAGCTTTGAGTGTTCGCTTGCAGTCTGTTATTTTCCTAAACCGTACCGCTAATACCGTAACTTCATGTCTATGCGTGGCCCTCACACTTTAAGCGCGTATGATTTGACCATGTTTCGGCAAAGCGCGGATAGCTTAACCGCAGTGTCACACTGCAGTATGTGTCTTTAGTACGAACCATTATATTTAACCCAAATTTTTTATATAATGGGTTTTCTGGCATTTTGTTCACAAGTATAGAAGTTGTTCGTAAGTCCGACGTTCTTAACCTGGGACTGCCTGTTGATCAGGAAATAATGTCTGTTGCTCCCGGGTTCCCATGGTCTTTTTAACAACTTGTTTTCACAAGTGATGTGGATGTTCCATGCGCACAATATGAATCATAACATCAAGAATCATTCATGCAAACAATTGCTCAAATTAATTAACATCACTACAACCAATTTCTATATAGTCATGTAATGTAAATCAAGTTCTGACTTCTAATTCTTATTTTAGTTTCTTAGTCAAGTGTTCTTCGGATCTTATTAATGGCACTGGTGCCTTGATCAGAGACCAACCCTAGAGGTTTCTTCTGGTTTTTCGGTAATTTTCGTGTTGGTTGTCTCATACGTCAAGGAACTGGACTGATCCACATCAGATGTGTTAAGTCTCTTTCTATAAATGTATTAACCTAAAGCAGTGCTTGAAGTGGGTCGGAACGCAGCGAAACGCAGTTCCGGAACTTCTGTATTTTCGTCTTTTGGGTTCCGCCAATATTTTCTGCGTTCCGGTACTTAACTGATCCGACGCAGCGATAGTGGCCCGAGAATAGACAATATCACAAGACCGATAATAGACCACATTACCCACAAGCCACGACAGTGCCCTATCATTATGCATCCAATGAGTCCCAATCAATCGCATCAGGGAAGCAATGCAAACTGTCAAATGTCAAATGTCGGAAAATTAGAGTTCCTGCACTTATGTTTTTTTGACCCAAAGTGTCTTCTTTTCGGTCTCTCTCTCACACTGAGAGCCAAACAAACAGATCAACTTGACTCTGATGTTACATTCTTGTTATGATCCGTTGGACTGATGCTATTATTTCCGGTGAACTTTTTCCAGGAAATATTTACGCAGACACGTTTCTAAAATTTTTTTTTTTTTTATTCCCGTTCCATATTTACTTTTGTGCCTTTATTGTACATTACCAGCCAAATGTTTTATATATGTTTAACATATCTGATTAAGGAAAATACCAGGGATTGCCGACTCACGCAAGAAATCCTACGGCAAATCTATATTAATCTATTATAAACCCAAAATTAGCTGCATTAAAAAGCGTATGGGTTGTTTGCAAACCCTTCAAACCATTTACAAGGTTTTAAAATCGATACATACATGTGAATGCGTGTGCATGCGAGTATAAACTTATCTGGAATAGAAAATCTCACTCCAGCCAGCAGACCACCGTTGTCAGACAGTCATGCTTTTGTGCCTTTTTCGGCGTAACACCTGCTACCGTCATTTATCTATATACATTTTCATATACACGTATCTACTTAATATTGATGATAAATATACCGTTTTTGTTATGAACCAACAGGGTGAACGCTTTGTCATTAAAACTGGGTGTAAAGTTTTACAGTTAAACCCTCTGAAGATGATATGCCGGACAAGTTTATGTAAATCGCTCTGGCTTAAGAACGTCTGTCAGATGCCGTAAATGTTAATGTAACATGCATACATTTCTTTATAATTCATTTACCTTCCGCGTTCAGCGTAATCCTCGGTTTCTGCGCTAAGTCCGATCCTTTGGCGAAACATGACAAAAACCAGCACATATAAAAAAAAACAAAACACGTTTTTTTCTTGAATTCCATTTACGTCTTGAGCCAGCCGTACAATTTAAACATTGAGTGGTTGATAAACCAGCCGAGAATGTCCTGTCTTTCTGTTATTCACGCATAATAATGGTGTCCAACTGAAACGCTTCCACATTATACATAACCGATACCATCACCGCGGACGCCCCCCCACCTTTTGTCTGGGGCAAAGTGAAATTGGCTAATAGTTACGGGCGTCACCGCCATTAAATCTGAAGGGGACGTGTCCCCCTCACATTTCAGAATTATTCGTTTGGACTCCCCCCACATTAAACATAAAATATTAGTTTTATGCCAGTGTGTCCCCCCGACATCCAAAAAGCCCCCTGCAAATCAGCGTCATCGCAGAAGTTTGCGCCCTAGGCATCCGGCTATGTCGCGTATAGGAGTAAGAGGCGTTAATGGTTAAAAATTAGTAAAAGTCGTGGTGTCCTGTGTGTGTACGGTAGTTCTACAATATGCACCGATTTTGGAATCACTGAGTTCCATGGCACATGTTCCTCTTTCCTTTTTTATCATTACATTTTAGAACACACTTTTTTGCCTAAAATATGCCTGTTTCCTTTCCTGTGTCTTTTGCAAGGTTTCGTTGTATTTTGAAGAAATCTGAAATTTAGCAATTTCCCTGAAACCTCATCTCACGGCAGACTGTGTCAATGAACTAGTTGATCTCGCAAGACATCAGGTTTACAAGTGTTGGGTGAGACATCTGACTCCTGAGTTCTGTCTAGATGTGACGAACCATGGTGAATGTCCTTTCTACATCACAGTTAGAATTTGGTGGAATCAACAGCAGCTTCTTCAACTGACTGAGCTCCTTGAATCTAAACTGCCCTGAGCTCACAGATCTGACCTTGGATAGCCTTCCCCTGAACTCATCGATTGGAAAGTTTTTGTAATTTGGCACCAGTGCTTCCAGGTTAGTTACGAGTCCTGCGTTATGCCTTAACTAACCTGGAAGTGATGATTCGACTGAACAGCATCCAGGCCCATTAAAATCTTATAGACCTGGATCATGTCCCCCTTAGTCTCCTTTGCTCACACATTCTAAACACACTCAGCTCAGCTATCCCCTCCTCATAAGACATTCCTCTAAGACCACCAGTCATACATTGAAGATGCAGGTGGGTACAATTTATTTTCAGTGAATATAAAATTGTACACACCCCTGTCAGGTATTTGTGTTGTATAAAAACGGGACCACCAGGGCTTGTCCTTTGAAAAATGCAGGCGCACACAAATTTGTGCACCTAAAAAGTGCGAGGTGCACAATTTTACCATACATGTACACAAATACATTGTCATGATTTCTCGTGCATGCATTTTGTACAGGTCATATGCGTGCTGTGTGCGTGTACATACTAATCGATCTATCTACGGACATAATAAATGCAAACAGTGAGTCATATAATTTATTCAGACCTTAGACTACAACACAGGCCTGACCGATGAAACCAGGGTTGTTCAACTTGAAACATATCAAAATGGACAGACAGAGACGAAGTATCGCAGTCGCAGCGCTGTCTTAACTCGGTGGGTTTGCCATGGTCGGTTGTAGACGCTAGATAGTAAATCTCGCCCAACATACAGCACATTTTTCGACCATCACGACTTGCTTAGCTGTGAGACAATGGACTCACCTCTAGAACCATTTCCTTTCCGCCTAAATTAGCAGTTTTACTTGGCAGAATCCCCCTTCACATCATGTCCCACTTCAAAAACGTCGCATTCTGACACGGATGACCCTTACTATTCATTATTTTTGTTTTTTTTTCGACGCCATTGTTGTCATAAATACAATTTGATTCTTTTTTATTGATAGGCGTGCATTACTTTGCGCAGCTCTTCACCATTTTAGGCGCGTGATGGCATGCACGCGCAATTGCGCACCTTAAAGGACTAGCCCTGGACCACTGAATTAGTCATTTCAAAACGTTTCCAACCTTTAATGTTACCTATAATCTGTACAATTCAATTGAAAAACATACAAATCTGTTAGGGGGGGGGGGAAATACAAGATTTTTTAAAATTTATTTATCTGGATGAATGATTGGTTGGGCTCTCTCAGTTTGCTCCCCCAGGGTGAAAAGCCTAGAATAGCCCCTGTGAGATTTTGAGTATTGCTCTGAACTCTGATCAGTGGGGGAGCCAATGAGAAGGTTGCTTAACACATACATAATACATGCTTATAATCTCTTGTATTGGCAGTTTTATTATTAAGAATATATCTTTTTTATTAAGAATATATCTGCATATATCTTGATCGGTGGATACAGTACCTCCGAGTACCCCCGTGTTTTGACCCATGCATGCCGTATGGTACTGTGAAATAAGAAATAGGTAATTAAAAATTCATATTTAAAGAATGATTGTCGTTCTTTCTATTCATTCATAGCAACAATTAGCTGTAAACATTCAATATTCAATCTGCATATATTTTTACAGTATTTCAAGTTTCTATTCGGTGTTGATTGTTATGTCATTGCATGAGATGGTATACATATGTACTGTATACGTTAAAAATATTTCAGATGCATTTAGGACTAAATACGTCTTCCATCAGCCTTTCTATCCATTAACCTACGGCTCAAAGACTAGCTGAAAGCGAAAAGAAAATCCGCGTTTAAGTGCACTTTCCCTGGGTGAACAACAGGTGCCGCTTTTGTGCTAGGCTAATATTCAATGGTGAGTTTTATCTTACTGTGGAACCAAAGATAGATCCACCGACTAGACTTAACGATGAATTATACATATCGGTGATATCGCGGGTGGTATAAATGAAATACCGAGTCTGTTTTGTATTAGTACTGTATCTGGCTCAATACCTAACATATTACTAACAAAACGACTTGCTCACCCCCCATTGTTTTGGGAGTGTAGTTAGACTGAAAAACAGCTGTGTACCATTTTATTTTTCTTCATTTTACGTTTTTTTTATAGCTTCTATTTTACTGGGTCCTACCGTTTTACTACTATTTTACTGTCTTCTGTCAATCTATTGTATTTTACTCATGTATTGAATTTTTTATCCCTATGTAAAGCGTTTTGAACTGTATGAAATGTGCTATATAAATGAACTTGCTTTGTGTAGCCTTTGTAGGCTGCATTCTTTGAAGGTCGAACAGAAAGAGCGGTCAAATGGGACAGCCTAGCCTACAAATAGTTTCCTATAACTGGAAATCTTCTCCACCAGAATCTTACAACCCGAACCTGAATTTTTAATACCACTAAAGCAACCTAAATTGAAGTTGATTTCTTTAATTCAAGTTCAAGTAATGGAATTCAAGTTTACCTTCTTCAATTTAGGTTCAGATAAACATATTCAGATTCAGGTTTTGATAATCATATAATGAAATTAAAGGGTAACATTCTGATTCAGGTAAATACATTCAAATTCAGGTTGTGGTTGTGGAGTCCGATTTGATACCATATAAAAGTGAAACAGATAACAAATGAAAAACATACAGAAGGCCTTCTAATTAAGTGTCACACTCCACTCATTATTTGACCCTAGTGACCCTTACACTAAGTGTGAGGTGCCTCAGGGCCGTTCTTACACATCCCAGCGGAACAGAATTTTGACACCGGAAATTGAGAGCTGCTGACTATGAAGGTGGCCTTGGAGGAATGGCGACATTGGTTGGAAAGAACGATGCAACCCTTACAAGTCTTTATTGACCACTAGAACCTGGAGTACGTCAGGTCAGTCAAGCAAATGAATGCCAGTCAGGCACGATGGGCCTCCTTACCTGTTTCGATCTTTAAGGACAGCTGTGTATCAGCATCCTGGAACATAACGGCCGATGCTTCTATCCCATCAGTTTATTCCTTCTTCGGTTCAGGAGGAACCTATTAGTTTCTATTCTACCCGAGGATTGCTTTTTTGGACGGGTGGGCTGAAATCTGGTGGGGGTCGTCCATAATGCCAATCAGCAGGATTCACCTCCAGTGGACTGCCCTCCAGGAAGGGTGTTTGTGCCCCCCCCCCCCCACCACCACCTTCTGAACCTTTAAAATACACTGGATGTACCTCTCTCAGGTCTGGCCATCTGAGTGTGTCCAATTTTGCTCACAAAACATTATTACTGGCCTAGCTGGAGATGCATATTGTCCGGGTCACCAACAAAGCGTCCAGCAAGTCAAAAAATATGTTGGAGATATGCTCTGAGTTGGCACTCGGAAGGGACTGGCGGAGGTGGAAAGTTCAGGTTCCGAGAGTACAAATCCAGACGTTTTTGTTTTTGTTTCAACCAACAGTTGAGTATAAAGAGTCATATTCACTAAGTACTGAGTTGGCTGAAACAAAATCTTGGCTTGGATTTGTACTTTCTGGACCTGAACTTTCCACTTCTGAGAACTGGAAAGAAATCTCTAAGAACATAGATTGAATTTTTTAGTGCTGAAAGCTGGACAATGAATTAGCAGGACAGGAAGAGGATATCTTATTTGGGGCATATTTTGAGATGGTCCAACAACATTGTGCTCAGAAAATGTAAAGAGGGCAACCAGAAAAAAGAGGGCATCAAAAAACTGATGCTCTAAATCAGGGCTGTTCAACTCTGGACTTTGATTTCAAATCCAGGTCATGTTTTCAGTTCTCCCAGGTAGCAGAGCATGGGGGACCATCCCAACATTTTCAAAAGATGCCCAGGGATCCATCTAGAACCTCAAAAGGTCAGGGTCTCAGATTATTATTATTATTTTTTTTTTTATCCAAAGGATTGAGGTCTGTGTACAGGCCAGTGTTTCCATGACTACACTGGGATCCACATAGACCACCACACCAGCACCTCCTCCAGCAGACCACCAGCTGTGGCCTGGACTACCAAGGGGTCACTGGCTTATCGGGGTAAGGTGGTCCGGGCAAAATGTAAGTGAACAAATACAAAGTCCATTTAAACTGTGGTGCCTTAAATCCAACTAGTTACCCCAACAAGCCAGTAACCCTGCTTTGTAGTACAGGCCACTGGTTTCCCATCCAAGTAATAGCCGGGCCCAAACCTGCTTCGCTTCAGAAGTATTGCCTGGTTTGAGCTGCAAGTGATATGACTGTATCGTTGTCGTTGTTGTTGCCAGCATATAAATGTTGAGCATCTTGGACCAAATATTAAAGGTACGGCTGCTCTGATTGGACGGACTGCATCGCTACGGATACGCTGAGCTGGCTGGCTGAGAAGGAGATGGAGTACACAGAACTGCAAATGCTGGTTTTTGTCATTTCAGTTTGTTGAGTTTCTTTGAAATTTCTGTGCCTTTTGGGTTTTTTTGGGGGGGGGAAAAAGCACCTGCAACCTTAACGCCGAAGCTCTTCGGAAGTGAAAGCTGAAGGCATTTGTTTGTTGGAACCCGTTCTCTCCCGCGTGCTTCCTCTCATCCGTGTGGCCGCCTCCGTCCACACAAGCGCCCACAACCGCCACGTTAATTATGGGATATTCCGTTGATGCTGTGGTTGTGTCATAAAAGAAGGATGTG
The DNA here is from genome assembly GCA_015164015.2 of Brevimyrus niger. NCBI lineage: Eukaryota > Metazoa > Chordata > Actinopteri > Osteoglossiformes > Mormyridae > Brevimyrus > Brevimyrus niger. Next base: position 13,486,010 of record JAABNY020000008.1, on the reverse strand, counting down.
GGGCGAAAAAAAAGCAACAAAAAACACAACGTGAGCTGGCCTGCCGTTGTCCCACAGAAGACATCGCGAGTCACATTCCTGTGTTGGCAAACTACTGCTCTGTTCTCCAATTTGAGAAGAGGTGGATTCATGTGAGACTAAAATGTGCTCACAGTTGCAGTAATTAGTCATTCAGATGTCGCGAGATCCAGGCCAGCGTGTCCGCAGGCAGAGACATCGTGTATATTTACAGACTGATCTTGGTTTCCCTCCATGTTGCCTCACAGCAGGGTGCTACATGACAGACTGTATGAACTGGGACTGTGCGGATTCACCATATTGCCCATGACTTTGGTGTGTTAGTTCACCCCAGTAAGACTGTGGAGAGGGAGGTGGAGGCAGCAATTTATTTTCCCTGCAAAATCTAGCATGTAGGAATCCCATGTGATTGAAACACAGGAGACCTGCAGAAAATGACCGTACAGATTGCTGGTGCAGAGCTCATACACATTGCCTGTCACTAATGAGTAATTAGACTCCGAGTCAAACTCGTAGCATCTACTGAAAACAGACACGACCCTTCAGATCAGATCTTCCAAACGAAGCATCAGAAAACGGCTCCGATGTGCTCAATGACGATTTTTCACACTTGTTGCTCAGCCGATGGTTTTCTGGGAAACGTCGGTCTTCTCCTGAAGGTACCACAGCACTTTCACTTGTGCGATTGGGGTTTACAGCTAGGTAGCTGACAATACTTTTTCTTAACCTCTGCATCACCTGCTGCCCAAGGGAAGTGGAAGGCCTAAGGGAAATAATGACGCATAACCCATGTAATAGAGGGGTATATACTGGCAGGGCTGCATTTTGAGTATTAAGTGCCCCTGGGAACAGCACACATGACGTCACATCAGAATGAAACAGCTGATTGGCGGCTCAAAATTCGGAAATGCAGCTGACATAGTGATACACAGATTTTCAGCTAAATAAGTTAGCATTAACTAAGACATTTGTCGTTGGGAGGAGGCGGTTTAGGCTGGGGGGGGGGTGCTGAACTTGGCTCCCCTGCCAAAGTATAACAATACGAAATGCCGTATTGTTGATCTGGGTCAGCACACTGGTTTGTTCTTGAAAAGCTTCGTGTTTGTCTTCAGGCATAGCGCACGCTATCCTGATGTGTGTTTATGGCACGGAGACAGTGTGGGGCAGAGTGGAATACGTGGGTTAACGGGAGCTGACAGTTTCTAAGTAATGTGGATCATGTGGGCGGATTAATACAGAATTAACTGAGAACCGAGGACAGACAGCAAACAACGATGAGTCACACAGGGGGGTCGGCAGGGCATAGGCACCATGAGCGGCGGTTCCTGAACAGCTAGCCTTCCAAAATTTACTTTGGGAACCATTATCTCAGTAACACTGGTATAGGTATACCGGTATACTAACTGTGTACATAGCGTCTTTTCAAGTATTAGGCTATATGCTCCGTTGACCAACCTGACAAGGGCTCCAGGGAATCTCTCGTTTACATAACTAAAATTTGCAGAAAGTGTACACTTCCCAGCACATGCACTGCAAGTCCTTTCCTTTTCTCCAACTTTTTTAAATTAAAGGGTGATAATCAATGCCCAGAGATAATAAGTCGGACTGAAAGTCCACGGTGTTAGCATCTGAGGCTCAGGACGCTCGCCGGTTTGATAACCACCCACCTTTCGGGGCAGCGACTCCGCCGCCGCTGCCTTCGCTTATTGGCTGAGCGCGAGTCGGGGCACCAAGCTTCGCTAAACGGGAATCTGAAGGAGCCATCAGAAATGACCAGAAAGCACGATTTCAAGTTTCAGCCTGGCGCATAAATTAATTCAACACAGCATACCTCCGTAGTGAAGAGCTTCTGAATATAAATGAGAATGGTGCACTTAGAAGGTAAGCCAGCTTGCACTTAATTAACGCGCCACTGTAATGTCATTCGTTTTTTATTTAAGGTTCAATCAAGTTAAAATTTGTGATGTGTAGCAATTTATTAACATATTTTTTTTTATGAACCTTATATTATTTTAAGTCACTGAACGTTTTCTTTATCTTGAAATTGTTGTTGAAATTGTTGTTTTAAATAACTCTGTCCTGGATTTTCTGAGATCTATATATATGGACGGAATTTATAATTTTTTTATGTCCAGAAATCGTGGTTGGTCTAATCCCTGCTTAAATGTGTACACCATGCAGGTCTGACACGCTGTTGCAGCGCTGTCGCCTCACACCTCTGGGATTCGGGTTCACGTCTCTGCCTGGGATACACGTGTGTCGCGTTTGCATGCGTGGTCCCCGTGTTGTCGTGGGGTTTAACCTGGGTGCTCCGGTTTCCCCCCTGTAGTTCAAAAATATGTTGAGGTTAGCTGGAGTTGCGAGATTGGCCGCAGGTGTGAGTGCGCCCTGCGATGGGTTGGCGCTTCATCCTGCATTGGTCCCTGCCTTGCGCCCGTAAACTTCGCCATAGGGTCCAGACATTGTACAGGACAAGTAGTTTCAGAGGATGGATAGATGTCAAAGAACCTGTTTGTAGCATTTCAGTTCAGTTTCTCATCCATAAAGCTAATGCTGACGAAAAATCTATAAGCTATTGTGAAAACCGGATTTTCACGTATTTCACACCACGATAAAACTGCCGGTTAACAGGCAGTTTCCAACTTTTCAAAATTTGCACCACACGGAAACTACTTATCTGTAGTAAGTCAGGAACTTAATCGTTTTGCAATCAGAAAACATATTATTGCTTGCGAAAGGTAGCATACGTCATTTTTAAATGAATAAGAAAAAAATAGTCGATATGAAGTGCTTTTTAAAAAGATTTCAATTGTAAGAGACATGCCGTTTAAAAAAATATGAAGTGGATCATTATGTGAGATAAAGGAGAACTTTTACGTATAATTGTGTAAAAATCATAAGTATAGGCCTACAATATTTATCTTGACGGAGAATGATAGATAGATAGATAGATAGATAGATAGATAGATAGATAGATAGATAGAAAAATGTGTGTGGCGAGGTGTTGTACCAAATATTTTTTATTTTTTAGCTTGTTGTGACATTTTTAGCTCCCACAATATAAACCTCAGTTTTAATAAAAAAAAAATATAATTAATTTAAAAATAAACAGGCGATCAAAAAAACTGAAATAGCCAAAAGTCTATGGAGGGTCCCTAGCTTACGTTAGGAACGTATGTGTTTGCGCGTGCGCGTATCTGTGGAGTTTCTATGTTCTCCCCGCGTGTCGTGAGTGAATCATGCTGCCATTAAGACATGTAGAGCTGACATGACACTAAAAACTCACCTAAACTCTTCCTTTTATTTAGTAAGTGAGCGGTTGTAGCTGGCCGGTTAGCTCAGTTGGTTAGAGCGTGGTGCTAATAACGCCAAGGTCGCGGGTTCGATCCCCGTACGGGCCACGTGTGTCTTTCGCTAAACAGGGCGTTCTTTGGAAACCCACCCGCACTTATGCCTTGTGGACTCTCTGGCAACCATATATTTATTATGTGCAAATTGCCACACTTGAACGTCATTTTGGACCAAAGAGTCTGCTACACAAATCACATGTAAATATAAAACTTAAATTTCACATGATCTGCTTATCTGTAATACCTTGCAATGGACTGGCATCCCATCCAGGATGTCCCCTGTCTCATGACCCATCGAATAAACTCCGGGTTCACTGTAATGAAACATGAAACAGAGGTGTGGATGAATTTCATAATTTTTGCTCGTTGTATGATGACAAGGTTTGCACATTATTAGGCCTTGCCTCTCACAATATAAGTCATGCATTTAGGAAGCAGGAAATGGACAGGAGCCAGATCAGCCACACTGGTCTGTTTTAGATCAAACCCCGAAGGGGAATCATTAGTTCTGATTAGGTGTTGTGGACATTTCCTGTGTAATTTAATAACACGTTCGAATGACGAGCGCAGATGAACAGCAAGATAATTGCTGTGTCAGTCGGCTGGACGAGGATCGATATGAGACACTGAGTTTATCGTGCCATACGCGATCAGTCCTGAGTCATGCGTATCCGTTCACACCAGGCAGTCTGTCTGGCACCAGCAAGTCTGGTGAGACAAAAATGAGGTGAATTATGGGAGTCGTGAGGTCAGACGACACAGGTGATGTGATGTCAGTCGCTCTCCCGGCCTTCAGTGCACCTGCAGATCGTGCTGGGGGTGGCCCTCGCCGTCCTCTGCTTCTGCCTCCTCCTCGGCTGTTTCCTGTACTGGCGTCGACGGGAGTCCCGCACCGCCGGGGATAAGGAGGCCCCCCCGTCCCCGCCGCAGGACCCCTGCAGCCCCGCGGCGGCCGCTGTTCCCGTGCGGCAGCAGTACGAGGAGCTGGATGGCGACGTGTGCGGGAGTCCGTGCTGGACGGGCGACGTCCCGGCGCCCCCAGGCTGCCAGACCACGCCGGCGCACGAGTCGCGGGAGCCTGCCCCACCTGAGTTGGGCCCGCGGCTGGGACAGGCTGGCTTCCCCCTGCGCCGACTCAGCTTCCCTGTGGCCTCTGGCTCCGCCTCCCGGTTGCAGCGCCATGGCTGTGCCTCTTTGCCCTCCGCCGTGCCCAAGCTGGGCCTGGTTTCCAAGACGCGTCGGGCTGTGGAGCGGCGCTACACGGTGATGGGCGACAGCCTGGCGTGCAGCGAACGCAGTCGGTTGACGGCCGCCGCCTGCTCCCCCCTGTCCTCATACCTGACCCTCGAGCCCACTGCCTCCCCTGCACCCACCCCCACTGACCGCATTACCCGACCAGCCCCCCTCCTGCAATTCTCCCTCCTCTTCTCGCCAGCACGCCGCACCCTCACCGTCACAGTGCTCAGCCTATCGGGAGGGGGCCGGCGCCTGGGCGGGGCCATCCTACGCGCCAGCCTGCCGCCGCTCTGCCCGGCGCCGGTGCAGGCCCTGGCACGCCGCCGCAGCCTCGGACCCGAGCTGCGCGGCCAGAGCGTGCTGCTGCCGGTGGGCTCGCAGGAGGAGCTGCGCGGCTGCTCGCTGCGGCTGGCCGTCGTCGCCCGCGACTTCTCGGGCCTCCGGGAGTCGGCCGTGGGCCAGCTGGAGCTGGCGTGCGGGGAGGTGGACTGGAAACCCGACCGGACCATCACCTGCAGCAGGGAGCTGCAGCCGGCCAAGAGCAGGCTGAAGAAGGTACGACTACCATGACATTTAGCAGCGGCTTCCAAAATATAACCAATGAAACCAATATACCTGCAACATTTTTTATAAAACTAAACAATTGTGCCAAGACTTTCTGTGTGCACAGTATATGCAAGAGTATTGCACTGTTGGATGCTAAGTGCAGTAGTAGTGCAAATTAAAAAAAGATTGGTCAGCCCAGTAGCATCCGGTGTTAATGGGGTTGGGGGAGATAAAGGGGTAGGTTGTGCACCTTGTGTTTTGTAACTATTCTCTGTCTGTAATTGTTAATTAGCTGTTGTTTCCAACAGTAGCAAGCTATGCCAACAAATTTTTCTATGGGCCTTGGTCATGTGGCAATAAAAATTCTGATTCTGATGAGATAGCGGGCCATCAGTAGCGGGTGGGCCTAGCGATGGATGGTGGAATTCAGCATGGCGACAGCTCTGGGGTAGAAGCTCTTCCTGAGTCCAGGTGCTCCTTATTCCAGTCTGTAGAGCGCAGAATTAGGTGAATAGCTTTGTTTTTTTTCCCTCAAGTCACATGACATCCATACGTGGCGTGAAGGCAAACAAAGGAGGTTTCAAATCAGAGGTGGGCAGAATGCCCGAGGTTTAACCTTTAAGGGACCAGCAAGCTCCACTTAGAGGACATTATGGTGCTGCTTGGATTTCTGCCCTTTTGGCAGCAGCTCAAAAGCCAGGCACCCACTCAGCAACCCCCCCACACGTATGTAAAATCAGCACCGCTTGACCTCCCATTCGGTCATGATGTGAGTTTGCTGCACGTTTTGAGAAGGCTGCTTGGCGAGAAACATAACCAGGTATCAGCGCAATACAGTTTCAAGATTAATGAGCGAAAAAAAGTGCTTCCAATCTAATGTACTTATAGCTGTAGATTCTACCGCACAATGTCAGCAATAGATTTGCGTGGTTGATAAAAGACGATAATGGCCTGCTTCTGCAATGGGGGGTGTACTGTCATTGTTATGCCACTGTACTGTTGGCCCCAGTTTGGTTGTCCCTGTCTTGTTACTAGGGCAGTCAGTGGTGCGTTTACTTTGTGATTCACACACTGAAAGGTTTTTTACTTAGTCTGTGTCCCGTTTGATTTTGTCGTCTATTGTTGGGATATTTTCGCTTTTGTTGATTAGCGGCGCTGCGGACTGCGCGGCGCGTGATCTCTGCAGGGTCCGCAAAGTGCCGCCGACTCCCCCAGCCCCGTCTCTTTGTTTGGGTTACAGTGGTAGCCGAATGCTGCTTAATGACACCGGGATCCATGTGGACGTGGCGGCGGGCTGAAACAGCGGGCGCCGGCAATTTCCCACTTTAATACTGTCCGTAATTATGTCAGCACACGACACTGGATGGAACTGGATCTTCTGAAACATATATATGCAGGTGTGGGGGGGGGGGGATCATAAGAGCAAGCCTGTGGGCAAATGTAGGGCGACACCTCCAGGTGCAGAGAGCTTACATGAAGGAAGACACTTTCGTGCACCGCTTGGCTTGCGGATGGGCTTAACTGCATCTGGGCCCAGCTGGTAACCCATTTCCTCAGTTCATGACTCTTGGTCGCTATTCCATTTGGGACCTGGCGGCCATCTTGGCTGAACCATACTCCACTGCGCTGTACAGAGTGATGGAGAGAAGACGACATTTGAATGGGAGTTACCGTCTCCAGGGACATTTTCTTTCATGGCACTTAGTAGTCAAGGGAAAATCTGAACAGTTTTTATATGTAATTATTCTTTATAAAGTGCCCTTCATGATGTGGTTGGTCCAACCTGCCTCACACACTAATATAAAGGCACAACTAGAACAATGTGCAAGCGGAGAAAGCGAGAAGATTACAGGGGAAAAGAGTAAAGCGGCCATATGATGATAAAGCGGCCTGGTAGTGAGGGAAATAATGTCCTTAACAGCAATGTTTCCCATCCCAGTCCGCAGAGACCCGAAGACAGTCTATTTTTGCTCCCTTGCAGCTCCCTGCCAGACAGTTTACATTTTTGCTCCCTGCCAGACAGTTTACATTTTCGCTCCCTCCCAGCTCCCTGCCAGTCTACCTTTTTTTCCCCTGCCAGACGGTTTACGTTTTTGCTCCCTCTCAGCTCCCAGTGGACTGTCTTGGGCTCCTTGAGGTCGGGTTTGGAAAACACTGCTTTATAGTATACCCAGTGTGAATGGGAACATGATTTTGTCTTGCTGAGTTGGAGTTCACGGTTTGTTGAGACAGAGTTTATGATTTGTTCAGCTGGAGTTTATGGTTCTTGATTCCTGACATTGATGATCGCACTACTGACAAGCATTCAGCTGACATCAAACCTCTGACCTTCCCTAGTGAAGCAGTCAGTGGCCTCAGCGTACTACTGACACCCAGTTGGATGCCTCCATCCTGGCCTCTCCCCTAGTGACACGTTCTTTCCTGATATCTCGCAGAGTCAGAGCTCCCATGATTCCCTGAGCCGAGGACCCCGGGATCTGGGCCAGCTGTTCATCCTGCTGCAGTACCAGAGCCCAGCTCACCGCGTCAAGGTGATGGTGCGAAAGGCAGAGAGCCTGGCCAGACTGAGTCGCATGCCCGGAGCTCCAGGTGACCCTCCTTTGTCCCTCCTGTGACTCCCTCACACCTCCAGCTGAGCAAGAACCTCGGGCCAAGGCCTCCCTGCTGTTATTCCTTATTTTAGGTCCAACCATCTGTCCATCTTACATTGCAATGCACGCTCATGTCATTTTGGTCTAAAAATTGACTACAGTAAATGTTAAAAATGACAGTAATCCTCTGACAGACTCCTCAATGCACATTCTAAATATATTTTTTTTCTATTTAATGGCAGCAGAACTACAAGTATAACATAAATTGTGAATTAATCGTTTTAAAAGTTTTATGCTTGTGAAGAACATGAACAGGCTCTCTGACTTCTGTAAGTTTATGTATTGAATAGAGATTATAGATGTTTCAATGGCTGTGCTTGTTCAGCCCATTCCGAAACTTCTCTGTGACCCAGTTTCATAGGACGGCATACATTATAGTAACAAACATTTAAGGACTTTCAACTTTTTAAACGTTTTTTTTCCTCAGGCAAAGTCATTATCTAGGACAGGTTATGAGAAAACATCCTCTAATATATAATGTATTTCACAGAACAGCAATCCCCCTTATCTGATCATATAGATACGTTTGCAAAACTGCCATCCATCACACTTGATCAGTGAAAATTCCCACCTCTGGTATATTTCTGTTACGATCCCTAGTCTAGGGTTGAGGATCGACAGAAATGTAAGGGAAAGGGAGAGGGGAAGACGGGACAACCAGGGAACGGGAAAGGGGAGCAAGGGAAACAAAGGGGTCTTTGTTTGTAGTTGTTTTATATTTATTCACAGACACGTTTACAAACACGAGGTGCAACAAACTTCAGGAGTGACCCAGGCCAAAACAACAGCCAAAGCAGCTAACGAACACGTCCCAAACTAAGGTAACTGTAAAGGCAATGAAAACAAAAGGAAACAAAATAACAAAGACTGAGTGAAACTAAACAAAACAACACTAAACACCACGTTCGCAGAAACAAAAAGGGCCATTCCTTACGCACCTAACACACATACACAGCAAACACACAGTCCAAAAACACGTTATCCGATGGGGCGAGCGGAGAGAGTAGTCAGGAGCGGAGCGAGAGCTGGGAAACCAGAAGACAAACAACCCGAGTGCTAAGGTACCAAATGGACGAAGCGGACAGTCAGGAACCGAGAAACCAAAACGGTCACACAGAGTTCAATCAGAAGAAGAGCAAACCAATACAGCAAGAGCTTGAGCAAGATGCAGTCGGCAGGCTTTATCTCCGTCGACCGGAAGACAGGGTCAGAGGTCAGAGGGTGGAAGGGGCGTGGCCGGAAACCGGGAGGCGGGCTGAAGCAGCAGCTGGCGAATGGAGCTTGGGGCAGAAGACTGAGGTGTCCTGTTATCATATCCAAACACTTACGGCACGTAACAGTCTCACGATGCAGCTGGTTCCACAGCTGTGTTTCCAAGGGGGCTTCTGGCCATAGTTTCCCCAAGAACTTGTGGCCAGTTGTTTCATGCCAGCATTAGAGTGTTTGACCTCTTTCGTCTCAGTGAACGTCCTGAGTGAAACCTGTGCGTGCCCCTGTGCGCTAAGGAGCTCTGCAACACTCAGTGGTGGCTTATCTCCACAGATCATTACGTGGTGATTAACCTACGCCACAAGGGGACTGTGATTGAAACCAAGGAGACCAAAGGGGCCAGTGGGTACAACGCGGTGTGGAACGCCCCTTTCCTGTTCGACCTGCCTGAAGGTGACGTCTCTCAGCTGGCGCTCGCCCTGGAGTTCGTCATCATGCAGGTAGGGGACGTCCTCCGAGAACAGGGAGGCGGGGCCAGAATCCGCTCTATGTGTGGGTCTGGCTCAGCTTTTGATTTTCGTTCGAAAGCGGTAATATTCTTCCTTTATGCTGCTCTGCTATCGGCGCAGTTCAGTGTGTAATATGTATATTAAACCTCCCCCTGCTCCCTGATTGGTGAGAACATTTTCCCTGCTGACAGGGCCGGATCTTCACCAAAAGCAGCATGCTGGGCCACGTCCTGATTGGCAGTGAGGCCCCAGAGGAGGGCCAAGCGCACTGGGTGGAGATGTACAGCCGGGGTCGGGTGGAGACGGCGCGTTGGCATGCCATACAGCCGGAGTCACGCCATT
>JAABNY020000008.1:13407757-13419658 GCA_015164015.2 Brevimyrus niger | reverse complement strand
GCCCGTCTGGCACCAACAACCATGCCACGCTCAAAATTGCTTAAATCACCTTTCTTTCCCATTCTGACATTCAGTCTAAAGTTCAGGAGGTTGTCTTGACCAGGATCACACCCCTAAATGTATTGAAGCAACTGCCATGTGATTGGTTGATTAGATAATTGCATTAACGAGAAATTGAACAGGTGTTCCTAATATTCATTTAGGTGAGTGTATATTAAATGTTGCATGCACATCTTGGTCTACACAGGCATGTACATCTAAACATCAGTTAGATTTTTTTTTCCTAGAAGAACCTCAGTCTGACTCCTGCGACCCAAGCGTCCTTCGGGGAGGGGTGGGGGGGGGTTTGCACGCTTCACACACACTGCCTGCATGCCCACTGCAACAAAATAAAGCAAATGCTTTCATTTATTGTTCAAGATACTAAGAAAACACTCAGACTAGATTTGTTTTTTTATTGTTTTGTTTTTTTGCAGCAGCTATGCAGCTTCACGCTGAAAGCTCAACACAGAAATAGAAATGTAGAACTGCTCGCCCAGTCTGTGGTCACGGTGAATCTATTGGAAGAACGTCAATGGAACCATGAGGCACATCCTGGATAGGATGCAGAGACATACATCAATCTCATGGAAATTTAGAAACAGCAACCTACTGAAACCTCTTTGCGTGAGAAGAGGAAACCAGAGAATGTAGAGGAAGCCCCCCCCCCAACCTCCACAGAAGAGACGGCAGGATTCAAACACACCACTCCATGCACAGAGCGCCACAGAAATAAGACAGAACGTGAACGTCAAACCAATACGGACGAGGAATAATGCCACCATGAAAATATAATTTGAACTCTGACTTTCCCAGACTTCTGACTTTTTTTCCTAAACTCAGAATTCTGAAATTAACGTCAGAATTCTGAGGGGGGAAAAAAGTCATAAATCTGGGAAAGTCAATATAAAAATTCAAATAATATGTTCATGGTGGCATTAATCCTCTTCCGTAGGCTAAAGATACAGGAAGAAATGACAAACTGTGTTTCATGTTCAAAAATTCGTGCAAACGAAATGAAGAAATTACGCAAATTGCAAGTGTTTCTTCATGTGTTTGTCTGCTTGTTTATTTGTCTAAGGTAAGAATCTTACGGATGGGGCCAAATTTAGTTTAGTTTAGACTTTGAGGTGCAGCCTCCCCGAAGATACACATGATTCCAAGTCCAACACATTAAAACATATGGGCAGACAAGACAACGTATCGTCTCACTGGAGTAAAGAAGAGGCTTATGTTTCAGCCGTGTGTCTATACAGCAAACCTCACCGCTTACAAAAAGCAATGTCTACTCTTTCGCCTTTGTTTCGAATGAAATGTTTACACGGGTATGAAAAGCGATCGGACTTTCTGTCCATAAAGAGAAACCCAGTCTAACGAAAGAAGAAAATCATTGATTTAAAATGCTTTTCAATTACACTAGTTTGAAAGTCTAGTTTTTTATGAATGAGCGTGATACAAATCTTCCCACAGCACGAATATGGGACACATTAATTACTTACTTGCGTTTTCGTAATAATTGCATTTTAAAATAATAATAAAAACATCGCAAAAGTTTGCGACAAAATTATATACATTTCAGAACACAAGCATAGGTCTGTACGCCTTCATGGCACCGAAAAGCTAGAGCAAACAATCTGTTTCTGCCAACTCTGTATTTGCAGGGCAAAAATAACAGGCGCTGATTGTTTTGATAAAATAGTGACCCGCAAAGCTGGCCGATGCCCCCCTCTGCAGCCCCCGTACACAGCCCCGCGACCCTTGGCACGGTCCGAGCAAACATAGTCCGCACGCAATGCTGCGATCGCGGGACAAATCATTAACTCGCAGGAGCGCTTTTTAATTCGTGTACCGTGGCATGCAACCACCGACTGCAGAGGTGTGGAGGGGAAGGCAGAGTTCATTTGTTTTATGCCCGGCGTGTTCTGCGTGTTAAGAATAGTCGTGCATTCTTTCGGTCCCACGCCTCTTTTGCCGCACGAGTCCCTTTCTTTTCTTGAACCTTTCCAGCTATCCCAAACTGTCTGAGTCAGCGAAAAGAAAGCCATTTGGCACCGCAGTGTCCGAAAACGCGGGAGGTGACAGGAAGATGAATGGCGAGATAGACGCGTCCGCACGCAACCATTGTTTACACGAAGAGTGGAATGAAAGTGGCTCGCGGAAAGAACAAGAGAGACGCGGCGTCGCGTGCTTTAATAGACTGGTTACAGTGGACAGTCAGATTGACCATGTTCATATATTATTTAAATATTACGTTGAACTCGCATCTGAATGATTCTGAAATGCCTTGGTGATAGTTTGCGTGTTTGCGAGATTCAGTTCAGAGCTTAAACTCATGAACTAATCTAGATTAGCCTGCTGACCTTATCTTTCTCAACTTCTCACGCTCCGAAATGTTTTTCCTGGTGCTATCTAAAGCAGTCTTTATCTTTTCCCTGTGGATAATTTATACACGCAACTCCCAAAGCCTCTTTCCCCTACCCTACAGTAGTAAAACTCAGAATTGAAAATGAATAGTCCCTCACTTCTTTTATTTTTTTTATCTCATGCAGGAGCAAACAGAGGCTGTCAGAAGACATGTACACGTGACCCCTTTTGGTTTGGTGGTAGGGGATTTATCACCTTCCGATCCACAGGGTCTACCAAAATAGACCTAATCTGAGCATTTATCAAGATACATATGGTAGTTCTGGACAATGGTGGGATTATTTTGGAGGGAAACGAGTGGTTGTTTGTGTTGATGAGACGACTGCTTTGGTTAGTGGGGTAGTTCTGTAGAACTGAATTATTCTGTGCAGTCCTGAGGTTGTTTATGTGGCACTGAAAAAATTCTGTACATTAGTGATATATTTATATACAGAGGTGGATTGAGTACCTGAAGACCATACTTGAGTAAAAGAAGACATACTGTAATAGGAAAATGACTCTGGTACAACTTGAAAGGCCCAAAACAAATCACAAATATTCCATGTCTGGGGGAATACAATAAAAAATTAGGTCGGCCATGCAAAATGTTATGAGTAAAAACCATTGTCAATAGAAACATATTGGAGGTAAAAAGTACAGATTTGTATAATTGTAGTTGAGTAGAAAGTGAAAGTTGCTAATATTTTTAAGTTGCCAAAATAATACATAAATACCGCAATGAAGTACAAATACTACACACCATTGAATATGTTTCGGTAACGTTACTCCATGGGCTAGCGGGAGGGTTCCCAGGGGGGGTTTCTGAACCTTCATATCATATAAGTTTTCATCATATCTATAAATGATATTTATTTTGGTATGCCTGTCTGCACTGGGTTTATTAACTAACTGTCTCTGCCAACAACTGTGCACTTTCAAAAAGGGTAGCAGCCAGAGTCATTTTCACTGGCTATATTTGCACTCCTTATCGCCATTTATACAGTCAGATACTAAGTACTTCACATGAAATGCTCTCTCTAAGGGCACAGCAGCAAACCCATCCTTGGACTTAAATTGGCGAACGTTTGACTGTGTGTTTAATAATCCTTAATCACCATGCTCCTTCTGTTTTATGGGTTTTAGAATAGAATAATAGATAATATTGGATTCTATTCACCAGAATGAATTTAGTCTGCAATGGTGTCAGAAAACACCTATTTTAATAGATGTTAAGAAGCTGAGGAATACATTAAGCTAAAATTCATAATCGGCAGTTAGCAATACACAAATATGGAACACTACAAACTGCAAATTTTTACTAATATGAATTAAAAGCATGAATTCCGGTCAATAACTATTGTTGGAAAATGTACCAGTTGAACGTATGCTTCTAGAATGGTTGTTCTTGTTTGTTTTTGATGTTCTGCATTTGATGTCGTTAGCTATTTCATGCCATTTGCTAAGGTTACACTCTTCCAAAGTGACAAACCAGCAACAACAATGGTGCCAAAGTCCAGCCTTTGATGTGGTTCACGTTACAGGCAGGATCTGTGACTAAAGAGCTTGTCCCCACTGCCGCAGCGACACGCGAACAAGTCACTGCGCCGTATTACTCATATGATTCTGGCTATTTCATTAAAAAAAAAAAACATAAAGGATGGATTAAGCAATAGACCAGGAATCTTAGCTAATGTTGTGCCAAAAATGTTGATAGAATCTTGCCAACTTTCCTCATTAACTTTTGGATAATTATCCAGGGTGTATTCAGTTCAAGGTATTAAAAATAGCATTTTTAGAAAGTCACCGTGGATTTATAAAAGGCAAATCTTTTCTGATTTCTTGGAGCATGCAACAAAGGCTTCTGACAGAATTAAAAAGAGATACATTTTATTCATGTAGATTCATATCCAGTATACTGTAGTTCCACATAATAGACTAATCCGAAAATTAAATAGAGCTTGTAATCCGTGAAATACCACAGGGTTTGTGTTGGGATCATTGTTTACTCTACATAAATGACGTAACAAATTGGTCACGTCTGCATATGAAGCCGACTCATTCCCAGCAGAATGCATGGCTGAAGACTCGCAAGGTGAAACGTTTACAGAGCAGTTAAACCTGAACGAGGACGGTGATCCGTTTGGGAAGTCGGAACGCATGCCGCGGCTGCCGTCTCAGCTACAGTGGGATGCGGACAGGGGGGTGGCTGATATATGCCTCTGTGTGCATGGCTATGGAATGGAACTCAAACGCAGTCACACTGGGGCCATTAAATATATCATTATTGCCTCCCCTCGAACACGGCGTACAAATGATCACCTTGCATTCTTAAAATGGATATTGTTTCTGTAGTGAGTTGAGCTCCTAAAGAAAACAAGACTAGAAGTGCCAAATCAGTTTCTGTTACCAGGTTTGAATAGACAGAGCCGGATGTATCGTACGCTCCAACCCGAAGCTTCCTGCCACACGTCGGAAGAGCTGTATGAAGGTCTGCTGTGAAGAGCAGGACTCCGTGATGTTTCATCCCCCATGGTCTGCAACATATTTACCAATATGTTGGCACTAAGTTCAAGACGCAAAGATTCGGATGTGTGTTTTACGAGAAGCACTGGCCCTTTAGAGCAGTGGTGATGTTAGGGCCACACCAGTCAGTGTACATTTAGCTGACAGGAATTCCCACAGAGTCGCCACCGGCTGCTCCGCACAGGTGATTGTGAACTGGGTGTAAGTTATGAGATGCGCTTCATAAAAGGCGCATAACCTTAAGTGTGGCTTTCAGTAGCATCTCACCTTTTGTCATGTTACCGAGTTCAATGGAGGCCCCAAGCTGAGTGTTTTCCTCCATTATAAGGTTCGGAATCTGTCACCTTCTTGTGTGATTATGCTCTTCTCTAACATTCTGGCTTAAGCTCTGCATTTTCAGGAATTACTTTGCTGATTCTTATTGCCCGGGGTTCTTGATCACAAATTTTGCCGACACACAGTTAAGACACAGTTGAGAAAGTCAGGTGAACCAATCCCTGGAGCAGGTCCTTGCTCAAGGGCCCAACAGTATAATCACTCAG
This sequence comes from Brevimyrus niger, assembly GCA_015164015.2. Classification (NCBI taxonomy): domain Eukaryota; kingdom Metazoa; phylum Chordata; class Actinopteri; order Osteoglossiformes; family Mormyridae; genus Brevimyrus; species Brevimyrus niger. The sequence continues at coordinate 13,414,151 of JAABNY020000008.1, read as the reverse complement.
CAACCTACTGATTGCAGACATTAGAGCCTTGAAAATAGCTGGGAATCATAACAGAACTAAGCGCTTGAAAGTAATGGAAATGGAAGAACGAGCGAATCCTCTAAACCTTTAAAAGTTGGTTGAGTATGGCTTGGGGCAGGTGTACAAGATGTTAAGGAGGAACTCATTCACCATAATCCCAACTCCTCTATCAGTTCAAACTTACTTGGGCACAATTGTTAAGAAATTAGTTATTAACCAATTTGGATGAGAAAAAAATATATATTTCTTACCCTAAAGGCTAAGTTTGGCCTTCCTTACAGCATAATAGTGCCAGAGATTTCGCTCAAATTTCACCCTGGATTTATTTTTAATTTTCTTTATTTACAAGTTTATGTTCTTTAAAGAGAGCCGATGGAAAAACAATGAAGTTTTTCCTAGTTTTAAACTGAAGTCCAAGATAAATCCCAGCCTCCACAGGATTACACACAGAAACAAGCAGAGAAGGATGACTGGTATCGGGATGAAATCTTTCACCCGTCTCCGGAGTCAATCAGCATCCTCTCAGTTTACACTCAGTGAGATTACCTATACAGCACTGAGTGCATTGAAACGCTGAAACGTTTGAGATGTCCTTGTGGGGACCGTGTACAAACACAAGGCTGCAAACACTATAAATGTATTTTATGTATATATTTTTGTATATATCCATCCATCTTCCATAAGCACTTATCAGGCTCGTAGCCAGAAATAAGTTTTACGAGGGGTCTAGTAACCCTTGGTATATTTTGGCAACTGGAGGAGGTGTCCCTGCTGGGGAATTCACCAAATTTCAAGGGGGGGGGGATTCAGAACTGTAATTTTACTACTTGGCTATGTTCCTGGCACTTATCCAGTTCAGGATATTCTACAAATCCAGCTGCCATTAAACAAATTGGCCACTGGGTTTTCTGCAGCAAAGGTAAAGTCTGAGGTGGAGAAAAACCAAGGTATACAACAATACAGGTTTGAGATTATGTAACTCAGCAGGAAACCCTCCTTTATGAATACATTAGTCCAGCTCCGTAAGTTCCAGGTGGACTTTAACACCGTAGTTATTGGCAACTTGGTTGTTACCTACTTTACCTAAGCGGGTTTCATGTCTACTGCCTTCACTTACCAGGCTGTATTTTACTACTGTTTCTTAACACTGTCTAGGTGCAAACGGGGAGATTAAGAGAACCATTTTTTCCCACCCCGAATGTGCTGTTCTCATTCACTAAGCTATCCCTGCTTTCACGCACCGAGAATGGCTCCAAAAAGAAAAGAATCATTTAACGTATTTCGCTTGTCTTATTCAGTTATTTATCGTGCGTAATTACAGTTATATAGCCTACCTTGCAAAAATATTCGTATCCATGTAATAGTATCCATACATATAAGTTTCATTTTCTTCCAAAAACCGAACGCTTTAACTTTAAGTAGCTACTGGAAACGATCTTTTTTTGCCGACAGTAATTATATTTTTAACGAAACAAAATATCTGCTGACTGCGGCGTTAAGTCACAAGAGCTAATTATTTCATGGAAGCAACTTTGGCAACAGTTTCATTGTCGCTGCCAGCTTCTCACGTAGCTATGGTGAAGTTTTTCACGTTAAATTTAAATGCTAATTTAACTTCTGAGACGTTATTTGGTAATAGACATATAAACTCCATATCATTCATCCAATTCACATCAGTGTTCTGACTGCAGGCTATCGATATGTTTGTGGATAGGTTACTCAAGTAGATGTCTGAGGTAATACCCATATAAAAATATAAAAAACGAAGACGTCGAGATTAAGAGCACTGCAGTGGCGTTCGTTTAACCATGTGTGTTGTTTTGAAACATATCATTGTCATTTGGTTTCTTTAAAACAATGGACACTATTGCGCAAGATATCGTGACAACCTGTCATTTGCGGCACATGACAATACCATGCACGAATAGGAAGAATCACTTGTTATTAAATTTAAAAAATAGAATAATAATAATAAAAACTTCCAAAATTTATTTTGAGGTTTCCAGAAAGTACTCGGATGGAGGTTGATAAGTATGACCCATCATTTTTGCGATCGATTTGAAATCGGGATTATGGTTTTGGAATAAGTGCCAACATTTTGAAACAGAATAACGGATTTTAACAAGAAAAGAACACAAACTTCACTTGTCCAGTGAATTCAGTACATGATTTTTATCACACAAAACTTTTTAATGCAATCTTACGATGCACCTTTTTGGAACTGTCCATGGTGCATGCTCGGTAACCACGTGTGTTAATCAAAAGATGAATTAATTTGCCGACTGTGAATAAATGCATAATTTATTTTGTCATGTACGGGTCTTTCGTTTTCTCTTAATTACCGAAAGGCCACTTTCGAAGGAGGGGGAATCGCCAAGCTGCGTATTTAAGCATTTTGATTTCGCCGTGCCTCGCATACCTGCATAATATCTGAACAACAGATTTGCCAAACTGCAAAGCCCCCGAACGCCGTATTTACAAAAGCCGTGGCGCTCAGATATGTTCACCTCCTCGTGCCGGAAAAAAAAAGTCTCACGTCCTGCAGCTTTTGTTCTGTGAATTTAAGACCCTTGTGTCTTTGCAGGGGCCGCTTCCGCCTTCGCGTGACTGGCCGGACTGCTTTCTCACGCAAACTCCAGGGCTAGACACACGCACCTCTCCGGTGCTCCACTGACGGATGACATAGTGAAAGCTATGCAACTTTTCCGATGAAACAAACTCGTCGATTCAAACACCATTCATTCACTTTGATCTGGCGGTTTTAAATTGACAAAGAACAAAAGTACTTTGCGGATTTTGTGTGTCGGCACCTGGGTTCTACTGAGTCTACTACAGTAGTCACTGATCTTCTGAACGTAGTCTGCACACAAAATAAAGTAGAAACGCTTCACAAAAAGTTGGAAGTGTGAAACTTGTCTTTGAAAATAGACCCAATAATGTATTCATAAATAAAATACTGAAATAAAAATTCTAGAACTAAGGACGAAAAATTAGATAGGCTCACATGAAAACATACCTACCATTCTATTTAGTTTTATTATTGCGTTATGCGGTTAGGATAAAGCACCTATAATTAATTACATCCCATAATCCACGCATCTTCTAATGCTTATCGAATACACGGTTGCGGGAATATAAGACCTATTTCGATCAGGCAGCAGATACGTCATTTAAATTAAAGATATTATGTCAAATCTGTACTTAGTTAAAACATTCTTAAGGTTCAAAAGATGCGCAAATTATTTGACCTCTTACATTTATCGACGCGTAAAAACCATTACACAGCATACATAATAATTCAAAAATTATGTCTTATTTAATATATTTCTCAAATTCAGTTGAGTTGAAAAAATAATTACTTCAAATGTAATTAAACAACGACTGTGGTTTTATTGTTGAATATTGTTCATATATAACACAAAATTTCATTCACGTCTTATCCTCATTATCAGCGTTTATTAAAAAATCAATTAAACATTTAAAAATTGTTCATTCTAAATGAATACATTCTTAGTTTAATAAAAGTCAATCTAATATCAAATTAGCACTTTGTTTTGTTACATTTTTAAAATCATGAAATTTCTTTCTTTGAAAAACCCTCCCTTACAGCCTCCCTATACTGTATGGGCAAATTTATGAATACATTTCTTAATTTAGATTACTCAGATTTCAGTATTTGTTAACCCGTCCGAATGCAATATTTCCTCACGTTAAATATAATTTGAAACGTGGCTGAGGTAGGGCCTCTATTCTGCACAACCTTCCCAATCCGCCTTTGCTCCCTTTCGGTTATTTTTTCTTTGCTTTTTTTCAACTTAAAAGAAAACGGTGAAACGAATTCAGCTGGTCTTTCACCCCTGCGGTGCTGACAGAGTAACCCCCCCAGCATCCTTAACCTGGGGTTGGGCAAATGGGGGATGGGGTTCACAATCCGCAGGGCTCGCACGAACATGGGCAGATATTTAACCCCTAGCGTCGCCCGGGCAAGGGCGTGTTACATTGTCATTAAAGTTCAACTTAGACATTTGACTTAAAGTTATTATTTTATATATATCATTAGATGATCTTCAGATTAGAGGAGCGATGAATGCCATGTTTTTCTTTAGAAATTTGCGCATTCATTTAACCTTCTCCCTGGCTACAGCAATTAAATTAAAGAGGCCTTTTGAGATTGCGTTAGGTAAGCTCCATATAGGTTATTTTATTACCGTATATTTATTTTATGTTTTTACTTTTGGGTGCATTTGCAAGTTCGATTTGTCAGTCTGACAACAGAATCAGTCACTTTCCCAATGATGGTAAACAGCCTAGTGTTACACATCCTTTAATTAGAACAGACTGTAACTGTATTAAATGCAAAAAGGAAGCCCATTTCAACTTGTTCGAAATACTTCAGATGTATTAGTTGTAAGACAACGCTTTATTGGTTAACACGATGAGTGAGATTTATCAAGCTGTCAGAAGCCAGTCCGCTGATTACAAAACACTCCGGGCTAAAAGTTCTCCCTCCCGCATACACACCTTTGCACGCTATCGTCATCTTTGCACGAAACCAGTATTTGTCAAGGGTATCGCGTATTTGAAAAGGCGATTTATGTTAATTTTGTTAATTGACATCGAATAGTAGTACACTGCTTATGTACTTTCTCTAAAAAAATATTAGGCCTACATTAATCCACAGTGATTTAGTTGACCAATTAACGCATATATGACGGTCGAGCTTCCTCCGATCTAAGCAAAGCTTTAATCTTTCATTTATATGGTTTGTTCTTGTAAATATGTGATATAGTACGCTACTCGAGGAGTTACGCAAGTTTAATCACGCTTAAACACTTATTGAAGTAGTCCTAAATAGATTAATTGTAAATATAATAACAAATGAGTGGAGTTTATAATAATTTTCATGACTGTAAATGAAAAAAAGAGCGTTATTGTTGGTATTGTTAATAGGGGTTGGCAGTAGTCTATATCTTTGGATTTGGTTTAATGTAAAAAAAAAAAACTCGTTCTGCTGGCAAGAAAAAAAAGCGGAGGCAAGGAAAACTCAACTTCTGAGAATGTTTTTTTTTTTCATTTTGCATGCAGTTAATGCCGTTTGTTGTGCATTAGGTCTAAATTTTGTAGCTGTGGTAAATATTCCTATATGTCAAAGAAATTCACATCAAATATGAATGTTATGAGGTCTATTCTTATAAGGGTTAATATTTTTGGAAAATACAACTTAAAAACAAGGACACTGGATTATTTTACTTTTAGCGCATATACAAGCATGATTAACACGTAGGCTATTATTATTTTACTCACTTAAAGAGAGTAATCAAATATCAAGACGTAATACCGCACAATCTGTCAGCACTGCGTGCCTGAACATGAATCCAAATTTAATACGTTCCCCGTTTTCAGAAGTATTGCTATAATCATTTGCCGTGCGAGGATGTAATATCTTCCTGAATTGCCGCCTCCGCCGTAGTTTAGTTGTTTTAATTACTCCTCTAGTTTACACTATATTCAACTGCGCAGCCGATCTCTGAATTCTAGCAGCGAAGACTTGCAGTCTCTACGTCACGCAGGTTATGGCCAATAGAATTTAGGAGCGCTCTATAAAACAGAAGTCCGTCTTATCACCAATTCACCAGTCTAACAGAAAACTAAAAGGATTAGGGATTAACAAACTTTCTTAAGTAGCCTTAGTAGACTTCGAGACGAATTTTAACATCGCATTTGAACTGCTGATATCGATATTCAAAGGTAATAATTTTTAAAAACTTGCTACGCTAAATAGCTCTGGAAAAATTACAGTGCTATAGGTTATAGTTACAGCGATGGTGTATAATATTGCCAGTTTTGTAGAACTTTTAATTGGATTGCAAAACTTTATATATTCTTCAAACATGCAATTGAAATACTTTGACGTAGCTGTAGTGTTTATTAAAATTATTTCCATTTCATTTTGTAAGGTGAAATCATAATTGGACTGGAACTATCTGAATGCAAAATGTTTCCAAATTAGTTTATCGGGCATGCGAAGTAACTGAGGGAGGTATCTGAGCTGAAAAAGCATGCTCTAACCATAGTGAACGGGGAGCGAGGTGTGTAAAGACAGATTAGAGCATGCGCAGAGCCATAAACTGGAAAAACTACCAGCTGCTGCTTTTCGAAAAGCAAGTTAGTAATATACGGCCTCACAAGACTCCTCCCTGTGTAGTTTTTTATACTGGGGTGCGTTCTATGGTTCATCCAGCTCTCTTTCTAAATCCTCCGCTTTTTTGCTCCCTGTAAGATGTAATGTATTCTGCATTTTTTATTACACTTCAGAGATACCCGTATATATATATATATATATATATATATATATATATATATGGGTGTGTGT
>JAABNY020000008.1:13373633-13390992 GCA_015164015.2 Brevimyrus niger | reverse complement strand
GGGGGGGGGGGGGGGGGGGGGGGGGGGGGAGGGGCGGCGGGGGGGGGGGGGGGGGGGGGGGAGGGGGGGGGGGGGGGGGGGGGGGGGGGGGCAGCTCGCGTGAGGAAGTATTCCTCAAGGGAACGGGGCACTTGCGTGCTTAGGGTTAGTCAACGGCTTACACACACTCACACACTACTGGAATGTCCTCGTCATTCCTAGAAAAGAGAGAGCAGGCAGGATCTGTTTATATGCTTGTTCTTGATACACCCCGTCCTTTTGGAAATTGATTGTACTGTGCATTCCTCCCGATCTGATTCAGCGTCTACGGCCGCGGCGTCTTTGCCTTGTGTTGCGGCCCGACCGATTCCCGGTTAGTGAGGTTCAGCGGGGCCGATCGCATGCGACCCGCTCTGGCTCTGACGTACCATTGCACGTGCAGCGTCTCCTGCATCCTGAGAACCGGGTGGAGAGCAGGCCAGGCTTCTCTCAATCGCTGTCTCAATTCGGGCTCCCTTGTTTGTTGGCCCTGAGCTCTTGAACGGTTTTGCTTTGACTTGGATTTGAATCCAAGGGCCAGTGTGTGGGTGGGCAGACACTGTGTCAGTGATCGGAAGGTCACCAGCTCAGACCTCAGGGTCGGCAGAGTGATTTCACCACTTAGCCGCTTGACCAAGGCTTTTAACCCCCAGTTGGCTGACTCCGGCTTCTCAACTGAGCTAGGTGAGCTAACAGTATAGATGAGCTATAACTACTATTAACTAAGACAGCATTGATGCCGTTTGTTAGCATTGGTAGCTGATGCTAATGGCTAATTCTGCGCATTGATGCTGTCGTGTGTGTGTGGAGTTCCGTAGAAGGACTTTAGCTCCTACGTTAAACTGCTCGCCGCACGGTCTGTGGATTAGTTTGAGTAACCGGGTTATGATTTCTGGTAAGAGCCGTCGCTGTTGATTTTTTTTCTGTAATGTGTTTTATTTATTTATTTATTTATTTATTTATTTTGCGCTACATGAATTGCCACAGAAAGAATGCCATTTAGTTCCATTATTAGAAGACTGTTCCTGTGGCCAGTATTTCCTAAACTAGGCAGCTCCCAAGAACCAATCCGTTCTGCGGGTGCCGCTTCAGACGCGGTGCCGCCCCTTTAACCAGCCCGTGTCCCTCTCCTGCCTGTCCCCTCAGACTCGGGCCTGGTGGTGCCCAGCGTCCCCTATGAGCTCCACAAGCGCCTGCTGGCCGAGGCCGAGAGGCTGGGCCTGTCGCTGGAGCGGCGGCTGGAGATGACCGGGGTGTGCGCCAGCCAGATGGCGCTGACGCTGCTGGGCGGGCCCAACAGGTGAGTCGGCATTGGGAGGACGGCTGGTGTACAGGAATTCCCAGCCCTTGGCACTAGGGGGCCTCGACGTACTCCGCTGTCCTCTTGGATTTCCTGTGACGTCCTGCAGACATGCTCTCTGTTAGTCAGCCCTGTACAGGTTCAACTGTAGATCCGCCGTAGCGGCCCTAGCTAGGACCTTCCATTAGTGTCTGAAGCACACTGTGAGGTGGCTTGCTGTTCAGATATGCAGCCCCTGAGAGCATGAAGGCCCAGACCGGACGCTCTGTCTTTTCCGCCCAGGGCCGCCAAGAGTGTCCTTCCTGATCTCCTGATGTGATTGATCAGCTCACCTGTCTTTTGAACTTAGTGTCAGGTGACGATTAAATCAAATTCCCTAGAATGGGCAGGAATCCAGCCGTCACAGTTATCAGCTTATTAAACACGCATGCGTGCTAGCAGAGGCGCAGCCGCATGTCGGGGTACGCTGCGCAGACGCAGTGTCCGGGGACTTGATGCGCATACAAGGCAGAAACGTGGGCCGTCTCCCCTCCGCAGGCTGACCCCCAAGAACGTGCACCAGCGTCCCACGGTGGTGCTTCTCTGCGGGCCCCACGTGCAGGGAGCTCAGGGGATCAGCTGCGGCCGCCACCTGGCCAACCACGGCGCGGAGGTGGTGCTCTTCCTCCCCAACTTCGTCAAGATGCTGGAGGCCGTCACGGTGGAGCTGGCGCTCTTTGGCAAGACGGGCGGGCTGCAGGTGTCGGGCGTGAGAGGTGGGTCGGGCGGTCTGGCCCCCCTTTCCGGCTTTGTGCCACGCTCGATCTCGCTAGGAATAATAGGGCCGCTGCCTAACGAAGGGAGAAATGAGGGGGGTGTGATTATTACGCCGTCAATCGCAGGCTCACCTGATTGGCTCGGCGTTTATTCCCTCCCTCCATGTGATAGGCAGCTGCATTTCTCCCATCACTATGCCTGCACTCTGAAGTCTAATGCAATGTCGCCCTCTGCTGGAACTCTCTGGATTTCTGCACGGCTCACTTTCCTCTCTTGGCAGACCTTCCCCACGGCCCCGTCGACCTGGTCATCAATTGCCTGGACTGCCACGAGAATGCCTTCCTGAGGGAACAGCCCTGGTACCGGGCCGCGGCCGACTGGGCCAACCAGAACCGGGCCCCTGTGCTGAGCATCGACCCGCCGGTGAGCGGCCGGGAGCAGGCCGTGGAGGCCAAGTGGTCGCTGGCCCTGGGGCTGCCGCTGCCTCTGGCGGAAAGTGCCGGAAGCGTGTACCTGTGTGACATCGGGCTGCCGTGCCAGGTGTTCCCCGAGGTGGGCGTCACATACCGCTCGCCCTTTGGCTGCAAGTTCGTTATCCCCCTTCACCCGGCATAGGTGGGGCTGGGGTGGGGGGGGCAGGCGGGGGTGCCGTGGACCTGAGACCCGAGGCCCTGGTGGAGATTACATCTGAACGTGCCTGTTTCTGGGGGGGGGAGGAACGACTGTGATGTGACCTGCCCCCCCCCCCACCCCCCGGAAGATGGAGGGCTGCTGTTTGAGATTAAAGGCACAGTGACCGTCGTCTGCTGTTCGTCTTCTGCTTAAGGATGGACAGTCGGAGGAGAAACGTCCTCGTGAACCAAGCTCCTTTTTTACTTTGTCAGGCTCTCTCTCCGTCACCAAACAGACATCACCCCCTCGGCCAGGCGTGTTTACAGCTTGCCTGACAGTGCGGGAATCCCAGTGCGGGAATCTAATGGTTCTGAGATGCCCTCGACTGGTTTATTATTAATGCTGTTTGGTCTTGTTTTCTTGTTCCGCAATGCCGGGCAGCTTTGGCCGTCGGGAGGAATACGCTCTCGGATTCTTCTTGCCAGCGTTAGTTACTCACACATCCATGTTTCTTTTTGAGAAGGTGGGAAAAACCTACCTTTGTTAGACTTAAGAATCTAACCATGAGTCTTATGGGGACTGAGAGACAGCCAGAGAATGTCACACAGGTTATGTTTGTCGCAGGAGAAACACCCAACAAAGCCCACCAGAGGTGTGAATTCCCCGGTGATTGGGGACGTTCTTACCAGCATTCGTGTGTCTGATAGCTGTGGAGTGTCTGCATGCAGAGAGACGTCTGGACTGTTCTCAGCACAGATGTTCCTCACGCTCCGTCCTCATCGTTTATTTATTTAACGGCATCTGTCTTCGCTCCTCCAACCGATCAAGCCACATTCACTTCTGCATTAAACGGCTGCATCTGAGGAAAAGGGGGGTTTAATTCTGATACCATCCTGTACATGTACAAGTGCACTATCCCTTTTAAATTCTGATAGTATGTGAGCTGTTTGTCCAGCTGTGACTGTGCAGGGTAGCTGTGTGTTTGTGGAGCTGCACTTGCGACATGTGAAAACCAGCCTTTCTGTATACGGACTGTGGGTTTGAATCGCCTCCCGCTCAATCGCACAGAACTTGGTCCCGCTCTCTCCGGAAGGCTCTGCTGTCGACTCCCCACCATCCATGGATCGGTGGACTTCAGAGTTTTTTCTTTCTTCAACCCTTAAGTCTAGGGTTGGCATACTGTGCACCAGTTTGCTGGTTGATTTTCCAGCAATTTCCGTCTGTGTTACTGGTCCCAGTACATTATCTGTACATTTATTCAGATGCCTTTCTCACCGAAATGTTTTGAGGGTGAAAACACGGCAACATAGTTGCTCTTAAGGTGTGTGGTACGCTTCATGGTGAAATATATTTAAATAGCATTTAAAATGCTGTTGATTAAACGGTTAACATTATAGCAGGAATTGGCCAACGTGCAGCCCACAGTCGACCTGTCCCAGTGTTTTTGCCTCTGCTATGATTGGCGAAATCAGCAGGACGGCTCGACTCCGACTGCGGCTGCCCGTTCGCGTCCCACTGTGCTCTACTGACATTCTTATTATTCAATGTAGGTTCCAAAGATCTTGTTTCTTGATATTGTTTCTGTTACAAATGTATGAGAAATGTTTAAAAAATAGTTTTTGTTTTGTTTTTCGTGCAAATCCTCAGCATTTCTGGTTGTTGAAAGTTTAGAAAGACTGAAGAGAGACTGCAAAGTTTACACTGGCTTTTAAGCAGCTGGAACAGCTGTGCACTGGCTGCCTGGTTTGTGTTCTCTGTGCTGTGTTTGACGTCACTCCAGTAAAGCAGCGACAAGAGTCTTCCGTTAATCTGACACAGCTGATGATGATGCTGATGATGATGCTGATGATGACGTCATGGGCTGGCATGTGCGTTCGTGACTCGCGTTGCCATAGAGCAGCCAGGTCTGTTTCGCACTGTATATTCTTAATGTGCCCATCATGTGACCGTCTGTAGCAGCCAGGTGTGCGCAGGTGCGTGATGCCGTTTCGTGAAACGTTCTACTGTTACGTGGCATTAAATAGCGTAAGACTCAAAGGTGACCAGGGACCATTTTTCGAATCAGGGTAAATAATAAGGTAAAAACAGACGTGGACAGTTTTGGGTCTCTGCTGGTCCAGCCACCAAAATGGGCCGTATACTCTTGTGGCAGCGTTTACCAGTCCGGTCCTCGGGGAATCACAAACGGTCCGCGTTTTTGTGAGCGGGGAGCTGGGAGGGAGCAAAAACGTGGACCGGCTGTTGGTCCCCGAGGACCGGATGGGGAAACCTTGCTCTGTGGCTTTAGCATTAGGTAGTAACAGTTCTGTCGCATTACATTCCCCTGGAGGAGCACAGTTCATACTTAAAGCATTACTAGGGAACAGACTTAATGCTGCTAAGACTTTAGCTTCTTCAGCAGACAGATGCTAGACATTAGCTGTTAACTTCCATCTGTCTTAGCTTTCATAGCCATTTGTTGCTAAAAGCATGCATGTGATCAGCGAGGTCTGCATGGAATCGAGGCGAACCGAAGGTTCTGTGAGTCTTGTATTTTCAGAAGCCCGTCTCCCCCAAGTGAGCTGTCCCAGTTGCGGGGAGGGGCAGGGCCTGTAAAATCACTGTAAGGGAGTATGACTTCGAACTGTTGCCTGGGGTGAGAGCGGCATCACACCCGGCCCCGGGTCCCTCGTTTTCCTCCAGAAGAGCCGGGTATGTGAGGCCCTACATTCCCGCGCCTCCAGGAGCAGTTTGCAGAGCCTGCAGATGATGAGCTGTCGTCTGGACACGTTCTTTCCTTTCTGTTGGCTGATCTCCTCCTGCTATTCCTCAGCAACTCTGCGTGTCTGTTGTTCATTCGCTGAACCCCCAAGAGCTCTGTTATTGTTTTTTTTTTTATATATATTTTGGCCTCTTCCCAGCATTATTACCGGTTATCTGTGGAGCTGATGCCATTTGTATACATTGAGATTAAATTATTATTGAACTCGACTGACCCTTTGTTCTGCCATGAGTTGTAATTTAAGACTGAAAAATAAAGTGAAATATTTGCTGGAAAAACAAGTGCACCTTTTAAGAATATCGTGCTGAGTGGGTAACACTCCTCCTCACCTCCAGGGTTGGGGGTTTGAGTCCTGTTTGTGTGTGTGTGTGTCTGTCTGTCTGTCTGTACATGTCCTCCCCTTATCACGTGTGTTTTTACCCACAGACCAGACTCGTGCGCCTAAGTTAGTTTTCTGTTTAGTCTGTAGTGAATGATTGTGTGTAGACTAGTGATGGACAAGCATCCTGTCCGGGGTGTACCCATGCTTCCTGCGGTGACCCCCAACCATGCAGACGGACGGATGGATGGATGGATGGATGGATGGATGGATGGATGGATGGATATTCGCTATGCACATTCCCACTACCCACAGACCGTTCCCTGTTTGTCAATATGACGCTTATCCCACAGCCGTGTTCCCCATCTCAACGACGTGTCGATCTCCCATTTAACTGGTCTCCCCGATGGATAGGGCCCTGAGTACTAGCATGTTTTTAAAAATAACTTGTAGCCTGTAAGCCCAGGTTTGTCATACTGTGTTCCCTGCTGCCGCTGACCTCAACCCTGAGAGCAAATGGTGTTTTTCAGCTGAGACAATTCAGCCTCAGTATGTGTACAAAATAAAGGCAATGAAGACAATGAAAATGGTTTTTAAAAGAAGCACAGGGTCCAAATTGCAAGGAAACACGCAGAATTAGCCTTAACACCATATGTTAGTGTTACCCTGCTTTGTAGAAATTCTCTAGTTCAGTGAGGAAAATGTCTGTCTGTCCTTTAAATAAGCCCTTCGATCCGGACATTTTACCTGGATCAGGGCTGGCAGACTACTACTAATAATATTTATGATTAAACTATCTCTGTGCATTTGACAACAAAGGTCAATTTTCAGGTTATCAATAAGCCACATTCTCCTGCCTGGATCCTCTCACAGAGACAGGGTTCAGAAGACCGCTTTCCGGTGTTAATGCTGCGCTACTAACTGACAATTTGCGGGAGACACGTATGTAAGCATGTCATCGTAGTGTCAATTCGGGTGACATTCTGATGCTCTGTTGTTTTCCATAGGGGGGCGCACAGACGCCAGGTTTTCCCATAGGAGAGTAGAGCGCATGCGTGCGAAGTGCACGCAGGAGAAAGGGGTTGGGGGCAGAATTTCCTCTTGGAGGCCGCGAGCTGGTGTTCCTCGGCCGGACGTGTACTAGTATCGTGGGTGCTCTTATTTTCATACCTCTGTTAAAAATCTCTGGATATAAGATCGGCTTGACGCTTGGACGGTGTGATTCGTAGTGTAGCGGCAACCAAATCTCTTGTCCTGTTTTTAAGATTTATTCATTGTTCTTCCAGCAAATTATTTCAGCAAAAGCACCTAATACCGATTCGGAGCGTTGCGATACAAAGTCCGGCTGACAAAGGCGGACACTTCGCTCTGCACCCGCGTCACTGTGCAGCGTATCTCTTCAAGTCGTATTAAGATGCATCTGCGCCTTTAACCTGCTGATTTACATAGCTGTAGTGACATTAGTAGTTACATACTTTGCTGCGACCTGAAAATTCATTTCACTGCTGTTGCGCGCCGTTGTGTTACTGCTCAAGATCGTCGTGCTGATGGAAACCCTGCGGACGCCCTGCGAAAGCTGGACTCCCTGCAGCATTTAATCCCCTTCAGACGCTTTTCGGCAGCGGAAAGGATTGTGCATAGTCGGACGAGGTATGATGGCAGCTCAAATGCACACTAATTAATATCTCGTCTATATAAAATAATGATTGTTTACTGTGCACCACTGGTGGGTAAGTGCCCGGGGTTTGCATGCTGTACAGCTGTTGTAAATGCACGTTCATGAACTTCATTCCCTCCCTCGTGCGCCTCTTGCGCATATTTTTGCTCAGACGTCATTCATTTAAACTTTTAATTTTCCCCAGACGGCGTGACTGGATGACTTTCCTCGTTGCTATCATGGTTTTGAGAGGTGTGGTAAACGTGAAATCTGAACATATGCTTTAGTCGATCTCTGCCATTAAAGCGCCCAGGTGTGCAGACTTTTGGTTACTGTGATCTGGCCGCACTGGAAAAAGGAAGTTTCCCCATATATTAGAACCTTTGAACTCGACCAACTCGGACATCGAACAGGTCTGTTTTTTTTTTTTTTACTTGTACTTTGACCTAGATCTGGGAACTCGAGTAGAACTCGTATGGGTCGGGACGCGGTCAGCTCTAACATATCGGACCTTCAACCGGTCGGTCGAGAAAAATCTAGAAGCAGCTCTACCGAAAATTCGGAACCAGACCTGCTAAAACTTGCACAGATCGGTGCGCGTCTCCCCTTCCAAACAATAACCCCTCCATCCCTCCTCTTCTCCACCTGCCACTTCCAGTACGCCATCAGCTCACCTCAGTACAGGTATAGTGCTTATAAACTCTGGTTTATTTAACGATTATTGCTTTTCTATGTATGTTTTTTATGTATGTATTAGTTTTTATATTGATTGTTAACGCTTCTTATCACTAGTTACGTGGATACGTTTCAATGGGCAATCAGTTGAGGTTTTGGACTTGGACCTCGACCAAATCGCAAATTGACCAGCCTTCTGGAACGAATTAAGTTCTTGTCGCGAGGTACCACTGTATTCCTAAAGCATGTTTGCAAGACTAACAAATATCATTTAAGATGTATGAGCCGCCTTGTGGGAAAGGAGCGAACGTAGCGTGGCTTCCAGCTGAGAAGTATGTACTCCCTGCTACAAAAAAACGTCAGCAAGGCAATTCTTTATATATAAATACTCTTTATGGAGTAATATATTGGCTTGGTTTGAGTTCAACAAATGCCACAATAGCCTGCTTTCGTTTAGCAGGAACGGCTTATAAACTGTTGCCAAGCGATGTACTGAAACGCACAGTATTTAAAGAAACCGAGGGTTTATGAAATTTCAGTTCCTAGCAAATTTTGTGGGATTTGATATGAGACCCAGTTATGCCACAGTTTAATTAAGTGGGGTATGACTGCCAGGGGTCCAAGTGGGACCACTCGCACAGTGAATGGTGTGAAGGAACTTGAGATGGTGAATACATCACCGCCCTCATCAGGAACCTGTCCTGTGTTGGGTGTCATATCTCCCCACCCTGGACTTCAATCAGGGTTCCCTCCTCCACACACTAAGGGAATCACAGCTCCCTATCAAACACAGAGATCATTCGCCATTTTGAAAGGAACTCTGACCGACGCAGCTGAAAGTCATAAGCAAGGTAACAATGCGGGTTTCCGGCAGTGTAATTGGGGTAATCGTCCCGCAGACGGGATGATGGTAACACCTGATTTGACCCGGAATGCTGGAATTAGGTTGCTGGGGTATGCAGGGCGGTGCTTCTGCCGGTCACTGCTGAAGTGGCGCTGAACATCGGCAGACGGTCTGTCATTGGCGGGTAACAAGGGGTGGCGGCGGGTTCTGGGGTGGTGCAGGACGGCTTGCGTGGAGGACAGCTGCTGGGCCTGCCCCCGGAAGGGGGTGGATTACGCGTGAAAGTTTCCCTGCCCTTTTAAGGACATTAATGAAATGCACTGGATGGGGCATTGCAGGTGACAGTGACCATAGGTCGTCACCGTTCGGGGGGAGGGGTGTCGTCAGAGCTTTGAATGGGGAAAAACGGGAAATGGCAGCGCAGCTGTGTGGGGTGAGAAAGAGAGGAAGAGACTTTAAAAAAAAAAAATAGAAGAATGCAGAGGAGGGTGTGATTGCGGACGTCGTTGTGATCCTCGCCGCGGCGGACGGCACTCTGCCGTCTCGCACAGACACAGGGAACCCAGATCCGGAACCCGGTCTTGGGATGGTGCGAATCCTGCGGCTCGGCCGGTTTTTCCAGCCCGACCGGTTTCGGGGCACCGGTGTCACCGTGAGGTCACTTCCTGCTGGGGACAGCGATCCCACATCACAGGAGCGTTCTGCTCTTGGGGCGGCCCAGTATCTTCGAGATGGTTATGCAAGTTCTGATTTTCAGTTCCATACTCAGGTTGTCGGCTAATGGTTGAAAGGTTTCTTCTGAACAGCTGTGTTTATTAATAGTACTTTTTCATTTATGGGAAACTGCTGCAGAGTTTGATATGAACATAAAGCATGTTTAGTGAAAGGTGTTTATATGCAGGAAAATAGTTTCTTGATTTAGGCCATTTTTAATGCAGGTTGTGTGCAGATTCCTATTCAGGCTTAAATGTTTGTGGGATATTAAAATACTGTAAATTTTCAGGGTGTGATTTTTGTCTGGATGTGTTCAGTCCCTTAATTTCTGTTTAGCTGCCGTCTCGCTAATAGATGCTTGGGGGGAGGGGAGGGGGGGGGGCCTTGAGTAGCTGCTGTCATGGGTCAACACTGGTCACTCTGTCCTGGGAATTTCCCCTGTGATCAGAGTTAATTTTTGCCCCCTTTTCTTTCCTGTGTCTCCAGAGCTTTGTGGCCAAATGATAAACTTGAGTGTGTTTTTTTTTTTCTTTTTTTGAGGCTTTTCATTGGTTGACACTTTCAAACCAGGATGCGTGTCATGCGTCTTGCCAGTGAGTACTTTTCCTGTTGTTTTGGGAATTTTTATTATTTTTTTTAAATAAGCGTACCCAACCTCACTCCACTTACCCCCCCCCCCCCTCCTAGACCTCTGGTCTGCTTTTATGCCTCTGACTGTAAGAATTAGATGTACAGAGAGCAGCTGATTGGCTGACCTCAGCCACGGACGCACGGAGATGGGCCTGCCTTCCCCGGTGACCTGCCTGTTCTCGGCTAATGGGACACAGTGTGGCAGAGTGGCGTGTCACAAACTTGGCTGTGACACTGTGAACAAAACAGATGGACTGATCTGTTTAGTGATAATGCAGATCTGGAACAATCCCTGTGTGGGCCCCTATTGTCAGATGACTTTGTTAACAAGTGGCAAAGTGCGGCATTGTTAAAAGAAGTTGCCTCCCGTGTGACTTTTCTGTGGTCGTCAGATCCGGCACGGCCATAAGCGCACATTTTTCCGTCTAACACATTGTACTAAATCGGGACGCGAACTGCGGGCCGGTCTCTGTCCCTGGGTCTAGGTCTGTCACGCTGCACCCCCCCACTTGTTCTGGCCTGGGGAGCCGGCATGCATCCCGTATGATGGGAAGGGAGGCTTGTCATTTGTAGGGGAACCAGAAACTCTGGTTGCCGTTCATATTGCACACAGTGAGTCATCAGGGAGCCTTTCTGTCTGTATCAGCAACCCAGCTGCTCCTGGTCACATGCCCAACCTCCCCCCAAAAAAAACAGAAAGGGCTGCAGTTTCCCCTGTCTGTTTTTAGCCTTCTGGTTATTGTGGACTGACCCACAGAACGTAATTTCATCAGTTGACTTTCATTACCAAGGAACAGTGCTGAAATTGGCTAACGCCCGTGGTCAGCTTCCTAGCGAGGCTGTCGGCTGAGCCCTGCCGATGGGTGGGGGGGGTGGGGTGCAGGGGACGGAGCCTCCAGCCCCAGGACCGCAGCCTTGGCCCAGTGCATGTGGCAGGATGTCGCTGCCCGGTCAGGGTTAGAATCCACCTCGTCAGATCTGCTCCAATCGGGCAGGATCGCTTTCCTTTGGACCTCAGGACCCATTGGATTGTAAGACTGAAGGTTCTGTACCAGCTGTTCTGGGAGGGGGAATCGGTTAGACCCAAAAAAAAAAGTAGTATTATGAGCTTCTGGGGGCTGTTGCAGGGAGATTGGGTCCCGGTAAATACACCTCCTCAGATCTTCACTAGGGTGCAGACTAGCCATTTGCTGCTAATCTCAGTATGCTGTGGGTTGACGTTTCGCTTCTGTGGTTCGGCTAAAGTCCTAGTAACGTTATGTTTGGTTCCCCCCCATCAGGCCAGCCCCACTTCCTGCCGAAGCCGTCGTCTTTCCTGTGGGTGGGGGAGACCATATGACCCAGTCTTTGAGCCTTTGACAGACTATCTGCTTAGGAACCCCCCGGGCCCCCCTGGCCTTGTGCATGCCCCCCCCCCCCCCCCCTCATTTCGCTGAATAGACCTAAATATAACTCCCTTGTTCAACCACTTCACCTAATGGCTGGAGGAAGGAGGAATCCCTGTGTTCCTGCCTGAAACAAGACCCCTGGTCGTAGGCTGCTCAGTGACTGGAAAATAGTCCTGCAGAGAATCCAGACTGATTCTGAATTTACAAATGGAATTTTTATAATTTATGGAAGCTTCCGTTGATTTTGTTTAAAATTCTACAATCCTGACTGAGTAATAAGCCTGTTGGAATCAATTCCGTGACTCGGCACATCATTGACGACCTTTGCGCAGTTTCCTCAGTCGGCACCCCGCTGTCCTCCGGTGACGGTCGAGAGGAAGATGTCCTCTGTTTTCCGGCGGCTGCGAGTTTATCAGCCTGAGCGACCGGCAGCTAACGAGTTCGAGGGGAGCTCCGCTCTGCACTGAGTGCTAATTTTAGGGAGGAGAGGATTTCATATGTTGTTTTTTCTCTGTGGGTCAGACCGCCTGTTTCTATGCCAGCAGCATCGTCAACGATAAAAGGATTTAGAAAATGTAAGCCGGATAGGCGGGGAAACGGGGCTGCGGTAGCTTTTGAGCGGAGGCAACTTTGCCTGGAAG
Source organism: Brevimyrus niger (assembly GCA_015164015.2). Taxonomy (NCBI): domain Eukaryota; kingdom Metazoa; phylum Chordata; class Actinopteri; order Osteoglossiformes; family Mormyridae; genus Brevimyrus; species Brevimyrus niger. Next base: position 13,378,677 of record JAABNY020000008.1, on the reverse strand, counting down.
ATGTCTTCTGTGAAACGTTGGATTCGAGAGCAAGTCTCGTTTCGCCTTCTTCGGCAGATGAGCCTCGTAACGGGGTCGGGCAGACGCCTGGGCTGCTGGCTCCGCCTCTGGGAAGCGGAGGAGTAATTAGGTCTGGGGAAGGTGCGGACGTGCGCGCAGGGGTGTGCGCATGTGCGATGAGCTAAGTAGGCTCAGCGACGCTAATGGTCGCTTTGTGACCGGGTTCTGCAGCGACTGGTTAATTCGGGGTCAGGCTGAGCCGGAGTGAAGGCGCGTGGGGGGGGGGGGATGAGGACGTGTCATGGGAACAGGCAGCCTGCCCCTCCCCCGGCCACGGCGCTGACCTCCCCGCCCTCCCGCTTTCTGCTCCTCCTCTCGGTGAAGTGTCTCAGTCAGATGCCAAGCAGGCAGCCCCTTCCTAGACCTTCCCGTTAATGACAGGGTAACTATGGATGGCATTTTCACTTCCTGTCGGCCAATCTGGTCGCCCGTCGGGTTAATCCTGCCGGAGACCTGATGTCCGCCGTTAGCTTTTAAAGCCTTATTTCTCCCAGCAGGGCGGCCGGGGCGTCAAACGGTGCGTTAAAGCGGGACGGCGTGGCCCTGATGGCAGCAGCCGGTTCTGGCTGCGAGCCCCAACCACCCTGCGGAGTCCCGCCTCCGAGTCGTGCATGTGAAGCTGATAGGGCCAATTCAGTGACATTAATTCTCATTGGCTAATGGTGCCTGTTAGGGCGTGTCATCATCCGGTCATTTCGGTTCCCACTCGTATATAACATTAATATGATTGTTGTAATGGTTTTCAGGGTCGTGTTACGTTTCGATATCTTATTCATATAATTAATTCTCTTCCTGCACCCTGGTACTCGTACCTGTGCTAGCCTGTTACTGGGTGACGCCCAGCAGTTCTAATCTGCCTTGATTTAATCTAGCGGAGTCTGACATTCCCAGAAGCGTGAGATCAGTGGCTGCTCGGCTTATTAGCGCCGACCCCCTCCCTTATCTCGCCGCACATTGCGTTACGCCATTTGGGCTCTAAAGGAAACCAGTTTCCTGCTTCCTCCTGATCCTTGGGCATGCAGCCCTCGGCAGCCGCAGAGGGTCAGTCACTCCCGGACGTTGCTCTGTCAAGCACTTGTTTATGTGACGGACACTGTGATGCACGAGTTGGGACAAATAGCATGAGCACCTCGCGGCCTCGCAGCTGTCAGGGAGCTAGTTTGGATGCTGCCAGGCTGCAGGCTGATTGGCCAGAAACCAGTGCAAGGTAATCCTGGGAGCCAATCACAGCTGCACAAACGCAGCTCAAATCTCCGCCTCAGAAATGCAGTGTGTACCCTAAGCAGCAAACATGCAGCACACGCCGCATCCCGTCGAGCCTAGCGGAACGTTTCACGTTGGACTTTGGCTTTCCTTCCATACTGCCAGGACAGCCGCCAGTATCATAGAGCAGTGAACTTGTAATACAAATCACCGTTCGTTGACCTCAGAATAAACCTGATAAATGCTAACGCTGGCCAGATTCACTGCCACTGGCGGTGAGGATGGGGGCGTGTCTCTGGTGAGATTTGTGGGTGGGGCTTTGGATGGGACATCCGAGGTGAGGCTTAATCCTCATTGGCCGTTGCAGGTCGCCGGCGTGTGGCCCTGCAGTGGAAGAATGCAGCCGTGCAGTGCACTGGCGCAGTGCACTGGCGCAGTGCCCCGCGTGTAGTTGTGTTCACTCTTGCGCCCTGTCTAATCGGCGTGTTTACTTCCTGCGCCTTTTAATTATCTAGCAGGGTGTGGAGATTCCAGGAACAGAGGCACACAAAATAACTGCCACTCCCGCATGCCTCAATACACACGCGGATGTAGACAGATGCTGTGCGATACAGGCCAGTGTGGCGTGCCGTTAAATGCGGCTGCCCTAGTCGTACGGCCTGTTGACACACGGCCACCTGCCAGGAGCTGAACAGGGGCATCGGTGATTCTTCTGTGACGTCCAGGACTTCCTCTCCGCAGAAGCACATGCCTGAGGAAGTGACGTCGCCTTCCAGAATTTCAGCACCGACCGCGAGTGGCCCGGTTTCCTGTCTGAGGGGAAGCCGGGCAGGAAGCTGGCCGCCAGGAAAGGAGGGGGAGGGGGTTGATCTCGTCTCCGTTCAGTGTCCGTCCTCCAACCTCACCGCCGGATCGGGCTGCGGCCTCTTCCATGTTTTGCCCATTTTTCACAGGGGAAAAAGTTTGTTCTGCCTGGATCATGAGGAAGTTTCCGGAACAGGTGCCGCCTGCTTGTTTTGATCCGCCGCCCTTTTCAGAGACGGTCAGCCCTGAGTAATGCTCATCGGTCAGACCAGCGTGTTAAACAGCGTGCCTTCCTTGATTACGTTGTGGCGTGACATCATCATCATCTTTTATATCCTTGTTATGTGATCCCTTTTAGTTTCTCTGGAAAGATAGATGGGTGATGATGGCAGGGACATCATACATGCGCAACGGAACTGGTCGAAAAATGACGGCGATTGGTGGGCAGCGGCAGGTAAAGACCCAGGCTGATAACGGCGACATTTGGCTACAGCGATACCAGACATTCTGGGAAGAAGACCGATGAAATGCCCTTGCTTGTGTCATATGCTAGAAATGACCAAGATTATAAAAGAAAATTAAAATATTCTGGACCATTTTATGCAGAACAGACGTATTTTTTCAAATTCAAGGTGCTTGCACTCTATCGAGTTTGACTGTGATGTTTCCTAATGATCTTTTTAAGGTTAGAAATTCTCATTAATCTTAACGGGGAACTTTGGCGTGAACTAGACCTGCGGAATCGGCTTCTCGGTCCCTGCAAAGCTGGCTGTGAGCATCTTCCACTGGATCAACCTGGAGTTAAATTCAGAATGGTCATTAAGCAAACCCAGGCTGGGTGCCTGTCGGCTTCTCCAGGGCTTGTTCCGCTAGCAGTACGGCACCTCGCGCGTTCCGTGTCTCCCGGGACGTGCCCAGAAAGGTCCCCGGTACATTCTGAGCTCAACTGTGACAGTCGTGGATTGGTGAGACTTTCACCCGCCAGTTCCCGTATGCCATTGTGGAAGCTCTGTGAATCACTGAAAAATGAATAATTTGGTAGCCAGGGATTTCGGGGGGGGGGGCGGGGGCTGCTTTTCTTTTTTTTCTTTTTTTGGCAGCTCAGCGCCACACGACACCCACATGAATCGGGAGCTGCTGACATGTGCTTCCTGCTGAGAGTCACGCCGCCGTCTCCGCTTTTCATATGAAAGTGGTAACAAAGGCTTGCGGATGACGGGGGCCGCGGAACTCGGCCTCTCGCTCTCTCTCTTTTTTTTTTTTTTTGTCCTCCTACGCCAGCCGATTAACTGGTAATCATTTACGACAAACAGGTTTAGCCAGTTTTGTTTCAGCCGGTGCTTTTTTTTTGACGATGTTATTTCCCCTGTACCTCTCTCGCTGAGCCGTTTCGTGTTCGGCGCTGGGGATATAAAAAGCATACGCCCTCTTACTGAAAGGGTCGCGCTCCGACATTAAGCTGGAAATGCAGATAAATTAGACAGTTTCCGTCTGTAATTTGACCAACGACAAATGGGTAATTAATAGGACAAATGATTGACATTAAGCCAGACGGCTCATCTTCCGAAGAACGGCGTATCTCCTGGGAAGCCCGATGGCGGCTGCATAGGGCTTTGGGGCTGATGCTCTTCAGTTCGGTCCAGGCTTCTAGGAAAGAAAGATGCAAGAACTTCAGATACCAAGAACAGGACGCTGCCTGAAGGCTGAAGAGTGACTTCACATGCACTTATGATGCTTTAAGGTCATCATTATGTCAACCAAGGACTTGCTTCTGTAACGGAAGATCAAATACTAGAATGGTCCAGGCAGAAACCAAACCTCGGTCCGAAGTCCAGAACCTGATGAGGGCCGAGACCTGCAGATTGTGTGCAGCAGAAACCTATTGTGATGCAAGTCTTTGTATTAGATTAAGACAGTGATACTTCGTTAATCTCCCCAGGGAAATTCTCTTTTCACCTGTCCCGTCTTTCTCTTCGTTAATTAAGCTTGGGGGGGGGGGATCTCACAGCACAGGGTCAGCGTGGGCAATGGGGATTAATGACCCTGCACACATGACTGTCCTGAAGCGGCCAGGGCACAAACCAAGAACCTTCCGATCACAGGCACAGAGGTTTAGCCCAGTGATCCGCTACCATCCCTGAATTAGTTTTTTGGGGGTAAATAACTCGTGCAACCTGGGAGTTGTAGGTTTTTTTAATATCAATTGTTTGTTGTACTAGTTATCTGTCTTAATTTTTATTGGTTACTGTTACAAGTCACATCCAAGACAGAAAAAATGTGTTCTATTATTTATCTTAATTTCTCTTTTAAGATTACAAAAATCTGCTGTTGCATAGTGGAATGTTGACTATTTGTACGAGTTGGGCTGCCTTGCATGGTGGTTTGTCACAGGTCTTGAGGAGTTTCTTTCCCTCCGGTGGGGTCTAAATGGGCCCCCGAAGCTCTATTTTTCTGTCTCAGAAAAGGACCGTTGCTGTATCTGGCGTCCATCTTTCCGTGCCGTTTTTAAACCTCTGTCACCATGATGAGGTAACGCTGCGCTGCTCTGGTTTGAACCGCCGAAGATGATTCCGACTCGCTGGTTCCAGACCGGTGGCCCGTGCTCCCCCGGGGGCCACCCACACGTCCGCATCTCGGGCCCCGGGGGCCACCCACACGTCCGCATCTCGGGCCCCGGGGGCCGGCCCAGAGGTGGTGCGTAAGAAGCGGGAAAAGCGGGACAAGCGGCAGCAAGAGTAAATGAGGACGAGGGGGTGAGGCGGGCGGGAGATAAAGGGGGCGGCGCCCGACCCAACCACAAAGCGGCGCCACTCTCACCCCAGTCCCCATGGCAGCCGGGTCAGATGCCCGTCATGGTGACAAAGCTGGGGCACCTGCCCTGGCGCCTGGAATCCACCGGGGGGCTGCAGTGGCACCATCCGCTTCCCCTTCATTGTGGGGTGGTGAAGTGTGAGGGTGTAGGCGAGTGGGGGCTGGG